>OX451738.1:1521629956-1522829956 GCA_948472305.1 Vicia faba
TCAAAGCAATGTTGCATCATAATGCAAGGGTCCGCCAAATTGTCCAACTCTAATGATATTTGTTGAATCAAAAAATCTCTATTGGAGGTGCTCTTACATAACATATGACATATATAGAGATTCAAAGTTAAATAATTCAACATCTTCATAAATGCAATTGACAGTGGTTTTTATACCACATTAATAATTTTATCCATATATTTAAAAGTTTAATACCATTTTAGTTATGAATTTTATTTTGAAATTCATTTTGTCCCCTTAATTTAAAAAAGAAAGTTTATATTGATTCTTTATCTCTTTAAAACATATTATGTTAGTCGTTTTCATCAAATTAACGATAAATTTAGCAATTAAATTTTAAATTTTCCTGTCATTAATTTAATAAAAAGGACTAACATGATTTTTTTGAAGAATTAAGAGATTAATATGAATATTTTTTAAGTTAAGGGACCAAAATGAATCCTTAGCCTAAGATACGAGACCAAAAATGACAATACTTTTAAAATGGTAATACTAATAAGAGTTATATTTCACATTCAATTAAGATCCTTGTCTTTCTCTTGCATTTATCTCTTATATTTTAAAATAGCAATACTTTTCTTCATATGCATTTTTAAATTCACATACTAAAACTGCACCAAAACTTGATAAATGTGCAGATCCATGCTTAAAATCACTGATAATATTACTGCTGCTATCCGATATAATTTTAATGCACCCATCAACCAAGCGGAAGAAGAGGATGATGAAGATCTTTAACTCTCCGAAGAATTAGTGACGAAATTAGAACAAAATACTGACAATATACAACCACACCGAGAGACCATTGAGACCATCAACCTTGACACAGATAAGGATCCAAAAGAGATCAAGCTAGGGGCAACATTGGAGGAAAGCGTTAAAGAAAGATTGATCAAGTTATTACTTGAATATATGGATGTATTTATCTGGTCTTACAGAGATATTCCAGGTTTGGATGCATATATTGTGGTACATAGGCTACCTCTCAAGGAGAGTTGCTCTCCAGTTAGACAGAAGCTCATAAGAACTCGTCCAGATATGTCTAGCAAGATTCGAGAAGAAGTCCTTAAAAAATTTGATGCAGGGTTCTTAGCGGTGGTATGTTATCCACCTTGGATAGCTAATATTGTGCCAGTACCCAAGAAGGACGCCAAAGTACGAATGTGTGTACATTATCAGTATCTGAACAAAGCAAGTCCCAAAGACGATTTTCCGTTACCTTACATAGATGTTTTGGTGGATAATACAACTCAAGCTTCAGTATTCTCATTCATGGATGGTTTCTCAGGTTATAATCAGATCAAAATGACACTCGAGGATATGGAAAAGACTACTTTCATGACTCTTTGAGGCACTTTCTATTACAAGGTGATGCCTTTCGGTCTAAAGAACGCAAGGGCGACTTACCAACGAGCTATGGTCACACTATTTCACGATATGATCCATAAAAAAGTTGAGGTATACGTAGATGATATGATTGCCAAATCTCATACAAAAGAGGATCACATCATACATCTACAAAAATTATCCGAACGTCTGCGAAATTTCAAACTAAGGTTGAATCCGAACAAGTGTACATTTGGTGTCAGGACAGACAAATTATTGGGTTTTATTATAAGTCAGCGCAGTATTGAGGTAGATCTCGACAAGGTGAAAGCCATACAAGAAATGATAGCTTCAAGGACAGAAAAAGAGGCTCATGGTTTCTTAAGACGATTGAATTACATTTCGAGGTTCATATCGCACCTAACTGCTACGTGCGGACCTATGTTCAAACTACTTCAAAAATATCAAACAGTGGTATGGAATGATGATTGTCAGACAACCTTCGAGATGATAAAGCAATATTTACAAGAGCTATCAATCTTGATGCCACCAGCTCCTGAGAGACCGCTCATCATGTACTTAACAGTGCTTGAAGGGTCAATGGAATATGTATTAGGGAAACATGATGAAACTGGTAGAAAAGAGCATGCAATCTACTACCTCAGTAAGAAATTCACCGACTGTGAAACCAGGTACTCACTTCTCGAGAAAACTCGTTGTGCATTAGCTTGGGATACTAAACGATTGAGGCAATATATGTTAACTCACACCACGTGGTTAATAGCAAGAATGAATCCTTTGAAGTATGTATTCGAAAAACCAGCTCTGACAAGAAGGATTTCCTGATGGAAAATGTTACTATCCGAGTACGACATCTAATATGTTACTAAAAAGGCCATCAAGGATAGTGTACTAGCTGACCATCTAGCTCACTAGCCATTTCCAGAATATCAACCAATGAAGTTCGACTTTCCAGACGAAGATATCATGGTTGTAGGTGACTACGAAGTACCAGGACCCAACGAAGGAAATGAACTAGGGGCATGTTTAATACTCATGTTTGACGGTGCTTCGAACACACTAGGGCATGGTATTGGGGCAGTGTTGACTTCTCCAAAGAATTTTCACAAAGCCTATACTGCAAGGTTATGTTTTGACTGCACCAATAATATCGCTAAATACGAAGCTTGTATCTTGGGACTAGAAGCTGCTATCGATCTAAGAATTAAACACCTTGAGGTGTATGGAGACTCAACATTAGTCATATTCCAAGTCAACAGTGAATAGGACACTAAACATCCCAAATTGATCCCATATCGGGATCATGTTTTGAAGCTAGCTACGGAATTTACTGAGATTACATTCAGTCATATTTCGCGAGAAGAAAATCAGATGGTAGACGCCTTGGCAACTTTATCAGCCATGTTCAAAGTGACCTGGCCAAATCATGAACCGTGCATTATAATTAGACATTTTGAAGAACCTGCAGATTTCCTTACCATTGAAGAAGGACCGAATAACAAGCCTTAGTTCTAAGACATCAAAAGGTATCTTGAAAAACAAGAATATCCAGAAAAGGCCTTTGTGATTGACAAGCGAACTCTACGGAAGCTAGCTTCAAAGTTCTTTTTGAATGGTGATGTATTATACAAAATAAAATATGATATGGTGTTACTCA
Organism: Vicia faba; assembly: GCA_948472305.1. NCBI lineage: Eukaryota > Viridiplantae > Streptophyta > Magnoliopsida > Fabales > Fabaceae > Vicia > Vicia faba. Next base: position 1,521,632,982 of record OX451738.1, read on the forward strand.
GGTGCGTGGAGAAACATGAAGCAAATATACTTATGAGAGAAATTCATGAAGGCACCTTTGGAACTCATACAAATGGACATTCCATGGCTAGAAAGATCTCGCGATCAGGTTATTATTGGTTGATAATGGAAGCTGATTGCTACCATTATACAAAGACATGTCACAAATGCCAAATCCACACCTACAAAATGCATGTACCACCGACTCTTTTGAATGTCCTAAGTTCTCCTTGGCCATTTTCAATATAGGGAATTATTATGATAGGAATGATCGAATCTAAAGCCTCTAAAGGACATCGATTCATACTAGTTGCCATTGATTACTTCACCAAATGGGTGGAAGCCGCGTCCTACACAAATGTGACAAGAGAAGTGGTTCCTCAGTTCATCAACCAGAATCTTATATGTAGATATGGGGTCCCTAGGAGAATCATTATAGATAACAGGTCCAATTTGAACAACAAAATAATGAAGGAGTTATGCAACGACTTCAAGATTGAGCATCATAATTCCTCACCATGTCGACCCAGGATGAATGGGACCGTTGAAGCTTCCAATAAGAATATCAAGAAAATCATTCAGAAAATGGTGAAGACATACAAAGATTGACATGAAATGCTTCCCTTTTCTCTACATGGCTATTGTACTTCTGTACGTACATCAACAGGTGCAACTCCCTTCTCTCTAGTATATGGCATGGAGGAAGTACTCCCTATTGAAGTAGAGATTCCATCGCTATGAGTTATAATGGAAACAAAACTTGAAGAATCAGAAAGGGTTCAATCACTACTTGATCAGCTGAACCTCATTGAAGAGAAACAATTGACAACTTTATGCCACAGTTAATTATACCAAAAGCAAATAAAGAAAGCATTTTACAAGAAGGTTCGTCCTCGATTATTCAAAGAAGGAGATTTGGTACTCAAGAAGATTTTACTACCTCGCCTTGATTCACGTGGTAAATGGACACCCAACTACGAAGGTCTGTATGTGGTAAAAATAACATTCTTGGGTGGTGGTCTTATCCTTACAATAGCGGATGGGGAAGAACTGCCACATCTGACGAATTCAGGCGCAGTAAAAAATACTGTGTAGAAAGCTCGCTAAGTTTGAACCCTAAACAGGAGACTTAGGCAAAAGGGAGCGTTCCAGTGGATTGAAAACCCTAAAGGGCGATCCAGGAAAAATTAGGGACATAAACAAAATTATCCTGGTGGATTGAAAACCTGAAAGGGCAGTCCAGGCAAAAGGTAGGGATCTTACTCAGAAATAAAGAACAAAAATATTGCGATCTAAGAACCACGACCACGACTATGAAGGATAGGGGTTAATCTAAATCATATAACTCAGAAGAAAAAGAGATTGGAGCTATCAAAAGGACATTGGAGAAACAACAATAGAAATTATCACTTTCATTGTCATTTTTTAGTTTTTATCAAAACTTTCTGTGATTACCTCTTTCTAGGAATTGCATCTTGTACTCTTGTCTTTTCAAAGGTATATTTATCAATAAAACATTTACTTTTTCAATCTTTTCAATTTGTGTTTTTCCTTTTCTTTTCAGACTTGTTTGCAAATTACTACGATTATTTCTTGTGAATACTACATTGAAATCATTTTGGGGATTTGACAAAACAAAAAGAAGCATTTGATAAAGCATCAAAAAGCATTTTGGTTAGAAAAACATCAAAAGAAAATCCACGACTACGTCTACGCCTGAAACTATAACCATATTCACGACTACGCCCACACATGCGATCATATCCATATTCATGCCTACATCCGTAACTATGTCCATGCCTACGCCTGTGCCTGCAATACAGATATCAAAATCCTGCTAACACTTATTCATCTTGTTCAAATGAACTCAAAAACACCACAACAAAACAATATACAACATTTGGGAATCGGTGACACAAAACCCTTAGTTTAAAAGGAAAGGATATTAAAGCATTTACAACAAACATTTGGTGCATACACAAACATTTAGTGCATACAAACATTTAGGACATATATAAAATACTCAGTACATATACATTTGGGTTCCATATCAATCTAGGGCATTATGCATATATCATACATGGCATTTTTTTTCAATTCCACTTTGGTTAAGCCACAAACTTTTCTTGGGGCCCAATGTTGAATTATCTTGTCCACAAAATGAACAAACACCTTGGTTGAGAACAGACACGACTAGTAAACTCCGATCTTATCTTTGGTCTAATTATCTAAGATTCGATTACCAAAACTTTTTCAAACATCTATCCTCTAGGTTGTGGTAGATGTGCGAATTATCAGGTTTATGTTATTCATTCTCTAGGTCGTAATGAATACGTAAGTCTATTCTCGTGTCATTTATCCTCTAGGTTGTGGTAGGTATATGAATTCTCAGGATTATGTTATTCATCCTCTAGGTCATGATGAATACGTAAGACTACCCTCGTGTCGTTTATCCTCTAGGTCGTGATAAACACACAAAATTTTCAATCATTTATCCTCTAGGTTGTGGTAGATTTGTGAATTACCAGGTTTATGTTATTCATTCTCTAGGTCGTAATAAATACGTAAGTCTATCTTCATGTCGTTTATCCTCTAGGTTGTGATAAACACACAAAAAATTTCAATTATCTATCCTCTAGGTTGTGATGGATATGCAAATTTTCGAGGTTATACTATTCGTCCTCTAGGTCGTGATGAATACATAAGCCTATTCATCCTCTAGGTCGTGACAAATGCACAAGTTTATCCTCGTATTTACTCTCTAAGTTTTAGTAAAAATAACAAAACCCGTGATATAATTTGTTGTACCCCAAAATTTTTCCTCCCATATTTCTCAATACATTTCAAGTGAAGTCTTCAAATTGCTCAAAGAAGTCCAAGAGTTGACCAGACAAACTCTCTCCTAAGGCAGTCTACCCCCAAATTAGGGTTTCATTTTGCATCAATATGTTTGAGTCCAAAGGATTCCAAATTCTCACCATTGTCCTAATATGTTCTCAAGATTATTCATGTCAAGTTTCAAGCCTTTCAGAGGAAGTTTGCTCAGTCAATTGATCAAAGGCCTGAAAATCGACTGTGCTAGGGCAAAAGTCAACTGTGGCCCACATACAGTCAAACCTCAAGATTTTTGGTCAACATTCTCATTTTGAAGTATCATTCATCATTTTATCAAGGGTTGATCATGATTCCTCAAGAATTGCTCACAATTCATCAAAACCCAAGAGTTGCTAAATTAGGGTTTTGTTGGAAAAGTCAACTCAACTTTGACCAAGCATAACTTTCTCATACTTTATCAGAAATGACCCATCCAAAGCTAATTTTTAATAGAATGAAATTCCATATAATTCATATTTATCTCCCAAGTTCAAAATATGCACCCACAAGAAGATATAAATTTGGACATTATAGGTCATTTTAGAAAGTCAACAAAAACACCTTTTATGTCAAAGCTTCATACATGAACATGGAAGACTCAATTGAGATAAGACCAAAAAGTTTGCTTATAGGACATCTCAAGATTTCTAAAAAGTCCAAGAACACCTCTCTAGGGTCAAAATTGAAAAAGTTATGCATTGGTAAAGTTGACCCTTTTTGCAAAATTGCCAAAAGTCAAAAGTGGCCAAAATTGCATTTTTTTTGCCAAATGGCCCCAACTTTTTATGCTTGCACTGAGTTTTTAATGTGACCCACGACCCATGATCCCTTCCATTTGTCATTCTTTTATTTTTGTCATTTATTTTGATTTTATTTCAATTAAATCAAATAAAATCATGAAAATATCAAAAACTAATCAAAGCTTGAGATTTTGTACATGTTTAGGTCTATTATACAGCTGGAGAGGGGATCAAATCGTGCAAGGTTCATTTGGACACAAAAAGATTGCATTTTGCTTGATTTGGAAATATTTGCACAAATGATCAAATCATGAGTCAATGATCTTAATTGAAAAAGATTTGATACAAGTTTGCAACCCTAATTCGTTCTAGGGTACATAAGGAACATGTGGAGACCAAAAGCAAAGGGATTGGAGGCATGTAAAAGAGGAAGGAAGTTTCAAAAAATTCAAGAAAAGTGGCAAACTGAATTCCACGTTCCAGGCCAATTCAAAGCATTCTAGCCATCCCAAACGTTTCCTGGACATCCTAGGAACGTGTTTCAACCACTAGCAAGCTTTCTAACATCCAAAAACGCACTGTAAGTGTCACACGATTTCCATACTTTCTTGAATTCGAATACCATAATTCTGGCACATTTAGCATGATTCATTGATATATTCTTAAACCTTATGATGTTTTCAAGCTAATGGTCATATTTAATTGCGTTTTCATTAACTGTACAGCAAAGTGCCATGGCTAGGGTTTTTTCTTTGTGTTTAGGGTTTTCTTGTACAGGGACAATTGGCCATGAATAATGGTACCAAGATGCTCGTGAGGTTGCAACAAGTTGATTGGTACCATTAGGAGTGATTTATCATGCTTGCACATGTTTTTTGAGATGCACAGGGCTATACCTACGCTTGGTGTCCGTAGGTAAAAGCCATATAACTTACAGCGACGGTGGGAGGAAGAAGATGATAACGTGGCGCTTCCTGACTAGCCAATTCAAATTTCGCGCGTTCAGATTTTTTTTTTTGTTTTATCATATAATATTTTTTTATTATGATTTATACAAATAACCAAGCCAGCTCAGCTGGCAAGCGCGCAGTGGATGAATGTTCAAGGACCTGGGTTCGATCCACAGGTCCCCAACTTTGCTTTCTATTATTTTACCTTGTGCAATCAGGTGCTCAGGCGTCCTATATGACCATTGTTGTACCCAAAAATTCGCCCTCCCTTTCTTCAGGAAACCATCTTAGATTTTTCAAAATCCCCTGAAACAAATCCAAGTCCTGAGTTATCCTTTTGCCCAAGCAAGTCACTTACAAGAGCAAGATGATCTCACAAACTCCAGAAACAACGCTTTCATCTTGAGGAAAATCAAATTCTAAGTGCTTAGAATGTTCCTTTAAAATAAGTGTTTGTAGAAAAATCAGCGCTTCAGAACTTCTGGACCCATTCCAGATGAAGACGGTCAGAAGTTGCAAGTTGGGCTCAGCGTGGTCAGAAGTTGGCTCTTCAGCAGCTACATCAGTTCAATCAGAAGTTGTAAACGTGGTTCAGAGTGTAAGCCTCAAACAGAACATGCCCCTTCAGCAGTTACACAAGCTCAGTCAGAATTTGCTAAAGGAATGCAAGAGAAACAGGAAAATATGAAGGCTCCTTCAGAACAGGTTGAAATCAGAAGATGAAAGGTCAGAAGGATGGGTGTCACATTGATACAGAATCTCTAAGTCCAGATTGTCCAGAAGTAGATCCAAGGAACGCACCAGAAAACCAATCTCCAGAGCTTGCTAAGACAACAGGTAGCCAAGGCCAGAGCATGGTGTACGCTGCTGATTCAACAACCAGAATGTTGGTATTGACAGGTCTTGTCACCATTTAATGCCCATTAATGCCTCCAACCACTCCTGAGCATTCACGTGTGGCTTGGAAAATGCTTTTGCACAGATTCTGGCATGGGTCTTCACGCCACCGCCCATTTCAGAGGTCACTTCCCCCAATCTACGCCTGCTGCTGCTACCTAGGCTGAAAGATAACTGTTATCACAACTTCCCAGGAATTTCTGTCAAAGAACAAATTCAAACTCTGTTGGCGCCTTAAATGTTCAAGGTATCCACAAGAACTTTGCCTATAAATAGAGAGCTTTCACCACTGCAAAAGACGTTCAAGAGGTTCAAGAAAAGAAACAGAAAAATTGCTAAGAGAGAAACGAAACTCCTAGCAACATAACATTCTGAAACTCTGCCAAAATCTCCAGCTTTGTTTCATAACTTTAAGTTTCTTACCTTCAACTTCATCAAACATCCAGCTCTTTTCTGTAAACCAAAAACGTTCTTTCCAAACTTCTGACCCTATACACGTATACACCTTCACCTCCCCTTTTCCAAATCTGTCCAGAACACCACCAGAACCAAAAGCTAACTTTCACCCACCATTTTCCAGAAAGTCAGGTAAGCACCTGCTGACCCTCACCACACTGTTAAGCATCATCAGCTGTGCATATTCAAGTAACATAATGTAAATATTCATGTTATTGCTGTTTATGTTCTGAGAACTCTCATACCTCAGAACGTTCTGAGCCAGTTTAGGACTTGCCTGTGACCTTGGTGATTCTGACCTCTGAGACATTTTGCTATTTTGCTGGATCTGTTCCAAATATGTTTTCCGTTTTGTGGAGTAACAACAGGATTGCAGATGTTCTGATTAGTGCAGGAAAAAGCCAAGTGCTGACTTTGACGTTAGCACATCTGAAGCCTGTTTTGCTGTCAATAACATCAGAACCTCTGAGAGTTATTGCCTTTTCAGCAGAATCAGAACTCCTGGGTTCTCCACTAACAAACTTCTGTCTTGCTGCGCAGGGAAATCAGAACTTCTGGTTTCCCCACTAACCAAGTTCTGTTTTGCAGGTTCTAGAGTCAGAAGTTCTGACTCATCCAGTTTCACCAACAGGTTGATCATCTGACAGCGGATCTGGGTCAGAACTTCTGATGACCTCCCAACAGCGCGCGGGCTCCCTCTCTCTCTCTCTATATCTTGTTTTTTTGCTATTTTCTTTTTTGTCTATTTTTCTCGTTGAACCCCCCATGTACAAATGTGTATCCCCCTCCCCTAATTGTTGTAATAGCGTAGGATTTTACATTTCCGCTTCTTATTGCTAGTAATTAGGACGTGTATGACAAGATAAAATCAATGAAATAGAAAAACCTAATTCAAAGAAAAACTCTTGTATGCAATAAAACACACTTGCACACTAACACCCCTAGGGTTATATCCACTTGTTGCCTCAAAATTGGGCCATATTGCATGTTAGGTCTCTTTGGGCAAAAACAAACAAATTGAATGATCATAGTCCCTCGATAAAACTCTTTTTCAAAACAAACACAATTCAAATGATCAAGTCCATTAAGGAAAATGCCCAAAGATACTTGGCACCATTGCAATTATGGTCTAAACGATGACCCGCGCCCGTCCCTTTCACATCCTAACACAAGATTGTCCACCAAATACAATGGTGGAACAAAATTGTTAAAAGGGTTAAAAACATAACAAAACCTTTGAGAACTTTAGGGTAGATCGCTCTTAAGTACTTGTCAAACTTGCAAAATAAAAACACTTGCCTGTTTTTTAATCACAACCCACAACACTTTCAAAAAACAACTTTCAAAAACAAATGAAAACCTTTTCAAAAGACATACACCTTTGTATACATCCCAACATGGATCATTACAAAGGTTGCCACCACATTGGCCTCTTTTCAAAACATTTTCAAACCTACACACACAAGCACCATTTCAAACAATTGAAAAAGGCAAGTGATCTAAGCAAGTAACTAAGAGCCCATGGATAACCATGGATAGAAAGGGTGCTAATACCTTCCCTTTCTATAATCTACTCCCCGAACCCAAGAAAACATCTCAAAGGTTTTTGCTGTGCTTTTTAAACCTTTCCTTAGGATAAAATAAAAAGTCGGTGGCGACTCTTGCTCAACCGCACATTTGCGAAAACAAACGCAAACCTCAAGTCAGTTCTCCCACCGTATCACAGAACTGGCGACTCTGCTGGGGATTACTTTAAAAGTGGAGTAACCTTAGGGCTTAGATCACCCTCTTGCATGACTAAATTGTTTGATTTGCTTGCTTTATACTTTGGCTCTATTGCTTGGGTTTACAATCCTCCACCCGGATTTTGGGAAACATTCATAGATAGCAATACGTTGTGGAAACTGTGCGGGGTATACCGACACGGTCTAAGCAATAGCTATATTAGTGCGACATATTTGTGAGTACCGGTAACCCTTGAGTTCAATCAAGGAGAGTACGGGGCCGCTGAGTGATGTCACTAAGCACTAATGACCTAGAACCTTACTTGACCATCTTGGCCTTTCATTAGGGGTAGTGAGATGACCGGCTTTGGTGCAGTCCGAAGTTGGTAGATACTCGATACTACACTCATTGAGGGTTGTTTTCTTGGAATATTTTGGTCGCTAGTTAAGTGGCTAAACCGAAACAATGAACATTGAAAACAATCCAATGATATTGAGCTCCTTAGAACCCGGTTACTATTTATAGGACAGGTTTTTAAGCCAACTACACTCAAGAGGGTACTTACCTATGAAACCCCGTGCCAGCCTGAAACTAGGGTTTGGTGTGATTTGCTTGTACATATGTTTTGTGCATACATCATAAACATCATGAAGCATCATATGCATTTACTAACCATGTCAAGGGTTTTGGATCTTCATCTTTGTTCTTGTTTTGCAGGACATGGAGATTCCTCGCAGAAATACCATTCAAGTCAACCTTGTGAGAATCTCTCCTCAACTCAAGGAGCTCACCTCAAGAATTCCGGAAAATTCATCCTTCAGTGAAAGACACGGTAGACTGCTCAGCCTAGTCAATGCCAACATTGAAGAAGACATGATAAAAGTGCTATTCCAGTTCTTTGACCCTCTTCACCACTGTTTCACTTTCCCTGATTATCAGTTGGTACCCACTTTGGAGGAGTTTTCTCAACTCCTGAGAATTCCTATCCTTAATCAACTACCCTTCAACGGTACGGAGAAGGAACCAAAGCCTGAGGATGTTGCTCGAGCACTACATCTACAACCATCTGAAATCAAGGGGCATTGGGAAACCAGAAGCGGCGTCAAAGGATTCTTAGCCAAGTTCTTGTTTGAGAAGGCACAAGAATGTTGGAACTCATTGGACCTACAAGCCTTTGAAGAGGTTGTGGCACTCCTTACCTATGGGTTGGTCTTGTTCCCAAATCCCGACCAATTGGTAGATGTCAACGCCGTCAAAATCTTCTTGTCCAGAAACCCAATACCAACATTGCTTGGGGACATCCTTCACTCATTTTACACACGAACAATGAGAAAGAGGGGTGTTCTCATGTGCTGTACTCCCCTCCTCGCAAGGTGGTTTATTTCGCACCTTCCACAATCTGTCTTGAAGAATGATCAAGGTACAAGGTGGTCCCAACGATTGATGGCTCTTACTCATTCTGATGTGCATTGGTGTTCTCGGTCCAGAGAAAATATCATCATTATCGATCGTTGCGGAGAATTTCCTAATGTTCCTTTACTTGGAATTAGAGGGGGTATCACCTACAATCCTTGCCTAGCTTTGAGGCAATTTGGATATGCCCGGAGGGACGGCCCTCATGATATGTTGATTCCTAGCTTAGTTTTTGACTTCGACAACGATGCGCAAGGACTTCGTCAAAGATTCATCAGAGCTTGGGGAAAACTCAACAAGGTTGATAGCAAGACTTTGGGACGCAAGAACTCCATCCCTCTTGAACCTTATCTCAAATGGGTACGAGCCCGAGCCCAAAGATTGATGATGCCTTATCCTCATATTCTCCCTGTGATTAAAGAGCCCGTCAATGAAGGAGAGGTTCCCTACACCATCCTACATCCAGACATGCCTACATCGTGGGAGGAGATGCAGAAAAGCTGGATTCAGCTCAAGGAGGAACGTAATACTTTTGAGGCTAGCTTCTACGCCAGTGAGAAGAAGGTTCTAGAGCTTACCCGCCGACTCCATGAGCAAGAGGTCCTCAACACCTACATCGCACCAAAAAGGATGCGCAATGTCTTTCTACCCTGAGAAATTATTTTGTAATTTTTGACCCATGGGTCATTTATGTACTGACAAATCTTTTCTTATTAAAATGACGTGCGTTCTTTTTGTCTACAACAATTATGAATTTCCAAAACCCTTGAATGCATTGCATAGATAGCATCTCATGCATCATGTGCATAACAGGTACCCATTTTTCTACAAGTTGCTTAATCTTCTTCGCTGTTTATTTGGAACAGTCAGTCAGTCAGTCATCATGAATCCAGACTCATCCAGTGAGCAAGCAATCAAGGCCCTTCAGGCCCAAAGTGCACAGTTTCAAGAGATGGTCCTAAGCCTAGCCCAGGGTCAGCAAGAGTTGAAGACTCTACTCCTAAAGAAGAAAAAGAAAAAGAGGACTGCGTTGTTCAACACCGGACGCAGATTTGGGAACACACTCCATAATGAAGCTGATCCAACTACTTCTTCTGCTGAGAAAAACAGTCCCCAAGGGGGAGGAGCTCCTAGTCCCGCAGTCTCCGACAACGAGACGGACTATAACGACGAACAATACCCACCTGCTGCTAACAGATACAAGCAATTGGAGGACCGCTTGAGCGCCATGGAAATTCAGAATGTGCCGGGACTGGATTTCGGAGATTTGGGGTTATCTTCTAGGGTAGTGATTCCACACAAGTTTAAAGCGCCTGCCTTCGCCAAGTATGATGGGGTCTCCTGCCCAAAGCTGCATCTGAGGTCGTACGTAAGGAAAATCCAACCTTACACGGTGGATAAGAACCTTTGGATTCACTTCTTCCAAGATAGTCTCTCAGGGTCACAGCTTGAATGGTTCTACCAATTGGATGGAGCTAGCATCCGACACTGGGAAGATCTGGCAACCGCATTCTACAGACAATACCAATACAATTCTGATCTCGCTCCTACGCGTACCCAACTTCAGGGTATGTCTCTAGGAACGGGTGAGGGGTTCAAAGAGTACGCTAAAAAATGGAGAGATTTGGCTGGCAGGGTGCAGCCTCCATTGACTGATCGGGAGCTGGTTGATATGTTTCTAGGGACGTTGTCTGGTCCGTTTTTCAATCATTTGGTTGGAAACTCCTCCGCTGGGTTTACAGATTTGATATTGACAGGAGAAAGAATTGAAGCTGGCATCAGGTCAGGCAAGATACAAAAGGCTGCCTCCACAAGTGCTGAGAAGAGGCCGTTTAAGAAAGAAGCAAGTGCCGTCTATGGTCCTAGAAGACAAGTCAAGCCCGAAATTCGCCAAACCGTCAACGCTTTGGTCATCTCAAAACCTGTTGTTGTTCCTCAGCAGTACAATCAACAAAGAAGTGAAAGGCCCAAGAGGCAGTATACTCGACTGAGTATGACCTTATCTCAAATTTTACCCCAACTGTTATCCACCAACCTGGTGACCCTCAAGGAAGCTCCTAAGGTCGTCAACACTGCGTCTCCTAAGTATAACCCGAATGCCCGGTGTGCTTATCATTCTGATAGTCCCGGGCACACTACTGATGATTGCTGGGCCTTGAGAAACAAAGTGCAAGATCTGATCGACGCAAAGGAAATTCAGTTTGAAGCGCCGGAGAGACCAAATGTTGTAACTGCTCCTATGCCCCAGCATAGAGTAAATGCCATTGAGGAAGAAATGTATGCTGTTTCGGTAGAGGAAGTTGTTACCCCTCTGAAGACTGTCAAGAAGAACCTACTGCGGGCCGGTTTATTTCCGGGTTGCAGTGAAGGTTGCCTGTTCTGTGCGGTTTCCCTATCTGGTTGTCCCTTGCTAAAGTTAGGTATCCAAAGCCTAATGGATAGTAAGGAGATTTTGTTTCAGAAGTCTGTTGTTCAAGTAGTTCCGATAAGAGAAGTTTCTGTGGTTACCATCTTCAAAAATCCAATCAAGGCTCTCCCGAAGAAGCCTGTTCAAATCTTGACTGTCGCACCTGTGATTGTTACTGTTCCGGGGCCTTTCCCCTACGTGTCGGATAAAGTTGTCCCTTGGCATTATGGGGCAGACGTATATGTGAATGGAATCAAACAAGAATTCAACACTGGCGCCAGTATCTGCGATATCACTGGTCCAGCCAAGGTTACCCGCAGTGGCAGGCTCTTCTCGCCTGACATTGCACCGCCCGCTATTCGAAGACCCCTCCTTATAAAACCTGCAAGTTTACCTGTTCCTGCTGCTGATCAAGTTGTTTCCCCTGCTGCCGAGTCCTCAAATGCTCGGGGCAAAGGGATTGAAGAAGAGCCTGCCCGGACGGAGGCACCAATACCTGTAGATGCTGAGGCCTCCCAACAAGAAATGGAGGAGATCCTGAAAATAATAAAGAAGAGTGACTTCAATGTTGTCGAGCAGCTGGGGCATACGCCCTCCAAGATCTCCATGCTCTCTTTATTGCTATGCTCCGAGGCCCATGCTAAGGCCTTGATCTCATTTCTCAAGACGGCCCATGTACCCCAGGAGACATCTGCAGTCCAGTTCGCTGATTGTGTAGCAAATCTGACAGCAGACAATGGCTTGGGTTTTTCAGATGCTGACCTGACTGCAAAAGGAAAAGACCACAACGACGCCCTGCATGTCTCTATCGAATGCAGGGGCACTACTCTGGCGCATGTATTGGTGGATACTGGTTCTTCCTTGAATGTTCTACCGAAAAAGGCTTTAGACCGTTTGGATTATGAAGGCCTGGAACTGAAGCCCAGCAACATCATCGTCAGGGCCTTTGACGGTTCAAAAAGGATGGTTCATGGAGAGGTTAACATCCCTATTCGTGTGGGCTCCCAAGTGTTTGACTCTACTTTTTATGTGATGGATATACGTCCATCGTACTCTTGTCTACTGGGTCGACCTTGGATCCATGAAGCTGGGGCAGTGACCTCCACCTTGCACCAGAAGCTGAAGTATCCCGTCAAGGGGAAGATCGTCACTGTGCAAGGAGAAGAGGAATACATGGTGAGCCATTTGAATTCCTTCAGATACATTGAGATGGACGGGGAGTTTATTGAAACCCCCTTTCAGCATTTCGAGGAGGTACATCCAATTTCAGCAGCAGCAGAAACAATAGTCGAAGAGAATGTTTCCTTGAAGATGGCTTCCTTAAGGGATGCCCGGGCTGTGGTTCAGAAAGGCAATTGTGCAAGCTGGGGTCAGCTTCCTGACTTCACTCAGAAGAATGACAAGTTTGGGCTAGGCTTTACTGCAGAGGCTCATAGGGCTGTGCGCAAAGAGAAGATCAGAAAGGCTCCGGTGTTTATCTCCAGCTCAAGGGTGAATGCTATCGAGGAGGATGTAGAGGAAGCAGAGTTTGACAGTTGGATCTACCCGACTACCAGCGACGGACCAAGCAACTGGACGGCAAAGGATTTTACCCCTATCACATTTGTCACGCAGTAATTGATTTCTTTTAAATTCCAAATTTGTAACAGACAATATGTTAAAACTTTGTTAGCTCGGTGTCCTACCCGGGGCATCGTGGCTCCATTTGTGAGGGATTTTTGTATGTCATTTCCATATATCATCAATCAAAACATTGGACGTTTGTTGCATTTCAAATCTTATGCTCTTTTTTTTTCTTTCTGTGTTATATATATTGCAAAACAGCTATATTTACACACACTCACTTATACAGGTTTCAGTCCACCCTGGATCTCACTGGTAACAGCTCTGCTACCGCCAGTTATGACTTCGAAAATCCGATCAACTTGGCCGAAGACGAAGGTGAAGATGATTGCGAAGTGCCTGGTGAACTTGCAAGACTGCTACTCCAGGAAGAGAGAGCTATTCGACCACATGAAGAGCCTGTGGAGACAATTAACCTGGGTACTGAGACAGATAGGAAAGAGGTCAAGATTGGTGCCAACCTAGGGCTCGGCGTAAAGCAACGATTGATCCAGATGCTACAAGACTACATGGAGATTTTCGCTTGGTCCTATGAAGATATGCCTGGTTTGGATGCCGACATTGTAGTTCACCACCTGCCAACCAAGGAAGATTGCCCTCCGGTAAAGCAAAAAGTCCGACGGATGCGTCCAGAGATGTCCGAAAAGATCAAGGCCGAGGTTATGAAACAGTTTGATGCCGGATTCCTCGCAGTGACTTCATACCCTCAGTGGGTTGCCAATGTGGTGCCAGTACCGAAGAAGGACGGTAAAGTCAGAATGTGTGTTGACTACAGGGATCTGAACAGGGCCAGCCCCAAGGATGACTTCCCCCTACCTCACATTGATGTCCTTGTTGACAATACAGCTCAACACAAGGTGTTCTCCTTCATGGATGGTTTTTCAGGGTATAATCAGATCAAGATGGCTCCAGAGGATATGGAGAAGACTACATTTGTGACTCAGTGGGGCACCTTCTGTTATAAGGTCATGCCATTCGGATTGAAAAATGTTGGGGCAACCTATCAACGTGCCATGGTTGCTTTATTTCATGATATGATCCATCATGAGATTGAGATATACGTTGATGACATGATTGCAAGGTCTCAAACTGAGGAGGAGCACCTTGACCATCTGAGGAAGTTATTTGACCGACTCAAGTTATACAAGCTGAGGTTGAATCCCAACAAATGCACCTTTGGGGTAAGATCCGGAAAATTGCTAGGTTTCATTGTAAGTGATAAAGGTATTCAGGTGGACCCTGCCAAGGTGAAAGCCATACAAGAGATGCCGACTCCAAAAACAGAGAAAGAAGTCAGAGGCTTCCTAGGACGACTGAATTACATTGCCCGATTCATCTCGCATCTGACTGCTACTTGTGAGCCAATCTTCAAATTGCTAAAGAAAGATCAAGTGGTACGCTGGAATGATGAATGTCAGGCCGCCTTTGAAAGGATAAAGGAATATCTCCAAGAGCCACCCATTCTTATGCCACCGGTGGAAGAAAGACCTCTGATACTATACTTGACAGTGCTTGACAATTCAATGGGGTGTGTGCTGGGGCAGCATGACGAGTCTGGCCGAAAAGAGCACGTTATTTATTACTTGAGCAAAAAGTTTACCGACTGTGAGTCTCGTTACTCACTGCTTGAGAAAACTTGCTGCGCTCTTGTATGGGCTGCTCACCGGCTGAGACAGTATATGCTGACTCACACTACTTTATTGATTTCAAAAATGGATCCCATCAAGTACATATTCGAAAAACCTGCTCTGTCCGGAAGAATAGCGAGATGGCAAATGATCTTAACAGAATATGACATCCAGTATACAACTCAGAAAGCAATTAAGGGAAGTATACTGGCAGATCATTTGGCGCACCAACCTGTGGACGATTACCAATCATTGAACTTTGATTTTCCGGACGAAGACATCATGGTGGTAACTGACTGTGAAGTACCTGGACCGGATGAAGGACCTGAGGAAGGATCCCGATGGTCTATGCACTTCGATGGAGCCTCCAATGCTTTGGGTAACGGCTTCGGCGCTGTAATCATATCTCCCAAAGGAACTCATACTCCACTCACCGCCCGATTATGTTTCAACTGCACCAACAACATGGCAGAATATGAGGCATGTATCATGGGTTTACAAGCTGCAATCGACTTAAGGATCAAATTTCTAAGTGTTTTCGGAGATTCCGCTCTCGTGATCAATCAGATCAAAGGCGAGTGGGATACGAAACACCCGAATCTTATCTCTTACAAGGAGTATGTGTCAACCTTGCTCCCCCACTTTGAAGAAATAACTTTTGAGCACTTCCCAAGAGAGGAGGATCAGCTAGCGGACGCACTAGCTACGATGTCTTCAATGTTCAAAGTTAAATGGGACAATGAGGCTCCCCGAATCATCATCTGGAAGTTGGATGAACCTGCATACTGCTGTGAGCTCGAGGCTGAGAAGGCTATTGAAAAACCCTGGTATCACGAAGTGAAGAGGTACTTGGAAGCTCAGGAATACCCTGAAGGTGCATCCGTCAATGATAAGAAGTTCATGAGGAGGTTTGCCGCAAAATTCTTCCTCAGCAACGACATTCTCTACAAACGGAATCATGATTCAACTCTGCTACGTTGTGTGGATAAAGCTGAAGCAGAGAAAATTATGATGGAACTACATGAAGGCACATTTGGAACACATTCCAGTGGACACACCATGGCTAAGAAAATCCTTCGGGCAGGATATTTCTGGTCCACAATGGAAGCCGATTGTTACCAACACTCCCGAACTTGTCACAAATGCCAGATCTATGCTGACAAGGTGCACATTCCTCCGGTTCCTTTGAACGTCCTGACGACACCTTGGCCTTTCGCAATGTGGGGCATCGATATGATCGGTGAGATCCGACCAACAGCATCCAATGGGCATCGCTTCATCTTGGTGGCGATCGATTACTTCACGAAGTGGGTTGAGGCAGCATCCTATGCCACAGTAACCAAGAGCGTCGTGGCACGTTTCATCCGGCATAACCTGATCTGTCGGTACGGTGTCCCGGAAAGAATCATTACGGACAATGGTACTAATCTCAACAACAAAATGATCACTGAACTCTGTGAACAATTCAAAATACAGCACCACAATTCTTCTCCCTACCGGCCGAAGATGAATGGGGCTGTAGAGGCAGCCAATAAAAATATCAAGAAAATTGTACAGAAGATGACAGTGACCTATAAAGATTGGCACGAGATGTTACCGTTCGCTCTTCATGGGTACCGCACCTCAGCCAGAACGTCAACCGGGGCAACTCCCTTCTCCTTGGTCTATGGAATGGAAGCAGTCTTGCCAATTGAAGTCCAGATACCCTCTCTCCGGATAATGAAGGATGCAGACTTGAATGAAGATGATTGGATCCAGACCCGACTTGATCAATTAAATCTGATTGACGAAAAGAGGCTCACTGCTATCTGTCATGGTCAAACGTATCAAAAACGGATGATCAGGGCATTTAACAAGAAAGTCAGACCGCAAGAGTATCAAGTTGGGGACCTGGTAATCAAACGCATCATCCTTCCTCAAAGTGATTCCCGGGGCAAATGGACCCCTACGTACGAAGGGCCATTTGTGGTTAAACGTGTGTTCTCAGGAGGAGCCATGATCCTAACCACCATGGATGGTGACGACCTTCCTCACCCCGCCAATGCAGACATAGTGAAAAAATACTACGCATAAATAAAAGACCCGCTAGGTTGACATACCTAGGCAGAAATAAGGGCTTCCCGGCGAACCAAAAGGGTTCGGGCAAAAATAAGGGATGAAATGGAAAAAATCTGTACACCCGGCAAGTCGAAAACCTGAAAAGGCGGCTTGGGCAAAAATGGGTATCCCGGTGGACTGAAAACCTGAAAGGGCGGTCCAGGCAAAAATTAGGGATGGAGCGTAACACTATGTCTCATTGGATCACATCGCATCCAGAATTCAGTATCCACTACCTGGCTCAGACTTCGGCATCGACCAATCAGCTTCATCTTCAACTAGGTAGCAAAGCGATGAGACGTTCGAAGACATAAAGGCAATAGCAGAGTTGGAACCCAGTGGGATCGTTCACATAGCTGTTTTATTTCCTTTTCAAAATTCTATGTTATTTGGCGGCGTCCTCTTACTAGGATGTCAGCCTCTTGTATAAAAACGCCTATTCACAGGCAAAGTTCAAATCAATACAAATTCACTTGTCCATACAAATTACCATTGTTTTCTTCTTTCTGTTTTGTCTTGCGAAGAACGTCCAATGTTCGTTTTTGATATATGCATTTGACATCAAAATTGTTGATTCATAAATATTTGCATATGAAACAAAAGGTCAATTACAGGTGACATCAGAGACAGGGCAATGTAAAGTTGTCTAATGCAGTCTGGTTGTTCTGTCCGCCAAGGCACCTAGGTAGATTCAACTGAAGAATGTGACTAAATCATCTCAACTCCCCGCAGAGTAAGACAAGATTCGGCAATACTTTCCCCAAGCAGAGTTGGTTCCCTATCGATCCTGAAAAGGCACCACATTCCCCAGCAGAGTATAGGCATTCGTCAGCAAGCATCCCCGGCAGTCTTGATCTAAGTTTGTTACCTGGCGAAATACGGACACCCCAGTAAAACCATTTACCAGCACAATTCCAAAAGTTTCCCCAGGAAAGTGGGATTCTTGTCCCCAACAGGTCTTAAAGCTTATCCCCAGTAGATTCTGGAAGATTATCTCCTGCAGAATACGGACGTCTCTCCCTAACTTTATTTAGAGTTATTCCTCACAAGGGCTTATAACTGGGTTATCCTCAGCTAAT
Source organism: Vicia faba (assembly GCA_948472305.1). Lineage (NCBI taxonomy): Eukaryota > Viridiplantae > Streptophyta > Magnoliopsida > Fabales > Fabaceae > Vicia > Vicia faba. Next base: position 1,521,650,870 of record OX451738.1, read on the forward strand.
CGCCACGGAAGATCGCCCCCAACAAAGTTCTTTCAATCCCCAGCGGATTTTATCTTTCGATCCCCAGCGGAGTTTATCTTTGGTATCCCCAGCGGATTTTATCTTTGGTAATCCCCAGCGGAGTCTATCATCATTATCCCCAGAGGAATCCATTTTTAAAGTCCTCAGCAGGCCTCTCATCAAAACTTCAGCAAAGTATCTCGGCCACAGGGCAACTCCCCAGCCAACCGTCAAAGATCTATTTTTCTAAGACGAAGATACATTCATAAACATTTCACACTTTCATACATCTTGCTTACATGATAAAGTGCATACAACACTATCTCATGTTGAACATCATGACATCATGCATATCATACATCATGACATTGCGTACAACTTATGTTTTTGCCTTTTCAGGGAAAAAGACAATCCAAAAAAACAACTACCATCAACTGTCACAATTCCAGATTCGATTCCTGTATCTAGCCAGGGCACATCTGAGAGTGATCAGTTTCCAGACTCGATTCCTGTATCTAGCCAGGGCACGTCTGAAGAGTTCGAAGATTCGATTCCTGTATCCAGCCAGGGCACATCTATCAACTGTCAGAGTTCCAGACTCGATTCCTATATCTAGCCAGGGCACGTCTGAAGAGTTCAAAGATTCGATTCCTGTATCCAGCCAGGGCACATCTATCAACTGTCAGAGTTCCAGACTCGATTCCTGTATCTAGCCAGGGCACGTCTGAAGAGTTCAAAGATTCGATTCCTGTATCCAGCCAGGGCACATCTATCAACTGTCAGAGTTCCAGACTCGATTCCTGTATCTAGCCAGGGCACGTCTGAAGAGTTCAAAGATTCGATTCCTGTATCCAGCCAGGGCACATCTATCAACTGCCACATTTCCAGACTCGATTCCTGTATCTAGCCAGGGCACGTCTGAAGAGTCCGAAGATTCGATTCCTGTATCCAGCCAGGGCACATCTATTAACGACTATTTCCAGATCCGACTCCTGTATCCAGCCAGGGCACATCTGTGAGCAACCGATTGTAGATTCGATACCTGTATCTAGCCAGGGCACATCTGCATAAGGAGATTGAAGATCAAACACCTGTAACAAGCCAGGAAAACATCCGTCTTTCTCAAATATACAAAATTCTCGCTAAGGAATCTCTTATGCGATCGACACTTCCAAATGGCATCTATAAGCCCATTCCCGACAAGGTTCTGTCACGTCTTCAGATGGCATCTATAAGCCCATCTCCCTACTTACCGCCTCTCCAAATGGCATCTGTAAGCCCATTCCCGCCATCACATTGCTGATACTCTACTAAGCGAGTGCAAATTTTCGGGCACTCTGGTGTCCAATCTCCTTTTACCTTCGAGTCGCGAAAGGCAAACTCGCCAATCTAACTCTTCAGGTTCAAGAAGATTGAACAGGGGCAACTGTTGTACCCCAAAATTCGCCCTCCCTTTCTTCAGGAAACCATCTTAGATTTTTCAAAATCCCCTTAAACAAATCCAAGTCCTGAGTTATCCTTTTGCCCAAGCAAGTCACTTACAAGAGCAAGATGATCTCACAAACTCCAGAAACAACGCTTTCATCTTGAGGAAAATCAAATTCTAAGTGCTTAGAATGTTCCTTTAAAATAAGTGTTTGTAGAAAAATCAGCGCTTCAGAACTTCTGGACCCATTCCAGATGAAGACGGTCAGAAGTTGCAAGTTGGGCTCAGCGTGGTCAGAAGTTGGCTCTTCAGCAGCTACATCAGTTCAATCAGAAGTTGTAAACGTGGTTCAGAGTGTAAGCCTCAAACAGAACATGCCCCTTCAGCAGTTACCCAAGCTCAGTCAGAATTTGCTAAAGGAATGCAAGAGAAACAGGAAAATATGAAGGCTCCTTCAGAACAGGTTGAAATCAGAAGATGAAAGGTCAGAAGGATGGGTGTCACATTGATACAGAATCTCTAAGTCCAGATTGTCCAGAAGTAGATCCAAGGAACGCACCAGAAAACCAATCTCCAGAGCTTGCTAAGACAACAGGTAGCCAAGGCCAGAGCATGGTGTACGCTGCTGATTCAACAACCAGAATGTTGGTATTGACAGGTCTTGTCACCATTTAATGCCCATTAATGCCTCCAACCACTCCTGAGCATTCACGTGTGGCTTGGAAAATGCTTTTGCACAGATTCTGGCATGGGTCTTCACGCCACCGCCCATTTCAGAGGTCACTTCCCCCAATCTACGCCTGCTGCTGCTACCTAGGCTGAAAGATAGCTGTTATCACAACTTCCCAGGAATTTCTGTCAAAGAACAAATTCAAACTCTGTTGGCGCCTTAAATGTTCAAGGTATCCACAAGAACTTTGCCTATAAATAGAGAGCTTTCACCACTGCAAAAGACGTTCAAGAGGTTCAAGAAAAGAAACAGAAAAATTGCTAAGAGAGAAACGAAACTCCTAGCAACATAACATTCTGAAACTCTGCCAAAATCTCCAGCTTTGTTTCATAACTTTAAGTTTCTTACCTTCAACTTCATCAAACATCCAACTCTTTTCTGTAAACCAAAAACGTTCTTTCCAAACTTCTGACCCTATACACGTATACACCTTCACCTCCCCTTTTCCAAATCTGTCCAGAACACCACCAGAACCAAAAGCTAACTTTCACCCACCATTTTCCAGAAAGTCAGGTAAGCACCTGCTGACCCTCACCACACTGTTAAGCATCATCAGCTGTGCATATTCAAGTAACATAATGTAAATATTCATGTTATTGCTGTTTATGTTCTGAGAACTCTCATACCTCAGAACGTTCTGAGCCAGTTTAGGACTTGCCTGTGACCTTGGTGATTCTGACCTCTGAGACATTTTGCTATTTTGCTGGGTCTGTTCCAAATATGTTTTCTGTTTTGTGGAGTAACAACAGGATTGCAGATGTTCTGATTAGTGCAGGAAAAAGCCAAGTGCTGACTTTGACGTTAGCACATCTGAAGCCTGTTTTGCTGTCAATAACATCAGAACCTCTGAGAGTTATTGCCTTTTCAGCAGAATCAGAACTCCTGGGTTCTCCACTAACAAACTTCTGTCTTGCTGCGCAGGTAAATCAGAACTTCTGGTTTCCCCACTAACCAAGTTCTGTTTTGCAGGTTCTAGAGTCAGAAGTTCTGACTCATCCAGTTTCACCAACAGGTTGATCATCTGACAGCGGATCTGGGTCAGAACTTCTGATGACCTCCCAACAGCGCGCGGGCTCCCTCTCTCTCTCTATATATCTTGTTTTTTTGCTATTTTCTTTTTTGTCTATTTTTCTCGTTGAACCCCCCATGTACAAATGTGTATCCCCCTCCCCTAATTGTTGTAATAGCGTAGGATTTTACATTTCCGCTTCTTATTGCTAGTAATTAGGACGTGTATGACAAGATAAAATCAATGAAATAGAAAAACCTAATTCAAAGAAAAACTCTTGTATGCAATAAAACACACTTGCACACTAACACCCCTAGGGTTATATCCACTTGTTGCCTCAAAATTGGGCCATATTGCATGTTAGGTCTCTTTGGGCAAAAACAAACAAATTGAATGATCATAGTCCCTCGATAAAACTCTTTTTCAAAACAAACACAATTCAAATGATCAAGTCCCTTAAGGAAAATGCCCAAAGATACTTGGCACCATTGCAATTATGGTCTAAACGATGACCCGCGCCCGTCCCTTTCACATCCTAACACAAGATTGTCCACCAAATACAATGGTGGAACAAAATTGTTAAAAGGGTTAAAAACATAACAAAACCTTTGAGAACTTTAGGGTAGATCGCTCTTAAGTACTTGTCAAACTTGCAAAATAAAAACACTTGCCTGTTTTTTAATCACAACCCATAACACTTTCAAAAAACAACTTTCAAAAACAAATGAAAACCTTTTCAAAAGACATACACCTTTGTATACATCCCAACATGGATCATTACAAAGGTTGCCACCACATTGGCCTCTTTTCAAAACATTTTCAAACCTACACACACAAGCACCATTTCAAACATTTGAAAAAGGCAAGTGATCTAAGCAAGTAACTAAGAGCCCATGGATAACCATGGATAGAAAGGGTGCTAATACCTTCCCTTTCTATAATCTACTCCCCGAACCCAAGAAAACATCTCAAAGGTTTTTGCTGTGCTTTTTAAACCTTTCCTTAGGATAAAATAAAAAGTCGGTGGCGACTCTTGCTCAACCGCACATTTGCGAAAACAAACGCAAACCTCAAGTCAGTTCTCCCACCGTATCACAACCATCATGCGCCATCAGCCTTCAACCACCAGATCCCCAGCATGCCAGATCCAAGGCCTCTCACATGGAAGTCCATAATACACCCTAGTCAAGCAAGCGCATGAGATTAGAAAAGTCAAACAGGGCCAGGCGCTATTGGGCCCAGAATTGCAATTCATACCCCCCTTTTTGCTACAAAACCAGGCCCATTCCTATTTCCTTTTTCTATTTTCTTTAATTTATTTAATTTGCTTAAATATTTTCTAACACAAAATTAATTCTTTTTTTTTTCCAAAAAAAATCATAAAATCAATTTTCACAAATTTAGATTTAGGTTTTTATTTATTTATCAAATTTAATTTAATATTAGTTTAATTTAACTTAGGTTTATTCTAACTTTTTCATATAATTAAAATAAATTAGAAAATTAGGGTTAGCTTGATTTAATTTTTATTTCTTTTCTCAAATAAAATAAAAATACAAAAATAGGTTATTTTAATTATTTTTCTTAAATCTTAATTAATTAGTACTTAGGCTTATTTATTTATTCAATTAAACTTTATTTTCTCAAAATAATCAAAAACCACAAAAAATGATTTTTCTTTTTAATTGCAATTAGGCTTAGGTGGGGTCAAAACCCTAATTCTCTCGTTTTCGATTCATCGCGCGCGTTTATATTTTTTTTTGCAAATATTAATGTATCTGTCCATGGTATGTAATAGTTTAAATTAGGATTTTCTTTATTTATCGCTTTTACGGGTTTTTTTGGCTATGTAATTAATCCCCACCCCGAAGCCTTGTAATAGCCTAGTTTTTATTTCTCGCATTTTAATTCTCGTAAATATTAACTGTTAGATGTATGTTGATAGGATTGTATGACAAGATTGCATGAAAATTTAAAATGGCTAGAAAACCCTAATGTGCAAAGATAATAACTTGAAATCCAATCACTCGCACATGCGCACTCTTAGGGTATACTCTCACTTCGGTTGCCTTCGGTAAACGGTCATTAAGTATAGGGTGTCTTAGTGGTTTCCCTCTTGTGTAACAAAGATCAAAAGTCCCGTTCAGAAATGTTGCCTTGGAAATGTTGCCTCGAATATGATCTTAAGACTCTAGGATTATTACTAAGACGTCCTAACATTGCTTTAGTGATCGTATGTCCCTTTCGAATTGACCCTTACAACTCCAACGACGGTGCTACCTATTTCTCAATAGTAGGATAGCGCTGTCTAAAGGAAATAAGAACATAAATAATTCTTTTTCGAGTAGGTAGATGCTAGTAGGTACTTGCTCAAAAGTCAAACTTTTTCACACTTACACTTTTCAAACAAAGTTTTCAAAACAACTTCATAACACTCTTGAAGACAAAATCAAGGGTTAAAACAAAGTAAAACAAAACTTTTCAAAACAAACACACACAAGCAATTTTTAAAGATGAGCAAGTACCTAAGAGCCCATGGAAAACCATGGATAGAAAGGGTGCTAATACCTTCCTGTTGTACCCAACAATTTGCCCTCGTATTTTTCCACAAGAAATCACAGCTTCGGGCTGTTCTTGATTTTTCAGACTGGCTCAAGAATCGGTCAAACAGACTTTTCTCGTCAGTCAGACAAGATTTAGGGTTTTCATTGATTTTTAAGCACTTCAAGCAGATTGGTTAGGGTTTGGTTGAGTTGGCTCAGGTTTTGATCAGGCGGACGCTTCTCTGACAATTAAAACAAAACTAGGGTTTTTGTGCGCGCATTCTCAGAAAGAATTAATTTTACAGTTCTTTTCAGTTTACTCTGAGATTTGGACTGAAGCATTTGGATTGAGTTTGCAGTGTTTGATTAAATCAGTGAAAAGAGGACATGTGGACGTTTGTTGTTTGACTGTGCATTGTTATGTTTAATTCGGAACGCCGGACGTTTATTAATTATTTCTTTTTCTAAGTCAGAATAATTGGATTTATTTCCAATTGTTTTAATTTAAGAAACTCAAATAATTAAAATAAACAATTGAAAAGAAAGAAGGAATTAACTGACAAAAAGAGATTTTTATTCATATTTAATTGTTTGTTATAAATTATTATTTAAACAACTGTAAATTTATTTACATTTTGTTTCCAATGATAATGTTACAAATAATTGAAGAATAAATTGAAACTATCCTAAATTCCTAAGTCTTCATCTTCTATACTGCTACTCCTCTTTTGCTCCATTGATTTTCATCTGCAAAACTAAGAAGAGAAAAAAGGTCAAATGCAGATAAAAATTAAAGGCGGACAGTTAATTCAAAAATCATCATTAAAAGTAGATGGCCGGAATCAGTTGTTCCCCTCTCTGCAAATCACAAGATTGCTCTTGGTTCACAAAGAGGGATAGAATATGCTTGTATTAAAATATGAAATGCACAAAAGCTACAAATTGCACAAATTCAAATTTGTCAACCAACTGCATAGTTTCAAAACAAACAACATGTACAAGTATAAAGGCAAACTGAATCACAATTTCAAACTAAGCCAAAAAGCTGTCAAAAACTGTCCAAAGATATAGAAGGATATCAAGATATCAAGAAGTACAAAATGCTGTCAACAAATGTGCAGAAAAGCAGGAGAGATATGCAGAGCTAAGCAACTAATGCAAGCAACATCAAAATGTTCATCATTTTCCTAGGCCAGCTACTTTTTCAGCATAGTACAGTTTTAAAGCAATATTTTATGCTTTTTTTAATATGTCAAGAGAGAGAAGAGAAATAGGCTTACAGCAGGTTTAGGCTTAGAGAAAAAGATATAAGCAAGATACCAAAACACAGTAGAAAGGCAGAGATTTCACAAAAAGATAATACAACAAACTGTAAGACAAAAAACATTGCAAACTGCCTCCACAAGCTTGAAGCCTAAGCTCCAAACCTCACAAAAGCCAGGAACCTGCATTAACCTTAAAACACCCAAACATTCAAAACATCAAACCTGCCTGAACTGTCAAGCCTAAGCTCCAAACCTCACAAAATCCTTAACCAAGCTCATTGCAAACCAGACCTGCATCAAAGCCTTTCAAAGCACATAACCTGTCAAGCCTAAAAGCCTAAACCAGCTCAAACCTGATACTGCATAAAGGCCTGAAGCCAGCAAACCTGTAATATCAACCAAAATACCACAACCTAAACCAGAAAAGAAAGCCCAACCTGCATAATCAGTATGGAGCCTAAAAGCCTCAAACATGAAGCCAACCCTATTTCAAACTCACAACCTGCCAAGCCTCTAAATAGCAAGGCTTTCGAGACAAGCCTTGAAACCTTTCATAACCAAAGCAAAAATAACCAAACATTCAAACCAACAGGCCACCCTCAGAACTGTGTTCATCATTGGGGCAAGCATACAAGCAATAAGCAACTAAGAAATCTCAGGGCCCAACATCAAGAACAACATCAACAGGCATCTCAGCAAGCCAACAGAAAGAAGAGAAAAAGAAGCATATCAGAGGGGCAAGCATATCAACATACAAAGCTCTCAGATAATCATCATCAAGCATATCAAGCATGGCAAGCATCTCAGGGCATACAGAAGCAAAGGGTTAACAAAAGAAGAGGAAAAGGCAAATATATCAAACATTTCAAGGCAACTCAGCATATCACACGAATCTAGGGCCATCAAGCTAGCATACAGAAGCAAAAGGCAACAGAAGCAATCAAAAGAGAGGAGGAAACGAAATTATACTAGGCATTTTCAGATTTCCAGGCATCATCATAAAACAACCCTAAAAGGAAAAGAAAGAATACAGAGTACCAGGGAAAACTTCCAAAGCACACATCATCACGTTCTTCCGCCCAAGCCACCCTAGGCGCCTCCTCCAGCTCTCTCCTCCATTTTCAAAAGACAACAAAGGTATAACTTTTCTACTTTTTTTTCCTTCACACCTCACATAACAATAATAATGTTCAGAGATTAGAATTTATCAAGGAGTAAAAAACGTGTACGAACTGGAAACCCTAAAAAACATAAGCTATGAGATCGTTACCTTGCAAACGTCGCCGCCTGCGTGACCATGGGGAAAGGAGAGAGGGAACGGCGCCTGGCAACGAGGACGGAGGGGCGTCAGTAAGCCATGTTCTGTTTGAGAAGATGAAGAGGATAGAAACGGAATGAACGGCGCCTCTGTATCAACAAACCCTAATCCAAATGAAACACCAAAGCTTAACCCTAAGACAATTTGTTCAAAGCATTGGGCCGGTTCATCACAACACGCCTAAAGCCCATTCTCAAAATTTGGCATGCACCCCCCTCATTTCTCCCTCTGCTTGTTTTTATTTTGGGCCAAAAACCCTTTTAGGCCCATTCTATCTTTTCCTTTATTTTCATTCTTTTTTTTAATACTTATAAACTAACTTTTTTTGTTTTGTTTATCATTTTTATTCCTTTTTTTTTACAATTTAAACTAACATAATCTATTTTTATTTATAAAAATTAAAAAAATACCTTAACTCTTTTTTATATATAAAACTTTCTTTTATTTACATGAATATTAGGTTTAATTAGATTAATAGACTTTTATCTTAAATTTCTTTTTTTATATAAATCTTTTTGTACATAAAAATACTAACATAAATGCATAAAAATTAGAATTACTTAAAACACCTTTTCTTTTATTTTATTAAAACTTGTTTTGTTTGTACATACTTAACAAAGATACAAAAGATAGCAATACTTAATTTTTCATTAAGTTAACATTTTTTCGCACTTGTAAATAATCATACACTTACACAAATACATTTACACATACACATTTGCTTATTCCTATACATTGATACATATTACATTTGAGATCGCAGTTCGATTTGGTTGTAAATTTTATTTGGACGCTACCCTCCTATTAAAGTCTCATCCCCATTTGTAAATAATTGTACCCCCACTCCCGGATACTTATTTGTAATAGCGTAGACTTTAAATTCCACATGGTTAGACCTAGGGTTTGTATGTACATAAAATCAAACGCTAGATAACCTAATACAAAGACAAATACATGAAATCAATACACAATCACACTTACACCCCTAGGGTAATCCCGCTTGTTGCCTTCCAAAATGGGCCATGCTTGCACGTTGAGTATCTTTGGCAAAACAAAACAAATCAAAATGATCATAGTCCCTCGATGACGCTTTCGAAAGTTGCCTAATCAAAAATGATCATAGTCCCTTCAAGCAAAATTGCCAAAGACACTTGGCACCATTGCATTCATGGTCCATACGATGACCCGCACCTGTGTCGTTAAACATCCTAATGCAAGATTGTCCACCAAATACAATGGTGGAACAAAATTGTTAAAAGGGTTAAAACATGAGAAAAACCTTTGAGTACAATAGGGGTAGACAACTCTTAGTTACTTGATCAAACTTGCAAAACACACTTGCCTACTTTTCAAAACCCACTTCAGAAACACTTTCAAAACAAACTTTCAAAAAAACATTTGAAACATCTTTTCGAAAAGATACACACCTTTGTAAAACACTCAAACACGAGTCATTACAACGGTTGCCTAGACAAGGCGTCTTTTTCAAAACATTTTCAAAACACACACACACACCACAATTTCAAGCAATTGAAAATCAAGGCAAGTGATCTAAACAAGTAACTAAGAGCCCATGGATAACCATGGATGAAAATAGTGCTAATACCTTCCCTTTTTCATAATCTACCTCCCGAACCCACGAAACATCTCAAAAGGTTTTTTATATGCTTTTTTAACCTTTCCTTTAGGATAAAATAAAAGTCGGTGGCGACTCTTGCTCAACCGAACAAGTGCGAATACAAAACGCAAAAACTCAAGTCAGTTCTCCCACCGTATCACAGAACTGGCGACTCCGCTGGGGAAAGATTCAAAAGTGGGGTTACCTTAGGGTTTAGATCACCTTTACATTCTTGCTTTGATTGCCTTGATTGCTTTATCTTTTGGGTTCTTGTTTGGGTTTGTTGTAAATCCTACACCCGGATTTGGGGCACCTTTTTAGGTAAATAGCAATAAAACTGTGAGGGAACTGTGCAGGGTATGCCGACACGGTTGAAGCAGTAAGCTATGTTAGTGTGACATATTTGTGAGTACCGGTAACCCTTGAGTTCAATCAAGGAGAGTACGGGGCCGCTGAGTGATGTCGTGAAGCACTAACGAACTCTTAGAACCTTAATTGACCATCCTAGCCTTTTTAGGGGTAGTGAGATGACCGACTTTGGTGCAGTCCAAAGTTAGTAGATACTCGATACTACACTCATTGAGGATTGCTTTCTTGGAATATTTTGGTCGCCAGTTAAGTGGCTAAACCAAAACAATGAACACAGAAAACAATCCAATGATATTGAGCTCCTTAGAACCCGGTTTCTATTTTAGGACAGGATGAGCCAACTAACTTCAAGAGGGTCCTTACCTAAAACCCCATGCAAGCCTAAACCTAAGGACTTGTTTGCTTTGTGTGAATATGATTACCTGTATATACACTCACTTGCTTTTGCATACATGTACATAACATCATACCATAGCATTTTCAATAAACCATTTCAAGGATCTCGAGGGTTCTTTTGATGCAGGGTTACGTTGAACTAGACGTCTACCAAAGGGAAAGAGGTTTCTCCTCTAAACAAATGCCATCAAAGACCAAGTGCGATAACTTGAATCAGGGGATATGACCCACTCGACATGGTGAGCTTGATTCTTGTGGAAAGACATCCACCGGTGCAAAGTTCTCCAATCAAAGATCAAGTGCAACAACTTGAATCAGGGGCTATGACCCACTTGACATGGTGAGCTTGATTCTCGTGGAAATACATCTACCGGTGCAAAGTTCTCCAATCAAAGATCAAGTGCAACAACTTGAATCAGGGGCTATGACCCACTTGCCATGGTGAGCTTGATTCTCGTGGAAAGACATCCGTCAGTTCAAAGTCCTCCAATCAAAGATCGAAGTTCAACCTCTAACATTCTCTTGTGTTTACCACAAGAGATCCTTGAAAGCATGCATCCGCATATCATGCATTGCATCTTGACAGTTTTTCCTTTTTCAGGTTTCCTTACTCTCCTACTGTTTATTTCAGTAAGAGATGGCTCTAGAAAGGACTGTCAAGGATATCCAGGACCAAAATGCTCAGCTTCAAGAGATGTTCTTGAACTTGTCTCTGGGACAAGAAGAAGTGAAAGCTCTCCTCACAACGGGCATGGTCCAGGGGAATTCAAACAATGCCAGGAGTGATCAGTTGGAAGCACTGCAGTCTAAGCTGACAACAATGAGGATCCAAATGACGGGGCAACTGGTGGGCCAGATGGCTCTCATCCAGGACTTGGCTCAAAGACAAGAGGAACTCAGAGTTCTCGTCAATCAACTGCTTCGGAACGACCAACTGGGGCAAACATCTGAGGTTGAAGAGCAAGTCACCACTCAACCCCCCTCCAGACAAGAAGGCAAGGGGAAGGCTCCTCTGCTTGCTTCAGGGTCACAAGCCCAACAACAACCTCGCCAGCGTCAACGGGGTAATCGGCGTAAGCAAGATACGTCGGGAAGACAGTTCACTGAGACTGACATACCGTTATCTCTGATTCTGGAGCGCTTGTTGGAGGTCAATCTGACTGCTTTGAGGGATCCTATTCGGAAGCCCAATACCTCCGCTCCTAACTATCATCCTGATGCATTTTGTGTATACCACTCCTACAGCCCGGGACACGACACCGAAGACTGTTGGGCCTTGAAGAACAAGATTCAAGATCTGATTGACATTAGAGTGCTGAGGTTCATGCCAGACGGCGAGATGAAAATCTTCCGTTATGGATTTCTCCACCTGAAGTGACGAAGCTCAAACTGAAAGACTTTTGCTTCATTTGAATTTTCAAAGTTGTAATTTCTTTTGTTATTCAAACAATTATCTGTTGATGTTAAACTCTGTTTCATTAATGCATTGCATATGTTTGTCTTGAATTCATCCATTCGTTTTCACTACTCTTATGCTTTCTTTTTGACATTTAACTCTTGATAAAAATCTGCAAGCCTTTAGAGGGAGGATGACGAAACAATACCGTAATCTCATACAGTATGCTTTTGAACAGACCGTGCTGATGATGTACAGGCATTTCCTTCAATTCCCAAACACTGGAGTTATAAGGAAGATAATCACTAGTCAACCCCTTCGAGCCAAAGAAGTAGGAGTTTTCTGTTCTAAACAAATCGAAACCTTTGATATAAACCTGGGGCAGGGTAGTCTCTCAGTTAATTCAAAAAGTGCGCATTAAAGTCGCAAACTCTCAGTTCATAATACAACGAACGACATCGGAAAAATCAAAAACATTCCTCTGGAATCAAAAGACAGTGATGGTTCCCTATCTCATAGGCAGTCAATCTCTCAAAAAAGAAAAGCCCACTGAGCCAAAAACTGTAAAGGAGGCTTAAGAAATCTGGGGCATCCCGCTGACTGTAATCCCGAAAACAGGAACAGTCAGGCAAAAGTTAGGGATAACAAATCAAAAGAACGAGGTCGTTACAAATCCTCAACAACATGAAAAATGTTGAAAAAGAAAAAGGAGATGATGACTGTCTCCTAAATTCAATTGGTGAACCATCACCCAAAAGTCGTTCCAAACTCGAACAGAGTGCGACGCACAATTAACTGAGCTTAGGGTTGAAGAACATCACGAAGAGCGGGTGGGTACAAATATACTTTGAGCCTTTATCCTTTGTTTCTTAAACCGTGAACCAAGCCACGTTACAACCCTGCAAAATTCCTAATTGAAGCATGGGTTAGTTCGAAAGCATACTATTACAAAAGGTATCCTGACTCCTGTAAGGCTTTGCTCTAAAATCTTGTGTTGAATTTGTCTTATGAAAAGTTTTCTGCTAAAAAACGCATTTTTCAAAACTTCAAGACAAACATAAACTTTGCATTGCTTGAATATCACTGTTTGCATTTGACTATTTGTTTGACAGCGAATAAATTCATACAGCGAATGTTCCGAGGAACAAAAACTCTCTCAGTAAACAAAATCACTTCAAGAAGGATGACACTTCCAATGACAAGTCTCCTATCAACAAGGGGCATGACATGTCACCATCCAATTAACCTGGGGCAGTCCAGTCAAGGTTTCAATAGATCTTTCAAAGTTCAGTTAACCTAGGGCAGTCTAGTCAAGGTTTCAACAGATCTTTCAAAGTTCAGTTAACCTGGGGCAATCCAGTCAAGATTTCAAGAAATCTCTCAATTTGCAGAGTAATCTGATTCAAGACTCCTTCATCATCACTTGGGGCATTCGAATGTCAAAAGTGTCCAAAGATTCCTTCATCACCTGCTGGAAATTACAACCACCAACAGAATAACGACCAAATCCCAGATTCGATTCCTGTATCCAGCCAGGGCATATCTGTAGACGACAAATTTCCGGATTCGATTCCTGTATCCAGCCAGGGCATATCTGTAGACGACAAATTCCAGATTCGATACCTGTTTCTAGCCAGGGCATATCTGTGAGTTTTTTATTGTAGATTCGATACCTGTATCCAGCCAGGGCACGTCTACATGAAGAGTTTAGAGATTCGATACCTGTATCCAGCCAGGGCACGTCTGTAAGCAACCTTTTGAAGTTCCGGATTCGATTCCTGTATCTAGCCAGGGCATATCTGTGAGCGTTTGATTGTAGATTCGATACCTGTATCTAGCCAGGGCATATCTGCATGAAGAGACTGAAGATCAACACCTGTAGCAAGCCAGGAAACCATCTTTCTTTCTCAGGTCAGAGATCAACACCTGAAACAAGCCAGGACAGTATCTCCTTGACTAACCTGATCAATACCTGCAACGATCAAAAGATTCATGCCTTCCCCTGCAGCAATCAAGAATTCACTTTCCCCGACAGCAGTCAAGATTCTCCTATCCCCAGCGGAGTTCATCAAATTCCCCAGCATAACTTATCAGTGGAATCCCCAGCGAAGCTCTCATCAAAACCTCAGCGAAGTATCTCTTCCCACAGAGTAATTCCCCGCAGAGTAATCTCTCCAACAAGTTTATCCCCCGACGGAGTCATCTTCTCCCACCGGTTTATTCTTGCAACCATCATCCCTAGCGGAAGCGAAGAACTCTACTCTTCAACATCAACCCAGGATTTGATTTCCCGGCCTTCGTCAAGGATTTATTTTCCTAGTCGAAAACACATTCATAAACATTTCACATTTTGTACATCCTGACGCATGCATATACGCATCATATCACACGATCTCATTTATTTTTGAGAACATCATGACATCATGCATCTCATACATCATGACATTGCATACAACTAATGTTTTGCCTTTTCAGGAAAAGGACAATCCAAAGATGATTACTATCAACCGTCACAATTCCAGATTCGATTCATGTATCTAGCTAGGGCATATCTGTGAGTGATTGATTTGTAGATTCGATACCTGTATCCAGCCAGGGCATGTCTGCATGAAGAGTTTAGTGATTCGATACCTGTATCTAGCCAGGGCATATCTGTAGACGACAATTTGTAGATTCGATACCTGTATCCAGCCAGGGCATATCTGTAGACGACAAATTCCAGATTTGATTCCTGTATCCAGCCAGGGCATATCTGTGAGTGTTCGACCGTAGATTCGACACCTGTATCTAGCCAGGGCATATCTGCATGAATAGTTTAGAGATTCGATACCTGTATCCAGCCAGGGCACGTCTGTAAACAACCTTTTGAAGTTCCGGATTCGATTCCTGTATCTAGCCAGGGCACATCTGTGAGCAACTAATTGTAGATTCGATACCTGTATCTAGCCAGGGCATATCTGCATGAAGAGTTTGAAGATCAACCCCTGTAACAGGCCAGGAAATTATCTTTCTTTCTCAAATACGCAAGTTCTCGCTAAGGAATCTCTTACGCGATCGACACCCCGGATGGCATCTTTAAGCCCATCTCTACAACTATCCATTACACTTACAAATGGCATCTATAAGCCCATTCCCGACAAGGTTCTGTTACACTTCCAAATGGCATCTATAAGCCCATTCCCGACAAGGTTCTGTCACATCTCCAGATGGCATCTCTAAGCCCATCACCAAATGGCATCTTTAAGCCCATTCCCTCCACCATCACATCACCGAGTGCAAATTTTCGGGCACTCTAGTGTCTAATCTCCTTTTACCTTCAAGTCGCGAACGACAAACTTGCCAATCTAACTCTTCAGGTTCAAGAAGATTGAACAGGGGCAACTGTTGTACCCCAAAATTTTCCCTCGTATTTTTCCAAAAGAAATCACAGCTTCGGGCTGTTCTTGATTTTTCAGACTGGCTCAAGAATCGGTCAAACAGACTTTTCTCGTCAGTCAGACAAGATTTAGGGTTTTCATTGATTTTTAAGCAGTTCAAGCAGATTGCTTAGGGTTTGGTTGAGTTTGCTCAGGTTTTGATCAGGCGGACGCTTCTCTGACAATTAAAACAAAACTAGGGTTTTTGTGCGCGCATTCTCAGAAAGAATTAATTTTACAGTTCTTTTCAGTTTACTCTGAGATTTGGACTGAAGCATTTGGATTGAGTTTGCAGTGTTTGATTAAATCAGTGAAAAGAGGACATGTGGACGTTTGTTGTTTGACTGTGCATTGTTATGTTTAATTCGGAACACCTGACATTTATTAATTATTTCTTTTTCTAAGTCAGAATAATTGGATTTATTTCCAATTGTTTTAATTTAAGAAAATCAAATAATTAAAATAAACAATTGAAAAGAAAGAAGGAATTAACTGACAAAAAGAGATTTTTATTCATATTTAATTGTTTGTTATAAATTATTATTTAAACAACTGTAAATTTATTTACATTTTATTTCCAATGATAATGTTACAAATAATTGAAGAATAAATTGAAACTATCCTAAATTCCTAAGTCTTCATCTTCTATACTGCTACTCCTCTTTTGCTCCATTGATTTTCATCTGCAAAACAAAGAAGAGAAAAAAGGTCAAATGCAGATAAAAATTAAAGGCAGACAGTTAATTCAAACATCATCATTAAAAGTAGTTGGCCGGAATCAGTTGTTCCCCTCTCTGCAAATCACAAGATTGCTCTTGGTTCACAAAGAGGGATAGAATATGCTTGTATTAAAATATGAAATGCACAAAAGCTACAAATTGCACCAATTCAAATTTGTCAACCAACTGCATAGTTTCAAAACAAACAGCATGTACAAGTATAAAGGCAAACTGAATCACAATTTCAAACTAAGCCAAAAAGCTTTCAAAAATTGTCCAAAGATATAGAAGGATATCAAGATATCAAGAAGTACAAAATGCTGTCAACAAATGTGCAGAAAAGCAGGAGAGATATGCAGAGCTAAGCAACTAATGCAAGCAACATCAAAATGTTCATCATTTTCCTAGGCCAACTACTTTTTCAGCATAGTACAGTTTTAAAGCAATATTTTATGCTTTTTTTAATCTGTCAAGAGATAGAAGAGAGAAGAGAAATAGGCTTACAGCAGGTTTAGGCTTAGAGAAAAAGATATAAGCAAGATACCAAAACACAGTAGAAAGGAAGAGATATCACAAAAAGATAATACCACAAACTGTAAGACAAAAAACATTGCAAACTGCCTCCACAAGCTTGAAGCATAAGCTCCAAACCTCACAAAAGCCAGGAACCTGCATTAACCTTAAAACACCCAAACATTCAAAACATCAAACCTGCCTGAACTGTCAAGCCTAAGCTCCAAACCTCACAAAAGCCTTAACCAAGCTCATTGCAAACCAGACCTGCATCAAAGCCTTTCAAAGCACATAACCTGTCAAGCCTAAAAGCCTAAACCAGAAGAAGCTTAAACCAGCTCAAACCTGATACTGCATAAAGGCCTGAAGCCAACAAACCTGTAATCTCAACCAAAATACCACAACCTAAACCAGAAAAGAAAGCCCAACCTGCATAATCAGTCTGAAGCCTAAAAGCCTCAAACATGAAGCCAACCCTATTTCAAACTCACAACCTGCCAAGCCTCTAAATAGCAAGCCTTTCGAGACAAGCCTTGAAACCTTTCATAACCAAAGCAAAAATAACCAAACATTCAAACCAACAGGCCACCCTCAGAACTGTGTTCATCATTGGGGAAAGCATACAAGCAATAAGCAACTAAGAAATCTCAGGGCCCAACATCAAGAACAACATCAACAGGAATCTCAGCAAGCCAACAGAAAGAATAGAAAAAGAAGCATATCAGAGGGGCAAGCATATCAACATACAAAGCTCTCAGATAATCATCATCAAGCATATCAAGCATGGCAAGCATCTCAGGGCATACAGAAGCAAAGGGTTAACAGAAGAAGAGGAAAAGGCAAATATATCAAACATTTCAAGGTAACTCAGCATATCACACGAATCTAGGGCCATCAAGCTAGCATACAGAAGCAAAAGGTAACAGAAACAATCAAAAGAGAGGAGGAAAAGAAATTATACTAGGCATTTTCAGATTTCCAGGCATCATCATAAAACAACCCTAAAAGGCAAAGAAAGAATACAGAGTACCAGGGAAAACTTCCAAATCACACATCATCACGTTCTTCCGCCCAAGCCACCCTAGGCGCCTCCTCCAGCTCTCTCCTACATTTTCAAAAGACAACAAAGGTATAACTTTTCTACTTTTTTTTCCTTCACACCTCACATAACAATAATAATGTTCAGAGATTAGAATTTATCAAGGAGTAAAAAACGTGTACGAACTGGAAACCCTAAAAAACATAAGCTATGAGATCGTTACCTTGCAAACATCGCCGCCTGCATGACCATGGGGAAAGGAGAGAGGGAACGACGCCTGGCAACGAGGACGGAGGGGCGTCAGTAAGCCATGTTCGGTTTGAGAAGATGATGAGGATAGAAACGGAATGAACGACGCCTCTGTATCAATAAACCCTAATCCAAATGAAACACCAAAGCTTAACCCTAAGACAATTTGTTCAAAGCATTGGGCCGGTTCATCACAACACGCCTAAAGCCCATTCTCAAAATCTGGCATGCACCCCCCTCATTTCTCCCTCTGCTTGTTTTTAGTTTGGGCCAAAAACCCTTTTAGGCCCATTCTATCTTTTCCTTTATTTTCATTCTTTTTTTTAATACTTATAAACTAACTTTTTCTTGTTTGTTTATCATTTTTATTCCTTTTTTTTTACAATTTAAACTAACATAATCTATTTTCGTTTATAAAAATTAAAAAAATACCTTAACTCTTTTTTATATATAAAACTTTCTTTTATTTACATGAATATTAGGTTTAATTAGATTAATAGACTTTTATCTTAAATTTCTTTTTTTATATAAATCTTTTTGTACATAAAAAGACTAACATAAATGTATAAAAATTAGAATTACTTAAAACACCTTTTCTTTTATTTTATTAAAACTTGTTTTGTTTGTACATACTTAAGAAAGATACAAAAGATAGCAATACTTAATTTTTCATTAAGTTAACATTTTTTCGCACTTGTAAATAATCATACACTTACACAAATACATTTACACATACAAATTTGCTTATTCCTATACATTGATACATATTACATTTGAGATCGCAATTCGATTTGGTTGTAAATTTTATTTGGACGCTACCCTCCTATTAAAGTCTCATCCCCATTTGTAAATAATTGTACCCCCACTCCCGGATACTTATTTGTAATAGCGTAGACTTTAAATTCCGCATGGTTAGACCTAGGGTTTGTATGTACATAAAATCAAACGCTAGATAACCTAATACAAAGACAAATACATGAAATCAATACACAATCACACTTACACCCCTAGGGTAATCCCGCTTGTTGCCTTCCAAAATGGGCCATGCTTGCACGTTGAGTATCTTTGGCAAAACAAAACAAATCAAAATGATCATAGTCCCTCGATGACGCTTTCGAAAGTTGCCTAATCAAAAATGATCATAGTCCCTTCAAGCAAAATTGCCAAAGACACTTGGCACCATTGCATTCATGGTCCATACGATGACCCGCACCTGTCCCGTTAAACATCCTAATGCAAGATTGTCCACCAAATACAATGGTGGAACAAAATTGTTAAAAGGGTTAAAACATGAGAAAAACCTTTGAGTACAATAGGGGTAGACAACTCTTAGTTACTTGATCAAACTTGCAAAACACACTTGCCTACTTTTCAAAACCCACTTCACAAACACTTTCAAAACAAACTTTCAAAAAAACATTTGAAATATCTTTTCGAAAAGATACACACCTTTGTAAAACACTCAAACACGAGTCATTACAACGATTTCCTAGACAAGGCGTCTTTTTCAAAACATTTTCAAAACACACACACACACACCACAATTTCAAGCAATTGAAAATCAAGGCAAGTGATCTAAACAAGTAACTAAGAGCCCATGGATAACCATGGATGAAAAGATTGCTAATACCTTCCCTTTTTCATAATCTACCCCCCGAACCCACGAAACATCTCAAAAGGTTTTTTCTGTGCTTTTTTAACCTTTCCTTTAGGATAAAATAAAAGTCGGTGGCGACTCTTGCCCAACTGAACAAGTGCGAATACAAAACGCAAAAACTCAAGTCAGTTCTCCCACCGTATCAAACTTCCCTTTCTATAATCTACCCCCCGTACTCAAAATCTCAAAAAAGGAATTTTTTTGTGCTTTTTTCCTTTCCAGTTGGATAAAATAAAAGTCAGTGGCGACTCTTGCTTACCGCGACATTTTGCGAATACAAAACGCAAAATGCAAACCAGCATTTCCAAAACAGTCTGTTCTGCCACCGTATCACAGAACTGGCGACTCAGCTGGGGAATTAATAAGTGGGGTATACCTTAGGATCTAGTTCATCATATTTGCTTCTCTTGTTTGTTTTGGTTGCTTTACTTTTAAGGGTTTTGTTTGGGAGTTACTATAGATCCTAACCCAGATCTGGGGACACCTTTTAGGTAAGTAGCAATAAATTGTGAGGGAACTGTACGGCGTAGACCGATACAGTTGAAGTAGTAGCTACGTTGATGTGGCACATTGGTTGGTACCGGTATCCCTTGTGGAGAAACGAGGAGAATACGGGGCTGCTATGTGTGTTATTAAGCATCAACTGACCTTAGAACCTTTAAACGACCAACTAGGCCATTAGAAAGTAGTGAGATAGCCGGCCTCGGTATAAAACTGAGAACTGGTTGATACTCGATGCTACACTCATTGAGACCATACTCTCGAGATAGTTTCGACCGCAAGAAAAGATTCTGTGAGCTGAAACCATGACCGGTGGAGGATGGTCAGTGATATTGAGAACCTCTAGAACTCGGTTACTTTTCTAGGACAGGTTGAAACCAACTGAACTTCAAGAGGGTAATACCTTTGACCCCATGCAAGCCTTAAACTTAACGGCTTTTGTGTGACTTGTTTGCCTTTACCGTGCCTATTATCTGCCATACCTGCTGTTTGTTTTTATCATGACATCATGCATCATAACATAGCATGCATACTTCATTATACTAACCTTTTCAAAGACCAAGGGAATTTATATTTGTTCTGTTTTGCAGATTATGGCTTCCTTGTGCAGAAATACCATCCGAGTTAACTTTGTGCAAATACCTGCTCAACTTAAAGAGTTAGCCTCAAGAGTTTCTGAGACTTCTAGGTTCATTAAAAGTCATGGTCAGCTTCTTAGCCTTGTAACCTCAAAGCTTGATGAGCAGATGATGAGTGTTCTTTTCCAGTTCTTCGATCCTGTGCATCATTGTTTCACCTTCCCAGATTATCAGCTGGTTCCCACTTTAGAAGAGTTTTCTCACTTATTGGGTATATCCATCCTTGAGCAGGTACCCTTCACGGGTATGGAAGGGACTCCTAGACCAGAAGACATTGCCTCAGCTCTGCATCTGAAACGGGCTGATGTAGTATCCAATTGGGAAACACGGAGCGGGGTCGAAGGGTTCTTAACCAAATTTCTAATAGATCAGGCTCAGCTATTCTGGGATAATTTGGATTTTCAGGCTTTCGAAGATATCTTGGCTCTCCTTATATATGGTTTGGTTCTCTTCCCGAATCCAGATTCCTTTGTGGATGTGCACGCTGTCAAGATTTTCCTTTCCCGCAATCCCGTGCCTACTCTACTGGGTGATATCTTGCATGCCCTCTACACTCGTACTGTGCGAAGAATAAGGACTCTTATGTGTTGCATACCGTTGCTGTCGAGGTGGTTTATTTCGCACCTCCCTAAGTCTGTGTTGAAGAACGAAGAAGGTTTGGGTTGGTCCTACAAAATAATGTCACTTGCCCATAATACATTCTTTGGTGTTCCCGGGCTATGGAAGACACTGCTGTCATTGATTGTTGTGGGGGATACCCTAATGTCCCTTTGCTTGGAATCAGAGGGGGTATAACCTACAATCCTTGTTTAGCTTTGCGACAATTTGGTCGTGCTCGGAGAGACGGTCCCCGTGAGTTGCTTCTTGAGGATATTGCCATTGACTACAAGGAAGACGTTAAGGAGCATCGCCGGAGGTTTATACGAGCTTGGGGCATGGTGAACAGATCTGACCCCCAAGAGTTGGGATCAAGGACTTCCCTTCCTATGTAGCCTTACCTCCAATGGGTCTGAGCTCGTGCTCAGAAGCTTAGGATGCCTTATGAAGCCGAATTGCCTGTGATTATGGAGCCCACTAATGAAGAAGGCGTTCCTTACACGGTTCTTTATCCTTACATGCCTACTGATCTTGAGGCATTGAAGAGGTCTTGTATTCAACTGAAAGAGGAAAGGGACACTTACCGGGAGAAGTACCATGAGCAAGTAAGGAAGATTTTGAAGCTCACCAGGCAGCTCGAGAAAGAAAAAGTGATCAATGACTACGTAAGCACGAAGGGGAAGCGTGTTAGAACAAAGTTTGAATCTACTACCCTAAGTTTAAGTTTTGATGATAACAAAATAAAATGATATATAAATTATGTGATTCATGTAAGAACTATTTGCTACCTAAAATTACCTTTCTGGTTTACAGAAACTCTGATAGGTATCAGCAAGAGTACATCATAATCAGCATCAGAATATTGGATATCTACATCAGCATCAGAAGATGCTATATCAGAATACCAGAATCAGAAGAACAACTCACGCGAATGCTGAAGCTTGATGAACAGAACTACGCTCAACACTCTGATAAAGACAACAACAGTTCATCAGCACTTAAGCAGAGTCAGAATGAGCCAAAGCCAGAACACGCTTTAAGTAGCAACGGTACTGTGCATTCAAGGCAAATTATTACCAACGACATCATTCCAGACAAGATCTGCTTAATAAGGAAAGTTTGTTATTGGCATTGAATCAAGATTATTGCTCCAACGTTCAACAATTTCAGTGCTATATAAACAAGAAAATGAAGATTGAATTGGCTAATGCTCTACATCAATTTACACGCCTAAAAGCTATTCATCATCTTCTCATTCTCAGTTTGTTAAAAGCTCCAAGAATTCCTTACTCAATATTTTAGCAATCTAGTTTCCATAAGCTTAAGTTGTGTAATATCACAGTTGTGATAAACAGTTTTGTAGAAAACATTCACACACCTAGATTTCTCTTCTTTGTAAGAAAGTGTTTCCTTGACAAACCGGTTTGTGGTTTGTATCAAGAAGGCTTTAGCAGTTGTTAAAGCATATTGTAATATTCAGTTGAATATAGTGGATTAAGACCTCGTTGGAGAGAGGCGAAATCACTTTGACGGGTGGACTGGAGTAGTTTGAGATCAAACGAACCAGGATAAAAATATCGTGTTCATTGCATTGATTTTCAGTTTTACAATTCAACCCCCCTTCTTGTGTTTTTCACTTCTTCAATTGGCATCAGAGCGCCTGGTTCTGAGCTAAAACACTTAACCGTGTCAGTACAAGATCCAGCGTCAGAAAAACACAATGGCAGGAACTTATTCTCACACCAGCAATGACAACCATGAGGACAAAGACAGATTCAGCGGCAAACCTCCAGTCTTTGATGGAGAAAATTTTGATTACTGGAAAGATAGAATTGAAAGCTTCTTTCTGGCACATGATGCTGATCTGTGGGACATGGTGACAGATGGATACACACACCCTGTGAATGTAAGCGGTCAGAAGATTGATAGGAAAACAATGTCTGACCAACAAAAGCGTGACTTCAAGAATTACCACAAGGCCAAAACCATCCTTCTCAGCGCCATCTCATATGTTGAATATGAAAAGATCTCCAACAGAGACACAACAAAGAACATGTTTGACTCACTCAGAATGACGCATGAGGGCAACGTTCAGGTCAAAGAAACTAAAGCTCTGGCGCTCATTCAGAAGTATGAAGCATTCAAAATGGAAGAAAGTGAATCCATTGAAACAATGTTCTCAAGATTCCAGATTATGGTAGCTGGTCTCAAGGTTCTGGACAAAGGTTACTCTACTGCTGATCACGTCAAGAAAATCATCATAAGCTTACCCAAGCAGTGGAGGCCAATGGTTACAGCTCTGAAGCTAGCAAAAGATCTCAACAAAATTTCTCTGGAGGAACTTATCAGCTCCCTCAGAAGTCATGAGATAGAGCTAGAAGCTGATGAACCCCAGAAGCAAGGTAAGCCTTTAGCATTAAAATCTAACAAAAAATCTGAGTCTAAAGTTTTGCAGGCAGTTGAAGAAACATCTGATGGATCCTCATCAGAAGAAGACGAACTCTCCCTCCTCTCCAGAAGAGTGAATCAACTGTGGAAGCAGAGGCAAATGAAGTTCAGGAATCCCAGAAGATCTGATCAGAACGAGTCTTCTTCCAGATACAGAAGGACATACTCTTCCTCTGGATACAGAAGATCTGAAGGCTCCTCAGGAAGCAGAAAGCCAAACACCAAGGACATCATCTGCTATGAGTGCAATGAGCAAGGACACTACAAGAGTGACTGCCCAAAGCTTCAGAGGGAAAAACCCAAAAAGAAGTTTGGAAGAGAAAAGAAGAAAAGTCTCATGGCTACATGGGATGACTCTGACTCGTCTGAAGCTGACTCAGAATCAGATGATGAGAGAGCAAACGTAGCTCTCATGGCCAACATTTCAGAAGACAATGAAGCTTCTGAATCAGACCCAGAATCAGATACTGAAGAGGTATTTCCTGACTTTGCAGTTAATTTTACCAAGGCTGAACTTGCTGAAAGCCTTAATGAAATTCTGGAAAGGTATCAGCAGATTAGAGTTAAATTCAGAAACCTGAAAAGGAATCTTGAATCTGACTCTAATAAGACTAAGAGTCTTAAATTGGAGAATTATGAGCTGAGAAATAAAATTTCAAGATTAGAAAATACTTTACAAAACTCTCAGAAGGAACCAATTTCTGAAACTCCCAGCAACGCTGATGAGATCATCAAGGAGTATGATCACAGTTTCCAGAAGTTCCTTGCTAAAATCATAGATAGAAGCAAAATGGCTTCAATGATCTATGGAGTTAGCAGAAACGGCAGGAAGGGAATAGGATACCAAGGTAAGGTTCCTACACCAAAGAATGTCATGGATTTAACCATTAAACACACTCCTCTGAATTCACATTTTGTGTATGGTCACACACATGATATTAAATACACTAGCAGTAAGTACTCTGTGAAACCAAAATTCAACCAGAGTTTTGGTAAATCTAACAAATCAGGACCCAAGAAAATCTGGGTACCTAAGGATAAAATAATACATGTTGCAGATATCTTTAGCAGCAAATCAGAAACACCAGTCATGGTACCTGGACTCTGGCTGCTCGCGACACATGACGGGAAGAAGGCATATGTTCCAAAGCCTGGAACTTAAGCCTGGAGGCCACGTTGGCTTTGGAGGCAATCAGAGGGGAAAGATCATTGGCTCTGGAACTGTAGGTAATGGAAATCTTCCCTCTATTAATAATGTTCTGCTAGTAGATGGATTAATGCATAATCTGTTATCCATAAGTCAATTAAGTGATAACGGTTATGATATAATCTTTAATCAAAAATCATGTAAGGCTGTTAGTCAGAAAGATGGGACTATCCTGTTTAATGGAAAGAGGAAAAACAACATTTACAAAATCAAACTTTCTGAACTGAAAAGTCAGAATGTAAAGTGTCTTCTGTCTGTTAACAACGAGCAGTGGATCTGGCACAGAAGATTGGGGCATGTTAGTATGAGAAGAATATCTCAGATTAACAAACTCAATCTGGTTAGAGGACTTCCTAATTTGAAGTTCAATTCAGATGCTCTGTGTGAAGCATGTCAGAAAGGCAAGTTTGCAAAACCCTCTTTTAAATCTAAAAATGTTGTTTCTACCTCTAAGCCATTAGAACTTCTGCACATTGACTTATTTGGACCAGTTAAAACTGCTTCAGTCAGTGGCAAGAAGTATGGGTTAGTAATCATAGATGACTATAGCAGATGGACATGGGTAAAGTTCTTAAGACACAAGGACGAGTCACACTCTGTGTTTGTTACCTTCTGTAACCAAGTTCAGAATGAAAAGGATCTTAGAATCATTAAAGTCAGAAGTGATCATGGTGGAGAGTTTGAAAACAAATATTTTGAGTCATTCTTTAATGACAGAGGCATTCTGCATGATTTCTCTTGTCCTAGAACTCCCCAACAAAATGGAGTTGTAGAACGAAAGAACAGAACATTGCAAGAAATAGCCAGAACCATGATCAATGAGACAAACGTTGCTAAGATCTTCTGGGCAGAGGCAATAAACACAGCGTGCTACATTCAGAATAGAATCTCAATAAGACCTATTCTGGAAAAGACTCCATATGAATTGTGGAAGAACAGAAAGCCCAACATTTCATATTTTCATCCATTTGGATGTACCTGTTTTATGTTAAATACAAAGAATTATTTGAACAAGTTTGACTCTAAAGCACAGAAGTGTATTATGTTAGGATACTCTGAACGCTCAAGAGGGTACAGAGTATACAATACAGAAACACAGATTGTGGAAGAATCAATCAGTGTTCGTTTTGATGATATGCTTGACTCTGAAAAGTCAAAGCAGAATGAAGTTTTTGCAGGTATGGAAATTGAATTTACAGGTTCTGAAGACAAGTCATCAGAAGCTCTCAACACAGACACTCCTTCAACGTATGAAAGGAGCACTGCTAGCAATCCTACAACAGCTGCTGATCAACCTCATAAGAGATTACCCAGAAGCAGCTTGGATCACCCAGAAGAAACTATCTTAGGAAGAAAGGAAGATCCAATCAGAACAAGAGCAAGCTTCAGAAACTCTGAAGAAACCCTCATGGGACTTGTGTCTCTGATTGAACCTTCTTCTATTGATGAAGCACTTCTGGACAACGACTGGATTCTAGCAATGCAAGAAGAGCTGAATCAATTCACCAGAAATGACGTATGGGATCTTGTTCCCAGACCAAAAGGATTCAACGTCATTGGAACAAGATGGGTGTTCAGAAACAAGCTAAATGAACAAGGTGAAGTCATCAGAAACAAAGCACGACTGGTTGCACAAGGTTATAGTCAGCAAGAGGGAATAGACTATACAGAAACCTTTGCTCCAGTCGCCAGGTTAGAATCTATCAGACTTTTAATTTCATTTGTTGTTAATAGAGGCATCACTCTGTATCAGATGGATGTCAAAAGTGCATTCTTAAATGGTTATATAGAAGAAGAGGTTTATGTGCACCAACCCCCTGGTTTTGAAAATACAAAATATCCAGAACATGTTTTCAAACTAAAGAAGTCACTATATGGTCTGAAGCAAGCTCCCAGAGCTTGGTATGAAAGACTAAGTAACTTTCTGTTAGAAAATGAATTCACCAGAGGGAAGGTGGACACTACCTTATTCTGTAAGTCAGTTAAGAATGACATCTTAGTCTGTCAAATTTATGTTGATGATATTATTTTTGGATATACTAATCCTTCTCTTGGAAGAAAATTTGCTAAGTGTATGCAGGCAGAATTTGAGATGAGCCTCATGGGGGAACTGAAATTCTTTCTAGGAATTCAGATCAATCAAACTCCAGAGGGAACTTACATTCATCAGAGCAAATATATCAGAGATCTTCTGAAGAAATTTGACCTCTCAGAATGTAAGCCATCAAAGATTCCAATGCATCCCACGTGCATTCTGGAAAGAGAAGAGGTAAGCAAAAAGGTAGAACAGAAGGTCTACAGAGGTATGATTGGTTCTCTCCTTTATCTGACTGCTTCAAGACCTGATATCTTATTCAGCGTATGTATTTGTGCTAGATTCCAATCAGATCCTAGAGAATCTCACTTAACAGCTGTTAAGCGAATTTTCAAGTATCTGAAAGGTACTACTAATCTGGGTTTATTTTATAGAAAATCTAGTGATTACAGCTTAGTAGGCTACTGCGATGCTGACTTTGCTGGAGACAGAGTAGAGCGTAAAAGTACTTCTGGAAGCTGCCAGTTTCTGGGAGACAATCTGATCTCTTGGTCCAGCTAAAGGAAATCCACAATTGCGCTATCAACAGCAGAAGCTGAGTACATAGCAGTAGCAGGATGTAGCACACAAATGCTCTGGATGAAAAGTCAGCTTGAAGACTTCCAGATTTTTGAGAGTAACATCCCTATACTCTGTGACAATACTTCTGCTATTTGCTTAAGTAATAATCCCATTTTACATTCTAGAGCTAATCATATAGAAATAAAACATCATTTCATTAGGGACTATATTCAGAAAGGAATTTTGAACTTAAAATTTATTGATACAGACCATCAATGGGCTGATATCTTCACTAAACCCCTTTCTGAAGATAGGTTCAATTTCATTCTGAAACATCTCAGCATGAAAATCTGCCCAGAGTGAAAATGTTTTAATTCCATATATTATCCTTCAGAATGTATTTGTTTACTGTGAACTTCTGATCAATCTCTCTTCAGAAAGAAAGAACATGCAGATTGTATCAGATGCTAGTCTTAAAGATCTGAGCGTTTCAGCTCAAGGATAGGCGTGCTGATCACTAAATCAAACAAGTGTCATCCAATCATCAGCAAATCTCTGAAGCAGAACGTGTGCACGCTTCTAAGAAGGCAAAACGCTGATTGGGTGCATTGAGACACATGTCTGGTAACCGTTTCAAGTATCTTTCTCAAATCCCCCAAAATCAGCAAGCATTAAATGAAAGTAATCATGTTTTAAAAACGTAATCATGATTTTATTTCTCTTTCTTGAAACCGTTTACACTTTCAAAATATTCTAAAATCTATTTAACCACGTTAACTTCTCACATTAATCTTTTACAGTTTCTCATTATCTCTCAAATATTTTCTGCATTTTCTCTGTGTTCATCTCTTTCAAACTTAAACCCATTTTCTCAGTTTTTCTCAGAAAAACCCTAAGTGTGAACATGGCAACCTCCAGCAGTGCTTCTGCAGGTTCTCAGAAGAAAGCTTCCTCTGAACAGTACCAAGTTCCATTCAGAACACTCCTTACACCAGTGAAGAATCTAGAAGTGTTGTCTGAACTGATTATTGACTTCAACGGTCTGAAAGAGAATGGTTTTGACTTGACAGAAGAAGTTAGGGCACAAAAATGGGAGAGATATTTTGACAGGTTGGTTGGACCAACATTCCCAATGTTAGTCAAGGAGTTCTGGATTCATGCGTCCGCTTCAACGCATCAAGTCACCTCCTACATAATGGGAAAGAAGATTGTGATCACTGAGGATCACATAGCAAAATTGATTGGTTACAGTGGCGGTGGCGTCCGCTGTATTGATATGGCTGAAAGATGCTCTAACGTTGGCTTCATAGCAGAACAGATTTTCACCCATGGGGTGCCCACCAGCAAGATCAGAGACTTAAAGGATCACCACAGAGTTTGGGCGAAGATCATTCTGGGGTGTTTTAATCATAGGAAGCCAACAAGTTCCCCTGATTATATAAATATAGATCAGCAGTTTCTGATCTACTTTATTAATCAGAAGGTAAAAATCAACTTGGCTCATCTTCTGTTTAATCACCTCAGAACAAGCGTGAAGGAAACCAGGGAAGAAGAAAGAACAAAGAGGGATTGGATACCCTTTGGAAGGTTAATATCAGATATTCTGACTGAGAATAGGCTGATAGAACACCTGATAGAAGCTCAAGAGTTAAGCACTATTGAACCAACTATTGGCAAGCCTCTGAACGCGAAGAATCTGAAGAAAATGAAGTTAATAAAAAATATCAGAAAGGAACCCATCGTTACTCCTATTGCTGACATAACCAGCAGAAGAGTCCCACTGAGCGACTTTCCATTATTTTTTGAGATAGAATCTAAACCAGTGGTGGTTCTCAGATACTTGGACGCGTGCAAGGCTGATGGTACAGATCCCAAGATGAATATCAAAGATCTGCACCAACCTCAACCAGAAGTTACACTGAAGAAGACGAAGAAAAGGAAGGCCACTTCAGAAGGAACATCCCAGCAGACTCCCAAGAAAAGAGGTAATTTATCTGCTGCTTCTGTTTTAAATTCTTCTGCTATTCCAACATCTATCCCAACTCCAGCTTCTCATGAAATCCCAATCCCCATACCAAAAATAGATGAAACCGAACCAGAAGATGACCCTTCTGAGGCACTAACACTCAGAAGACCCCGCACCAAACATCCCAAACCAACAACTTCAACAACATCAGCACTTGACAAAGTTCTGTCTGACATTGATCAACGTGCTTCTGATCACCTCTCCAATAATCCAAACACTGAACCAGATATTGCCAAATCTCCTCAACCAGAACAACCTCTCTCACCCATACCAGAAGAACCACATATTCCTGAACAACCAGAAATTCTTCCTCCCTCTCCTCAACCAGCAATTCATCCACCATCACCTCAACCATCACCTCCTCAACCTGAGTTTCATCATTCTGAAACTCCATCTCCTCCATCTCCTGAACCTCATTCTCCTCAATCCTCTGAGCCACAACCTCGGCAATACAGCTTCCATGTGGAACAACCGTAACCATGGCCCAGCTGCCATCCTCGCCAGAATCTACCCCTCCAAATACTCCAAAAACCCCACACAGTCCAATCATTATCTATGACTCTCCCACTCCATCTCCCAAACAAGCATCTCCCAAACAAACTACAGATGACCCCCGCAGGACCTTCATCGATTTAACAATCCTTGACCGTCTTGCTGATCTCAAAAATAAAATAGCCATTCCAAAACCAAAACAGCCAGATGTTGGCTCTGGCATTGTGAATTTTGAAACAGGTTTGCAGCAATGGATTGATTCTCTGAAGCAAGTCTGTCCTGGCATGATTGACCCTGCTGCCTCAGACCAGCTCTGGTCACGTTTCAGATTTTGGGTACGTGCTGAAGCCCTCAAATTACAAGACATCAATTATGAGCAAGCACAACAGAATTTCAGCAAGCTTCTGAACGAAGTTGGAAGTCAGCTGCTGAAAGAAGACATGCTTCTTCTGGATAGTGAGCCATGGTCTGAGAAGCGTCCAGCTTCAAAAGTGTAGCCAGAAGAAGACCAGACAATTCAAGCTAAAGCCAGTCAAGATGAAGATGTTGCAGAAAGCTCTCGGAAGCTCCCTGCTTCTGATGTTTCTCAAGCTGCCTTGGACAGGCAGACTCTGGAAGAGCTGAAGCTGAATGATATCCATCTGCAGCAAAGGATGGATGAAAATGATCAGAAGATGAAGGAAAGGATGGATGTGCAGGATAGCAAGATAGATACAGTAGTCAGCATGGTGCACAAGCAGACTGAAACTGCTGATCAGATTAAAGCAATGCTGGAGACTCTGTTCACACGCTTTCCTCCCCAACCTTAGATCTTCATTCATGCTATTTTCATGTTTTCTTTGCATATCCTCTGTACTGTTTTGTCTGGCTCTGAATATTTTAATATAACAAGTTTTTCCGCTCTTATCGTTTTAGCACATCACTTACACTTTTTGATTGCTGACAAAAAGGGGGAGAACAAGAATGATATTTTTCAATAACGGATTACTGAGACAGAAAATCTCAAACATTCTAACTCTGATATACTTGAATATGTTTTCTGTTTTTGCATAAGTCTACAGGTACAAGAATGCTCTCTGATTCACTGAAGACCAAAGCTCCGATACTCTAACCCAAAGCAAAGCTCTGATAAAGCTCTGATATTCTGATCTAAAACTTCTGATAGTCAAAGCTCTGATACTCTGACCCAAAGCAAAGCTCTGATAAAGCTATGATATTCTGATCTGAAGCTCTGCTCTGATATTCTGATCTAAAGCTTCTGATAGTCAAAGCTCTGATACTCTGATGTTCAAAGAAAGTCAATAAAGATCTGATACTGAAGAACTCTTGGAATTAAAAAGGGAAGTTATAAATTCAGGGGGAGTATCTCCGATCCCAACTCTCATATCTCTTTATCCCTTATCTTTGATAACTTCTTACTCTGATACATCTTATCATTTAGTTATCTCTGATACTTTTTCACGTTACTTTCAATTAAAAATATCTAGTTTTTGTCATCATCAAAAAGGGGGGGATTGTTAGAACAAAGTTTGAATCTACTACCCTAAGTTTAAGTTTTGATGATAACAAAATGAAATGATATATAAATTATGTGATTCATGTAAGAACTATTTGCTACCTAAAATTACCTTTCTGGTTTACAGAAACTCTGATAGGTATCAGCAAGAGTACATCATAATCAGCATCAGAATATTGGATATCTACATCAGCATCAGAAGATGCTATATCAGAATACTAGAATAAGAAGAACAACTCACGCGAATGCTGAAGCTTGATGAACAGAACTGCGCTCAACACTCTGATAAAGACAACAACAGTTCATCAGCACTTAAGCAGAGTCAGAATGAGCCAAAGCCAGAACACGCTTTAAGTAGCAACGGTACTGTGCATTCAAGGCGAATTATTACCAACGGCATCATTCCAGACAAGATCTGCTTAATAAGGAAAGTTTGTTATTGGCATTGAATCAAGATTATTGCTCCAACGTTCAACAATTTTAGTGCTATATAAACAAGACAATGAAGATTGAATTGGCTAATGCTCTACATCAATTTACACGCCTAAAAGCTATTCATCATCTTCTCATTCTCAGTTTGCTAAAAGCTCCAAGAATTCCTTACTCAATATTTTAGCAATCTAGTTTCCATAAGCTTAAGTTGTGTAATATCACAGTTGTGATAAACAGTTTTATAGAAAACATTCACACACCTAGATTTCTCTTCTTTGTAAGAAAGTGTTTCCTTGACAAACCGGTTTGTGGTTTGCATCAAGAAGGCTTTAGCAGTTGTTAAAGCAGATTGTAATATTCAGTTGAATATAGTGGATTAAGACCTCGTTGGAGAGAGGCGAAATCACCTTGACGGTTGGAATGGAGTAGTTTGAGATCAAACGAACCAGGATAAAAATATCGTGTTCATTGCATTGATTTTCAGTTTTACAATTCAACCCCCCCTTCTTGTGTTTTTCACTTCTTCAAAGCGTCCATGGGATTTTTGATTTTTTCTTTTCTAGTTTTAGATTTGTTTTTCATTTACTTCTTTGTAACGCCTCAAAGGCATTGTGGAACCTTTTACAAGTTATTCTAATAAAGTTTGTTTATTTTTGGTTTGCAAATTTAAATCTCCCAAAGTCTTTGAAATCATTACATACGCATCCCATTATCATGCACATCATTACAGGTGCCATTATAGGTTTCTCATCTCCTTCGCTGTTTATTTCAACAGAAATGTCAACTGAAATGTCTTCTGATCAAGCCATCAAAGATCTTCAGGCACAGAACGCCCAATTCCAAGAGATGTTCTTGAGCTTGGCTAAAGGGCAAGAGGATTTGAAGACTCTCATTCTGAAAGAGAAGAAGAAAAAGAAGAAGAAGGTTGTTCTTATGAGTATGGGAAAAAGGTTTGGGAATAGGTTGCAATAGGAAGCTAATATGATCTCTTTGTCCAAGGACGGGGAAAACCAAGAAGAAGAAATGGGCTCCAATCCTGTAGTCTCTGATAATGATACTGATTTTGATGATGAGCAGTATCCTCCTGCCGAGGATAGATACAAGCAGCTAGAAGACCTGTTGAGTGCCATGGAGATTCAAAAGATCCCTGGTTTGGATTTCGGAGAACTGGGATTGGTATCGGGAGTGGTGATCCCTTATAAGTTCAAAGCTCCGGTTTTTGCCAAGTACAATGGAGTATCCTGTCCAAAACTCCATCTCCGCTCGTATGTCAGGAAAATCCAACCCCACAGTGCTGATAGAAATTTGTGGGTGCATTTCTTTCAAGATAGTCTGTCAGGGACTCAACTTGAATGGTTTTACCAATCGGAAGGAGCTAATGTCCGAAACTGGGAAGACCTTGTTGCTGCTTTTTACAGACAGTATCAGTATAACGCCGACCTTGCTCTCACTCGTACTCAGCTTCAGGGTATGTCTATGGGTGCAAGTGAAGGTTTTAAGGACTACGCTCAAAAGTGGAGAGACTTGGTTGGAAGAGTACAACCCCCTTTATCTGATCGGGAGTTGGTTGACATGTTCTTGGGGACGCTATCTGGTCCATTTTTCAATCATCTGATCGGTAGTTCGTCATCTGGGTTTACTGAATTGATCTTGACTGGAGAGAGAGTAGAAGCTGGTATCCGAAGTGGTAAAATACGGAAGGATACTTCATCAAGTGCAGTGAAGAAGCCTTTCACCGGTAAGAAAGAAGCTAGTGCAGTCTACGTCCCGAGGGGCCAAAGAAGACCTGAACACCGTCAAGCAGTAAATGTGGTAGTGATATCAATACACACAGTTGCCCCACAACGCAACAGTCAACAAAGGGTGGAAAGGCCACAAAGGCAGTACACTCGGCTCAATATGACCTTGTCTCAAATTCTACCATAATTACTGAAGACCAATCTGGTAACTCTGAGGGAGGCCCCGAAGAACCCCAACACCACTTCTCCCCACTATAACCCGAATTCCCGTTGCGCCTATCACTCTGAAGGTCCAGGTCATGATACAAACAACTGTTGGGCCTTGAAAAACAAAGTGCAAGACTTGATCGAATCCAAAGAGATTGAGTTTGACGCTATGGAAAAGCCCAACGTCATAACTGCTCCCATGCCCAAACATGGTCATGGAGTAAATGATGTGGACGATGATTTATTTGTAACCTCTGTGGAAGAAATTTCTACTCCTTTGATGACGGTTAAGAAGAATTTTTTGTTAGCTGGTTTATTTCCGGGCTGTGGTGAAGGTTGCCACATGTGTTCAATCCTGCCCGCTGGTTGCCCCTTATTGAAATCAGGTGTTCAGCGCCTGATGGATAACAAAGATATCCTGTTCAAAAAGACTTTGATTCTATTAGTTCCAATTGAAGACATTGCCATCATAACCATTTCAGCCAATCCTTCCAAGGTTTCCTCGAGAAAACCTGTTAGGATTACACCCGTCCCAAGAATCACTTCGTTAATAATTACTGTCCCTGGTCCTATCCCATACACTTCAGACAAGACTATCCCATGGCACTATGGTGCTGATGTGTATTACCATGGTATTAAGCAAGAGTTGAAGAATGAATAAGTCGATGTTGATGTCAGTAATATCGTCGAGGCTAGTAAGGTCACCAGAAGTGGAAGACTCTTTTCTCCCGAGATGTCTCCTCCGACTATCCACAAACCTGTTGTTATTCCATCTACTAGTACATCAACTACTGTTCCAGTTCTTACTCCAGTTATCACTCCTGTCACCGATCCATCTGGGACTCGGGGCAAAGAAATCACAGGTGAGCCTTCCCGGACGGAGGCACCTAAGAAGATCATTGTAGAAACCTCTAAACAAGAGATAGAAGAAATTTTGAAGATTATCAAGAAGAGCGACTACAATGTAGTCGAGCAGCTGGGGCAGACCCCGTCAAAAATCTCCATGTTGTCTCTGTTATTATGTTCTGAAGCCCATGCAAAGGCTCTAATTGCATTCCTCAAGACTGCGCATGTGCCGCAGGAAACTTCAGCCGACCAATTCAAAGATTGCGTAGCTAGCCTGACTACCGACAATGGGTTGGATTTCTCAGATGCAGATCTGACTACTAAAGGAAGGAACCATAATGATGCTCTGCACGTCTCGATCGAGTGTAGGGGCACTACTATGGCCCATGTACTGGTGGATACTGGGTCCTCATTGAATGTTCTGCCAAAGAAAGCCTTAGACCATCTGGATTGTGAAGATTTGATTCTGAAGCCGAGCAATATTGTGGTCAGGGCTTTCGACGGGTCAAAAAGGATGGTGCATGGGGAAGTGGACATCCCTGTTAAAATTGGCTCTCAGACTTTTGGATCCACATTCTACGTAATGGACATCAGACCATTGTATTCTTGCTTGCTGGGTCGTCCTTGGATTCATAAGGCTGGGGCAGTGACTTCAATGCTCCATCAAATGCTGAAATATCCGGTAAAGGGGAATATTATCATGGTACGAGGTGAAGAGGAGTACATGGTGAGTCACCTCAATTCCTTTCGTTACATGGAGATGGATGGAGAGTTCATCGAAACTCCTTGGCAGAACTTTGAAGAAGTCCCCCAGACTTTGGAGTCAACTGAAGTTTCTACCGACAAACCTCTGATGAAGATGGCTTCTCTCAAGGATGCCAGGGCTGTAATCGAAGAAGGTGGGTGTACCAATTGGGGTCGACTCCCTGATTTCACGCACAAAACTGACAAATTTGGTTTGGGATTTACTACAGGGGCTTAAAGGGCTGTTAGGCGCGCACGGATTGGAAGACCTCCTCTGCACATCAGCAATCAGGGAGTTAATGCAATTGAAGATGATGAAGAGGATTCAGATATCGACAGCTGGATCTACCCTACAACCAATGGTGGATTGAACAACTGGACGGCGAAGGACTTCATACCTGTTTCTTTTATTCCACAGTAATTGACTTTTTTTTATGAGTTGTAATAAATAGTTTGAAACTTTATGGCCTGGTGCCTTGCCCGAGGCACTTTGGCCTTGCTTGTGAGGGCTTATTATTTGTCATTTTAATATATCATTAATAAAGCATTAGACATTTCTTGCATTACAAATTTTACGCTCCTTGTTTTTCTTTTCTGTCTCTCACTTTATTAAAATAGCTACGCTCTTACACACACTCACGTATCATAATGCAGATCCATATCCACTCTGGATCCCATTGATAACAACTCTGCTACTTCCAGTTATGACTTCGAAAATCCGATTAACCAAGCTGAGGACGAAGGTGAGGATGATTGTGAGGTTCCTGGAGAAATTGCTAGACTATTGCTACAGGAAGAAAGGGTCATACAACATCATGAAGAGCCAGTTGAATCAGTGAATTTGGGTATAGAGGAAGACAGGAAATAGGTTAAGATAGGTGCGAATCTGGAACCTAGTGTCAAACAACGGTTGATACAGATGCTATGCGACTATGTTGAGATCTTCGCTTGGTCTTAAGAAGATATGCCTGGTTTGGACACCGATATTATGGTACACCACCTACCGACTAAAGAAGACTGTCCCCCGGTAAAGCAGAAGGTTTTCCATATGTGCCCTGAGATGTCTGATAAAATCAAATCTGAGGTCATGAAACAGTTTGACGCGGGATTTTTAGTTGTCACTTCTTATCTGCAGTGGGTTACCAACGTTGTTCCGGTGCCTAAGAAAGATGGTAAGGTACAGATGTGTGTAGACTATAGGGATCTGAATAGGGCGAGCCCCAAAGATGACTTCCCACTTCCTCACATCGATGTTCTGGTCGACAACACTGCACATCATAAGATATTCTCCGACATCACTGTAAAGCCTGGAGCACGACCAGATAGCAGTCAATCTTATTTTCCTCAGCAAATTACTGTAATTCCTGGAACACGACCAGATAGCAGTTCATCTTCACCTCCTAGACTAAGATATGGTTCCCCAATAGATTAACGGACAACTGAAGTTCCTAAAACTCTATTTTTCTCTCAAGACAGAGACCAGCATTCCCCATCGAAGTTCTCCTCGACAACAAGTATACAGGTTCTCGCAAAGGAATCTCTTATGCGATCGACACTTCTTCTGATGGTATCTTTAAGCCCATCTTCCGTCGTCGACTTCCAAAATGGCATTTATAAGCCCATTCCCGATATCGCAAGGCGAGTACCACTTCTTGGGAGTGCAAATTTCTGGGCACTCTAGTGTTCAATCATCTTCCACCTTCGGATCACGAAAGGCAGACAAGCCAATCTACATCCTCAGGTTTAAGAAGATTGAACAGGGGTAGCTGTTGTACCCCAAAATTATCCCTCCCATATTTCTCAATACATTTCAAGTGAAGTCTTTAAATTGCTCAAAGAAGTCCAAGAGTTGACCAGACAAACTCTCTCCTAAGGCAGTCTACCCCTAAATTAGGATTTCATTTTGCATCAAGATGTTTGGGTCCAAAGGATCCCAAATGCTCACCATTGTCCTAATATGTTCTCAATATTATTCATGTCAAGTTTCAAGCCTTGCAGAGGAAGTTTGCTCAGTCAATTGCTCAAAGGCCTGAAAATCGACCGTGCTAGGGCAAAAGTCAACGGTGGCCCACATACAGTCAAACCTCAAGATTTTTGGTCAACATTCTCATTTTGAAGTATCATTCATCATTTGATCAAGGGTTGATCATGATTCCTCAAGGATTGCTCACAATTCATCAAAACCCAAGAGTTGCTAAATTAGGGTTTTGCAGGAAAAGTCAACTCAACTTTGACCAAGCATAAATTTCTCATACTTTATCAGAAATGAACCATCCAAAGCTCATTTTTAATATAATGCAATTACCTACAATTCATCTTCATCTCCCAAGTTCAAAATATGCACCCACAAGAATATATAAATTTGGACATTATAGGTCATTTTGGAAAGTTAACAAAAACACCTTTTATGTAAAAGCTTCATACATGAACATGGAAGACTCAATTGAGATAAGACCAAAAAGGTTGCTTAGAGGACATATCAAGATTTCTAAAAAGTGCAAGAACACCTCTCTAGGGTCAAAATTGAAGAAGTTATGCATTGGTAAATTTGACCCTTTTTGCAAAATTGCCAAAAGTCAAAAGTGGCCAAAATTGCATTTTTTGCCAAATGGGCCCAACGTTTTATGCTTGCATTGAGTTTTTAATGTGACCCACGACCCATGATACCTTCCATTTGTCATTCTTTTATTTTTGTCATTTATTTTGATTTTGTTTCAATTAAATCAAATAAAATCATGAAAATATCAAAAACTAATCAAAGCTTGAGATTTTGTGCATGTTTAGGTCTATTATACAGCTGGAGAGGGGATCAAATCGTGCAAGGTTCATTTGGACACAAAAATATTGCATTTTGCTTGATTTGGAAATATTTGTACAAAGGATCCAATCATGAGTCAATGATCTTAATTGAAAAAGATTTGATACAGGTTTGCAACCCTAATTCGTTCTAGGGTACATAAGGAACATGTGCAGACCAAAAGCAAAGGGATTGGAGGTGTGTAAAAGAGGAAGCAAATTTCAAAAAATTCAAGAAAAGTGGCAAACTGATTTCCATGTTCCAGGCCAATTCAAAGCATTCTAGCCATCCCAAACGTTTGCTGGACATCCCAGGAACGTGTTTCACCCACTAGCAAGCTTTCTAACATCCAGAAACGCACTGTAAGTGTCACACGATTTCCATACTTTCTTGAATTTAAATACCATAATTCTGGAACATTTAGCATGATTCATTGATATATTCTTAAACCTTATGATGTTTTTAAGCTAATGGTTATATTTAATTGCGGTTTTATTAACTTTACAACAAAGTGCCATGGTTAGGGTTTTTTCTTTGTGTTTAGGGTTTTCTTGTATAGGGACAATTGGCTATTAATAATGGTACCATGATTCTGGTGAGGTTGCAACGAGTTGATTGGTACCATTGGCAGTGATTTATCATGCTTGCACAGGTTTTTTGAGATGCACATGGCTATACCTACGCTTGGTGTCCGTAGGTAAAAGCCATATGATTTACAGTGACGGTGGGAGGAAGAAGATGATAACGTGGCGCTTCATGACTAGCCAATTCAAATTTCCCGCGTTCAGATTTTGTTTTTTTTTTGGTTTTATCATATAATATTTGTTTATTATGATTTATACAAATAACCAAGCCAGCTCAGCTGGCAAGCGCGCAGTGGATGAATGTTCAAGGACCTAGGTTCGATCCCCTGGTCCCAAACTTTGCTTTCTGTTATTTTTCCTTATGCAATCAGGTGCTCAGGCGTCCTATATGACCACCATGCGCCATCAGCCTTCAACCACCAGATCCCCAGCATGCCAGATCCAAGGCCTCTCACATGGAAGTCCATAATACACCCTAGTCAAGCAAGCGCATGAGATTAGAAAAGTCAAACAGGGCCAGGCGCTATTGGGCCCATAATTGCAATTCATACCCCCCTTCTTGCTACAAAACCAGGCCCATTCCTATTTCCTTTTTCTATTTTCTTTAATTTATTTAATTTGCTTAAATATTTTCTAACATAAAATTAATTCTTTTTTTTTCCAAAAAAAAAAATCATAAAATCAATTTTCACAAATTTAGATTTAGGTTTTTATTTATTTATCAAATTTAATTTAATATTAGTTTAATTTAACTTAGGTTTATTCTAACTTTTTCATATAATTAAAATAAATTATAAAATTAGGGTTAGCTTGATTTAATTTTTATTTCTTTTCTCAAATAAAATAAAAATACAAAAATAGGTTATTTTAATTATTTTTCTTAAATCTTAATTAATTAGTACTTAGGCTTATTTATTTATTCAATTAAACTTTATTTTCTCAAAATAATCAAAAACCACAAAAAATGATTTTTCTTTTTAATTGCAATTAGGCTTAGGTGGGGTCAAAACCCTAATTCTCTCGTTTTCGATTCATCACGCGCGTTTATATTTTTTCTTGCAAATACTAATGTATCTGTCCATGGTATGTAATAGTTTAAATTAGGATTTTCTTTATTTATCGCTTTTACGGGTTTTTTGGCTATGTAATTAATCCCCACCCCGAAGCCTTGTAATAGCCTAGTTTTTATTTCTCACATTTTAATTCTCGCAAATATTAACTGTTAGATGTATGTTGATAGGAGTGTATGACAAGATTGCATGCCAATTTAAAATGGCTAGAAAACCCTAATGTGCAAAGATAATAACTTGAAATCCAATCACTCGCACATGCGCACTCTTAGGGTATACTCTCACTTTGGTTGCCTTCGGTAAACGGTCATTAAGTATAGGGTGTCTTAGTGGTTGCCCTCTTGTCTAACAAAGATCAAAAGTCCCGTTCAGAAATGTTGCCTCGAATATAATCTTAAGACTCTAGGGTTATTACTAAGACGTCCTAACATTGCTTTAGTGATCGTATGTCCCTTTCAAATTGACCCTTACAACTCCAACGACGGTGCTACCTATTTCTCAATAGTAGGATTGCACTGTCTAAAGGAAACAAGAACATAAACAATTCTTTTTCGAGTAGGTAGATGCTAGTAGGTACTTGCTCAAAAATCAAACTTTTTCACACTTACACTTTTCAAACAAACTTTTCAAAACAACTTCGTAACACTCTTGAAGACAGAAGCAAGGGTTAAAACGAAGTAAAACAAAACTTTTCAAAACAAACACACACAAGCAATTTTTAAAGATGAGCAAGTACCTAAGAGCCCATGGAAAACCATGGATAGGAAGGGTGCTAATACCTTCCCTTTCTATAATCTACCCCCCGTACTCAAAATCTCTAAAAAGGAATTTTTCTGTGCTTTTTTCCTTTCCAGTTGGATAAAATAAAAGTCGGTGGCAACTCTTGCTTATCGCGACATTTTGCGAATACAAAATGCAAAACGCAAACCAGCATTTCCAAAACAGCCGGTTCTGCCACCGTATCACATAATTCATTGTGTTAGTCTCCATGCAATAATGTATTATCAAGCTCTGTTTTATTCATTTCTTAGGTTGTGATGGATAGACAAAATCTGCATCTTAAGCTTACGATGTTAGTCTTGAAGCATTAGTAAGTCAATTTTCAAACTTGTGTTTACCTCCTTCGGTGAATACATGACAAATCTATGATCTCTTTTAGATATTGACGACTTATATGCATCACCATATCTAAGTCAATTTAAACTTTTGTTTAAACTGAGGTAAGATGACACGTCACCATTTGTGCCTACTTTCTCAGTACTCTTGGGAACGCTGTACATCATATCCTTATAATCTTTTGGTCAAATTTTTGGGTCTTCCATTATTTAATAAACCTCTAATTCAAATGTATGAGACCTGCGTATTCTCGAACTATTTGATCGAAGATGACTAAATAGGGAAAACTGTCATAACCCAAATTTGCCCCATTAATTTCAATGTTCATTTTACTTATATTTCAATTTTATTACTATGTTTCGAAAATTACAAAAATTCTCATGTTTCAATTGGTGTACTCTCAGGCCTTATTAGGAATGGGGTTTAAACACATAAAAGGGGTGTAATGTCTCAAAGTGGACCATCAAAATCTGATGGCCCATTAAGTTTCTTCTTATAATCAGAGAGGGGGCATATTTGTTGTTTCGATTTCAGCCCATTAAAGGTATGTTTAAAACAATATAAAGAGGATTGTGTTTGTTACAAATAGGAGTGTGTGTGTGGAATGTCGATGGCCCATTAACATATTTTTTCTCAGACCCATTAAAGTTTTGCGGTTCATTTCAAACAAATACTAACAAGAGGGAGGTATGCTTAGATGAATTCAGTAGGCTATATCGAATTACTTTTTTGGAGAGCCCATTAGCCTCATTTGAATCTCTTCATCGGACTATTTAGAAAATTACATTGTTATTCTTTTTTATTATTATCAACTTAGTAATTATTTTTATTATATTGGTTATAATAATTAAAGCAATAAGCATTATTATTATTATTATTAATATTATACTATTACTAACATTTTTTATTTTATTTAAAATAGTTTATTATTAATTTTTTATTATTATGAGTGTTGATCGAAGGTCAACACAAGGGTTGAAACCCTAGAATTCCCAGCGGTATCCTCTATCATCCTCATCACTAAGAAAATCAAAACAGAACCAAATCTTCGTAAAACAAATCAAATTTTTAATCGAATCTACAATACAAAATTGTCTAAGTACATAAAGTCATAATCTAATTTACAACAAAATCAATTACAATCAAATATAAACCTAAATCTTTATAAATCTTGATCTAATGGCCCCATTTGTTGCTCGGCTAGTTGCTTTGCAAGTTGCCCAACTTGGTTCTCAAGATTTTTGATTGCCACTTCATTTGTCTTTTGGTTTTCCATCAAAATTTGCATAAATTGAGTGAGAGTTTCTTCCATCTCTGGAGTACTACTTTGAGGTTGTGAAGTTTCAGTGGTATTTTGGTAAGGGTTTTGTCGGTTTACATTTCCATCATCTT
Source organism: Vicia faba (assembly GCA_948472305.1). Taxonomy (NCBI): domain Eukaryota; kingdom Viridiplantae; phylum Streptophyta; class Magnoliopsida; order Fabales; family Fabaceae; genus Vicia; species Vicia faba. Next base: position 1,521,693,481 of record OX451738.1, read on the forward strand.
GCTTCCAACCTTGTTGATAACCTTTATTACCCATTTGTTGGTAACCTTGGTTATTTTGATAATTTTGTTGTCTTGGTTGATAAGCTTGATTTTGGTTTTCATTTCCCATGTAATTCGCTTCTTCTCCCACTGGAGGACAAAATCCGGTTTGATGATAACCTTGACATAACTCACAATAAGCTATTTGTTGTATTTGCTTGCTCATAATTTCCTGTATCTCTTTGATTTGTTGAGGTAGTTTAGCCATTTTCTTCGTAAGCTCCTCCACTTGTTGAGAAAGTAATTTATTTTGAGCAAGGATAACATCATTTCTTCCTAACTCAAGAACTCCCGGCTTCCTTTGTGAGGTCTGTTGTACCCTAATTTTCCCCTAAGACCCCTCTATCATCTCATGTCAATTCAATCACAACAAGATCACACTAGGGTTTGGTTCCTCTCCCTATCTTTAGGTTTGCTCATGGGGAATCACCAAGAACCATGATTTATATATTGTGATCATATATGTTTTGTATTAATTAACTTTTAACTAATAAATACAATTAACTTTGCTCTAATTGATGATATTATAGGTGAGAGCACAACACATTCCACCAATTTGATCTATAGGTTCATGAGTTTATTTCCGTGTCTTCTTCAATAAAGCTTTGTTGAGATTCAAGCTTCATCATTTAAGATGCTTTGAAGTAATATAATTACAAGGTATAATTTGATTCATCATGCCTCAATTTGTCAAAGAAAGTCAAAGGATTCAAAAGTTGATTGAAGAGGTTTGACCTAGTTGTACAAGTTCTTGATTTCTTGATCACAAGTGCATAATTCCATCAATTCTCAATATTTGGAGTTGGTTTTTGGTGATATGGTTTCCCATTATCATCCTTAACAACTTATATTTACAAGACAAAAGTATTTATACAAGAAAGTTTGTCAAAATTGAAAAGGGTTTGTAAGGCTTTTTAGTGCTCTAGGAGCTAGGGTTTTGAACTTCTAAGGGATATATCTTGCTCATCTTTTGGTATTTTTGAATGATTCCAAAGACATGTGTTGTACCCCAAAATTTTCCCTCTCATGTGTTTCCAAGATTTCCTCTTGCATAGGTGGTTTCAAACCTTTGCCTAAAGACAAGGAAATTTTTTAAATGATTGTTAAGTATCCTTCGATTGGCACCTACAAAATTCCCTTCAATGGGCATCTCCAAAATGACTTTCGATGAGCATCTCCAAAATTCCTTTCGATTGGCATCTACAAAATGCCTTTCAAATGGTATCTCCAAAATTCTTTTCGATTGACATCTATATAGCGTCCTCCGATTGACATCTGCAAATAGTCCTTCGATTGGCATCTGCAAAAGGCCTTTCGATTGGCCTCATGGCAAGCCTTTCGATGGGCATTGTGTCAAAGCCTTTCGATTGGCATGGCAAGGGATCCTTCTATTTAGCATTGTGTCAAAGCAGCTTCGACATGCATGTTAATTGTGTCCTTCGATTGGCATGGAAAAGATCTTTCGATTGGCGTAGCAAAGGACTCTTCGATTGACATTCCAATAAACACCCTTCGATTGGTATTTGGACGAGGGCCATTCGAAAAACTCCTTCCAGGTCATTCGAAAGAGGCCATCAAGAGGGCACTTGTGATACGGTGGGAGAACTGACTCGAGGTTTTGCGTTTTGTGTTTGCAAATGTTTCGGTTTAGCAAGAGTCGCCACCGACTTTTTATTTTATCCTAAGGAAAGGTCAAAAAGCACAGGAAAGACCTTTGAGATGTTTTCTTGGGTTCAGGGAGTAGATTTTAGAAAGGGAAGGTATTAACACCCTTTCTATCCATGGTTATCCATGGGCTCTTAGTTACTTGCTTAGATCACTTGCTTTGCTTTTCAATTCTTTGAAATGGTGCTCTTCAATTGTTTGAAATGGTGCTTTGTGTGTGATATTGAAAGATGTTTTGAAAAGAGGTCATCGTTGTGGCAACCTTTGTAATGATTCTTGTTTGAATGTATACAAAGGTGTTTTTGTCTTTTTGAAAAGTTTTCAATGTTTGAAAGTGGGGTTTTGAAATTGTGTTGTGAAGTGTGTTTTGAAAATAGCAAGGATGTTTTGCAAGTTTTTGATCAAGTAACTAAGAGTTATCTACCCTATTTTACTCAAAAGATCTTTCTTATGTTTTTTAACCCTTTTACCAGTGTTGCTTCACCATTGTATTTGGTGAACAACCTTGTGTTAGAATATTAAACGGGACAGGCACGGGTCATCGTATAGACCATGATAGCAATAGTGTCAAGTATTTTTGGCAATTTTCTTGAGGGACTTGATCATTTTGTTTAGGCAACTCAGATAGCGTCATCGAGGGACTATGATCTTTTGTTTTGTTTTTGTTTTGCCAAAGTACTTGACATGCATACCATGGCCCATTTTTGAAGGCAACAAGTGGATTGTAACCCTAGGGGGTGCAAGTGTGCATTGTGTTTGATTTTCATGCATTTTTGTCTTTTGATAGGTCAAGCTATTTGTTGGTTTTGATTTTGCATACAAACCCTAATTCTAATCATGGCATAATTGAAAGCTTAAAAGTGCGAGAATTTAAATTCTAAGCTATTACAACATGATATAGGGAGGGGGGTACAAATTTGAATAGGAGATTATTTTGCAAGAAATATAAAACCCTAAATTATTACAACCAAATTGAATTCGCAAGGCATAATATTTAAATGTACAATATTTAAATAAAATACAATAAATAAATATTAAATAAAATGTATTATGCAAAAAAGTTTTTATTTGTTCATGTATGCAAAAAGTATTTTTTTATGTAAAGAAATAAATAAAAAGTTAATTTTATTTGATTTTAGGGCAAAAACCCTAATTTCTTAAGAAATGGTATTATTTATTATTTATATACAAAAATGTATCAATATGTACAAAAATAAAAGTATATTGAAGAAAAGGTATTTTTAGTGAAGAAAATAAAAATGAATTATTTGTGTTTTTTATTCTAATTATTTAATAAAATATAGTATATATATATATATATATATATATATATATATATATATATATATATATATATATATATATATATATATATATATATATATATATATATATATATATATATATATATATATATATATATATATATATATATATATATATATATATATATATATATATATATATATATATATATATATATATATATATATATATATATATATATATATATATATATATATATATATATATATATATATATATATATATATATATATATATATATATATATATATATATATATATATATATATATATATATATATATATATATATATATATATATATATATATATATATATATATATATATATATATATATATATATATATATATATATATATATATTAAGTGTGTGAAAAATAAAATAAATTATTTACAAAAAAAATGTATATATTTCAAGAAAATATTTTTGGTGTAAATAAATAAAGAAATGAAAATAAGAGTATTTTTGCATTATTTTCAAGTTTAACAAAATAATATATATATTTAATTTGTTGTTTATATTAGGAAAAATTAAAATAAAATATCTAATAAATAAAAAAATTGTGAAAATATTTTTTAGAATATTTTTTATATTTGAAAATAAAATAACAAAGTCAAAAAAGAAAATAAAAAATGCAAAAATATCAAAATACAAAAAAAATGGGCCAGGGGGTGTGAAACTGAAAGTGGGGGGCGCCAAAAGCAAGAAGTTGCCAGGCCCAGCCCAGCTACTTCATCTTCTTCCTCTGTCAACAGAAACGCGCGCAAGCCTTAGTTCAAACATGTATCTCCTGATTCAGTGCTTTTTTGACAAAACTCAAAACATGAAACTTGTAGAGCATCAAACAACGAATCTAACCATATAAAGAACTTAAGCTAACTCTCAAAGACCAGAGAATTTCTCTGGCCCTAATTTCTAACCTAGTTTTTTCAGAAAGTTTATGGATGAAATTCTCGTAGCACGATTAATATAAATGAAAACTGAGCATATGTATGGTTTCAGGGCTATGAATACAACATCTTTCATTCACAAACCTAAGTCTAAATGTTCCTAAATAGAGAGATAGAAGTTCATGAAATACATGTTTCAGTTGAGTTCGAGCTGGACAATGCAGCAACTTTCAATGGTGCCTGAGGTTCTTTTGAGCTTGCTTGATGTCCCCTGTTCTTGAATTTGATTTTGACTACACATGCACGATAAACGAATTCCAAGTATGCATTTATGTTTGTGTGACCATTTAGAACATGTTTGCATGATTAATTATATGTTTTGATGTATATTTAACTGACTGCCATTACTAGGGTTTGAAGTTTTGTTTTAGGGTTTTTTATTTCAAGCAAAATCAGGACAAAAGAAGAGTATCATTGTACTCACGAGATCAAACCCAATTGATTTGTATTCTTGGATTAAATTGTTATTGTGTGATTATGATTTTTGAGATATGCAGGTTTATAGCTACAGCGCATGTCCGTAGGTAAAAACCCCTTGCCTAAAATGACGGTCCAGCGAAGAAGATGACTACATGTCAAAACCAGGTTGGGTGGTTTGAATGGCAAGCGTTCTATTTATTACACTGACCTCTCATTACATATAATATATATTGTTTGTTTATATTAACGATTGAACAATTGGCTCATTGGTACAAGTGAAGGCTGTTCACCGCACGTGTGTAGGAGGTCAGGGGTTCGATCCCTACCTCCTACATGTTATTTTTCTTAACAATCCTTTGCAGGTATCATGCTATCCTTCCAAGCGCGCTCACTGTATGCCTCAAGATCATCACCCTTGAACCAATCAACGCCCAAATCTAATGCTTCCAATGAAGCTCCCCATGGTGGATACTCCTGGCATGATCACATTGGATCTAACGTTTCCTTGGGCCAACAGGATTAGGCTTGGGCAGAATTTCAGCAACACATCCCTCAATTTGGGTTTATACCCCCCTCAGGCCCATTTCTTTTCTCTTTGATTTTACTATTTATTTTATTTAATTAGTCTAATTGATTTTTATTTCAAATCATTTTTTAACCAGAAAATAATCACAAAAAATAGGATTTAGTCTTTTTTTTTATAAATTAATTTTTGCAAATTAATTATTTTAATCAATTCTAATATTTTTCATTAATTAAAATTAAGTAGAATTAGGTCAAACTAAAATCTCTTTTTTTTCATAAAATCTCAAAAATATTTTCAATGATCAAATTAGATTTTTAGGGTTTTGAACCTTTTGTTTTCCAGTTAATTCTCGCGCGTTATTATTTTGTCGTACGATTATTTTATTATTGATGTAATTGTGTCCAGTTTGTAATAGCTTAATTAGGGTTTTATTTCCGCGCTCTATTTTTCAGTCATTCTTTATGTAATTGCCCTAAAGCCTTGTAATAGCGTAGGACCTTTATTTTACGCTTTTATATTTTATATGCTTGTGTATAAATTGCTAGTAACCTAGGAATGTATGCTTAATCAATCAATCAGTAGATCACTAAACTGCAAGATAAAATATCTGAAATAGCACACTATTGCACACTTTCACCCCTACGGTATTTCCCACTTTGGTTGCCTTCGAAAATGGTCATGTCCCTCGAACGTAGGGATACTCTTAACAAAGACCCTCAATTTAAAGTCATCATAAAGATCATAGTCCCTAAATGTCCCTCGAGTTGCCTACGAGAAATGATCTTATGATGATAGTCCCTTTGAAATCCTAAGGTATCCTTACATGTTGCCTTCAATGACCATTACGTCCCTTTCGATAGTCCCTCAACATCCAACGACTAGGGTTACCTACTCATTAATAGTAGGATAACACGGTCTAAAGGATAGGAGGAAAAGAACAGTCTTTTTCGAGTAGGTAGATAACTGTTAGGTACTGACTCAAACAAATCTTCACACCACACTTTCCAACACTTTTCAAACAAAGTTTTCAAAATGCTTTATCACACTCTTGAGGACTTATACAAGAGTTACCATAAAGTGAATCGCCTCACTAAGGAATTTCAAATCTTTTCAAACCACACAAACACGAAAGCAATTTTGAAATATGAGCAAGTACCTAAGAGCCCATGGAAAACCATGGATGGAAAGGGTGCTAACACCTTCCCTTTCCATAATCTACCCCTTTACTCAGAAACTCGAAAAAGGACTTTTTCTGTTCTTTCCACTCCTTCCATGCCATACACCAAGGAATAAGGTGTTGCCCCTGTTGACGTCCGAGCTGAGGTACGGTACCCATGAAGAGCAAATGGTAACATCTCGTGCCAGTCTTTGTATGTCACTGTCATCTTCTGCACAATCTTCTTGATATTCTTATTAGCCGCTTCAACAACCCCATTCATCTTCGGCCGGTAAGGAGAAGAGTTATGATGTTGTATCTTAAACTGCTTGCAGAGCTCGGTAATCATCATATTGTTGAGATTTGTACCATTATCCGTAATGACCCTCTCTGGTACACCATATCGATAGATCAGATTGTGCCGAATGAACTGTGCCATGACGTTCTTGGTCACTGTAGCAAAGGAAGCTACGTCAACCCACTTTGTAAAGTAATCAATGGCTACCAGAATGAAACGATGCCCGTTGGATACCGTAGGTCTGATCTCGACGATCATATCGATGCCCCACATTGCAAAAGGCCAAGGAGCTGTCAAGACGTTCAGAGGGACTGGAGGTATGTGCACCTTATCAGCATAAACTTAGCACCTATGACAAGTCCGAGAATGCTGATAACAGTCGACTTCCATAGTAGACCAATAATATCCTGCCCATAGGATTTTCTTTGCCATGGTATGTCCACTGGAATGAGTTCCAAAAGTACCTTCATGTAACTCTGCCATGATCCTTTCTGCCTCGTTCTTATCCACACATCGCAGTAAGGTTAAATCATGGTTACGCTTGTAAAGGATGTCATTAATGATGAAGAACTTCGCCGCGAACCTCCTCAGAAACTTCTTATCATTAACAGATGCACCCTCGGGGTACTCCTGAGCCTCAAGATACCTCTTTACCTCATGAAACCAAGGTTTATCTACTACCTCTTCAGTCTCAATGTCACAGCAGTGTGCGGGTTCATCCAACCTCTGGATGGTAATCCGGGGAGCTTCATTGTCCCACCTGACCTTGAACATAGAAGACATAGTAGCTAGCGCGTCCGCTAACTGGTTCTCCTCTCTTGGGAAGTGTTCAAAGGTTATCTCCTCGAAGTGCGGAAGCAACATCAATACATACTCTTAGTAAGGAATAAGATTCGGGTGCTTCGTATCCCAATCGCCTTTGATCTGACTGATAACAAGAGAGGAATCTCCAAACACACTTAAGATTTTAATCCTTAGGTCAATAGCTGCTCGAAGGCCCATGATGCACGCTTCATACTCCGCCATGTTGTTGGTGCAGTTAAAACATAATCGGGCGGTGAACGGAGTATGACAACCTTCAGGAGATATGATCACGGTGCCAATGCCATTACCCAAAGCGTTTGAAGCTCCATCAAAGTACATAGACCATCGGGATCCCTCCTCAGGTCCTTTATCCGGTCCAGGTTCTTCACAGTCGGTCACCAACATGATGTTCTCATCCGGGAATTCGAAGTTCATAGACTGGTAGTCGTCTACAGCCTGATGCGCCAAATGATCTGCCAATACACTTCCCTTGATTGCTTTTTAGGTTGTGTATTGGATGTCGTACTCAGTTAATATCATCTGCCATCTTGCTATTCTTTCGGACAAGGCAGGCTTCTCGAAGATATACTTGATTGGATCCATCTTTGATATCAATAAGGTGGTGTGAGTCAGCATATACTGTCTCAGCCGGCGAGCAGCCCATACCAAAGTGCAACAAGTTTTCTCAAGCAACGAATATCTGGTCTCGCAGTCGGTAAACTTTTTGATAAGGTAGTAAATAACATGCTCTTTTCGGCCAGACTCGTCATGCTTCCCCAGCACGCACCCCATTGAATTGTCGAGTACTGTCAAGTATAGGATTAAAGGTCTCCCTTCAACTGGAGGCATCAGAATAGGTGGCTCTTGGAGATACTCTTTGATCCTTTCGAAAGAGGCTTGACATTCATCATTCCATCTTACCACTTGATCTTTCTTCAGTAACTTGAAGATTGGCTTACAAGTAGCAGTCATGTGCGAAATGAACCGGGCAATGTAATTCAGATGTCCCAAAAAGCCTCTGACTTCTTTTTCTGTTCGGGGAGCTGGCATTTCCTGTATATCCTTCACCTTTGCATGATCCACTTGAATACCTTTATCATTAACGACGAATCCCAGCAGCTTACCAGACCTAACCCCGAAGGTGCACTTGTTCGGGTTTAATCTCAGTTTGTACAACTTCAACCTGTCAAATAGCTTCTGAAGATGGTCAAGATGTTCTTCCTCAGTCTGGGACCTTGCAATCATATCGTCAACGTATACCTCAATCTCATGGTGAATCATGTCGTGGAACAAAGCGACCATGGCGCGCTGATACATTGCCCTAACATTCTTCAACCCGAAAGGCATGACTTTGTAGCAAAAGGTACCCCACTGCATAACGAACGATGTATTTTCCGTATCCTCGAGAGCCATCTTAATCTGATTGTAACCAGAAAAACCATCCATAAAGGAGAAGACCTTATGCTGTGCAGTGTTGTCAACCAGAACATCGATATGAGGCAGAGGGAAATCATCCTTGGGGCTCACCCTGTTCAGATCCCTATAGTCCACACACATTTGGACCTTACCATCTTTCTTCGGTACCGGAACCACATTGGAAACCCACTGTGGGTAAGAAGTGACAACTAGAAAACCGACATCAAATTATTTCATGACCTCAACTTTGATTTTCTCAAACATCTCTGGGCGCATTCAGCGAACTTTCTATTTTACTGGAGGACAGTCTTCTTTAGTTGGTAAGCGGTGAACCACAATATCGGTATCCAACCCAGGCATATCTTCATAAGACCAGGCGAAGATCTCAACATAGTCACGCAACATCTGTATCAACTGTTTCTTGACACTAGACTCCAGATTTGCACCAACCTTGACCTCTTTCTTGTCTTCCTCTATACCCAGATTTACTGATTCCACTGACTCTTCATGCGGCTGTATGGCCCTCTCTTTCTGAAGTAACAATCTAGCAAGTTCCCCAGGCACCTCACAATCATCCTCACCTTCGTCCTCGGCTTGGTTGATCGGACTTTCGAAGTCATAACTGGAAGTAGCAGAGTCGTTATCAGTGGGATCCATAGTGGATGTAGACCTGTATTATGATATGTGAGTGTGTGTAAAACAAATAGCTAATTTGATATAGTGCAAGATAGAAAAGAAAAACAAAGAGCGCAAAATTTGTAATGCAAGAAAAACGTCCAATGCTTTATTGATGATATATGGAAATGACACATAATAAGCCCTCGCAACCAAAGCCACAGTGTCTCAGGCAAGGCACCGGGCCGTAACAGTTTCAAATTGTCTGTTACATATTCCAAAACAAAAGTCTTATTACTATTTAATAAAAGAAACTGGCACGAAGTCCTTCGCCGTCCAATTTTTCAAGCCACCGTTGGTAGTCGGGTAAATCTAGCTGTCGATATCTGACTCTTCATCATCATCTTCAATCGCATTCACTCCCAGATTACTGATACATAGGGGAGGTATTCCAATCCGCGCATGTCAAACATCCCTTTGAGCTTCTGCAGTAAAACCCAAACCAAACTTGTCAGTTTTGTGTGCAAAGTCAGGGAGTTGACCCCAATTTGCGCACCCACCTTTTTCAACAACAGCCCTAACATCCTTAAGGGAATCCATCTTCATTGGAGGTTTGTCAGCAGCAATTTCAGTCGACGCCAGAGTCTGGGGGACCTCTTCAAAGTTCTGGCACGAGGTCTCAATGAATTCCCTATCCATCTCCACATACCGGAAGGAATTAAGATCACTTACCATGTACTCCTCCTCACCCTGCATCATAACAATCTTACCCTTTACTGGATACTTTAACATCTGATGGAGCGTAGAAGTTACTGCCCCAGCCTTATGAATCCACAGGCGACCCAGCAAACAAGAATAAGATGGTCGAATGTCCATCACATAGAATGTAGACGCAAAAGTCTGGGAGCCAACCTTAACAGGGACATCCACCTCTCCATGTAACATCCTTTTGGACCCGTCAAAGGCCCTAACCACAATATTACTGGGCTTCAGAACCAACCCTTCACAATCCAGCTGATCTAATGCTTTCTTGGGTAAAACATTTAAGGAAGACCCAATATCCACCAGCACGTGAGTCAAAGTAGTTCCCCTGCACTCGATCGAGACATGTAGAGCATCATTGTGATTCCTTCCTTTGGCAGTCAGATCTGCATCGGAGAAACCCAACCCGTTGTCAGCAGTCAAACTAGCCACACAATCTCTGAATTGATCAGCCGATGGCTCGTGTGGCACATGCACAGTTTTAAGGAAAGCAATTAAAGCCTTTGCATGGGCTTCTGAGCACAACAATAAAGATAACATGGAGATCTTCAACAGGGTTTTCCCCAGCTGTTCGACTATGTTATAGTCGCTTTTCTTGATAATCTTTAGAATTTCCTCTATCTCCTACCTAGAGGTTTCAACAATAATCTTCTTCGGTGCCTCCATCCAGACAGGCTCACCGGTGATCTCTTTGCCCCGAGCGTCAGATGACTCGGCGATAGGGGTGATGATATAAACAGGGAAAGTAGAAGATGTACTAGCAGGTGGAATGACAATAGGCTTTTGAACAGCTGGAGGAGAAATCTCAAGAGAGAAAATTCTTCTGCTTCGGGTGACCTTGCTAGACCCGACAATATTGTTGACGTCAGTATCAACCTCCTTAACCTTCAAGTCTTGTTTAATCCCATGATAATACACATCAGCCCCATAGTGCCACAGGACAGCTTTATCTGAAGTGTAAGGGATATGACCCGAAATAGTAATGATCAATGGAGCAACTCTCAGAACAGATGTAATCCTAACAGGCTTTCTCGTGGAAGCCTTGGAAGGATTTGCGGAAATGGTTATTATGGAAACATCTTCAACAGGAATCAATAGAAACAAAGTTTTCTCGAACAAGATATCTTTGTTATCCATCAGGCGTTGGACACCTGACTTCAATAGATGGCAACCAGCAGGCAGGATGGAACACAGGTGGCAACCGTCGCCACAGCCCGAAAATAAACCGGCCAACAATAGGTTCTTCTTAACGGTCAACAATGGAGTAGAAATGTCTTCCACAGAGGTCACACACGAATCATCATCCACAGCATTCACTCCATTCTTGGGCATAGGAGCAGTCATGACATTAGGTTTTTCTGGTGCGTCAAACTCAATTTCTTTAGCTTCAATCAAATCTTGCACCTTATTACTCAAGGCCCAACAGTTATTGGTATCATGCCATGGGCTATCAGAGTGATAGGCACAACGGGCGTTCGAATTATACAGCGGAGAGGTGGTACTGGGATTCTTCGGAGCTTCCCTCAGAGTTACCAGGTTTGTCTTCAACAATTGCAGCAGAATTTGAGATAAAGTCATACTAAGCCGAGTATACTGTCTTTGCGGTCTCTCTACTCTTTGCTGATTATTGCATTGTGGGGAAAGAACGGGTCTCGATATTACCACCGCATTCACTGCTTGGCGGCGCTCAGGTCGATTTTGGCTCCTCGAGCTGTAAACTACACTAGCTTCCTTCTTGAAAGGCTTCTTCTCTGTACTTGACGAAGCACCTTTCTGTATCTTTCCACTTCTGATACCAGCCTCTACTCTCTCCCCAATCATAATCAATTCAGTGAACCCAGACAATGAACTACCGATCAAATGATTGAAATATGGACCAGACAAAGTCCCAAGAAACATATCCACCAACTCCCTATCAGATAGAGGGGGTTGGACCCTTCCCGTAAGATCTCTCCACTTCTGAGCGTAATCCTTAAAACCTTCGCTCGCGCCCATAGACATAGCCTGAAGTTGAGTACGCGTGGGAGCAAGGTCGGTATTATACTGGTATTGCTTGTAAAAAGCAGCAGCAAGGTCCTCCCAGTTGCGGACATTAGCTCCTTCCAATTGATAGAACCGTTCAAGTTGAGTCCCTGACAGACTATCTTGAAAGAAATGAACCCAAAGGTTTCTATCAGCAGTGTAGGGTTGAATCTTTCTCACGTACGAGCGGAGGTACAGCTTTGGGCAGGATACCCCGTCATATTTAGCAAAAACTGGAGCCTTAAACTTGTGTGGGATCACCACCCCTGATGCCAGACCCAGATCTCCAAAGTCCAAACCGGGAACCTTCTGAACCTCCATGGCACTCAGACGGTATTCAAGTTGTTTATACCTATCCTCAGCAGGAGGATACTGGTCTTCATCAAAATCAATGTCATTATCGGAGACCACAATACTAGGAGCCTTCCTTTCTTCTTGATTCTCTCCTCCTCCAGATGAATGAGACAAATCAACTTCCTCTCGCAACCTATTCCCAAATCTGTGACTCATATTCAGCAGAACCACCTTCTTTTTCTTCTTCTTCTTCTTCTTGTCCTTCAGGATGAGATTCTTCAAATCTTGTTGGCTTTTGGCCAAGTTCAAGAACATTTCCTGGAACTGAGCATTCTGAGCTTGAAGAGCCTTGATAGCTTGATCAGTAGGTGTTTCAGAAGACATGTTGTGCTGAAATAAACAGCGAAGAAGATAAGAAACCTGTAAGGGTACCTGTAATGAGGTGCATGGTAATGGAATGCGTATGAAATGATTTTAAAGACTTAGGGAGATTCAAATTTGTAAACCAAAATAAAACACACTTTATTAGATTAAAACTTGTAACAATGTTTAACAAATGCCTTTAAGGCGTTACAAAAGAAATACTGAAAAGAAAATCTAAACTAGAAACAATAAAAGAAATCAGATATCCCATGGTCATTTTCCTTTCATGCTGACATAATCATTGATTATCCTCTCATTATCAAGCTGCCTTGTAAGCTTCAGGATCTTCCGTTCCTGCTCATGATACTTCTCTCTGTAGGTATCCCTTTCTTCCTTTAACTGGATCCAAGATCTCTTCAATGCCCCCAAATCAGTAGGCATATAGGGATGGAGGATTATATAAGGAACACCTTCTTCATCAGTATGCTCTACAATCACCGGAAAAATAACTTCATATGGCATCCCCACCTTTTGAGCACAGGCTCGAACCCACTGGAGGTAAGGTTGCATCGGGAGAGAAGTCTTCAGACCTAGCTCATGCGGGTTAGACCTGTTCACCATGCCCCAAGCTCGTATAAACCTGCGGCGATGTCCCTCAACATCCCCCTTGTAGTCAAAGACAATGTCTGTAAGCAGCAGCTCATGAGGACCGTCTCTCCGAGCTCGTCCAAACTGTCATAAAGCCAAACAAGGGTTGTAGGTTATACCCCCTTGAATTCCAAGTGTGATACGGTGGGAGAACTGACTTGAGGTTTTGCGTTTGTGTTCGCAAATGTTTCGGTTTAGCAAGAGTCGCCACCGACTTTTTATTTTATCCAAAGGAAAGGTCAAAAAGCACAGGAAAGACCTTAGAGATGTTTTCTTGGGTTCGGGGGGTAGATTATGAAAAGGGAAGGTGCTAGCACCCTTTTCATCCATGGTTTTCCATGGGCTCTTAGTTACTTATTTAGATCACTTGCTTTGCTTTTTTCAATTGTTTGAAATTGTGCTTTGTGTGGTTTTGAAAGTATTTCAAAAAGAGGCCATCATTTTGGCAATCTTTGTAATGATTCTTGTTTGAAGAATGTATACAAAGATGTTTGTCTTTTGAAAAATGTTTGAAAGTTTGTTTGGAAATTATTTTGAAATTGTGTGTGTGTTTTGAAATTAGCAAGGATGGTTTGCAAGTTTGATCAAGTAACTAGGAGTTGTCTACCCTAATCAAAGGTCTTTCTTGTACATTTTTAACCCTTTTGACATTGTTGTTTTACCATTGTATTTGCTAAACAACCCTATCTTTGGATGTTAAACAGGACAGGCGCGGGTCATCGTATGACCATGATAACAATATTGCCAAGTATCTTTAGCAAGTTTTTGAGGGACTAGATCATTTTTGTTTAGGCAATCAAGATAGCGTCATCGAGGGACTATGATCTTTTGTTTTGTTTTTGTTTTGCTAAGACACCTAGCATGCATACCATGGCCATTTTAAGGCAACAAAGTGGATGAAACCCTAGGGGTGCTTGTGTGCAAGGTGTCATCATTTTTCATGCATTTTTGTCTTGTGTTTAGTCATGCTATTTGTTTTGATTTTGGTCTTTGCATACAAAACCCTAGTTTTTACTATCATGCATATAATACGATAAATTGCGTAAAACTAAATCTAAGACTATTACAACAATATTATGGGGAGGGGGATACAAGTTTGAATAGGGGGATATTGCTAAAAAATAAAACCCTAAAACTATTACAACCATATTGAATTTATTATACAAATAAATAAATAGACAATTATTTAAATATGCAATTAAATATGAATATGCAAAATGTTTTTTTGTATTGATTTCATGTATGAGAAAATAAGTTCATTTATGTCCTAAAATTAAGAAAATAAAAAATGATTATTTTTGAAAAGGGTGAAAAACCCTAATTTTTGGTTTAAAAAGAAATGTATTTCTATTATTTATTTATTCATTTTTATGTACAAGAAAATAAATAAAAATATATGCAAAAATGTTGAAAAATTAAATATTATATGAAAATATTATCTTAAGTGTATAAATAATAAAAATAAAAATATGTAATATTTTTGTATTATTTACAAGTTTTATTTAAGAAAATAAAAGTATTAAACCTAATAAACTAAATATTATGCAAAAAAAAAATGATAAAATGCCAAAAATAAAGAAAATAATTTTGGTGATTTTAAATGTTTAAAAAAAAAGTCAGAAATGTGAAATAAATAAGAAAATATACAAAATAAAGAAAATGGGCCAAGGGGGTGCAGAAAGAAAAGAAGGTGGTGCAAATAGCCAGAAAAAGCCAGGCCCAGCCCAATGTCACTTCATCCCTGTCCTTCAGACAAAAAATGCGCGCGCCCTTGTTCAAACTGAAACTCCTGCATACATGCTTAAAAACAAAATCTTGCAACATGAAAGTTATAGCTCATCATCACACGATTCTAATGATATAAAAAACTTGATCTAACTCTCAAAGACCAGAGAGAATTTTAGTGCCCCTAATTTATGACCTAGTTTTTTCAGCAACTTCTACATCCAAATTCTCCTAGCTCAGTTAACATAAATGGAAGCTATGCATATGTACAGCTCAAGCAACTTAGAGACTACATTTTTGCTTCACAAACCTAAGCTTAATGATGCCTAAATAAGGAGTTAGAATCTTGAGAAATACCTGTTTCAGTCAAGTTCGAATATGGCAATGTAGGAGTTGTGAGTGAGGCCTGAAGGACTTTTGAGCTTGCTTGAAGTTCCCTTGACCTTTCCCAATGCTTAGCTTGCTTTGAAAAGATCTGAAACTTCTTGTAGAACTCAACCTGCAAAGCTTCAAAATGAAAATGGTGAAGTGTGAAAACGAGGTTACAGTTGCAAAGTAAGGGCTTGGATAGTTTAGGTGTGATGTTTAGAATGTGTTTGAAATGATTCCAAGCAAAACGCACGAGGGAATATGGATTTGGCTTGTGTTCTGCAGAGCTTGCCCTGTTTTGGGCAGAAGTTGGTATTTTTGTGTTTTGGGTGTTTGGAAGCTTGGCAATTCGTATTTTATGGCTTGGTACAATATGCTGAGATTGTTTGAAATGAACACAAGACTTGCACTTATCAGATTTTCAAGTTATGTTCACTTTTGCAAGTTGGCTTGTTTTTGAAGAAAAGGTTGAGTTGACAAAGCCAAAGCCTGTACAGGCCTGCTCCTTAGCTGCACATAGTTGGTGTACTTTGCCTCAAGTTTGTGGACTTTGTTTGCAGCAAAAGCATTGGTCGATGGCTCAAGATAAACAAAATGACATAAAGCATGCTTTACCAAAGTAGCAATGTTGCCTTTTTGCCATTTTAGGATTAAACCTTTGTGCAAAACTTCCAAGACAAAAACAATGACATTAACCATTGTATTTGCATTCAATTTTTGAGTGTAGAATAGATTAGAACCTGTAAACCAAGTACAAGCATGCTTAGGACAAATTTGCAAGTTGTAGCATGGTGCAAAATGCCTTGGACAAAAGTGATGATTTGCCATTTTCAAACTTTCGATTCTCCCTAACCATAAATGATCTTGGAGAGTTCTTGGACATTTTGGAAACCTTGTAACATGCTATACAATACATCTTTGAAATTAATTTTGATATTCCACTTGGAACTAGGTGAAAATTTTCCATCAAGATAGGTCAAAATCCCGCCTAAACTAGGGCAAAATTTCACTAAGTTAAAAGTTTCATGGACCCCTATTCACAAAATCATAACTTGAGATACAAGCATCTTTTGGGAAAACTTTGTGAATAAAAGTTGTAGATTTTGTGTAGGACTACAACTTTCATGTTGTAAGTTTTCTTTGAATCCAATTGCATCATGGTGAAAAAGTTGGGGAAAAATAAGAAATTTTCATAACTAAAAAATTTCCAAGTTATGAAAATTTTCCATTTTAAACCCTAATTTTCAAAATTAGGTTTCTTGGTGAACAAATTTCATGTTTTTACATATCTTGATGAAAAATGACCCTTGGCACTTGATTTTGACCAAAAAGTCAAAGTTTGACTTTTCAGTGTATAGTTAATTTTTGATCAGTTGACTGGAAAATTCATCTGTCAATCCAATGCATTTGAGATCTTTTGAACCTTGTGATTAGGTTAAGATGATGCCATCGAGTCCTTCAAACTATGATTGAACCCAATTTGCCATTGGCTAGGTCAAAAATCAGAAATTGCCCTTCTACAATCAAAACCCTAAAAATGACCATTTTGCCCTTTTGATGATCTGATCAAATTTCTTGAGGAGTTATGTTCCAAACTTGATAAAATGGTTCATATGAGTTTATAATGTTGATGTGGATAAAATATAATGAGGTTTGACTGTAAATTGGCCACAATTGACTTTTTCCCCAATACAACTGATTTTTAGGTCAACTGTCCAATTGACTGGGCAAAAATTTGATTCAAGGCTTGAAACTTGGTATGGGAAATCTTAGGAGTCCAACATAAAGTATGAAAGTACGATTAGGTATTGGAAGTCCAAAAATCCTTATGCAAACTCAAACCCTAATTTCAGGTCATCAGTGCAAGGAGATGTCTTGAGCTGAGCAAACCCTAATTCTGTCTGGAGTCCAAAGAGTCTTGTGAGAGGAAATCCTAATAAAATGAGAGGGAAAATTTTGGGGTACAACACCAAGAAACGGAACATTAGGGTATTCCCCACATCGATCAATGACAGCTACCCTTTCCATGTCTTTAGAACTCCAAAGGATGTCCGTATGAGCAAGGGACATGATTCTGTAAGCCCAACCTACACCTTCCTCATTCTTCAATACAGATTTGGGGAGGTGCGAAATAAACCACCTCGCCAGTAGCGGTGTACAACACATGAGAGTTCCCCTTCTCTGAATAGTACGGGTATAAAGAGCATGCAGAATATCACCCAAGAGAATAGGCACTGGGTTACGAGACATGTAGATCTTGACTACATTCACATCGATGAAAGAATCTGGATTCGGGAACAGAACCAAGCCGTAGATGAGGAGAGACAGGATGTCTTCAAATGCTTGAAAGTCCAAACTATCACAGAACTGTTGAGCTTGATCGATCAAAACTTAGCCAAGAAACCATTAACCCCACTCCGAGTCTCCCAGTTAGATACTACATCAGCCATTTTTAGATGTAGGGTTGAAGCAATATCCTCTTGCCTAGGAGCTATATACAAACCTGTAAAGGGTGTCTGCTCAAGGATAGATATGCCTAGTAAATCAAAAAAACTCCTCCAAAGTAGGGACTAACTGATATTCCGGGAAGGTGAAACAGTGATGCAACGGGTCAAAGAACTGGAACAACACGCTCATCATTTGCTCATCCAACTTGGAAGTGACCAGGGTAAGGAGATGGCCATGTCTTCTAACAAAGGAGGAAGTATCAGGAACTTTTGAAACCAACTCTCTGAGCTGAGCAGGGATCTGCACGAAGTTGACTCGAGTGGTATTTCTGCGCATAGAGGCCATGATCTGCAAAACAGAACAAAGATGAATCCCCTTGGTCTTTGAAATGGTTAGTCTAATGAAATATGCATGCGATGTCATGATGCATGGTGTCATGATAAAAACACACAACAGGTATCACAGATAGCAAACATGGTAAAGGCAAACAAGTCACACAGTAGCCCTTAAATTTCAGGCTTGCATGGAGTTTAGGTATTACCCTCTTGCAGTTTAGTTGGTTCAATCTGTCCTAATAATAGTAATCAGGTTCTAGAGGTTCTCAATATCACTGACCATCCTCCATCGGTCATAGTTTCAGCTCACACAATATTTTCTTGCGGCCGGAACCATCTCGAGAGTATGGTCTCAATGAGTGTAGCATATTGCTACTTCCTATGGCCAAGTTGGTCAATTATAGGTTCTAAGGTCAGTTGATGCTTAATGACCCATATAGCAGCCCCATACTCTCCTTGTTGCTCCACAAGGGATATCGGTACCAACTAATATGCCACATCAACGTAGCTACTGTTTCAACTGTATCGGTCTATGCTGTACAGTTCCCTCACAGTCTATTGCTACTTACCTAAAAGGTATCCCCCAGATCCGGGTTAGGATCTATAGTAACTCCGATACAAAGCCCACAAATATAAAGCAATCAAATCAAACAATAGAAAACAATATGATGAACTAATCCTAAGGTACACCCCACTTATTAACTCCTCATCAGAGTCGCCAGTTCTATGATACGGTGGCAGAACCGAAACTATTTTGGAAATTGCTGGTTTGTGTTTTGCGTTTGTGTTTGCAAAATGTCGCGGTAAGCAAGAGTCGCCACCGACTTTTATTTTATCCAACAAGGAAAGGAAAAAAGCACAAAAAAATTCCTTTTTTGAGATATTTCTGAGTACGGGGGGTAGATTATAGAAAGGGAAGGTATTAACACCCTTTCTATCCGTAGTTATCTACGGGCTCTTAGGTACTTGCTCATAATTTTCAAAATTGCTTCTTTGTGTGCTTGTGTGATTTGAAAAGTTTTTGTTTTGACTTCGATTTAACTCTTGCTTTTGTCTTCAAGAGTGTAATGAAGTGTTTTGAAAACTTTGTTTGAAAAGGAGTGTAAGTGTGAAAAAGTTTGTCTGGATTGAGCAAGTACTTAAGAGTTAATCTACCTACTCGAAAAAAGAATTTTTCTATGTTTGTTTCCTTTAGACAACGCTATCCCACTATTAGTGAGTAGGTAGCACCGTCGTTGGAGTTTTGAGGATCAATTCGAAAGGGACGTACGGTCACTAAAGCAATGTTAGGACGTCTTAGTAATAACCCTAATGTCTTAGATCAATTATCCGAGGCAACAATATCTGAGGCAAACTTTCCAAGGCAACTTTGATCTTTGGACAAAAGGACGACCACTAAAGCATCCTATACTCAATGACCGTTTACCGAAGGCAACCAAGTGGGAGTGTACCCTAAGAGTGTGCATGTGCGAGTGATTCAATTTCAAATTATTTATCTTTGCACATTTTAGGGTTATCTAACTGTTTTAAAGTTTTACATACATTCTTGTCATGCATTCTAATATCATACATCTAACAGTTTAATATTTTGGGGAATTTAAAGTGTGGAAATTAGACTACGCTATTACAAGGCTTCGGGTATTTACATAGCCAAAAACAAACCCTTTGAGAATAAAGCGATAAATGAAAGTAAAAGTCCTAATTAAGCTATTACAACTTGTGCGCGAGGAAAATTAGATCGGGAGAGAACTAGGATTTTGACCCTTTCTAACCTAATTAAAAGAAAAATGTTTTTGTTGTTTTTAATATTTTAAGAAAAGAATTAGGTTTTAAAATTAAATATACAATTAATTAGTTAATTAAATTAATTAATGAAAATAAATAAATGGCCTTTTTTTGTGTTTTGTTATTTTAAGGAAAATAAAATATAATTAAGTTTAGACAAAACCCTAATTTTCTAATTATTTGTTAATTTATTTGCAAAAAGAATTAAAGTTATCTAAAATTAACAACCTAATTAAATTAGTTAAATTTTTTGATAAAATAAAATAAAATCTAAACCTAAATTTGGTGAAAAGTATTATTTTGTGATTTTTTGATAAAAAGAAATAGTTAATTGGTTAGTAAAATAAAATAAATAAATTAAATAAAACAAATAAAAAAAGAATAGAGAAGAGATTTGGGCCTGAACAAAGCAATTTGGGAGGGTGTGAGAAGCAATTTTCTGGGCCCAAAACAAGGAGGTCCACGTTGACCCTCAGGATCCCATGCCATGCGTTTGACTAGGCGTTTGGTGCTCCCTTATTGATGGCCCTTGGATCTGGATCTCAGGACACTTGGTTGATTGGATAGTGAGGTCACATGGTGGACCTTGGCTTCATGCGCGCGCTGGATTATCTGCAAGAAAATAACATGAAGAAAGTGGGGGACCTGGGATTCGAACCCAGGTCCTGAAGCCTTTTGCCCTCACCCTGTAACCAACTGCGCCACTTGTTTTTGTTGTACATAATATAAACAAGAGTTATTATAAAATAAACAAGGGAAACAAAGAAACATGCGCGCGAATTTTCAAACGGACGAGTGGGGTGATGCCACGCCATCATCCCTGTCCTTGGTCTGTTGCTAAAAGTGAAATACTTTTAACTACGAACGTTTGACAGTCACTACAAACAGAGCTCGTTCCAAAATCCTTCATGAGCAACATAAATGACATCTAATGTCATGGATCGAACCGTCTTGTCCTCCTGAACATGATGGTACCCTTCATGAAGGCTAATTTTGCCTGTAAACAAAAAGCCTAAAATGAAACCCCAAACCCTAACAATGGAAATTCTCAATTCAGTCCATATAAATGCAATTAAACATTACATAAAGTTTGCAAATGTCTTAAGGATCAAGAATATATCATTAATTCATGCTATCAATGTCTAAATTGTGGAATACGAATTCAAGAAAAGCCCAAGGTCGTGGTTGACTTACAGTGCATTTTGGTACTGGAAAAGGCTTGTTCTTGATTGGTATATGTTGCTTATGATCCCAGGAAACGATTGGAATGATCAGGAAGCTTTGAAATTTCCTAGAACAATGAATTCGAGTTTGCACTTTTTTGGTGTTTTTTCAAGTTTGGTTATCCTTGCTGCGCCTCTCTCTAGCCTAGCTTTGGGTCTGCATACCTTCTATATGTATTGAGGAGTGAATTAGGGTTCCAAAACTGATCTCAATCTTCCTCCATCAATGAATTTGATTTTGATTTGATACACCTTGAATATCTTTCCAAAAATAGTCCAAATCCAATCTTTTTGTGCACCTCATGCCTTTACACGAATTTGATCTCATGCTAGCTGAATTTAAGACCTGAAACATGTACAAAATATTGAGTTTTTAATATTTTGGATTTTCTATGATTTGTTTTGATTTAAATTGATTAAATTCAAATAAAAATCAAAATAAATAATAAAAACAATATAATGACAAGTGGAAAAGGCTAGGGCTCGTGGACCATGTTTCCAACTTAAAACAAGTGAAAAAGATTGGGCCCATTTGGAAAAAATTGCATTTTTAGGCATAGTTGACTTTTGGTAATTTTGCAAAAAAGGGTAACTTCACCAATGCATAACTTCCTCAATTTTGACTCTTTGAAGGTGTTCTTGGACTTTTTAAAAAGCTTGAGATGTCCTCTAAGAAACCAGTTTGGTATAATCTCAATTTGATATTCCATGCTCATGTATGAAGCTTTGACAAAAAAGGTGTTTTTGTTGACTTTTCAAAATAGCCTATAATGTCCAAATTCATAACTTATTGTGAGTGCATATTTTGAACTTTGGAGATGAATATGGATTGTATAGAATTTCATCCTATTCAAAATGAGCTTTGGATGGGTTATTTCTCATAAAGTATGAGAAAGTTATGCTTGGTCAAAGTTGAGTTAACTTTTCCTACAAAACCCTAATTTAGCAACTTTTGGTTCTTGATGAATTGTGAGCAATCCTTGATGAATCATGATCAACCCTTGATCAAATTATGAAATATACTTCAAAATGAGGATGTTGACCAAAAATCTTGAAGTTTGACTGTATGTAGGCCACAATTGACTTTTGCCCTAGCACAGTCAATATTTGGGCTTTTGATCAATTGACTGAGCAAACTTCCTCTGTAAGGCTTGAAACTTGGCATGGATGATCTTGAGAACATATTAGGACAATGGTGAGCATTTGGGATCCCTTGGAATCAAGTATCTTGATGCAATATGAAACCCTAATTTTGAGGTAGACTTCCTTAGGAGAGAGCTTGTCTGGCCAACCCTTGGACTTCCTTGAGCAACTTGAGAATTTTATTGAGATGTTTTGAGAAATATGGGAGGGAAAATTTTGGGGTACAACATGGGGCGACTCTTGCTTACCTTGACATTTGCGAATACAGAAACACAAACCAGTATTAAACAGTCGGTTCTGCCACTGTATCACAGAATTGGCGACTCTGCTGGGGAATATTATAAAGTGGGGTTTACCTTAGGGTCTACATCATTTTAAATTGCTTTCTTTGTTTGCTTTGATTGCTTTACTTTTAAAGGTTTGTTGGGGTATTCTTGTAAAGATCCTACACCTGGATCTGGGGCACTAAATCATGGAGGTTGTACGGCGTAGACCGATACGGACGAAGTGGTGACTATGTTAGTGTGATACTTTGGATTGTACTAATGTTCCTTGAGTAAGTTAAGGATAACATTAGGCTTACTCATAGTATCCTAATCACTAATGACCTTTAGAACCTTTAATTGACTCATCCTAGCCATTAGGAAGTAGTGAGATAACCAACTTTGGTTCCGACCGAAGATTGGTTGATACTCGATACTACAGTCATTGAGGCTGGAATTTCAGGATTTTTTGGCTGCAATACTTCGGTGCGGAGCTGAAACAATTTCTAAAGGGAAGGTCAGTGATATTGAGGCTCCTTAGAACCCGATTATTATTAATAGGACAGGTTGAGCCAACTGAACACTCAAGAGGGTACATACCTTAAAAACTCATGCAAGCCTTTGAACCTAAGGTCTATTGTGTGATTTGCTTGTGTTCATCTGTGATTTTTAGCATAATCATGACATCATAAACATCATGACATTCATATGTACTAATCATTTCAAAGACCTGTTGGATTTACCTCTTTGTTGTTTTGTAGGGTATGAATTCAGGTCGCAGAAAAACCATCCGGACTCGCTTCACAGAAGTTCCTCCTAAGCTCAAGGAATTAGTCTTGAAAGTTCCCGAGGACTCATCATTCCACAAAAGACATGGTCACTTACTCAGTTTGGTTACCACCGGATTTGATGAAGGTTTGATGAGTGTCTTATTCCAGTTCTTCGACCCTAAGCACCATTGCTTCACATTCCATGATTATCAACTGGTGCATACACTAGAAGAATACTCTAAGTTACTTGCTTTACCTATATTAGAGTGAGTACCTTTCATTGGTTTAGAACAAGACCCAGCTTCTGAAGATGTTACCGTAGCTTTGCACCTGAAGCCATCTGACATTGAGTCCAATTGGGAAAAAATAAGTGAAGTTAAGGGTCTCCTTGCAAATTTCCTGATGAAGAAAGCTCATATTTTCCTGGATGATATGAGTTATCATGCCTTGGAAGATGTATTAGCCTTCTTAATCTATGGGTTGATCCTATTTTCTAATTCAGATCAACTTATAGATGTGAATTCCATCAACATCTTTCTTGCTCACAATCCGGTTCCTACATTGCTCGGGGATATCCTACATTCTCTCTATACTCGTACTTTGAAGAAGCGAGGGACTCTCATGTGTTACACCCAT
Organism: Vicia faba; assembly: GCA_948472305.1. Taxonomy (NCBI): domain Eukaryota; kingdom Viridiplantae; phylum Streptophyta; class Magnoliopsida; order Fabales; family Fabaceae; genus Vicia; species Vicia faba. The sequence continues at coordinate 1,521,717,483 of OX451738.1, forward strand.
TTTCTATATAGGTGGTTTATTTCGCACCTTCCCCGGTCGATAATGTAAAATGATTTAGGCTTAAGATGGAGTCAAAGACTAATATCTCTCTCACACTCTGACATCCATTGGTGTCCTCGCTCTCAAGAGGACATTTCTTTTATTGATCGCTGCGGAGAATTTCCTAATGTGCCACTCCTGGGAATTAGAGGGGATCACCTACAATCCTTCTTTAGCACTACGTCAGTTTAGCTATGCACGGAGAGATGGTCCACTGGATATGCTCATCCAGGGTATTGTGTTCAACTACTCAGATGATTTGCAAAATTATCATCAAAGGTTCATCCACTCTTAGAGCATTGTTAAGAAGACTGATAGTAGGACTTTGGGACGTAAAAACTCCATCCCTTTGGAACCTTATCTCAAATGGGTGAGAGCTCGATCCCAAAGTCTTATGATGCCATACGATTCCATCTTACCGGTGATATTAGAACATATTGTTCAAGGGGGAGAGTCCCATATTATTCTCCATCCTGATATGCCAACCAACTTCGAAGAATTACAAAAGTCTTGGATCCAACTCAAGGAAGAACGAGATACTTTTGAGGCTCAATTATATGAAAGTGAGAAGAAGGTGCTGGAATTAACAAAACAACTTCATGAAGAGAGGAACCTCAACACCAAGAGGAAGCGCCCATGGGAGACTTAGGAACTTCCTTTCAATGTTTATCCTTGTGTAATATTTTGTTTCTTTAAAACTTACTAATAAAAGGTTTTGCTTTTTGTTTTGTTTAAAAGAGCTTAAATCCAATAAGGTCCTTGAAAACATTGCATAAACATATCATACATATCATTGCATAAACATATCATACATATCATTACGGACTCAAAACACACAATTCCAATAGATAATCATGGCTCCAGCCAAAGGTCAAGAGGAACTGAAAGCCTTGATTGTTAAAGATAAGATCAAGAAGCCAAGGAGGACAGCTGGTGTTGTAAATTTGGAAAGGAGGTTCAAGGTACCATTAAACCAAGTGGTTGATCTAACATCTTCATCCAAAGAAGGAGATAACCAAGAGGGTGAGACAAAAGAGGAAGATCCTAGTCTGCAGGAATCTGACAATGAGACTGATTACAATGAAGAGCAGTATCCTCCGGCCAACGAAAAGTACAAACAGCTGGAAGAGCGTCTGAGTGCAATGGAGATTAAGAAAGTGCCTGGGCTGGATTTTAAAGAGCTGAGTTTGGTGTCCGGGATTGTCATCCCGCCAAAGTTCAAGGTGTCAGTGTTTGCCAAGTACGATGGGGTTTCATGTCCCAAGATGCACCTCCGGTCTTATGTGAGAAAGATACAGCCTCACACTGCTGACAGATACTTATGGGTCCACTTCTTTCAGGATAGTCTATCAGTAACTCAGTTAGATTGGTTCTATCAGCTAGAGAGGACCAACATCTATAATTGGGAAGACCTGGCCGTTGTTTTCTATAAGCAGTATCAGTATAATGTGTGGACCTTGCTCCCACCCGTACTCAACTCCAAAGTATGGCTGTGGGTTTGAGCGAGGGCTTCAAAGACTACGCTCAGAAGTGGAGGGACTTAGCAGGAAGAGTCCAGCCTCCCTTGTCTGATAGGGAGCTAGTGGATATGTTTCTGGATACCCTGTCTGGTCCATTCTTTAATAACCTATTTGGAAGTTCCTCGGTCGGCTTTACTGAATTAATCTTGACAGGGGAAAGAGTGGAAGCTGGAATTAAGAGCGGTAAGATAAAAAAGAGTGCATCCTCAAGTGCAGTAAGGAAGCCATTTGCTGGGAATAAAGAGGTTAGTGTTGTTTACAATCAAAGGAGTGATGACAGAATTGAACGCCATCCAACGGTAGGGGCTGTCATGATACCTAAGCCTGCACCCACTCAACAGAGGAATAATCAGTAGAGAAAAAAAATCCGGTAAGACAATTCACCCGGATAAATATGACTTTATCCCAAGTTTTTCCTCATTTGTTGTAATCTAATCTGGTAACCTTGCAGGAAGCGCCAAGGAATCCCAACACTACCTCTCCCCTCTACAATCCAAATGCCCGCTATGCTTATCATTCGGAAAGTCCAGGTCATGATACAAACGACTGTTGGGCTTTGAAAAACAAGGTACAAGACCTTCTCGAGGCGAAGTAAATTGAGTTTGACGCCCCTGAAATTCCAAATGTTATCACTGCTCCTATGCCCAAGAACGACCGTGGTGTTAACGCTGTTGAAGATGATGTGTTTGTTACTGCTGTTGATGAACTTGTTACTCCTCTCCTGACCATTAAGTGGAACTTGTTGAAGGTCGGTTTATTTCTGGGATGTGGCGAAGGTTTCCATTTCTGTTTATCTCTACCGACTGGTGTCATTTGTTGAAGGTAGGTGTTCAGCGCCTGATGGATGATAGAGAGATTTTGTTTGAGAAGAATCCCGTTCCAACCATTTCTTGCAAATATGTTTCAATAATAACCATTTCCACCAATCCTCCCTGGGTCTCCACCAAAAGACCTGTCAGGATTACATCTGTTTCGAAGGTTACTCCGCTGATAATCACTATGCCAGGGCCAATCCCAAACTCCTCAGATAAAACTGTTCCTTGGAACTATGGAGGTGACGTCTACTAGCACGGCATCAAGCAAGATTGGCTGGCTGTTGAAGACCAGGTTTCTGAGAATGTTGATCCCGACATTGTCAACATTGAAGATGTGAAAAACACAAGAAGGGGGGGGGGGGGGGGTTGAATTGAAAACTTGAAATTAAAAGCACAAAGACACAGTATTTTTATCCTGGTTCGTTTGATCTCAAACTACTCCAGTCCACCCGTCAAGGTGATTTCGCCTCTCTCCAACGAGGTCTTAATTCACTAATCTCCAAAAGATTACAATCACTACTTTAACAACTATTAAAGTCTTCTTGAGTACAACCATAATCCGGTTAATCTCAAGGAACACTATTTCAAAGTAATTAAACAAGAATGTGTGTTGTTGTTTTTCTTACAAAAACTGTTTATCACAACTGTGATAGTTTACACAAGATTATAGCTTGGAAATTTAAGGAATATTTCTTGCAGCTTTGAATATGCGTAATTGATAATGTAGCAAATCGTCCATGATTTTGAATGCTGACTTTGTTTATATAGGCAGTGGAATAATGTTGATCATCAAGCATGTTTAATGTCAGTAACACACTTTCCATTTGGAGAAGATCTTGTCTGAAAGAAGCCATTGGAAATGATGTTGTTATGAATGATCAGTAACACTTCAGAATCTTATCTCCTTGCTTGCTGCTGACGCTTCAGAATATTGATGACTTGGATTAACATGTTCTTGTTTAGAATCAAAGTTTACTTAGCTTAAGCGCAGGTTCTGGTCATCAATCTTCAGCGCATGTCCTGATTGCTTCAGCGTGTAGCTCTTATGGCTTATCTTCTGATGCTGATATGGTCAAAACTTCTGCATACATAAGAACATAATTTTTAGGGTGCATATTTTTTCTTTGTAATTGATTATTTGTTCTTTGTATTTGTTATCATCAAAACTCTAACTAACGGTTGTAGAATCAAACTATGTTCTAACAATCTCCCCCTTTTTGATGATGAAAAAAACTAGATTTTTCAATTAAAAATAAAGAACAAAAGGTTTAAGAGAAACTCCCCCTGAGTTGATTACTTCCCTTAAGTTCCTTGAGCATCCGAGTTTAGTTGCATCTTTCATCAGAATTTGTACCTGTTCAAACTTCTCAGAAAGTAGAGGTTAAGAAATTCAGAATGTTTGAGACTTTTGTCTCAGTAAACCATTATTGAAAATATCTTACTTTCTCCCCCTTTTTGTCAGTTATCGAAAAGGTAATATAAGCAGAGCCAAAAGATAAGAATTATATTAAAAACATGAAGCAATGATAAGTTCCAGAACAGAAGAGGTAAAAATTAAGCGTTACAGATAAACAGATTTAAAACAGAAATCTAAGAAGGAGGGGGAAGACGTGTGAACAACGCTTCCAGAAAGCTCTTGATCTGAGTATTAGACTCTTCTTGCTTGCCCAATATGCCTCTGATTTCCTTTGTGGTGTCTTCCTGTTTACCCAGAATGCTTTTAATGTCCTTGTTAGTGTCCTCCTGCTAATCCAACCTTGCATGAATAAGAGCATTTTCTTTCTTCAACTCTTCCAGAGTTTGCATAACTAAGGAAGGTGCTGGAGTTTCTTCAGGAGTTGGACGTTGCTCAGAGTATTCTGCCGCTTTTTCAGAGTGAACCATTGCTTCTGCTGTAACCATGTCCTCTGGAGCAGCAGTCATGGAGATACTTTCTAATTCTGGTTGAACTTCATCTAAGGGATGATGCTCTATCCAGGGAGCATTATCCAGAGAGAGAATGTCTTTCTTGAACAGTGGGGTCAGAACTTGGTATTGAAAAGCCTTAAGCTTATCACTAAAGTTCTGCTGAACCTGTTCATAACTATGTTCCTTCAGCTTCAGTGTTTCAGAACTAAACCAGATTCTGAATCTTGGCCACATATAATCAGAAGCAGCAGGATTGGTCATCTCTTGACTAGCATGCTTCAACGAAGTTATCCATTCCTGTATTCTTGTTTCAAAAATCAACAAATTTGTACCAACATCTGATGGGTCTGATGTGGTTTCAGTTGGTTTGGGAATGGTAGTTTTGAGAGATGTGGAGGTTAGTCTTTCCAGCAAGATTGGATCAATTAAAAGTCTCAAATTTTCAGCTGGACGGCTAGTAGGTGAAGGAGTGGGAGAGTCAGGTATGATGATTGGTCAAGTGGGGGGTGTTTGGAGGAGTGGTTTCTCGAGATGAAGGGATTTCTATAATGTCGTGGATGGTGAGAGGCATGTGAACAACAAGTGGTTATGTGATTCCAGGTATAGGGATAGTATCAGAATCTGAATGAGGTTCTTCATATTGGTTTGTTGTAGCATGGTGAGGTTCTGGTTCATGGATATCAGATGATTGATTTTCAGAAGGTTGAGCTTCTGGTTGTGGAGAGTTGGAGTTCAGATCTTCTGGTTGTGGTATTTCTGGTTGAGGAATTTCTTTATGAGGTGATTGTGGTTGTGAAATTTCTGGTTGAGAAATTTCTGGTTGATGTGTTTCTGGTTGATGTGTTTCTGGTTGAGGTGATTGTGGATGAGGAATTTCTTGTTGTGGAGAGTGTGGTTGCGGAATTTCTAGTGTGGTATCAGAGTTTGGATTTTGTGGTACATGAGCTGAAAAGTCTTGGTCAAATAAATCAATATCAGAGAGAACTTTGACAAGTTCTGGTTGGTTTTGTTCAGGATTTGGATTATGAGAAAGGGAGTGAGTTTCATTCAGACCTAGAGTTTCTGATGGGTCAAACCCTATGTCAAAGTCTTCAAATGTTTGTGGTGATGGGTTTTCTTGTTGAGAAGGCATGGCTTCAGATGTTGATACATTTATTGATTCTATAACAGTAATAGAGGAAGGATTACCTTTCTTTTTGGCAGCTTTTGCAGTCCTCTGAGATGGTCCTTCTGCTGCAGCTTTCCTTTTCTCGGTCTTCTTCAAAACAACTTCTGGAGCAGCCTTGTGTAAATCCTGGATGTTGATTTCAGGTGCAGTACCATCTGCCTTACACGCGTCCATATATCTGACTATTATTTATGGCTTGGAGTCAATCTCAGAAAATAGAGGAAAATCATCCAGAGGTATCCTTCTTGAAGTTATGGTTGCATGAGAAGTAACAGTGGGTTCCTTCTTGATATTCTCAATGATTTTCATCTTCTTCAGATTTTTAGCATTTAGGGGCTTCCCAGCGGTTGCTTCCAATGTGTTGATTTCCTGGGCCTCAATCAAATGTTCTATCAGTCTATTCTATGTAAGAATATTTGATATGAGCCTGCCTAAGGGTATCCAATCCCTCTTGGTCCGTTCGTCTTCTCTTGTTCCCTTCACACTAGTTCTAAGATGATTAAACAGCAAGTGTGGAAGGTTTACCTTTGTCCTCTTAGAAATGAAATAGATCAGAAACTGCTGATCAATGTTGATATAATCAGGAGAGCTAGTTGGCTTCCTGTGGTTGATACACCCCAGAATAATTCTTGCCCAAATTCTGTGGTGATCCTTCAGATCTCTGATTTTGCTGGAGGGTAGTCCATGAGTAAAAATTTCCCTAGCAATAGAACTTACATCGGAGCATCTCTCATCCATGTCAATACATCTGACACCTCCACCATTGTAACCAATAAGCTTTGAAATTAGGTCTTCTGTAATAACAATTTTCTTCCCCGTGACATAAGAGGTAACTTGATGATTTGAAGAAGAAGCATGTATCCAGAATTCTTTGACAAGAATTGGAAATGTTGGTCCCAGAAGATGGTCAAAGTACATGTTCCAACCTTGAGCAGTGACGTCTTTATACAGATTGAAGCCATTTTCTTGCAAGCTTTCAAAGTCAATAATTAGTTCTGAGAGAACTTCCAGATTATCAATGGGAGTAAGTAGCGTTCTGTAAGGTTCTTCATACTGTTCCATTGAAGCAGATTCCTGAGTACTGATGTTTTGGACGCTTGAAGACGCCATTGTTCACACAAGATTTTGAGAAAGATGAAGGGGTTTTTTGAAAACAAAAGCTTGAAACGATAGAAAATATTGAGAGAGTAAAAAAAGTGAATGTAAAAAGTGAAATTTGAGTTTAAATAGTTTTTCTTGAAAGCGTAAACAGTAAGAGAGAGAAATAATTAGTCATGATTATAAGCATTAATGACAGCTAAAATAAGGGGATTTAGTAAGATATTTGAACGGTTACCCATGACATGTGTCTCAATGCACCCAATCAGCGCCTTTGACCTTTCAGGAAAAGTGAACGTGTGTTCAGCCTCAGAAAGTAGCTGATAAATGGATGACAACTGTTTGATTATGTGAACAGCACGCTTCTATCCTTGAAATGAAACGTTCAGATCTTCTTGGATAGATTCTGATGCAATATGTACTTCTAAACTCTGAAGACAGGTTGATCAGTAGTTCACAGAAAATAACAAACTTCTGAAGGTTAAGATATACAAATAAAATATTTTATTCTGGGTATAACTTCATGCTGAGATGTTTCAGAATGAAGTTAAACCTATCTTCAGAAAGAGGCTTTGTAAAGACATCAGCCCATTGATGGTATGTGTCAATAAATTTTAAGTTAAGAATCCCTTTCTGAATATAGTCCCTAATAAAATGATGTTTTATTTCTATATGCTTAGCGCTAGAATGCAAAATTGGATTCTTGCTGAGACAAATAGCAGAAGTATTGTCACAGAGGATATGAATGCTACTCTCAAATATGTTGAAGTCTTCAAGTTGACTTTTCATCCAGAGCATTTGCGTGCTACATCCAACAGCTGCTATGTATTCAGCTTCTGCTGTTGATAGTGCAATTGTGGACTGTCTCTTGCTGGTCCATGAGATTACATTTTCTCCCAGAAACTGGCAACTTCCAAAAGTGCTTTTACGCTCTACTCTGTCTCCAGCGAAGTCAGCGTCACAATATCCTACTAAGCTATAATTATTTGATTTTCTATAAAGCAAACCCAGATTAGTAGTACCTTTAAGATACTTGAAAATTCGGTTAACTACTGTTAAGTGAGATTCTCTAGGATCTGATTAGAATCTAGCACATAAGCAAACACTAAATAAAATGTCTGGCCTTGAAGCCGTCAGATAGAGAAGAGAACCAATCATACCTCTGTAGACCTTCTGTTCTACCTTTTTACTTACCTCTTCCTTTTCCAGAATGCACGTGGGGTGATTGGAATCTTTGAGGGCTTACATTCTGAGAGATCAAATTTCTTCAGAAGTTCTCTGACATATTTGCTCTGATGAATGTAAGTTCCTTCTGGAGTTTGGTTTATCTGAATGCCCAGAAAGAATTTGAGTTCCCCCATTAGGCTCATCTCAAACTCTGCCTGCATACATTTAGCAAACTCTCTTCCCATAGAGGGTTTAGTAGATCCTAATATGATGTCATCAACATAAATTTGACAAACTAACATGTCATTCTTAACGGTCTTACAAAATAAGGTTGTGTCCACTTTCCCTCTGGTGAATTCCTTTTCTAACAGAAAGTTACTTAGTCTTTCATACCAAGCTCTGGGAGCTTGTTTCAGACCATAAAGTGACTTCTTTAGTTTGAAAACATATTATGGACTTTTGGAATTCTCAAAACCAGGGGGTTGGTGCACATATACCTCTTCATCTATATATCCATTTAAGAATGCACTTTTGACATCCATCTGATACAGAGTGATGCCATTGTTTACAGCAAATGATATTAAAAGTCTGATAGATTCTAACCTGGCGGCTGGAGAAAAGGTTTCTGTATAGTCTATCCCCTCTTGCTGACTATAATCTTGTGCTACCAGTCGTGCTTTGTTTCTGATGACTTCTCCTTGCTCGTTCAGTTTGTTTCTGAACATCCACTTTGTTCCAATGACGTTGAATCCTTTTGGTTTGGGAACCAGATCCCATACGTCATTTCTAGTGAATTCATTCAGTTCCTCTTGCATTGCCAGAATCCAATCATTGTCCAGAAGTGCTTCATCAATTGTTGTTGGTTCAATCAGAGGGACCAGTCCCATGAGGGATTCTTCAGAGTTTTTGAATGTTGATCTGGTTCTGATTGGATCATCTTTCTTTCCCAGTATTGTATCTTCTGGGTGATCAAAGCTGCTTCTGGATAGTCTTTTCTAAAGTTAATCAACATAATATGTTGGATTGCTTGCAATAACTCTTTCTGATGTTGAGGGAGTGTCTCTGTTGAGAACTTCTGATGAGTTGTCTTCAATACCTATGAGTTCTACTTCCATACCTGCAAGGATTTCATTCTGCTTTGACTTTTGAGAGTCAAGCTTATCATCAAATCTAACACTGATTGACTCTTCAACAATCTGTGTTTCTGTATTGTATACTCTGTACCCTCTTGAGTGTTCAGAGTATCCTAACATAATACACTTTTGTGCTTTAGAGTCAAACTTGTTCAGATAATTTTTTGTATTCAGAATAAAGCATGTGCATCCAAATGGATGAAAATAAGAAATGTTGGGCTTTTTGTTCTTCCATAATTCATATGGAGTCTTTTCCAGAATAGGTCTTATGGAGATTCTATTCTGAATGTAACACGTTGTGTTAATTGCCTCTGTCTAGAAGATCTTAGCAACGTTAGTCTCGTTAATCATGGTTCTGGCCATTTCTTGCAATGTTCTGTTCTTTCGTTCTACAACTCCATTTTGTTAGGGAGTTCTAGGACAAGAGAAGTCATGCAAGATGCCTTTTTCATTAAAAAATAATTCAAAATTTTTATTTTCAAATTCTCCACCATGATCACTTCTGACTTTGACAATTCTAAGATCCTTTTCATTCTGAACTTGGTTGCAGAAGATAACAAACACAGAATGTGACTCGTCCTTGTGTCTTAAGAACTTTACCCATGTGCATATGCTATAGTCATCTATGATTACTAACCCATACTTCTTTCCACTGACTGACACAGTTTTTACTGGTCCAAATAAGTCAATGTGCAGAAGTTCTAATGGCTTAGAGGTGGAAATAACATTTTTGGATTTGAAAGCAGGTTTTGCAAATTTGCCTTTCTGACATGCTTCACACAGAGCATCTGAGCTGAACTTCAAATTAGGAAGTCCTCTGACCAGATTGAGTTTGTTAATCTGAGATATTCTTCTCATACTAACATGCCCCAATCTTTTGTGCCAGACCCATTGCTCGTTGTTAACAGAAAGTAGGCATTTTACATTCTGACTCTTTAGTTCAGAAAGTTTTATTTTATAAATGTTGCTTTCCTCTTTCCATTAAATAGGATAGTCCCATCTTTCTGACTAACAACTTTGCATGAATTTTGATTAAAGATTATATCATAACCATTATCACTTAATTGACTTATGGATAACAAGTTATGCATTAATCCATCAACTAATAATACATTATTTATAGAGGGAAGATTTCCATTACCTACTATTCTAGAGCCAATGATTTTTCCTCTCTGATTGCCTCCAAAGCCCACGTAGCCTCCAGGCTTAAGTTCCAGTCTTTGGAACATATGCCTTCTTCCCGTCATGTGTCGCGAGTAGCCAGAGTCCAGGTACCATGACTGGTGTCTTAGCCTTGCTGCTAAAGATATCTGACATGTATAATTTTATCCTTAGGTACCCACATTTTCCTGGGTCCTGATTTGTTAGTTTTACCAGAATTCTGATTGAATTTTGGTTTGACAGAATAATCACTACTTGTGTATTTTATGTCATGTGTGGGCCCATATATAAAGTGTGATTTGAGTGGTGTGCGTTTTATAACTAAGTCCATGGCATTTTTTGGTGTAGATACCTTACCTTGATATCCTATCCCTTTTTTTTCCATTTCTGCTAACTCTATAGATTATTGAAGCCATCTTTCTTCTGTCTATGTTTTTAGCTAGAAACTTCTGAAAGTTATGATCATACTCTTTGATGATCTCATCAGCATTACTGGGAATCTCAGAGATTGTTTCCTTCTGAGAGTTTTAAAAATTATTTCTAATTTTGAAATTTTTTCTTTTAACTCAGAATTCTCTAATCTGAGACTCTCAGACTTTTCAGAGTCAGAGGCAAGATTCCTTTTCAGGTTCCTGAATTTGACTCTGATTTGCTGATACCTTTCCAAAATTTCATTTAGACTTTCTGCAAGTTCAGCCTTAGTAAAGTTTATGGTAAAATCAGGAAATACCTCTTCAGTGTCTGATTCTAAGTCTGAACTAGGAGCTTCACTATCTTCTGATATGTTTGCCATGAGAGTTATGTTTTCTCTTTCATCATCTGATTCTGAGTCAACTTTAGAGGTGTCAGAATCATCCCATGTAGCCATGAGGCTTTTCTTCTTTTCCTTGAAGAACTTCTTTTTGGGATTCTCCTTCTGAAGCTTTGGGCAGTCACTTTTGTAGTGCCCTTGCTCATTACATTCATAGCAGATGATGTCCTTGTTATTTGGCTTTCTGTATCCTAAAGAACCTTCAGATCTTCTGTGTCCAAACGAAGACTCAGACTTTCTGTATCTGGAGGAGGATTCATTCTGATTTTCTAATCTTCTAGGATTTCTGAATTTCCTTTGTCTCTGCTTCCATAGTTGGTTCACCCTTTTGGAGAGGAGAGACAGTTCATCTTCTTCTGATGAGGATCCCTCAGAAGTTTCTTCCATAACCTGCAAAACCTTAGAGTCATATTTTCTATTAGATTTTAAAGCTAGTGGCTTACCTTGCTTTTGAGGCTCATCTTCTTCTAGCTCTATCTCGTGACTTCTGAGGGAGCTGACAAGTTCCTCTAGAGAAATTTTGTTGAGATCTTTGGCTAGATTAAGTGCTGTGACCATTGGCCTCCATTGCTTGGGCATGCTTCTGATGATCTTCTTAACGTGATCAGCAGTAGAATACCCTTTGTCAAGAACCTTCAGTCCAGCAACAATGATTTAGAATCTTGAAAACATATTTTCTATTGATTCACTGTCTTCCATCTTGAATGCCTCATACTTCTGGATGAGCGCAAGGGCCTTGGTTTCTTTGACTTGAATGTTGCCTTCATGCGTCATTCTCAAAGAGTCAAACATGTTCTTGGCAACCTCTCTGTTTGATATTTTCTCATATTCTGAGTATGAGATGGTGCTGAGAAGTATTGTTCTGGACTTGTGGTGGTTTCTGAATTCACGCTTTTGCTGATCAGACATCATTTTTCTGTCTATCCTCTGACCACGTCCATCCACTAGGTGCGTGTGTCCATCAGTCACCATATCCCACAGATCAGCATCATGGTCCAGAAAGAAACTCTCAATTCTGTCTTTCCAGTAGTCATAGTTTTCTCCATCAAAGATTGGAGGTTTGCCACTAAATTTGTCCTTGTCTTCATGGTTGTCATTGCTGATGTTTTGACTTGGTCCCACCATAGTGTTTTTCTGAAGTTTGGATCTTGTACTGACACGGTTAAGTGTTTAAGCTCAGAACCAGGCGCTCTGATGCCAATTGAAGATGTGAAAAACACAAGGAAGGGGGGGGGGGGGGGGGGTTGAATTGAAAACTTGAAATTAAAAGCACAAAGACACAGTATTTTTATCCTAGTTCGTTTGATCTCAAACTACTCCAGTCCACCCGTCAAGGTGATTTCGCCTCTCTCCAACGAGGTCTTAATTCACTAATCTCAAAAAGATTACAATCACTACTTTAACAACTGTTAAAGTCTTCTTGAGTACAACCACAATACGGTTAATCTCAAGGAACACTATTTCGAAGCAATTGAACAAGAATGTGTGTTGTTGTTTTTCTTACAAAAACTGTTTATCACAATTGTGATAGTTTACGCAAGATTATAGCTTGGAAATGTAAATAATATTGCTTGCAGCTTTGAATATGCGTAATTGATAATGTAGCAAATCGTCCATGATTTTGAATGCTGACTTTGTTTATATAGGCAGTGGAATAACGTTGATCATCAAGCATGTTTAATGTCATTAACACACTTTCCATTTGGAGAAGATCCTGTCTAAAAGAAGCCATTGGAAATGATGCTGTTATGAATGATCAGTAACACTTCAGAATCTTATCTCCTTGCTTGCTGTTGACGCTTCAGAATATTGATGACTTGGATTAACATGTTCTTGTTCAGAATCAGAGTTTACTTAGCTTAAGCGCAGGTTCTGGTCATCAATCTTCAGCGCATGTTCTGATTGCTTCAACGTGTAGCTCTTATGGCTTATCTTCTGATGCTGATATGGTCAGAACTTCTGCATACATAAGAACATAATTTTTAGGGTGCATATTTGTTCTTTGTAATTGATTATTTGTTCTTTGTATTTGTTATCATCAAAACTCTAACTAAGGGTTGTAGAATCAAACTATGTTCTAACAAACATTGTTGGAACCAGCAAAATAACAAGAAGTGGAAGAGTGTTCTCCCCTGAGATTTCTCCTCTGAAAGCTGTTACTGGTCCTGTGATCATTATTGCATTCGTTCCTGCTGATACTACTACTACAACCCATGTGATTACCCCTACTGACACCCCTATCACCGAGTCGAACAAGACTCGAGGCAAAGACATATTAGTTGAGCCTGTCCAGATAAAGGCACATTCGGCATCTACCCCAAAGGCTTCCAAGAAAGAAATGGAAGAGATTTTGAAAATTATCTAGAAAATCGACTAGAGCATGGTCGAACAGCTGGGCAGACCCCTTCAAAGATTTCTATGCTAGCCTTACTGTTGTGTTCTGAAGCTCATGTGAAGGCTCTGGTGAAGTTCCTGAAAACTTCCCATGTGCCCCAGGAAACCTCTACTGACCAATTCGAAGATTGTATGGCTAGTTTGACGGATGAGAACGATTTAGGCTTTTTTGATGCTGATTTGACTCCTAGAGGGAGGAAGCACAATGATGCATTGCATGTCTCTGTTGAATGCAAGGGCACTACTTTGGCCCATGTCCTAGTAGATACTGGTTCATCATTAAATGTGCTGCCTAAGAACGCTCTGGATAGACTAGACTGTGAAGGTTTGACCTTGAATCCCATCAATATTGTAGTGAGGGCTTTTGACGGTTCAAAGAGAATGGTGCACAGGGAGGTGGACGTCCCTATAAGGGTTGGTTTGGGTTTCTCTTCAGGGGCTCAAAGGGCTGTTCGATGTGCTCATGCTGGAAGACCTCCCCTACACATCAGCAATCATGGGGTCAACGATGTAGAAGACAAAGATGGTGGCAATGACATGGACAACTGGATCTTCCCTACTACCAACGGTGGACCTAGTAACTGGACGGAAAAAGATTTTGTATCGATTACTTTTGTTCAGAAGTAATTGTCTTTCTTGTTTTTTTGGATATGTAATAAACAATATAACTTTATGGCCATGTGTCTTACCTGAAACACATCAGATTATTTGTGAGGGTTATCATGTTTCACTTTCATACGACATTAATAAACCATTGGACGTTTATGCATACAAATTTTGCGCTCTCTGTTTTTCGTTTCTACTTTTACTTTGTCTATACAGCTATGCTCTTACACACACTCACGTATCAAACTGTAGATCCATGTCCACTCTGGATCCCATTGATAACAGTTCTGCTATTGCCAATTATGACTTTGAAAATCCGATCAACCAAGTCGAGGACGAAGGTGAGGAAGATTGTGAGGTACCTGGAGAGCTTGCTAGGTTGTTACAACAGGAAGAAAAGGATATACAGCCTCATGAAGAGCCAGTTGAGACAATAAACTTGGGCACAAAGGTAGACAGAAAAGAAGTCAAGATCGGTGCAAATCTGGGGCTTAATGTCAAACAGCAGTTGATACAAATGTTGCATGACTATGTCGAGATCTTTGCCTGGTCATATGAAGACATGTCGGGACTGGATAGGAATATTGTGGTTCACCGTCTGCCAACTAAAGAAGATTTCCCTCTGGTAAAGCAGAAGGTTTGTCGCATGCGTCCTGAAATGTCAGAGAAGATCAAAGCAGAGGTTATGAAGAAGTTCAACGCGGGATTCTTAGTTGTCACCTCTTATCCCCAATGGGTGGCCAACGTAGTTCTGGTGCCTAAAATGGACGGTAAGGTACGAATGTGTGTGGACTACAGAGATTTGAACAGGGCAAGCCCCAAAGATAATTTTCCACTCCCCCACATCGACGTTCTGGTTGATAACATCTTACAGCATAAGATCTTTTCCTTCATGGATGGTTTCTCTGGTTACAATCAGATCAAGATGGCACCTGAGGACATGGAGAAGGCAACCTTCGTCACGCAATGGGGCACTTTCTACTACAAAGTGATGCCATTTGGATTAAAGAATGTTGGGGCAACCTATCAGAGAGCCATGGTTACCTTATTTCATGAAATGATTCACCATGAGATAGAGGTCTATATGGATGACATGATAGCCAGGTCTCAAACTGAGGAAGAACACCTCGATCATTTACAAAAGCTGTTTGATAGGTTGAAAATGTACAAGTTGAGGCTGAATCTAAACAAGTGCACCTTCGGGGTAAGGTCTGGTAAACTGCTAGGATTCATTGTCAGTGACAAGGGCATTCAAGTAGACCCTGCGAAAGTAAAGGCTATACAAGAGATGTCAACTCCTCACACTAAGAAGGAGGTCAGAGGCTTTTTGGGATGACTAAATTACATTTCCAAGTTCATTTCCCACTTAACTGCTACTTGTGAGCCAATCTTCAAGCTCCTGAAGAAAGATCAAGTGGTAAAATGGAATGACGAATTCCAGACTGCCTTCGAAAGAATCAAGGAATACCTTCAAGAACCACCAATTCGGATGCCTCCAATTGAAGGAAGACCTTTGATAATGTACTTAACAGTGTTAGATAATTCAATGGGATGTGTGATGGGGAAGCATGACGAGTCTGGTCAAAAAGAGCATGCAATATACTACCTTAGCAAAAGGTTTACCGACTGTCAAACAAAATACTCACTGCTCGAGAAAAGTTGCTGTGCTTTGGCATGGGCTGCTCTCCGACTAAGACAGTATATGTTGACCCACACTACTTTGCTGATATCTAAGATGGATCTGATCAAGTACATCTTTGAGAAGCCCGCCCTCTTCGGAAGAATAGCAAGATGGAAAATGATCTTGACCGAATATGATATCCAATACACGACCCAGAAAGCAATCAAGGGAAGTGTACTAGCTGATCATTTGGCTCATCAGGCTGTGGATGACTACCAGTCCATGAATTTTGAGTTCCCGGACAAGAATATTATGCTAGTAACTGAATATGAAGAACCTAGACCAGATGAAGGACCTGAAGAAGGATCCTGATGGATTATGGTTTTTAACAGAGCCTCAAACGCACTCGGCAATGGCATTGGTGTTGTAATTATATCTCCTGAAGGATGTCATACTCCTTTCACCGCCAGATTATGTTTCAACTGTACCAACAATATGGCAGAATATGAAGCATGCATCATGGGTCTCAAAGCTGCTATTGATCTGAGGATCAAGTTCTTGAGCATTTTTGGGGATTCAACATTGGTAATAAGTCAAATCAAAGGTGAGTGAGACACGAAGCACCCGAATCTCATCCCGTACAAAGAGCACGGGCTAACATTGCTTCCACACTTTGAGGAGGTCACCTTTGAACATTTTCCACGAGAAGAGAATCAGTTAGCCGACGCGCTAGCTACCATGTCATCTATGTTCAAGGTCAAGTGGGACAATGAGGCTCCCCGAATTACCATCGAGAGGTTGGATGAACCAGCATAATACTACGAGATCGACACTGAAGGAGTAGCAGACAAACCTTGGTTTCATGAAGTGAAAAGGTATCTCGAGGTCCAAGAATATCCCGAGGGGGAATCTGTCAATGATAAGAAGTTTCTGAGAAGGTTCACCGTAAAGTTATTCCTCAGTAATGGGATCCTCTACAAGCACAACTATGACTCTACATTACTTTGGTGCATAGACAAGGGCGAAGCAGAGAGGATTATGGCAGATCTACACGAAGGTGCCTTTGGAACCCATTCTAGTGGACATACCATGGCTAAAAAGATCCTACGAGCAGGATACTATTGGTCCACCATGGAAGCAGACTGCTATCAGCATTCCCGAACCTGTCACAAATTCCAGATCTATGCTGATAAGGTGCATATACCTTCGGTTCCTTTGAACGTCTTAACGACTCCTTGGCCCTTTTGCAATGTGGGGCATTGACATGATCGGAGAGATTATACCTACCGCTTCCAATGGGCATCGCTTCATCCTGGTAGCCATTGATTACTTCACGAAGTGGGTTGAAGTTGCCTCTTTTGCTACTGTTACCAAGAACGTTGTGGCGTAGTTTATCAAGCATAACCTGATTTGTCAGTACAGTGTTCTAGAGAGAATCATCACTGACAATAGCATGAATCTCAACAATACGATGATCACTGAACTTTGTAAATAGTTCACGATCCAGCATCATAATTCTTCCCCTTACCGGCCGAAGATGAATGGCATCGTGGAGGCTGCTAACAAGAACATTAAGAAAATTATACAGAAGATGACAGTGACATACAAAGACTGGCATGAGATGTTACCATTTGCTCTTCATGGGTACTGCACCTCCGCACGAACGTCGACAGGGGAAACACCCTACTCTCTGGTATATGGTATGGAGGTTGTCCTGCATATTGAGATCTAAATCCCTTCTCTGAGAATCATGAAGGATACGGGTTTGAATGAAGACGATTGGATCCAGACTCGACTTGATCAACTGAATTTGATTGAATAGAAAAGGCTTACTGTTGTCTGTCATGGTCAAATGCATCAAAAATGGATGATCAAGGCTTTCAACAAAAAGGTCAGACACCAAGTATATCAAGTCGGGGATCTAGTGATCAAGCGCATCATACTTCCGCAAGGTGATCCCAGGGGAAAATGGACTCCCACATACGAAGGGACATTTGTGATCAAAAGCATATGTTCAGGAGGAGCCATGATTTTGACCACCATGGATGGTGACGACCTTCCTCACCCTATTAATGCGGACATAGTGAAAAGATACTACACATGAATAAGACCCGCTAGGTTGACTGGCCTAGGCAAAAATAAGGGCATCCCGGTGAACCAAAATGGTTCGGGCAAAAATTAGGGATGAAAACAAAAAATATATGTACACCCGGCAAGCCAAAAACATGCAAAGGCGGCTTGGGAAAAAAGAGGTATCCCGGTGGAATGAAAACCCGAAAGGGCGGTCCAGGAAAAAGTTAGGGATTTTAAGTGTATCACTATGCCCCATTGGATCACCTTGTGACCAGACTTCAGTATCAACTATCAAGTTCAAATGGTACCAATCAATCCAGTCAGTTTCGGACAAGTAGCAAAGTGATAAGACGCTCGAAGACATATCGACAATAGCAGAATTGAAACTCAATGGGATTATTACACATAGCTGTTTTCTTCTCTTTGTACACTACTTTGTATAGTCTTCACACTCACGACGGCATTCTCCTACTAGAACGTCAACCTCTTTGTACACAACGCCTGTTATAGGTGAACTTCATAAATCAGTACAAATCGTTTCTTTGAAAGTACAAAATTGTTTGCTTTTCTTTGTTTTCTCTTTCCTGTTTGTTTTGCAAAAACGTCCAATGACTTATTCTTGACATATGCATTTGAATATGATTTCTATTCACAAATATTTGCATAAGAAACAGAAGGACAAATGCTCATGACTTAAGGAACGGGGCAAATTCTATAAAACCATTTCAATCCCGACAAGTTACTCCTTCTAGCAGGTATAGGGGCAGAGACAGTTTTGAGACGAAGTCATCATTACATATAACCACGCGACATCTATGTTCCCCACAGAGTAGAGGCAACCAAAAGTTTTGATCTCTGATTCCCCAAACAGGAGTTACTTTCCCCAGTAAAGTTCCTTCAGAGAGCCGATATCTATATTCCCCAGCCGAGTTTTATAATCGCAAACGGTTTATAAAGCTTTCTCCCGAGCAGAGTTTATTTCTCTGACTGCGGAATCTCCTCCCAAGCAGAGTTTAATTCTCTGAATATGGAAGCTCAATCCCCAACAGAGTTTATTCCTCCAGCTACAGAAGTTCATCCCCCATCGGATTTTATTTCTCCGAATCGGCAAAATCTTCCAGTAAGGCATCTCCTCTCGCAAATAGAGTTATTCTCCTGCAGAGTTATTCTCAGGCAAAGTCTCTCCCCGCAGAATGTTCGCAAACAGAAAGGAGTAAATCCCCAGCATAATCATGTCCATTCACCATCCCCAGCCAAAATAAAGAATTCAACTTCCCAATACTCTTCAGAAGCAGTCCGAGATTTATTTTCCCCGACTAAGAAATACCGTAATAGCATCCCATATTCATACATCATGGCATTTGCATACATATTGCATACAACACAATCTCATTTATTTTGAGAACATCATCACAATGCATTTCATACATCATGACATTGCATACGACTAACTCTTTACCTTTCAGGGAAAAGACCAAATCAACAAGCTACGTCTAACAAAGGGCTATTCTAGGATTTTCCTCAGAAAGATGTCCTCACAAGATTTTCCCTGGGTCGGACAGGTCGACACTAAGATCTCTCTGATTCCCATTCTAGTGGAAGATATTCCAAGACTTTCGTCTGGGTAAGTTGAATCGATACTAAGATTCTCCTGATTACTTTTCCAGTCAAAGTTAACCCAAGATTTTCCCTGGGTTAGACAGGTCGACACCATGATCTCTCTGATTACCATTCCAGTGGAAGAAGTTCCAAGACTTTCGTCTGGGTCAGGTGAATCGATACTAAGATTCTCTTATTACTATGCCAGTCAAAGTTAACCCAAGATTTTACCTGGGGCAGACAGGTCGACACTAAGATCTCTCTGATTACCATTCCAGTGGAAGAAGTTCCAAGACTTTCGTCTGGGTCAGTTGAATCGATACTAAGATTCTTCTGATTACTATGCCATTCAAAGTTAACCCAAGATTTTCCCTGGGTCAGACAGGTCAACACTAAGATCTCTCTGATTACCATTCCAGTGGAAGAAGTTCCAAGACTTTCGTCTGGGTCAGTTGAATCGATACTAAGATTCTCCTAATTACTATGCCAGTCAAAGTTAGCCCAAGATTTTCCATGGGTCAGACAGGTCGACACTAAGATCTCTCTGATTACTATGCCAGTTGAAGATACTTCAAGACTTTCATATGGGTCAGTTGAATCGATACTAAGATTCTCCTAATTAATATTCCAGTCAAAGCTAATTCAAGGCCTTCCCCTAGTTCAGTCAAATCGATGCAGAGATTTCTATTCCAGTTAAAGAAGCTATGAAACCCGGAAACTGACCGAATAATAGTCAATCAACAATTCAAGACACTGTGAAGCCTAGATCTTGACCAGATAATAGTTTAATCTCATCTCCCCAGTAAGTCGCTGTGAAGCCTGGAGCACGACCAGATAACAGTTAGCCTTATTATCCTCAGTAAGCCACTGTAAATTCTGGATTCTGACCAGATAGCAGTTCATTTCCATCTCTTCAATCAAGTGGTGACTCCCCAGTAGAGTAACGGACAATTGAAGCTCCTAAAACTCTATGTTCCAAGACAAAGACCAACATTCCTTAGCGGAGTCCTCTCTAACAGCAAGAGAAGGAATTCCCACAAAGGGATATGTCATGAAATCATCATTGTTCTGGATGGAATCTTTAAGCCCGTCTCCAACGACTCTCTGTCACATTCTGGTGGCATCTTTAAGCCCATCTCTGACGATCTTCCGTCATCTTTTCCAAATGGAATCTATAAGCCCATTCCTAATACTATCTACACACTCAAGTATCATCTCAGATGAGTACAAATTTCTGGGCACTCTAGTATTCAATCATCTTCCACCTTCCAATCACGAAAGGCAGACTAGCCAATCTATATCCTCAGGTTTAAGAAGATTAAACACGGGTAGCTGTTGTACCCCAAAATTTGCCCTCTCATGTTTTTCAAGATTTCCTCTTGCATAGGTGGTTGCAAACCTTTGCCTAAAGACAAGGAAAATTTCCAAATGATGGTTAAGTATCCTTCGATTGGCACCTACAAAATGCCCTTCGGTGGGCATCTCCAAAATTCGTTTTGATGGGCATCTCCAAAATGCCTTTCGATTGGCATATACAAAATGCCTTTCAATTGGCATCTCCAAAATGATTTTCGATTGGCAGCTACATAGCATCCTCCGATTGACATCTGTAAAAGGTCCTTCGATTGGCATATGCAAAAGGCCTTTCGATTGGCCTTATGACAAGCCTTTCGATGGCCATTGTGTCAAAGCCTTTCGATTGGCATGGAAATGGATCCTTCAATTTAGAATTTTGTCAAAGCATCTTTGATAGGCATGTTAACTATGTCCTTCGATTGGCATGGACAAGATCTTTCGATTGGCGTAGCAAATGAATCTTTGATTGACATTCCAATAAACACCCTTCGATTGGTATTTGGACGAGGGCCATTCGAAGAACTCCTTCCAGATTCTTTCCTTGTTTGTTCATAATTCCATAAGAACTGATTCGACTAGGGAATTCTCTTCAAAAGGACAGGAAATCAAAGCAAAGGGCGGTCCAATCGAAGGAGCCCTAGTATTGAAGCTGGCACAATTCGACTCAGAACCATTAAGGAGAACAAGGTTCTAATAAGGAAAGTCTTGATTGGTTCAAATTGGAGTTTAAGGCTGGCAAGGAAGGAAGGGGATTTGTTCCAAAATAAGCCAGAAATATCACAATCGAAAGAATCTTCTCTCAATCAAATAAGGAATGAAATATGCTGGCAAATCAAAGGGAAAACGCGTTGGAATAAAAATAACAAGATTTGGCCTATTTTAGAAACAAAAAATAAAATACACAAATCAAATCTTTTCTCACTTAATCTTCAAGATTTAATTCAATTTTGTTGACCTAATTGCTTCTACTATATATGCATAACAAACCCTGATCGTAAGGAGGAGGATTAGCAGTGTAGAACACCCACAAGAATCTCAAAATTTTGACAAAAAAGTGGTGATCGAATTTTGCTTTAGAGGGAGATTCAAGGCGTTTCAAAGATTGAAATCCATTCCTGGGCGTATTTGGAAGCTATATGGACCACTCTCACGCATCAACACATCCAGAAACAGCCTATACAAGTATCATGATTTTCCCTTGTTCTTGAATTTGATTTTGACTACACATGCACGATAAACGAATTTCAAGTATGCATTTATGTTTGTGTGACCATTTAGAACATGTTTGCATGATTAATTGTATGTTTTGATGTATATTTAACTGACTGCCATTGCTAGGGTTTGAAGCTTTGTTTTAGGGTTTTTTATTTCAGGCAAAATTAGGACAAAATAAGAGTATCATTGTACTCACGAGATCAAACCCAGTTGATATGTATTCTTGGATTAAATTTTTATTACGTAATTATGATTTTTGAGATATGCAGGTTTATAGATACAGAACATGTTCGTAGGTAAAAATCCCTTGCCTAAAATGACGGTCCAACGAAGAAGATGATTGCGTGTTAAAACCGGGTTGGATAGTTTGAATGGCGCGCTTTCTATTTATTACACTGACCTCTCATTACATATAATATATATTGTTTGTTTATATTAATGATTGAACAATTGGCTCGGTGGTACAAGTGAAGGTTGTTCAGCGCGCGTGTGTGGTCAGGGGTTCGATCCATGCCTCCTACATGTTATTTTTCTTAACAATCCTTTGTAGATCCCATGATATCCTTCCAAGCACGCTCACTGTATGCCTCAAGATCATCACCCTTGGACCAATCAGCACCCAGATATAATGCTTCCAATGAAGCTCCCCATGATGGACACTCCTGGCATGATCACACTAGATCTCACGTTGCCTTGGGCCAATAGGACTGGGCTTGGGTAAAATTTCAGCAACACAACCCTCAATTTAGGTTCATACCCCCTCAGGCCCATTTCTTTTCTCTTTGATTTTACTATTTATTTTATTTAATTAGTCTAATTGATTTTTATTTCAAATCATTTTTTAATCAGAAAATAATCACAAAAAATAGGATTTAGTCTTTTTTTTATAAATTAATTTTTGCAAATTAATTGTTTTAATCAATTCTAATATTTTTCATTAATTAAAATTAAGTAGAATTAGGTCAAACTAAAATCTCTTTTTTTCATAAAATCTCAAAAATATTTTTCAATGATCAAATTAGATTTTTAGGGTTTTGAACCTTTTAATTTCCAGTTAATTCTCGCGTGTTATTATTTTGTCGTACAATTATGTTATTATTGATGTAACTGTGCCCACCTTGTAATAGCTTAATTAGGATTTTATTTGCACGCTCTATTTTTCATTCATTCTTTATGTAATTGCCCCAAAGCCTTGTAATAGCGTAGGACCTTTATTTTTCGCTTTTATATTTTATATGCTTGTATATAATTTGCTAGTAACCTAGGCATGTATGTTAATCAATAAATCAGTAGATCACTGAACTGCAAGATAAAATATCTGAAATAGCACACTATTGCACACTTGCACCCCTAGGGTATTTCCCACTTTGGTTTCATTTAGAAAATAGTCATGTCCCTCGAACATAGGGATACTCTTAGCAAAGACCCTCAGTTTAAAGTCATCATAAAGATCATAGTCCCTAAATGTCCCTCGAGTTGCCTACGAGAAATGATCTTATGATGATAGTCCCTTCGAAATGCTAAGGTATCCTTACATGTTGCCTACAATGACCATTACGTCCCTTTCGATAGTCTCTCAACATCCAACGACTAGGGTTGCCTACTCACTAATAGTAGGATAACACGGTCTAAAGGATAGGAGGAAAAGAACCGTCTTTTTCGAGTAGGTAGATAACTGTTAGGTACTTGCTCAAACAAATCTTCACACAACACTTTCCAACACTTTTCAAACAAAGTTTTCAAAATGCTTTATCACACTCTTAAAGACTAATACAAGAGTTACCATAAAGTGAATCGCCGCACTAAGGCATTTTCAAAGCTTTTCAAACCACACAAACAGGAAAGCAATTTTCAAAAATGAGCAAGTACCTAAGAGCCCATGGAAAACCATGGATGGAAAGGGTGCTAACACCTTCCCTTTCCATAATCTACCCCCATTACTCGTAAACTCGAAAAAGGTCTTTTTCTATTCTTTTCACCCCTTCCTTTGTTAGATAAAAGAAAAGTCAGTGGCGACTCTTGCTTACCACGAAATTTGCGAATACAAAAACGCAAACCAGTATTAAACAGTCGGTTCTGCCACCGTATCACAACATGCTTCTCTTTAAAGGGTGATCAACAAATAAATTCAAAATTTTCAAGAATATTTGAGGTGGAAGATGTCTAATGATGAAGAAAGATTACAAGTCTTGTAGATATGCCATTAAATTCCCTTATGTGACTTCAAAAGATCATAACTTGGTCAATTTTTATCTCTTTGAGCCCTTTTTTTCCAAAATGATCTTAAGGATGTGATCTTCAACTTTCTTTTATGTGCAAAGCTTGAAAATGGATGGAAGATGCCCTAAGAATGCAAAGGATTATAGGTCATCTCATGAATTTTCACCAATTTTGCAAGTCCATAACTTTTTCAATACTTGGTATTTTTGAGTGATTCAAGTTTCAAAATTCTCTTTGGGAAGTCTACTTCAAGCTAGCATCATTGAAAGCAAGATTTTGGAGGAAGTCCTTGTTTGGAATAAAATATTATAAGTCATTTTTGAAGAAAAAACTTGAAATTTTTCTAAGTATAAAAGTCAGCATCTTTTTCTCAACTTTGACTCATCACAACTTTTAGCTCAAGCATCCATTTGATTCCATTATTTGCACATTTTAAAGTTTTTGATCTCATCTTTCCAATGAATCAAGAATCAAATCCTAAGGTTCCCTAAATCATGCACACCATTGATTCAAAGATGATACCTTGAAACTGAAGTTTTCTCGAAACTCTGAATTTGAAATTCATGATTTGGCCTCTAAAGACAAAATTTATGCACGTTTTTACTTCTAACAATGTTTAGCAATCTTCCAGAAGTGATTAGCACCTTGAAACATAAGTTTTGGCTGAGTTTTGAGAAAATTAGAAGTCACACTTCTCATGCTTGCAATTTCACACGAATTCCCTCCAAACTTCATCATTCCACACGCTTGAGCATCCCATTTACTTTCCTATAAATAGAGGATCTCACTCCTCTCATTTTCTCAAGCTTGAAGAGCCAAAAACAACCTTCCAAACTTCCTGCATAGTTCACTTTTCTGATTTTTCAAATTCCTATTTTCCCCACTTTTTAATCTAATTTCTCCATTGATCCTTCATCCTTAAATTTCCTTGAAGCTAACAGAAGAAGAATCAAGTCTTAAGGTGTTCTAAATCGTGCTAACCAAGTTTAGTTTTAGAACAATTTTCAGCTACTTCGTTCAGGTAGAAATCTCCATTAATTTGAACCAAATAAAGTCTCATTCTACTCTATTCATCCTTCTGATTTTCACACTTCTTACGGTTTGCATTTTCATTGAGAATTGAGGGAGATACTTGAGATTTTCGTGCTCGCTATTTTTTCTGCTTTTCTTCAAATTCAGCCTTGCACAATTTATATAAATTTGGCGCGAGGGTACCATTAGAATCGTCTTGAAGAGACAAAGCTAATGGTACCGGTCTGGTCCTCTAATTTTACAGTTTGAAGAATCCCAATCTAGGGCGTCTGGAGGTTGAAGACGAGCTACGTGTCGTGCTTCAACCAATGAAAGTGTGACATGTAATTTTTTGAATTAAATCTGGTACATTTGTTTTATCATGCGCGCGTCTCAGGAGCTCTTGGATCTGATTACTTTAGTGACTCAGACTCCATCCAATGTGCCATATTTTAAGTTGTTTTTATTTAATAAAAATTGATTCAGTGTGAAAACCAATAAATTCCATGACATGCACAGCGCGCCAGATCCACTGGATCTGTTTACTAACGCATTTTGACAATGATCACATGACTCGTATTTTTTGGTTTAACATTTTTATTTTCTGATTTTTATTTTAATTGAATTAAACTGAAAAAAATCATGGAAAATTCATTTTTGATTAAAAAATTATGAAAAAATTCACAAAAATATTTTCAAATATCCACTTTCTAATTTTTAAATTTTCATATTTTTATTTTCATATTTGATATTTTTTATGATTTTCCCTTTATTTTGATTTGTTTCCATTTATTTAAAAAAATACTTTATCATGTTTTTAAATCTGAAATTTTTTATAAAAATCATTCTACTCATTTCTGATCTTCTAAAATTTTTCTAGAATTTTATTTTGATTCTTACTGTTTTTGATTTTTTTTTACTTATTTGATTAATTTTAATTAGTTTAAAAAAATACTTTTCTGATTTAAAAAATAACCAAAAAATTTATAAAACTATTTGAGATCATTTATGATTTTTCTATGGTCTTTTCTAATTTTTCTTTGATATTTTGAATATAGTTTTCTATTTTTATTTTCATTTTAAAGACATGTTAAAGATCATTTTTTATTTTTTATTTTTTCATTAAATGTATTTTTATTTTTTGTACATAAACTTTTGCTCATGGACTTCATTAACATCATTGGATCTTGGGTGTTGAGTTTAACTCCACCAAAATAGATGAATGATTCTAATGTTAGTTTGATTACATTTTTATTTCAAATATATCTCTTCCCTCTTCATCTTATCCCTTTCTCATTGTGCTACATGTTGATAGAGCGTGATCTACATATCATCTCTCCAAACATATGGCACATATATTGCTATTGACCGGTCTCAAAATAGGTGTGACTTCTATATAA
Source organism: Vicia faba (assembly GCA_948472305.1). Lineage (NCBI taxonomy): Eukaryota > Viridiplantae > Streptophyta > Magnoliopsida > Fabales > Fabaceae > Vicia > Vicia faba. Next base: position 1,521,743,798 of record OX451738.1, read on the forward strand.
GTCCACTTACTATTGCTTAACATAGTGCTGAATTTTGTCCCGATTCAAGAAATGATCATTCGTGGCCCAAACCCTAGTTTGCAAGCCCGAGGATGTTTAATTTGAAAGCTTTGATCCAATAACCTTGAGATTCATTGTTAGGAGACTTTGGTCTTATCAATCCTCTAATAAATCTTCATAAACTTTGGTATAAGTGGATCATTTAACCATTATTGATCATATGTTGTTACATTGAGAACTTGAAATGAATGATATACTTGACAAAAAGCAAATGAAACTTGTTGTTGAGAGGCTTTGATTTTATCAATCTTCTAATGAGTTTTCAAATGCAAGTTTCAAGATGGTCATTCAACTAACCTCTAATTACTAATTCATTAACATTTAACTTTTACTTTATGCCCCTTTATTTTGTGCTTTTATTTTATGCATTTACTTTATACACCATTTTATTTTAGCATTTACATTTCATGTTATTTTCATCTTTGCTCAATTGAGCATTTACATTTATGTCATTTTTATTTTGCTCACTTGAGCTTCTCATTTCTTTTTGAACATACCTAATAATCAACTTGAACCATAAAAAACTTTAATTGTTACTTGGACTATTTGGTTACTATCCTTGGCATTATGGAGTGATGGACTTCTTAGAATTAGGATTAGAGACCTTTACCTACCTTGAGACCTTATGAATTTCATTTCTATTTTATCTGAAGTTCTTGGTGTTTACCCCCAAGATATTGGGTTGTTTATTTTCTTTGTGTGCAGGTTATTCTGATTACATGTTTTACCTATGATTGAGAATTCATTTGTATACATCCGTTACTCTGCCTAATTTTTGTGAAGACTTAATGCATTTGAAACTTGGTTTTCTTAAGAGGTTTGATATTTTTGCTTATGTGGTTTCAATCCAAAGATGGGAATTCTACATTGAACCATTGTGTCAAGTGTTGGCTTCTTGTTGGTTAGATGGTTCTTTTCATTAGATTTTACTTTATCCTTTAGGATAGTCCCTTCATCTCCTCCGATCTTTGTTAATTTCAAAAATCTTCTCCCTCCTTTTCAAAACTCTTCTTGTTTTCTGGCTTGAATCGCTTTCGCAAAAAACTTGGACTTAGGTCCATGCATTTTCAAAATATTTTCTTAATCAAACTCTAAATAACTTAATAATACTTTGACAATTTTTTGTGAGAAGACTAAAATTCAATCAATCTCATTCAAACCATTTTTCCAAAAAACTTGGACTTTCTGATTTAAAAAATAACCAAAAAATTTATAAAACTATTTGAGATCATTTATGATTTTTCTATGGTCTTTTCTAATTTTTCTTTGATATTTTGAATATAGTTTTCTATTTTTATTTTCATTTTAAAGACATGTTAAAGATCATTTTTTATTTTTTATTTTTTCATTAAATGTATTTTTATTTTTTGTACATAAACTTTTGCTCATGGACTTCATTAACATCATTGGATCTTGGGTGTTGAGTTTAACTCCACCAAAATAGATGAATGATTCTAATGTTAGTTTGATTACATTTTTATTTCAAATATATCTCTTCCCTCTTCATCTTATCCCTTTCTCATTGTGCTACATGTTGATAGAGCGTGATCTACATATCATCTCTCCAAACATATGGCACATATATTGCTATTGACCGGTCTCAAAATAGGTGCGACTTCTATATAAGTCCACTTACTATTGCTTAACATAGTGCTGAATTTTGTCCCGATTCAAGAAATGATCATTCATGGCCCAAACCCTAGTTTGCAAGCCCGGGGATGTTTAATTTGAAAGCTTTGATCCAATAACCTTGAGATTCATTGTTAGGAGACTTTGGTCTTATCAATCCTCTAATAAATCTTCATAAACTTTGGTATAAGTGGATCATTTAACCATTATTGATCATATGTTGTTACATTGAGAACTTGAAATGAATGATATACTTGACAAAAAGCAAATGAAACTTGTTGTTGAGAGGCTTTGATTTTATCAATCTTCTAATGAGTTTTCAAATGCAAGTTTCAAGATGGTCATTCAACTAACCTCTAATTACTAATTCATTAACATTTAACTTTTACTTTATGCCCCTTTATTTTGTGCTTTTATTTTATGCATTTACTTTATACACCATTTTATTTTAGCATTTACATTTCATGTTATTTTCATCTTTGCTCAATTGAGCATTTACATTTATGTCATTTTTATTTTGCTCACTTGAGCTTCTCATTTCTTTTTGAACATACCTAATAATCAACTTGAACCATAAAAAACTTTAATTGTTACTTGGACTATTTGGTTACTATCCTTGGCATTATGGAGTGATGGACTTCTTAGAATTAGGATTAGAGACCTTTACCTACCTTGAGACCTTATGAATTTCATTTCTATTTTATCTGAAGTTCTTGGTGTTTACCCCAAGATATTGGGTTGTTTATTTTCTTTGTGTGCAGGTTATTCTGATTACATGTTTTACCTATGATTGAGAATTCATTTGTATACATCCATTACTCTGCCTAATTTTTGTGAAGACTTAATGCATTTGAAACTTGGTTTTCTTAAGAGGTTTGATATTTTTGCTTATGTGGTTTCAATCCAAAGATGGGAATTCTACATTGAACCATTGTGTCAAGTGTTGGCTTCTTGTTGGTTAGATGGTTCTTTTCATTAGATTTTACTTTATCCTTTAGGATAGTCCCTTCATCTCCTCCGATCTTTGTTAATTTCAAAAATCTTCTCCCTCCTTTTCAAAACTCTTCTTGTTTTCTGGCTTGAATCGCTTTCGCAAAAAACTTGGACTTAGGTCCATGCATTTTCAAAATATTTTCTTAATCAAACTCTAAATAACTTAATAATACTTTGACAATTTTTTGTGAGAAGACTAAAATTCAATCAATCTCATTCAAACCATTTTTCCACTTTGGGCTTTTTACTTTAAAAATTATTTCTCAAAAGATTAGACTTTTGTTAATTCTTGTAGTGATGCAAACTACTATACTTCTATGATATATAGTGAAGTGAGATATTTTCCAGTTGGGTGTTGAGTGAGGCTTTGTTGATTTTAAAATCCAAGCTATATCCTCCACTTTGAGATGACTCAAATTCTCCTTTCTCATAAATGTGGGTAGTAAGTATGTTTTCCACTAGGGTGCGACAATGATGTCCCATCTCTTAAAATTAACCAACATATTTGTGTTTTAAAATTTTTAAAGGTGAACTATGAGTACCTTGATCCCCTATTGCACGAAAGGTAGTACATAGGCACTAAAGGTTCGCAACCGTGGCAGGTGCAAAAATTGTAAAAATACTTCTTTTCTCATCCCCACAATCTATTTTTTGTATAAAACACTTATAGCCAAAATACACAGATTTTCAAAGAGGTTCATGCGGAGTACCGCATATTTTTATGATGCTAATACCTTCCATTTTCATAACCAACCCCCGAACTTAGATTCTCTCCCCCTCTTTTTGGGTTATTCGCTCTTTTCCCATTCCTTTGGAAACAATAAAGTGTGGTGGCAATTTTTTATTTGATCTTTGCGAGTCAAGTCAATCTAATGGCTTTGTCTAAACATTTCTACCGCTACAAGGTCCCCCGGTCGTGTTGAACTTGATGATCATTTTTTGCCATCTTCTCAATGATTTCAATTGCTTCCTCCGAAGTTTTTGAAATTAATGAACCACCCGCTGTAGCATCCAACAATAGTTTCGATTGAAGTTGAAGACCATTGCAGAAAATATGTAATTTCATAGTCTCATAAAAACCATGGCTATGACACTTTCTCAACATTGACTTGTACCTCTCCCTAGTTTCATTGAGAGATACATTACTACCTTGAGAAAACATAGATATTGCGGTTTTGGCCTCCATAAACCTAGATTGAGGAAAGTATCTTTCTAAAAAAATTTCTTCTAAGACATTCCATTCCGTTATAGTTTGAGTGGGTTGGTCAAGATACCAATCTTTGGCTTTCCCCACTAAAGAATGAGGGAATAGTCTCTTGAAAAATTTCTCTTCTTCAGCTTCTGGAGCTCCCATAGAACCGGAAATATCATAGAATTTTGTGATATGGTAGTACGGGTCTTCATGATCCAGGCCAGTGAAAGGATTCGCATACAAAAGTTGTAGTATGCCAGTTTTCAACTTCGAATTTCCCGCATTAGCTTGGAGAGCAAATTAAGAATTTCGTCTAGGACTATTTGTGCATGGACCTCTAGGTGGAGGTGGTGGATTTTCCATAATTTCTTATAGATTTTGGATTGTTGGTAGATGCTTCCTCTCTTTCTTTACTTTATTTATCTAGCTTTATCCTCCTTCATGTCTTGCTATTAAGTCTTCTGCAAGTCCATTCGATTTCAAGATCAAAAAGGAGTTGATCTTCAGAAACACTTCCTCGCATAAACAAAGGTCTGAAAACACTAGCCAAACAAGTGAAAAAAACTAGAGATATTAAAATGTTATAACTTAACTTAAAACAATAGAAATATTTCAATGATTGCAATATCAAACGCCAATCCCCGGAAACAACGCCACTTTGTTGTACCTATTTTCAACACAAGTATTTATATTATCGTTTTCCTCGGAGATTAGTGTGATATTACTTTCATTCTGTAGTTATAATCGTTTTAAGCTTAATTTTCATAAAAGGGTTTGATGTTGGTTTTAGTTACGAAAAATGTCGATTTCATGCAAAATATCAATTTTAGTGAAAACAAAGTTTTAGTTTCAAATGTTTGGTAAAAGCGTGTCAAGATTAAGGTTCGATAATCTCTTTCGGACGTATTTTTTTCAATCAAGTATGTGAACTCATTAATCATAAATATAATCGCATATCCTCTCGAGATGTTTCATCTCTAAAATAAAATATGAGTTTTATCAAATTGATCTTTAGATGATCTCTCTACCTAACTATCAATTTGATAACTTTAAAAGCTCAATATTAGTGAATATCAACTCACAAAACTATGTCTAGAAATTGTTCATTGATAAGTGAAAACCTAGGTCAATAGATGAACACACTTCTCAATAATGATCAACTCAAATATAAACAATAAAACAGGAATTTTCACCATATATTTATCATCAACATGTTCACATACAAATGATCAAGCTAAATATATACAAAAAGGAAGATTATCTACCTCCAATCTTGACACAAAGAAGGATTTAGCTACCCATCACCATGGTAGTTTGATCAACAAGGAAAGTATGGGGCTTGATGAACATCAACTAGAAAATATCAAAGATTTGAGGTAGAAATATTTGATCTTGAGTTGCAAAATGATAAAAATTGTTTCCTAGCCCTAAAAATCCGATTTGTGTATGTTGTACAACAGTTGGTGGCTAAAATATCATAAAGGTAACTTTTTATACAAGTGTCCAAAAAGTGAGTCCCGTTAAGCGGCCAGGGCGCGTTAAGCGGGCTCAACGTAAATATCACTTATTTGTTTCAATGGACCGCATTAAGTGGGACGAGGCCGCTTAGCGGGACCAAAAAACATCCATTCTGCCAAACACACAAAACACCAAAAGCGCGCTGCAACTTGCGCTAAGCACGCTAGCCTGAACAAAACTTCTAATTTTGACTTGTTGCACCACACTCTTGGCTCTAGCTTGTCCAAAGTTCCAACGCTCCAACCTCAAAACCTACAAAATGAGCAAAAAACTAAGTAAACAAAGTGATGTATCTTAAAAACTATGTAATTGCTTATTTACATGTATTTACAAACTTAAACACTATTAATTATCAAAAATAGAGTGCCAAGAACATAAAATCATCTACAAATATATCAAGAATTTTGTCCCTAACACCTCTGCACTAACTCCATCCTCAGTTTTCCCTCCTCAGTCGGCATCGGCTCCCCATCCTCACCCAGCTTGGGGACACTCATGAAAATATTCAGAATCGCCTTCTCCGACACGGGTTGGACCAATAACTACCTATTCTTGAACTGTCGGACAAACTCAAGGTAGGCCTTGAACAGCCTCCCATTAACTTGCTTCAAGGAGACCCATCCGAACTGATCGCCAACTTTCCCACTTTGAACGTGAAAGCACTAGAAGAACAAAGGGACAGTGACCCAATCTTGAAATAACCGCACACATTCTTAAAAGCACACAGGAAGGCTATCGATTTGGGGTGAAGTTGTGAGGGAGAAAGACAGAGATAGTTAAAAACGGCCACCTGTAGGTCGGTGAAGGGGAGCAGAAAACCCATGTCCTTGAAAAGGATCTCATACATAGGAAAATGATTTACATCATACTTCGAGCAGATGCGTTGATGCTTCTTGGGGATGTAGACGGCCCATTCCTCCTCAACATTCTCTTTCTCCATCCTCGCGGCCCCAATTGTAAACACTTCATCTAGATGCTCGATGAAACATGAGTAAATCTCTCGAGGATCTGGTGCAACCTAGTCCATGGAAGCCACCTGGGCATCGAGAACATCTTGCTCAAGTTGAACATGTATCGACGTGCTTGAATCATAACTTTACTGCCCCGATGTACTCTCCTCGGAAGAAGTATGCTCGGACGAACTCTGTTGGCCTTCACTTTGCTCGCTCATAACTTCATCTTCAGTGTTACTAGCCATTTTACATGAAATGCAGAGGACAAAAGTGAATTCAACGTCAAATCCAATCCATCCTTCCATTGCTAATAAAGTGAAAGGGCACGCAAAGGAATGAGGAACCCGTCCCAAACCAGAGCCCTCACTTAAACAATAAAAAATGAGCACAAGGAAGATTCCCTCTAACGCATGGGACGCCTGCCCGCTAGGCCAAAACCTAACTCGCGTGAGGAGTAATCTCCCTGACAACTGGGTTTTATACCTTACTTAAGGGTTCATCAGAAAATGCATGAAGATCATTACAGACCCAGAAACGGCCCAAAAGCTCATTCCAACTCATTGTTGTTAGCTTTAACGCCAGACATTCTCGAAGGATTCGTGGCGGATCCGACATCCTCATATGGTGGAACCATTGTCAGACGCCAACAAACCACCGAAAATTGACACACTAAGCTACTTTAGTCCTAACCACATGCATCTCTAAAAGAAAAGTCAGAAAATCTAACCTAGAACAGAGATGAATTTCACAGAAACGGGGAAAAACTTAAGAACTTATTGGGTAGGGGAAGATTGACAACGGAAAGAGCAGGAACTACGGCGGTGAACAGCGAAACAGGAAGAAACTTCAGCGATGAACATCAGCGTTTTGCAGAACTAACAGAACTGAGCGGAAGGAAACAAGCAAAAAATGCAAATGAAGCTTCCTCTCTCCCATTTATAGGCAGCTTCGCTAGCACGTGAGCGAGCACACGCCTAGGGAAAACTAAGGGTCGTCATCATTACGCCATAGACCCTAGACTTGCCATCATTACACATTTATGACAACATGTGACTCGATGTAAGTGAGGAACGCAAACTCCCCAGACCCAATCAACGATTCTTCTCCCTTCGAGTCGAGCAACACTCGAGCTCTTCGAGCAAAATTGTTCCCAAAAAATCACGAAACGTCCCTCGATCGCGGGCACGTCTTATGTCATTACTCCTCTGCCCATAAGTAACGAATTGGGGGCTCTTGTTCTGGACTTGCCCAATGGCTAGAATTGGCCCAATCCGTTTCTATCTTCAGCATGGCCCAACAGCTTTGGCCCACTAACTCTGGTCTACGGTCGAGCATACATGGTCGATCGCACCACAAGAATAGCGAGGATAATTATGCCCTGATCATACGTTTTCCCGCATCAACGTCTACCTCCTGGTCTGCTCGACACCCGAGGAGCCAGGAAGCGCCCATAAACGCACCTTCCCGTAATATCCTCCTTGCTCGGAGCAACGGCTAGTTACAAGCATGGCTGCCCGCTTTGACCAAGTTCTGACAATTACCTATTTTTGAGGAATCTAATATTTAGGCCTAAAAATAGAAACCAATGGTCAAGCGTCGGGGGTATTATATAAACCCACACACTTGTAAGGGTCAGGTGTCCAATATTCACCCTAAAAAACCCTAATCTATTTCTTGTATCTCTTTGCACCCATACTTACTTGATCGTCGGAGTGCCTTGCATGTACACCATCCTCCTCTCATCAATTTTCCAGCCAAGCAGACATCATCCTTCGATCCACTTTCAAATTCTAATCAACCGATAAGATCAATTATTATTTTATATTCTTTTTATTATAAGTCACTTTGACGCTTTTGCTTATTAAAAATATAATAATTATGATATAAAAATGAAAAATTACAAACAATTTTAAAAAAGTATTCATCATCAATAGTACATGAAAGATAAATTTAAAATATTAAAAAATTAAAAAAATACTTAAGTGTATATTGCAAAAAATAATATTATTAATTAATAATTTATTAATATTATAAAACGACTTATAAGTTAGCACAATGCTTTTAAAATATATATATATATATATATATATATATATATATATATATATATATATATATATATATATATATATATATATATATATATATATATAAGGCCAAATACATTTTTGGCGTCACTTATATTTTTCCTTAATAATATTCTAGCTCTTTTCATATTTTAATTTTAAATAAATTCTTTAAAATATTAAACTGATCTTTTATGTTTTAGCTTAATATCATGTCAAAATTCTTTTCCAACATTGTATTGACTAAAATGATGGGTTTGAAATTCAAAAAAAATAAAAAGGACAAAAACATAATTAACGCAAAAGATGATAAGATATATTTGACCTATTTAAAAATATAAATAATTTTGTATTGTTATCAAAATGAATAAATATTTATTCTTGTTAATAGTTTTTAAAATTTTGATACAATATTAATTTTTTATTCTATATAATATTTTAGTTTTTAAAACACCTTTAAATTAAGTTAGTTTTTACTATTAGTAAATAAATTTAATTGAAACTTGATTAAAATATTGGAATTGTCCGTACTCTTGCGAGGGTAATCAATTTGCCTTCTTCCTTACTACATTTGGCTCATAGGTCATGAGTATAGATAAGTTTGAATTTTGGATGCATTTCCATCTTGGTTAGATTCTTAACATGATTGTAATGTTTTCTAATAACAAAAATATAAACATGAGTAACCTTTGTCAAAACTCCTACAACCTATTATAAGTTTAAATTTTGGATGCATTTCCATCTTGGTTAGATTCTTAACATAATTGTAATGTTTTCTAATAACAAAAATATAAACATGAGTAACCTTTGTCAAAACTCCTACAACCTATTAATGCCGGATTTAATAACAGAACTAATTGCCAAGTTCATGCACTCTATATATGTGTTGACAAATAATTTTTGACAGGACTAAAAGAGAGTCAGTCGACGAAGACATGAGGGTCAAGAATATTGGTCGACAAGTACAGAGGTCTACGAAGGTCAGAAGTATTTGTCGACAAGAATAAAGGGCGACGAAACAAAGACTCATAATTGACGGGAACGGTTACCAACGTAAAAGTCAGCGAGGACGTGGGAAGATTCAAACAATTTCCATGAAGTCCAAACGTGGGCTAGTAACTGTTGACGGTTACATGTTTAAGATGTCTATTTAAGCAAATTTATGTATTTGTGTTAAAGGTCGCATTTCTTCATATTTAATAGCAATACACTCAAAGTATCCGCATCTAAGAGAGAAACGAGTTCAAGCTTAACAATAATGAATGCTTCCACGTTTAAATTTATAGCAATTTATAGTCTTTTCACTTTAAATTACAAGTCTTGTCTTTGCTTTATTTACTTCACAATTCTCTTTACCTTTTGCCCCTTTACCATTTTTTTCAACCCAAAAACAGTCTAAACACTAAATCTAGGATTATTGTAGTTGATCCTGCAAGTAACCTTTAATAAGAGGCTAGCGATTATTTTACGGAGAAACAAATTGGCACACCTGGTGGGACCCGTTTGTGTTTGAGTCTTCTTGTTTCGTGCATGAAATTAAGAAGTGGTAGAAAAATGGTAGATCCTGGAACTTCTGAAAGAGATCAAAGTCTGGGAGGAAATACTAGTGCGATGGCGAGTGTAGGTTCTAGTTTGATGGTCGTATCTTCGACAGCGTCAAATATAGTTACCACAACACAGCCAGTAACAGCAAGACCAACAATGGTCACAACTGCTGGGTAATATGTGCCCAGTTTTGCAAGAGAAACACATGATGGTGTGATTCCAACTTCTAGGAAATATGTGCCTAGTTTTGCAAGAAATGTACATGAGTATGGAATGCCCACAGCAATGATGACAGGACTGCATACTAGCAGTCTGACATTTGGCAAAAATTTCTCATTTTCCCATATAGACCTTTGGGGCTGTCGAGAAGCCAATTTGGGCATTCGGATGGGTTTGGATTTTTCCAACCAAATTATGCCTACTTTCACCCCAAGTACCGTTGCTATCATGAGGCAACTGATGGATGAAAGTAACCATGAAATGGTCAGTGTGTTGACTCAACAGATGAGCCTCATATTAAGACCTTTAATTGAAAACTCGGTATAGATTTATGAAACTCTGGCAACTCAAATTACTCACATCGGAGATTTTCTTGGTGCTCCCAAAGCGTCAGTTCAACGAGCTACACCTCCACCACGCGAGGAACTAATACAGTACGAGGAGGTTTTCGATAAAACGATCGAACAAGATCCATCGACTCCTCCACATGTTGACTTCATACTTAGGATAGTACAATAACCCTCACTGGTAATAGAAAACCAAAATTAGAATACCGACCAATGGGCCAGGCAGGTTCGACATGAAGCAGTGGCTGGGGAATAAAACCTATAGGTCATTATCGAATGAATATTGGTTAGAAATGGGATGAATATTGGCTTCCAAAGAATCACGTATGTCTCTCCATTTTCAGATTTCGTGTTACAAATAGAGTTATCCAGAGGGTGGAAACTCCCAAAATTCACTAAGTTTGCATGGGATATCGAAGAATCCACCGTCGAACATGTTGTCAGATACCAAACAGAACTTGGATATTTAGTCGTGAATAAGGATTTGAGGAAGAAGTATTTTCCCAATTCCCCCACAAAGAATGTGTTCACTTGGTTTATAATGTTTCCCCTACAGTCGGTCCAAACATGGATCCAGTTAGAGAAATTGTTCCATGAGCAATTCCACATGGGGCAGTCCAAAATAAGCCTAACAGAATTGTCCTGTGTCAAGAAAAAGAGCATTGAGTCAATAGACCAATACCTTAACAAGTTTAGACTTCTAAAAGTGCAGTGCTTTACACAAGTCCCTGAACATGAATTGGTTGAAATGGACGCAAATGGGTTAGAGTATTCTATTAGGAAGAAATTATTGGATACTCAATCTTTGAAGGATATGGCTCAATTAGCTATCAAAGTTCGACTAATCGAATGTTTGAAAGTTGAAAAAACCAAACCAAACAAGTATCACAAAAAAGGGAAAGTTGCTTATGTGGCAGCTGGTGAATGTTCTTCTGATGAAAATGAGTCAGGGGAAGAAATACAGGTTAATATGGCTGAACTACAGCCTGGACCCCCTTATGCGTGTAAACTTTTGAAGCCATCGAACGGGAAAAACCCCGTCGAAACCGAAAAGAATAACAAAGACATCACTAAGACATATACTTTCTACATAACCAAATGCGATTAAATATTTGATTTGTTAGTAGCTGATGGTCAAATTGTGGTCCCTCGGGGCCTAAAGAATCCCCCACTTTAATAAAATAAGAAAAGTGGATTTTGTAAATTTCATAATCTTCTTGGTCATAAAACTTCTCAGTGTGTTCTTTTCGGGGATTTGGTGCATAAATTTTTGAAATATGGCAGACTTCAGTTTGGCGAGAAGCCAAAGATACAAGTCGTCATTGATTTATTGAAGGTTGAAGAGGCTTTGTACTCAGAGCCTCTAGATTTCATGATGGTCGAAGCTACGGAGGGCCTCGACAAAGAGGTTATAATGATTGGTGACATAGAAGTTATGATGGTTGGAACCAATAATAGTTTCGACCAAAAGGTGCAAGAGAGATTACAGGAAGTGTACCCTCAGTCTAAAGAAATATTGGTTGACTTTCTAGAGAAATGCAGAGTGAAAGGGTCGAAGGCAAAATTATGCCCAAGATACAATGTTGTGTTTGATGAAGAAGCAGTTGAGAAGTATGAAGCTGTCAAAAAAGAGGCTCTGAAACAAGAGAAGCCTCCAGTCCCAAGGTTTTTTTTCGAGAAGCAAGGAAATCCTCGACCCAAAGAGGAGTATAGAAAATTATTTCAACAGTCTCGTCCAAAAACCTTTTCCCCTCCATCAGATATTCCACAAGAAAAATGGGTGGAATCAGTAAGCCAAAAGGGGGGCAAGAGGCCAAAGTGGAAAGTGATTGTACATGAAGCTGAGGCCCAGGAAAAGAAAGATGAGTCGAAGGGTTATCAAGTTTCTCCTAACTATAGGGGAAAAACCCAATGATAAGGACTCGGTGGAGGCGTAAACAGAGGTACAAAAAGGTGGTAAAGGAAGCTTCGACATCCCAGTTGAAGTCGGTTGAAGAAAACAGTTGTTTCAAAGACATACTACCAGTAGAAGCCACGAAGCCAATAGAGTTTCCAATTCCAAAGGTGTATTATCCTAAGTCGAAGCTGACTGAAAAAGAAAAAGCCATAGCAAATCAAAGAATGGTTATGAGGGTAGCTCATTTAGGAAAAATAGAGTTGGTGGCAATACAAAATATGAAATATACTCATGTGCCTGAGTATACTCCTACATCTAAAGGCGAAAAAGAGGAAGAACTTGACTATGAGCCTTCGCTAAAGGATGACATGGTGGATGATGACTATGATTATGGTGAAGACTTCATTTGTGATTATGGAATTGTGTCTGAAGTATCAGAAAATGAAGAAGAGTTTACCTCCGACGAAGCGACTAATGAAAATCCTTTATGCTACTATGTGATGAATAATGGTGTAGTCGAAGAAGAGAAGGTTGTGTTTGAAAAGCCAAACCCATGGACATTGTATTATCTCAAGCCTTTATTCATAAGGGAAAGGTAGATGGCATGTTGGTGAATAAGTTTTTATCGATGATGGAGCAGCCATAAATATAATGTCACACGCTCTGTTTAAGAAAATGGGGAAATGTGGGTCAGAACTTCGACCTCACAACATGGTTATATAAAACTATGAAGGAAAAACCATTAGCATACTGGGTGTCATCCAAGTCGAATTGGTTGTCGGAACAATAACCAGATCAACATTGTTCATGGTTATAAATCCCAAAGCCAACTTTAATCTATTACTTGGCCGTGAATGGATTCATGGAATAGGTGCAGTTGCATCAACTCTGCACCAAAGAAATTCCATTTAGAGAAAAGATGGCTTAGTAGAGAACATAAAAGTTGATCAGAGCTACTATAAAGTCAGCGATGTAAAAGGTGGGAAGAAGTCTTTTGACCAATGTTCGGCGAGTGTAGCGCCTTGTGATGATGAGAATCACACTCCTAATGAAAACTCAAATCATTTTCTAAGTTTGGATCCTGATCATGGCTTTACGTGGGATTCTGAAGAGGTAACAGGGCCTAGGGAGTCGATTCCACCTACGGGGTGGTCTGTGGTCGAACGTGATGACCAGTGAGTCAGTAAGTTTGGCTCAAATTTTGTCTTATGTGGCTGAAAACAAAAGGAAGTTGGCTTTGGAAGCTGAGAAGCTACAAAACATGGTTTTCAAAGCCAAAACAAAAAATCAAGAAGAAGGCCAACATGGCCAAATAATAACTTTAGAAAGCCGGAGGTTAGATTGCATATATGACAATGAACCTATGGTGTTTGAAAATGACCCACTAAATTCAATACAGGAGGTTCAGGCCCAAGATCTGTTGGAGGAAGTTGATCTGGGAGACAGGACAACAAAGAGACCAACTTACATCAGTATTAAAGTTGATTCGAAAATGAAGGTTAAGTTAATCAAGTTACTAAAGGATTATAGAGATTGCTTCACCTAGGATTATGGTGAGAGGCCTGGTTTAAATCGGAAGGTGGTGGAACATCGATTACCTATTCAGCCAGGTAAAAGGCCAGTAAAGCAACATTCTAGGTGATCTTCCCCCGAGATTACTTTGAAGATCAAATAGGAGATTAAAAGGCTGCTCAAAAGTAAGTTCATCAGAACTGCAAGGTACGTCGAGTGGCTAGCAAATATTGTTCTTGTTATTAAGAAAAATGGAACTCTTAGAGTTTGTATATACTTTAGGGATTTGAATAACGCTACCCCTAAGGATGAATATTTGATGCATGTGGAAAAAATGTTAGTCAATTCGGTTGCAGGGTACGAATATCTTAGTATGCTCGGCAGATATTCTGGTTATAACCAGATTTTTATAGCAGAAGAAGATGTTCCCAAAACGGCATTTAGATGCCCAGGGGAATTAGAAACATATGAATGGGTGGTAATGTCGTTCGGTCTAAAATATTTCGGAGCCACCTATCTAAGAGCTATGAATGCCATGTTCCATGATTTTATAGAACATTTCATGCAAATATATATTGATGACATTTGATAAAATCTTCATCCGAGAATGGTCATTTAGACCATCTTTGACGATCCTTTGAAAGAATGAAGAAATATGGATTAAAAATGAATCCACTAAAATATGCTTTCTGTGTACATACATGATATTTTTTAAGATTTTTAGTACACAAAAAAGGCATCGAGATCAATCAAAACAAAACAAAGACAATTTTGGATATCAAGCCTCCTTCGACAAAGAAGCAGTTGCAATATTTGTTGGAGAAAATAAACTTCTTGAGAAGATTTATCTTAAATCTAAGTGGAAATTATTGAAGATCAATAAGGAAAGTGTCTTTCACTGGGGAAAAGAACAACAAGAGGCCTTCAACACAATCAAAGAATATCTAACGAGGCCTCATGTGTTATTACCACCTAGTCGAAATAAGAACATGAGATTGTACATAGTTGCTTCTGATTTAACAATAGGGAGCATGTTAGCCCAAGAGGATGATAATGGAGTCGAAAGACCCATTTATTATCTTAGTTGTGTATTGATAGATGCGGAAACTAGGTATAGCATGATAGAAAAATTATGCCTATGTTTCTATTTCTCATGTGTTAAACTTAAGCAATATATTAAGTCAGTTGATGTTTATGTCTCGTCTCATTGCGATGTCATTAAACATATGTTGTTCAAACCAATTTTGCATAGTCGAATTGGCAAGTGGGCACTAGCCTTAACTGATTTTTCATTGTTTTATATGCCTTTGAAGGCCATGAAAGGCCAAATTATGCTAGATTTCATAGTCGATCATGCAATAATAAAACCATCAGTGAATCTGGTAGACACTGACCCTTGGAAATTATATTTCGACGAATCGAGCCATAAAAATGGAACTGGTGTCGGAGTTCTGATTATATCTCCAAAAGGAATACTGAAAAATTCAAATGTAGAGTAGATGGAAAATGCTCCAACAATGAAGCAGAGTATGAAGCACTAATCACTGGGCTTAAACTATTGAAAGACTTAGGTGAAAAAAAGGTCAAAATCAAAGAGGATTCGGAGTTAGTGATTAAGAAAATCACTCGAGAATCTAAATGTATCAAAGAACACTTATTTTTGCATTTTGCAGTGGTTAATCAATTGTTGGAATACTTTGAAGTGGTAAGTTTTACACATGTACCTAGAATTGAAAATCAAGTGGCCAATTATTTGGCACAAATTGCCTCTGGGTACAAAGTATCTACCGAAAAGCTGAAAAGTTTTGTCGACGTAAGGGATAAGGTAGTTTCGACACCGTCCTCCATATTGCCAATCTCAAAAACTGGGGGACCAGATGATACGTGTGAAATTTTTGAAATTTTTGAAATTTTTGCTATTGACAATTTGTCAGACACATATTGGCGAAAGCCAATCGTGAAGTATTTGGAAACTCCAACTGGAAATATGGATAGGAAAATAAAATATAGGGCTTTGAGTTACATGTGCATGGGAAATGAATTGTTCAAAAAGACCCTGGAAGGAGTGTTACTTAAATGTTTAGGAGATACCGAGGCATATTTGGCAATAGTCGAAGTCCATAGTAGAGCCTGTGGAGCTCACCAAGTCGGCCATAAAATGAAATGGATACTATTTTGACAGGGTGTCTATTGGCCAAGTATGTTGAAAGATTGTATTGAGTTTGCTAAGGGCTATCAGGAATTCCAAAAGCATGCAGGAATTCAACATGTACCTGCAAGCGAATTGCACACGATTATTAAGCCATGATCGTTTCGAGGGTGGGCACTAGATGTCATAGGAGAAATTCGACCAGCCTTGTCGAAACAACAAAAGTTAATACTAGTAGGGATAAACTACTTCACTAAATGGATAGAAGCAGTACCATTGATCAATGTCGACCAAGAGGCGGTGATTGACTTCATTCAAAAGCATATCATTTATAGATTTTGGATTCTTGAGACAATCACTACGGACCAAGGATCAATTTTTATTGGGCGAAAGATGCAAGAGTTTACATCAAAAATAGGCTTCAAGTTGGTAATGCCCACACCTTATTACGCTCAAGCCAATGGTCAGGTCAAGGCGACCAACAAAGTGATAATTGGGTTAATCAAGAGACACATATCTAAGAAACCCAAGAATTGGCATAAGATGTTAGGTCAAGTTTTATGGGCTTGTCGAACGTCCCCCAAGGAAGCGACTGGGTCGACGCCCTTTCTACTGGCATTTGGACACAATGTTGTTTTGCCAGTCGAGATACACTTACAATCGGTACGAGTGCAACGCCAACACAAACTTTCATTAGAACAATATTGGAATATGATGCTAGATGAAACAATGGATATAGATGAAGAAAGATTAGTTGTGTTGCATGTGTTAATTCGACAAAAGAGCGAGTTACAAGGGCCTACAATAAAAAGGCTAAGATAAAAATGTTTGCGGTCGGCGAATACGTCTGGAAAGTTATCCTTCCCGTGGATCGAGATGAAAGAGACTAAGGGTTCTTGGAAGTCTATGTAAAGAATAATTAGAACTTTTAAGAACGAAACAAATGTCACTCGAATAGCTTGAGTCGGCCAAAAGAAGTGAAAAAGTTAGTGAGGTTTGTTAAAACCCTACGCCCTAAATATTAGGAGTAATCATGAGAAGTGATTGGAGTGACGTGGTTGACTGTTGCGCAGAAAGTAGTCATGATGACGCATGATGTCAGCTTAAAAAGTCACGTGGTTGAAAATATGGAAGAGAAATGCCAAAATTCTCCCGTCGACAGGACTCTGTCGAACATGGCATTTTGGGGGGCAGTTTGTTGACAAGCAATTTTCGACTGGGCTAGAAGTCTTAGGCTGTGGGGTTTATTTGACTGAGAAGGTATAAGTTTCATAGAAAATAACAAAGATTTGTCGAGCAAGGGAAAAGCCATCGACCAAGGGAGCCAGTCGACGAAGACGTGAAGGTCAGGAACATTGGTCGACAAGTATAGAGGTCGACGAAGGTCAGAAGCATCTGTCAATAAGAACAAAGGGCGACGAAGCAAAAACTCATAATTGGCGGTTACCAACGTAAAAGCCAACGAGGACGTGGGAAGATTCAAACAATTTCAATGAAGCCCAAACTTGTGTTGTCTATTTAAGCAAATTTGTGTATTTGTATTAGAGGTCGCACTTCTTCATATTTAATAGCAATACACTCAAAGTACCCGCATCTAATAGAGAAACGAGTTTAAGCTTAACAATGTATGAATGCTTTCACATTTAAATTCATATCAATTTACACTCTTTTCATTTTAAATTACAAGTCTTGCCTTTGTTTTATTTATTTCGCAAATGTCTTTATCTTTTGCCCCTTTACCCTTTTTTCAATCCAAAAACATTCTAAATATTAAGTCTAAGATTATTATAGTTGATCCTGTAAATAACATTTAATAAAAGACAGCCTTATTAAAGTTCATATAAAATTAAATTTAAAATAAAATTAAAAATTATGTAAACTAAATTTTAAAAATAAATACTAACATTAAAAAAGTACGAGTACTTACAAAACACTGGTTTTTAACTTATACTATACAAATTAATTTTTTTAAATTTTGCATAATGGATAATCTGCTAAAGAAAATAAGTATACAAAATTAATATACTGTTTTAATTTCTAAAACACCCTTAGATTAATTTAATTTTAATTAATAGTAACTAAATCTTATTGAAACTTGATTGGATCATTGGAATTGTCCGTGCTCTACAATTTGCCGACTTCATATTGCTATATTTGGTTCATGGGAAATGAGTAATAGACAAGTTTAAATTTTGGGTGTATTCTCCAGCTTGGTTAGAATCTTGACATAGTTTGGTGTTTTGTTGGTTAAACAAAAATATAAACTTGAATAACGTATTAGTACCAAACTTTATAATGGCGTATACTACTTGTCGAGTGCATGATCTATATGGCAAGCTTCTAAATTGACACATGGTGTGAATTTTATAATATTTAAAATGTAGATAAGTACCTGTGATTTGAATTTAATATTAATAAAAAACTCATTCGTACGGATAAATTCATTTATATATATTAGATTATTCAATAAGATTCGATTGTTATTTGTTGAAATGTATCTTAAAATTTTCGTTGATGAAAAGAAAAAAAAATTTTAAAATTGCAAAAAAATAAAAAAATAAAAAAATAATTTAATCCGAACAATTTACGAATATCAAATCCAGTCGATTCAATTTATTAATTTATTTATTAATGTTATAATATTTTATATTAATTTAGAGATCATATAAATTAATATAAAAAATATTATAAGATATTTATAATATTTTAAAAGATATTATAAGATATATATTTATAATATTCTAAAAAATATTATAAAATATATATTTATAATAGTCTAAGAGATATTATAAAATATTTATAATATTTGAGAAATATTATAAGATTATAATAATATATTTTATTCTAACAATTAAGGAGATATATTTTAGGATTTGTTGGATTTAGGCTATTATAAGTAATGAATCTCTTCGGCTATTATAGTGTCACAATTTTAGAGTTTTAGAGAAAAAAGGAAAAATAAAGTTTTAGAAAATTCTAAAGGAAAACTTAGAAAGACAAATATTTTTGGGAAACTTTTGGAGTTATCTAAGGGGATTGAGAAATACTTCTAAACACTTTGGGTTTGAGTAAATCTTATATTGAGAGTTGGAGAGATTGAAAAACACTAGGGTAGAAAATAGGATTTGTTCTTTAGGAACTGCGAAGGCTATTTTATTGTACTTCATATGTAATCTCTTGTAACAACTTTCTGAGTGAATTGGAGAGTTGCTCTTTCCTCCAGAGTAGATCATTTGATTGAACTGGATGAATAAACCTTTGTTTTTTTATCGCCTTATTCTGTTATATTATCTTTAGAGAAAAAAAGGAGAAATAAAGGTGAAGGAAATTCTAAAGGAAAAACTTAGAAAGACAAATATTTTTGGGAAACCTTTAGAGTTATCTAAGGGATTGAAAAAATACTTCTAAACACTTTGGGTTTGAGTAAATCTTATATTGAGAGTTGGAGAGATTGGAAAATACTTGGGTAGAAAATAAGATTTATTCTTTAGGAACTGCGAAGGCTATTTTATTGTAATTCATATGTAATCTCTTGTAACAACTTTCTGAGTATAGTGAATTAGAGAGTTGCTCTCTCCCCCAGAGTAGATCGTTTGATTGAACTGGATAAACAAACCTTCGTCTTTTTATCTCCTTATTCTATTATATTATCTGCGTATAGATTATTATTGTTGTAGACTATTTATTTTGGTTGCTACTATTCTTTGCCTTACAAATTGATATTGAATTTTGTCATAATTCACAACAACATTCACAACAAGTGGTGCGGTGAGCGTGGAGCAAAGAGGATTGTTTATAAGTGAGCACCATGGTTAGTAGACGGGAGTGAAATTATGGTATCAGATATGTGATGTCGAAAGAGATGTCACGACACAAATATCTGAGGACAATGTAAAATACAACAATAATAAAAGTAGTAAAAAACACAAGGGATTGTTAATCCAGTTCGGTGTACAACAACACTTACTCTGAGGGCTACCAAGCCAAGGACAAGTCCACTAAATAGTATTGATTCATAGACCCTCAATAAACAACCATTTTACGATCTAATCACTTAATCACTACTTGTGCTATACTTCTACCTAAGGCACACTTAGGTATGAGGCCCTCCTCAAATCCCTTCAATCACTAACAGTGAAGAACAACAAAATTATTAAGTTTTAAAGACTTCAATCATTCAATATTTAAAAGCTTATGAATGATCCACAATTAACAACTCAAGTATTAAACCAATATTATAGTGTATTACAATTAAAATACTTAGACTTCTAAACAGAAAGAATGTATTCTTCTTTAAAAATTGTCATTTTATGAATAAGGATGTAAGTCCTTATAAAGGCGCAAACTATGAGTCACAAATCCTGAATAATGGTACACATAAAAACAGGAAACAAAAGCTGGAAACAAATATGAAGTCACGTTCAGCTCAAGAGGCAGATGTCAAGACATCTGCTTTGACATCATTCAAAACCAGTTTGCTTCAAATGTCAAGACATTTAGCAAAATATTATCAAGTCATTGTTTTACCAAAATTGCTTCCAACAAACACTTACAAACCCCCCCCCCCCCCCTTTATCCAAATTTGGCTAAAACATTACTTAAGTACATTATCAGAATATTATCAGAGAAACAACATAAGCATAACAAAAAAAACTCAGTTATCAGTTAGCAAAAGTAACTCATTTAGCTGTTAGCATAGGAAGATAGATGTCAGAACATCTTCTGAGACATGAGGCTCCCCCTCAAGTAATAAGCTCCCCCTCAATCAGTGGTCAGTCAGTTTCTCTCTCCCTTTTTAGTCATAATATGCCAAATAAAAGGATGCATTCAAGAGAGTATCAGTAATATAGGTACAGACCATAAAATTCAAAAGTCAAGCACATACAAGTGCCAAAAAGAAACAAAGGGGTCAAAACAAATAAACAACAAATAGTCTAACTGTCTTCAGGACCAGTAGACTTGGCAGAGTCAGAACCTCCTTTATAACTAGAATCTCCTTCTTCAGTGCTCACTCTATTATCAAAATTGTAGTCCTTCTGCAGCTCATTGATCATCTTTTCAAAAGTTAGTTTTCTTGCTGAGCTAACTCTTATCACATTATCCAGTTCTTTGCGGGATTCCCTTAATTCAGTAATCATGTCATCCTTAGTTGAGGTCTTATTTTTAGAAGATGCGGATGTCAAAATAATGTCTGGGAAATGTTTTCCTGAAAACAATTTGAAGTGAAGGGTCAGAGCAGACTCCCTCTTGCAAACTACATCTACCATTCAGAATTCCAGGATGTTGATTAATAATAATTCCACAAATAAGAGATGGGAAGGCAATAGGCATCTTGATAGCACAGGTTCATGCATGCTTAATAGTCTGATTAAAAATGTAAGCACCATAATCAAACAGTTTCTTACTTCCAACAACATAGATAAACTTTCCTAAGCCAATTGTAATGGTTGAGGTATGATTGGTAGGAATCCAGTTAGCAGCACCAATTTTATGCAAGATAGCATATTTCACACTTAGCTTGCTAACAGGAAGCTTATTTTTCATGGGTCACTCACTCACTTGGTTAGCAGTGATGGCTTTTCACACTTGATTATCAGTTACTTCCAGCTCACAGTAATCATCTTCAGACCTATCCAGAAATCTATTGATGACAGCAAGGGAAAATTCTACACACCTACCTCTAACAAACACCTTCCTATACTCCTTACTTGTATGATCAGCACGGTCAATAGGAATACTAACAATGAATTCCTTAACAAGAGTATCATATAATTTTACAAACTGGTAACAGTCTTCATCAATCCAGCAGAAGATATCAGCTCCATAATTTATTTGCATTCTAGAGCACCATCTCCCAATTCTCTTTCAAAGGAAATTCTTCTTTGAAACACATATTTCCACTTTTCAGCATTCCCAACAGAATGGAAGGAAATGTTGTCAAGAGGAGCATCAGGTACCCTAACAGAGAGCTTCTTGCTTGAAGACTTCTTAATAGGAGAGATATCATGGACATATTTCTCGACATCATAATCATAGGCAGCTTCTTCAACTAATACAGCTTTCTTCTTACTTTTAGATCTCTTCACAGGAGAGATGTTCTGGATATCATCTTCATCATCATCTGAGGAGTCATCAGGTCTAACTTTTCTCTTGTTGGAGGGATGAACTACTTTACTTTCGGACTTTGGGGGACCATACATAGTTTTCTTCTTGAGAATCTTGGTAGGGGTGTGACATTCACATCCTTCACTTTCCTAGATTTGAGCCTTTTAGCAATTCCGGGCACCACATTAGAAATGAGCTCATTGTCAGACAACTCATCAACATTAATCACATTCTCAGCATTTTGATTTTCTACAACTTTGGAGCCAGCAACATCTTCCTTAGCAAGAGAGTTCTTCTCAACATCTTGTTCAACATCATCTTCCACTTCCTCTAGAGTAGAAGTCGCAAGCTTGTCAAGTTTGCTTTCAGCAGCATCTTTCTTGAAGATGGATGATTTGGTAGCACTTTTAGGGTCATTTCCTTTGTCATCCGGAGCAGGCATACTAGCAAGAGGAGTAGATATCCCAGGCACATCAAAACCTTCATTTAACACTCTATCTACTAGCCTTCTAATGCTTCTATCAACATTAACGATATCTTCTTTTGTCCTATCATCAGTAGCAATAGAAGTATTACCTTTAGAAGTGTTAACATCGTCTTTGGACTTCTGTGCATGTGACGATCTGGGTTTCTTGACCTTCTTATCAAGAGGTGGGATAGTTGTTAGAGGTGTAATGTCAAGTACTCTATCAAGGGATAGTTTCTCAGGATGGTTGACAGATTTTGAGGGAGACGATTCATGATGTTGAGACATCTTTGAAGATTTTTGAGCAAAGAGATGAAGAATGACAAGGGTTCTTTTTCTGTAAAGGAGAATGAAGAGGTTTTGAAAGTAGAAGGAAGTGATGTCATAGCGTGTGGGAAAATATTTGATATAGCCTTGAAATGATTGCTTACAAAATTTGTTTTGTTGGAAACATAAATAATATAATATCACTTTAATGATATTCCCACACGCCCTTAATTGCTACAAACCCTCATATATGCAAATCCCAAATTTTCCTCTTAATTTCTCAAACTTATTTGCATCCAAAGCCTTAGTGAAAATGTCATCCAATTGTAATTTAGTAGCTACATGTTCTAAGGAAACAATCTTTTCTTCAACAAGCTCTCTTATGAAGTGATGACGGATATCAATGTGTTTGGTCCTGCTGTGTCGAATAGGATTTTTTGATATATTTATAGCACTTAGATTGTTACAGAATAATGTCATGACATCTTGTTTGACATTATATTCTGTTAACATTTGTTTCATCCAAACCAATTGAGAACAACTGCTTCCTGCAGCAATATACTCAGCCTCAGCAGATAGAGACACACAATTTTGTTTCTTACTGAACCAAGATATGAGATTATTTCCCAGAAAGAAGCATCCTCCTGATGTACTCTTTCTATCATCAGCACTTCCTGCCTAATCAGCACCACAATAACCAGTTAAAGCAGAACTAGATCCATGAGAATATAGCATACCATAGTCACTTATCCCATTCACATATTTAAGAATTCTCTTCACATGGTTGGCATGGATAACTTTAGGATCAACTTGATATCTAGCACACACCTCTACAGCAAACGCAATGTCAGGTTTGCTAGCTGTGAGATATAGAAGACTTCCTATCATACTTCTGTAGAGACTTTGATCCATACTTACTCCTTTTTCATCTTTAGACAACTTCAGATGTGTGGGAGCAGGAGTTCTTTTTTTGCTGGCATTTTCCATCCCAAATTTCTTTACTGTATTCTTAGCATACTTTCTCTGAGATAAAAATATGGAATCTTCCATTTGTTTGACTTGTAGACCAAGAAAGTAGGTTAATTCACCAACAAGGCTCATCTCAAATTCTGACTGCATTTGCTTGACAAAATGTTAAACCATCTCATTTGACATCCCACAAAACACAATATCATCAACATAAATTTGTGCAATCATGATCTTCCCTTATTCTTCCTTGACAAAAAGAGTTTTGTCTATGCCACCTTTCCTATATCCATTCTCACCAAGAAATTCTATCAATCTTTCATATCAAGCTCTTGGAGCCTGCTTTAATCCATACAGAGCTTTCTTCAGTTTGTAAACATGTTTAGGAAAACTTGGATCAACAAATCCCTTAGGTTGTTCCACATAAACTTCCTCATTCAGATAGCCATTTAAGAAGGCACTCTTTACATCCATTTGAAACAATTTAAATTTCAGAATGCATGAAACTCCTAAGAGTAGTCTGATTGATTTAAGTCTGGCCACAGGGGCAAAGGTTTCATCAAAGTCAACTCCTTCAATTTGAGTGTATCCTTGTGCAACTAATCTTGCCTTACTTCTAGCGACCACCCCTTTTTCATCAGTTTTATTCTTGTACACCCATTTAGTGCCAATCACATTTGTCCCTTCAGGCCTTGGAACTAGATCCCAAACTTCATTTCTACTAAATTGTTCTAGCTCTTCTTGCATAGCATTAATCCAGAACTCATCAGTTAAAGCCTCTTTGACATTCTTAGGCTCAATTTTTTAAACAAAGCAAGAGTTTGATATACCTTTTCTTGATCTAGTAGTAAATCCTTTATTTAGATCTCCTACGATAAACTCCTTAGCATGATCTCTCTAGGTTCTAATTGAAGGCCCTTTATTGGGATGACTAGGCTCAGGATCTTCTTTAGGTGGATTAAAATCAATACTTCTGTCATTTGATTCGATTGGAATATCAGACAAAGATGTTCCAACATCTTCTAAGACATCTTCATCATCATTCCATCCTCTATCATCAATAATAACAATTATGGATTCCATCATGACCTTGGTTCTGGAGGTAAAGACTCTGTAAGCTCTACTATTTGTAGAGTAACCCAGGAGTATTCCTTCATCACTCATGGGATCCATCTTCCTCCTTTGTTCATGATCAGCTAAGATGTAACATTTACTTCCAAAAATATGAAAGTATTTGACAATAGGTTTTCTTCCCTTCCATATTTCATACAATGTGTCTGGGGTTCCTTTCCTTAAAGTGACTCTGTTATGGATATAGCACGCAGTATTCATAGCTTCAGCCCAAAACTGGTAGGGCAACTTCTTAGCATGAATCATAGCTCTGGCATATTCTTGACGGGTTCTGTTTTTGCATTCTATAATCCCATTTTGTTGAGGAGTAATGGGAGAGGAAAACTCATGACTGATTCCTTCAGAAGAAAAAAAAAAAGCAAATTTATTGTTTTCAAATTCCTTTCCATGATCACTTCTGATTCTGATGACATGACTATCATTTTCCCTTTGAAGTTTTTGACAAAGATCTTTAAACACTTCAAAAGTTTCTGATTTTTCTTTGATAAAACTTATCCATGTGTACCTAGAGAAGTCATCTACAACAACATATGCATACTTCTTTCCACCAAGACTTTCAACCTGCATAGGTCCCATCAAGTCCATGTGAAGAAGTTCCAAAACTTTTAATGTGGTAAGATGTTGGATCTTCTGATGTGACATCTTAGTTTGCTTTCCAATCTGGAAATCACCATATATTCTCCATTCTTCTATCTTGATCTTAGGAATCCTTCTCACGGCTTCTTCAGATATGATTCTTTTAATTCCTTTCAGATGCAAGTGTCCCAATTTTTGATGACATAGTTTAACTTCATTTTCTTTGGATAAAACACATGTTAAGGAGAAGTTCAACTCTTGGGGAACCAATAAATAATAATTATCTTTAGATCTAATTCCTTTCATAATAACTTCATCCTTTTCATTACAAATAAGACATTATGTTTTGGTGAAGTTTACTTTGAACCCTTGATCACACAATTGGCTTATACTTATTAGGTTAGTTGTTAACCCTTTAACAAGTAACATATCATTAAGCTTAGGGACTCCTGAACATTCCAGCTTACCAACTCCTTTGATTTCACCTTTGGCTCCATCACCAAAAGTCACATAACTGGTGTAATGAGATTTGATATCTACCAATAGGTTCTTGACACCTGTCATGTGTCTAGAACAATCACTGTAAAAGTACCACTCATCTTTGGTTAATACTCTGAGAGAGGTATGAGCTATAAAACTAGAAACATTATACTTTGGAACCCATTGTTTCTTCTTTTTGCTATTTTGGGAAATCTGATCAGTCTTGGGAAGAGGAGTAGTTTTAGGATACCCATACAACTTGAAGCAGTAAGGTCTTATATGACCAAGTCTTCCACAGTGAAGACATATCCAGGGCTGGGATTTCTCTCTGGTGTGATTAAATTTTTTCTTTCCATGATGTCCTTTCTTTCCATGATGATGACCATGATTTTGAGACATTTGATTCGACATCTTTGATGTAGACTTGACATGAGTGGATCTTGATGAAGGTTCTTCTGAATTAGGTTCCTTTTTCTCATTAAACCCTAGACCACTCTTGTCTTCAGTCACTCTTCATGCTTGAGGAATTTCATCTAATATGTCAGACCCATTATTCAGCATCTTGAGAGATATGACCATTCTATCAAGATTTTAATTCAGAGAAGTCACTTCACTTTCCAGATTAGAAATAGTTTTCAGATGCTCTTTCCTTTCTTCCTTCAGTTGAGTTATGAGTGCTTTCTGTTTCTCCCCTTTTAGGAAAACTTCTGCACTTTTGAGACACAATTCTTTGTACGAGGTAGCTAGCTCATCAAAGGTTAGTTCACCATCACTAGAATCTTCATCAGACACATATACATGTCAATGCTTTAATGTACTTTGCAAATTCCTCTTCAAGATCACTCTCAGAATCCTCTTCAGACCAAGTAACAGATAGATTCATCTTCTGTTTCTTAAGATATGTAGGACATTCAGCTCTAATGTGAATAAAACCTTCACATCCATGACACTGTATTCCCTTCCCTTGAGTGTATTTTTATTCAACTTTGATTGTTGGTTTGGGGTTCGGTTGGGTGGTTACGGCAAAGAAGGTTAGGTTGGCGCCGCCGCGATTTTTGTTTGGGCGTTAGGGTTACAGGAAAGGTTAGAAGGAGAAAGAAGAAGGTTTGATCTAAGAGGAAAATGAATAGAGAAATGTAAAAACAAAATGTTATATTCCACTTCAATCCAATATCCGCGCATACATCATAACTATCACATACCCCTCAGTTTCATCCATCAGATTACCATCAGACGGCCGTTAGGCCAAGTCTGACTGTAACTCCCATACTCCCTCGTAACATCCAATCCCTCAGGCCCTCTCCAAACACGCAATGGGCCTAGCCCAGTTTCTTAGCGCACCCCTCATTCCTCGTTTTACTAATTCAAAGAACAACCATGCACCCCCTTTCAGAAATGTATTTTGGCCTGGCCCAAACTACTTATTAGCACCCCCTATTTTACTCATCAACTGCAATTGCACCCCCTGGATTAATTAACTTATTTTCTATTTTTATAACTCATATTTTTTTATTATTTATATTTTATAATTATTATATTTCTATTATATTTTATTCATTCCGTTTTTTATAATTATTATTATTATTATTAATATTAGTTTTTATATTATTATCATTTATTATATGTACACATTATTTACATTATCATATAAATAAATTATTTTTCCTAACAAACTCATGTAAATATATTTTATATATCTGCATTAAAATATTTTTAGTCATGCATTAATTAAGATTTTTGCAATTAATACGATTAAAAAATGCTAACAAATCTCAAACTATTTTCCGTGAACAAACTAATCTAAACAACTGTTTTTTACAAAAGGGTTTCAAACAGATATTGACTAATCGTGCATTTAGCCAAAACCTTCGCAATCACTATTTCCGATCAAATGCGAGGCGATTCAAAAAAAATTGCAACCCCTAAAAAACACAAACCCCATACAAACTATAAATTGGGACTCTGATTCCTCATAAGAGGATACGTAGGCTGACGACTAAAATCGTGGCGAGTTCCCCTATTAAAAATTAAAACCCTATTTAACCCGAAAACTAAACCTAAAACCTAGTAACCTTTTGAACACGGTAGATGAAAGGTGCTTAACACCTTATTTCATCTAATGAAGTCTGAAACCTAGAATCTCTGTCCGTGAATTAGGGTTTCCTATTAGATGCCCTTCCTTAGGATAAAAACTAGTAGTGGCGACTCTCATTTAAAAAACCATCCGCAATAGTTGGGGACTCTGCTGGGGACACTCAACCCTATGTTAGGTCTATTTTGGGTTTTTATTTTCTTTATTTATTTATTTATTGCATTTACTTATCTATTGCATTTATTTATTCTTGTCTATTTTTATTATTATATTTGTTGTGTGGCGGGTTTTTATTTCAAAAAAATATTCTCCAATAACCCTTAGCAAGAAGGTTTGTCTATTAGCTTAGGGGATACATCATCCCTACGAGTTTATGTGACGACTTCGCATAGAATCGGTGGAATTCTGAAAAAGGAATACTTATCGAGAGATATCCTGTTGACGAGTAGGATTTTGGAATGCCACCCATGACTCTTTTTAACGACCTTAACACAAAATCTCATGACGAGACCTTTCACGACTTTGAGACGGAAGTCTCGGTCCGTAAAGAGGCTCCACCTAAGGGAGGCCCTTGTGCCTTTTCCCTCTGGCTCTATTCATGATACCCTTAAGGAAGCCACCTTTTTGGAGGGTAGATTAACCATAGGTCAAAATTAAGAAGCCTACCTCATGAGGGTACCTATCACAAAAACCCATCACTAAACCATACATCCCTACCTTATAAGGGTACCTATCACAAAATCCCGTCACTCAACCCTACATCCATGCATTCAAACATTTCATATATTCCTCATCTGTCCATGTTATTTGTCTTATTCACAGGGTAAAAAACGAAAATAATAAAATCAAGATTTTGGTGATTATCTTTGAAAATGGATACCTGGGGGAGACAACTTGTCCGCGTCAATGCGCCAAACATGTCTAAAATTAAAGCCACTAAAGGGAAATTATATGAAATAACTCTGAATATGTTCGCTCGTTGCTAGGGAGATACCCTTGACCTTAAGGATGTTGAAGACTTTCTCAAGCTTTGTCGAGTAACAGTCGATGATTTATGAGAAGACATCCGCAAGCGCACCTAGAAGGTTTGTTTCCCTTTACTTAATTTCATGCAAACAAGTTTTGGTTTAAGATTGTAATATTATTCAATATCTGGATTATGTTACCTTCAATAAATACATTTTGTTTCCACATCTCGTATTCGTATCTATTTTTTAAGCTGGTCACCGAATAAAAAGAAGCAAAAGATAAATATATACCCAAGTGAATAAGACATTTAACCCATTGCATGTTCAAACACATCCATTCGCATGGATGCATTTGCAAACACCTACATATCATATCAAAGCTCATCTTTTTTAAAATCTCTCCAGTTAAACCAATGGTAGAAGAAGATCTCCACCTCCTTGGCCTCCATATCAAACAAGGGCCTATCAACAAAAAGCAATGGAGCAAATCGAGGAAACTCAGGCTGCATTCCAAGAGGATCTTGACCATGTAAAGGGTGATGTAAGTTCAATGAAAGGAGATCTGAGTTAATTTCTCCTAGCTTTGAAGAACATCATTGACGGGCAGGACCAAATTCCCAGGGTAGCTTTCGAAGAAGTGGCCCAAACGATCGGTGCATCAAGTGGTCACCAACTAAGAAAAGAGCCAGAAGCAGGACTCCAAAAGTCTGTCATGGCCCAACAAGAGACCAGAGAAGTTGAAACTGAAGGGTTTATCCCACCGCCATCAAAAGCAGGGGCATCTCACACCCTACAAATTCCCACTAACAATGCAGACAACTACTTGGACCTGCAATACGAAGACCACGACCCAGAGGATGCCAACCAGACACCTTTAATGATGATTGTACTCGTGCTATAGATAATCCACTGGTAATGAATTAGTATAAAGCTCTAGAGGAAAGGTTAAAAGCTGTAGAGGGTTTTAATGCCTTCGAAGTAGACACTCTCGAAATGGGCTTAGTTCCTGGTGTGGTAATTCTGCCGAAGTTCAAAGTGCCTGACTTTGGGAAATACAAGGGACTCACCTATCCAAGAAATTATTTGCGCATGTATTGTAGAAAGATGCATGCCCTTGCCCACGATCAGAAGTTGATGATTCATTGTTTTCAAGATAGCTTGAGTGGGGCATCTTTATACTGGTATATGCAATTGGAGCAAACACATATTTGAACCTGGGCAAATCTTGCTAATGCTTTCTTAAAGCATTACAAATATAACCTGGACATGGTACCTACCCGCATGCAACTCCAGAATTTGTCCCAGAAGAAAGAAGAGTCCTTCAAAGAGTATGCTCAGAGATGGAGGGAGATGGCATCCCGTGTGCAACCACCACTGTTGGAAAAGGAGCTAGTAGACATGTTCATGGGAACCTTGCAAGGGTTATATTATGAGAAGATGGTTGGAAGTATCTCTTCAAGATTCACAGATCTAGTAACTGTCGGAGAAAGGATTGAGACCGGAATAAAGAGTGGGAAGATACCTGGGGGATCATCAAATTCCCTCTACAATCCAAAAAGGCCCGCTTCAGACTCCCCAAAAATACAAGAGGGAGAAATTAATGTTTAAGCATCAGAAACAAGGGCACAACAACCATTAATGATCCCATAAGGAAAGCAACAAGGCAGATTTGGAATGCCGCAAAGAAATTTTGATCCACTCCCTATGCCACCCAGCCAGTTATTACAACACCTGGTCAAGGCATCCTTGGTGGAACTCAAGCCTCTAGCTCCTCCAGTCGGGCCACTCCCGCAAAAGTACAATGCCGACGCCAGATGCGAATACCATGCTAACTCTCCGGGGCACACCATAGAACAGTGTTGGGTATTTAAACATAAAGTGCGGGACTTGTTAGAATCTCAAGACATCACTTTTGAGAAACCTAACATCAAATCAAACCCTATGCCTCGGCATGGTGGGCCGACAATAAATAAAATCGAAGTAGCCAATGACTGTGCGACAACCAGACAAGCAAAAGCCCTGATAAACTTGTTGAAGGAATATCTATGGGAATATGGGTTCCTATTGGAGCATAATGAAGCCTTAGAGAAAACACTGCAAAAGTTAGTGGACCAGGGGATAGTCCAATTCGGACCATACCCTGAAGAAAAATATGTAGCTACTCTGAAGGGTAAAGCGAGGTTTCCTCCAATCCAAGAGACCTTCGTCCACAAGGGAGTAGAACATGGCAGATATGTGGCGATGATATCCGACAAAGTCAACACCAAAAAGGCAACTGACTACATCCGAGAATGCGCCCCAGAAGAAGAACTCAAAAGATGGATTATCGTGGATATTCTCGAGATCTTTTTCTTTCCTAAGTGACTTTTCTTGATTTTGAAAGAACCTATGTCAAGCTCGAGGCATAGGGGTTGCTTGTAAGGGTTCCCCCGTTTTATTTCAGACAATATTTTCAATTAATAAAAGTTATATTTTGTTTTCAATTAAGATCCATGTCTTTCTCTTGCATTTATCTCTTAAATTTCAAAAATGGCAATACTTTATTTGCACATGCATTTTCACATACTAAAACCTGCACCAAAACATGATAAAGGTGCAGATCCACGCCCAAAACCACCAATAATGTTACTGCTACGACCCGATATAATTTTGATACTCCTATCAACCAAGCCGAAGAGGAAGGTGATGAAGATCTTGAACTCTCTGAGGAAATGGCAAGGGAAATAGAGCGAAAGGCTGACAATATACAACCATATCAAGAGGCTATTGAAACCATTAATCTAGGCACAGAGGAAGATTTGAAAGAAATCAAGCTAAGGGAAATGTTAGAGCAGAGCGTCAAAGAAAGGTCAATCAAGCTACTATCTAGCTTACCAACCACTGCCAAAATATCAACCTATGAAGTCTGACTTTCCAGACAAATATGTCATGGTTATAGGTGACTATGAAATACTAGGACCTAACAAAAGAAATCAAGCCAGGGGCACGTTGGACACTCATGTTTGACGGGGATTCAAACGCACTGGGGCATGATAAAGGGGCAGTTTTGACTTCTCCAAAGAATTATCACAAGCCCTATACTGCAAGACTGTGTGTTGATTGCACCAACAACATCGCCGAGGACGAAGCCTGTATACTAGGACTTGAAGCTACCATTAATCTGAGAATAAAGCATCTTGAAGTATTTAGGGGCTCCACATTAGTCATATATCAAGTCAACAACGAATGGGATACTAAGCATCCAAACCTGATTCCATATCGTGATCATGTTTTAAAGTTGGATGCATAATTCACAAAGATTACTTTCAGTCACATCCCACGAGAAAAAATTAAATGGCAGACGCTCTGGCAACTCTATCAGCTATGCTCAAAATAACTTGGCCAAACCATGAACCACGCATCACGATCAGACACTTCGAAGAGCCCGCACATTGCCTTGCTATTGAAGAAGGACCGGATAACAAGCCTTAGTCTTTACAACATCAAGAAGTACCTCGAAAAGAAAGAATATCCAGAAAATGCCTCTAGCATTGACAAACGAATTCTACGGAAGCTAGCCTCAAAATTCTGATTGAAGAGAAACGCTTGACAGCTCTATGCCACAGTCAACTACATCAAACACTGATGAAGAGGGTCTTCGACAAAAAAGTTCGACCTCGAATATTCAAAGAAATGGATTTAGTACTCAAGAAGATTATGCTACCTCGCCTCGATTCACGTGGTAAATGGATACCCAACTACGAAGGTCCATACTAGTAAAAACAGCATTTTCCGGTGGTGGTCTCATCCTTACAATAATGGGTGTGCAAGAACTACTGCATCCGGAAAATTTAGACGCAGTCAAAAATACTATGTATAAAAAGCTAACTAAAGCTCGAACCTGAAACGAGCGACTTAGGCAAAAATGAGCGTCTCGATGGATTGAAAACCCTAAAGGGAAATCCAGGCAAAAATTAGGGGCATATAAAAAAAAACTATCCCGGTGGATTGAAAACCCGAAAGGGCAATCCAGGAAAAAATTAGGGATTTTACTCAAAAAAATAAAGAATAAAAAGACTGCGATCTAAGAACTGCTACTACGAACCACGAAGGGAGAGATGGATCTGAATCATACAACTCAAAAGCAAAGGAGACATGAGCTATTAAAAGCATGTTGGGAAAACTCAGGTGGTTGCATCTTCAAATGTTGTGAAGAAGCCTTTCAACAGGAAGAAAGAGGATAATGTTGTGTACGGCCAGAAGGGTCGTGATAAAGGAGATCGTCATCGAGTTGTGTCAGTAGTAATGGTTTCCAACCCTGCACCAACGCAACAACAGAATAATCAGTGTAGGCAGGACGCACCCATGAGACAATTTACTAAGATTAATATGCCTTTGTCTCAAGCATTATAACATTTGTTGAAGGAAAAACTGATTACACTAAGGGGTCCTCCTCAGATTCTCAACACTTCCTCTCCCAAGTACAATCCCAATGCTAGATGTGCTTATCATTCCAACAGTCCCGAGCATAACACGAACAATTGTTGGACCCTGAAGAACAAAATCCAGGAAATGATTGACGTGAGAGATATTCAATTTGATCCTCCCGAGATCCCTAATGTAATCACTGCACCAATGCCCAAGCATAGTAAAAGTGTTAACTCTATTGATGATGTTTCTTATGTCTCCACCATAAGTGACTTGACTACTCCCCTGATAATCATTAAGAAGAATCTGTTGCAAGCCGTTTTATTTCTGGGTTGCCTTTAAAGTTTTTACCGTTGTGCGTCCCAATCTAATGGTTGTATGTGGCTGAAGAAGGGTATTCAGCGATTGATAGCCGTGAAATTCTGTTTGAGAAGACTTCGTTCGTGAAGAGTTTACATGAAAGTATGTCTCAAGAGCTAAGGCTGGAAGATGTTTCTATAATCACAATTTCTAGTACTCCTGTAAGGATCGACTCTAAAGGTCTTGTAAAGATTACTGTCAGGCCTAGGGTGGCTCCCCTGATCATTACTGCACCGGGGCCGGTCCTGTATTCCTCCGACAAGGCTGTTTCTTGGAATTATGAAGCCAAATTTTATTACCATGGTGTTAAGAAAGAACCATGGATTGCCGAAGATAAAGATTATGAAGTTACTAACCTCAATGTTTAAAATATCGTTGGGACTAATAAAGTTACCAGAACGGGAAGGGTCTTCTCTCCAGAGATCTCTCCTCCAAAGACTATCACTACACCAGTTCATATCCCTGCTACTGAGTCGACTACTGACACTCGGGGCAAAGAAAAGATGATTGAGCCTGCTCAGACGGAGGCACCATCAAAGGATGTTACTGTTGAAGATTCCTACAAACAAGAGATGAAAGAAATACTGAAAATCATCCGTAAAAGTGACTACAATATTGTTGAACAGTTGGGGAAGACGCCCTCCAAGATCTCCATGTTATCCTCGTTATTGTACTCCAAAGCCCATGCTCAGGCTTTGGTAAAATTTCTGAAGACTGCTCATGTACCACAAGAGACATGATCAGTTTGAGAATTGTATTGCAAGCCTAACAAATGATAATGGATTAGGCTTTTCTGATGCTGACTTAACGCCTATAGGAAAAAATCATGACAAGGCCCTGCTCGTCTCTATTTAGTGTAAGGACACTACCTTGGAGCATGTATTGGTTGATACAGGTTCCTCATTAAATGTATTACCAAAAGGTGCTCTAGATAGACTGGATTATAAAGGGGTTGTGCTGAAACCCACTGATATTGTGGTGAGAGCCTTTGATGGTTTAAGGAGAATGGTACACAGAGAGCTTGATCTTCTGATCAAAGTGGGATCTCAGGTCTTCAACTCCACCTTCTATATGATGGATATTCGTCCGGCCTATTCTTGTTAGATTAGACGCCCTTTGTTCAAGGGGCATGCGCTGTTACCTCTACCTTGCATCAAAAATTGAAGTATCAGGTGAAAGGGAAAATTGTTACAGTTTATGGAGAAGAAGAGTATATGGTGAGCCATTTGAATTCATTCAAATATGTTGAGATGGATGGTGAATTCATTGAGACTCCCTGCCAGACCTTTGAAGTAATTCCTCCAACAATTTTCGTTTCTAAAGCTACTCCTGCTACTCCGATTACCAAGGATCCCCCAAGAATGGCTTCTCTGAAAGATACTAGGGTTGTGGTAGAAGAAGGTGGTTGCACTATTTGGGCTCAACTCCCTGACATTCCTTACAAATCTAACAAATTTGGTTTGGGTTTCACCTCAGAGGCTCAGAAGGAGGTTCTTCGTGCTCGTGCTGGGAGACCACCTTTCCGCATCAACAATAATGAAGTCAATGTTATAGAAGACACTGGTAATGATTGTGATTTAGACAACTAGATCTTCCCTACTATTGGCGGTTGACTCAACAACTGGAAGGCTAAAGACTTTATACTGATCTCCTTTAGTCATAAGTAATTTTCATTTCCTGTTCTATTGCTTTCAAGTTTTTTGGATATGTAATTTTAAACAATAACTTTAAGCCTTGTGCCTTTCCCAGGGCACAATGGTATACTTGTTAGGGTTGTTATCTTTCATCTACATATGCTCATTTAATAAATCATTGGACATTTTTGCATTCAAATTTTGTGCTCTCTATCTTTTCATTACTTTGTTGCTGTCAATATAGCTATGTGTTTCTTACACACACCCACATAATAAATTGCAGATCCACATCCACTCTGGATCACATTGATAACAATTCTTCTATTGCCAATTATGACTTCAAAAACCCGATTTACCAAGTCGAGGACGAAGTTGTGGAAGATTGTGAAGTATCGGGAGAGCTTGTTATACTATTATAGCAAGAAGAAAGAGCAATATAGTCGCATGAAGATCTAGTCGAGGTGGTGAACTTGGGTACTAAAGAGAATAAAAAAGAAGTCAAGATAGGTGCCAGCCTAGAAGACAACGTCAAACAGAAATTAATCCAGATGCTGCATGACTATGTTGAGATCTTCCCTTGGTCGTACAAAGACATGACAGGGCTTGATACTGACATGTTGGTTCACCGTATACCAATGAAAGAAGGTTGATCTCCAATAAAGCAGAAGGTTCATCGTATGCATCCATAAATATCTGAAAAGATCAAGGCTGAAGTTATGAAGCAATTCAATGTAGGTTTCTTAGTTGTTACATCTTATCCATAATGGGTTGCAAATGTGGTTCTGGTACCTGAGAAGGACAGTAAGGTGCGTATGTTTGTAGATTAGATATATTTGAATAGGGAAAGCCCCAAGGATGACTTTTCGCTTCCACATATTGATGTTCTGGTTGACAACACCGCTCAACATAAGGTATTTTATTTTATGGACGATTTCTCAGGATATAATCAGATCAAGATGGCACCTGAAGACATGGAAAATACTACTTTTGTTACACAGTGGGGAACTTTCTGTTACAAAGTTATGCCTTTTGGTTTGAAAAACGCCGACGCGACATATCAGCGGGCTATGGTAGCTTTGTTCCATGACATGATTCATCGCGAGATAGAGGTCCAATTGATGATATAATTCCATGTCTCAGACTGAAGAAGAACATTTCGACCACTTGCACAAGCTATTTGAGAGGTTGAAGAAATATAAGTTGAGACTGAATCCAAACAAGTGCACCTTCGAGGTGAGATCCGATAAGCTCCTAGGTTTAGTCGTTAGTGGTAAAGGTATTGAAGTCGATACCGTCAAAGTAAAATTTATACAAGAAATGCCAGCACCCCGTACCGAGAAGGAAGTCATAGGTTTCCTAGGACGACTGAATTATATCTCTATATTTATTTCTCATTTGACCGCTACTTGTGAGCCAATCTTTAAGTTACTGAAGAAAGATCAAGTAGTGAAATGGAACGACGACTGTCAGATAGCTTTTGATAAAATTAAGGAGTACCTTCAAGAACCTTTGATTCTGATGCCACCAGTTGAAGGAAGACCTCTAATCATATACCTAACAATGCTAGAGAACTCAATGGGGTGTGTACTGGGACAACATGACGAGTCTGGTCAAAAAGAGCATGCAATATACTACCTTAGCAAAAAGTTTACCGACTGTGAAACAATATACTCACTGCTCGAGAAAACTTGATACGCTTTGGCTTGGGTTGCTCGCCGACTAAGACAATATATGTTGACTCATACCACTTTGTTGATCTCTAAAATGGATCCAATTAAATACATATTTGAGAAGCCCGCTCTCTCTGGAAGAATAGCCCGATGGCTAATGGTCTTAACAAAATATGACATTTAGTACACCACTCATAAAGAAATCAAAGGAAGTGTTATGGAAAACCATTTGGCTCATCAAGCCGTAGACGATTATCAGTCTATGAATTTTGAGTTCCCAGACAAGAATATTATGCTAGTCATTGCTTATGAAGAACCTGGACCGTATGAAGGACCTGAGCCAGGATCTCGATGGACTATGGTTTTCGATGGAGCTTCTAACACGCTTGGTAATGGAATTGGTGTTGTGATCATCTCCCCCAAGGGTTTCCATACGACCTTCACCACCAGACTTTGCTTTGACTCTACCAATAATATGGCCGAATACGAATTGTGCATCATGAGTATCAAAGTTGCCATTGATATGAGAATCAAATTTTTTAATGTATACAGGGACTTAGCCCTAGTGATGAGTCAAATCAAAGGATATTGGGACACTAAGCACCCATACCTTATTCCTTATAAAGAGCATGTCTTATCATTGATCCCGTATTTTGAAGAAATCATCTTTGAACACATTCCATGAGAAGAGAATCAGATGGCAGATGCATTATTTGCCATGTCATCTTTGTTCAAATTCAAATGGGACAACGAGGCTCCTCGATTACTATTGAAAGACTAGACGAACTAGCACACTGCTACGTGTTGCACCTGGATTTTTAAATGAGAGTCGCCACTACTAGTTTTTATCCTAAGGATGGGCATCTAATAGGAAACCCTAATTTGCGGATAGAGATTCTAGGTTTCAGACTTTATTAGACGAAAGGAAGTTGTTAGGAACCTTTCATCTACCTTGTTCACAAGGATACTAGGATTTAGGTTTAGTTTTCGGGTTATATAGGGTTTTAATTTTTAATAGGGGAACTCGCCACGATTTTAGTTGTATGCCTACGTATCCTCTTATGAGGAATCATAGTCCCAATTCGTAGTTCGTATGGGGTTTGTGTTTTTTAGTGGTTGCAAATGTATTTTGAATCGCCTCGCATTTGACCGGGAGTAGTGATTGCGGAGATTTTGGCTAAATGTGTGATTAGTCAAAATCCGTTTGAAACCCTTTTGCAAAAAACATTTGTTTAGATTAGTTTGTTCGCAAAAAATAGTTTGAGATTTGTTAGCATTTTTTAATCGTATTAATTGCAAAAATCTTAATTAATGCATGACTAAAAATATTTTAATGCAAATATATAAAATATATGTACATGAGTTTGTTAGAAAAAATAATTTATTTACATGATAATATAAATAATATGTACATATAATAAATAATAATAATATAAAAATTAATATTAATAATAATAATTACTATAAAAAAGGAAAGAATAAAATATAATAGGAATATAATAATTATAAAATATAAAAAATAATAAAATATGATTTATAAAAATAAAAAATAAGTTAATTAATCCAGGGGGTGCAATTGCAGTTTATGAGTACAATATGGGGGTGCTAATAAGTAGTCTGGGCTAGGCCCAAATACATTTCTGAAGGGGGTGGTGGTGGTTGTTCTTTGAATTAGAAAAACGAGGAATGAGGGGTGCGCTAAGAAAATGGGCTAGGCCCATTGCGTGTTTGGAGAGGGCCTGAGGGATTGGGTGTTGCGAGGGAGTATGGGAGCTACAGTCAGACTTGGCCTAACGGTCGTCTCATGGTAATCTGATGGATGAAACTGAGGGGTATGTAATAGTTATGATGTACGCGCGGATATTGGATTGAAGTGGAATATGACATTTTGTTTTTACATTTCTCTATTCATTTTCCTCTTACAGCAAACCTTCTTTTTTCTCCTTCTAACCCTTCCCATAACCCTAATGCCCAAACCAAAATCTCGGTGGCGCCAACCTAACCTTCTTTTCCGTAACCACCCAACCGAACCCCAAACCAACAATAAAAAAAAAGAAAACGAAAAGAGCTAAGTTACCCTTCACGATATCGTTCTGTTCTCTGACTTCGAATGTCCGGTTAACCCTTCTTCTCCTTTTCGTTTGCAGGTTTTGAAGGTGGTGTCCGGTAGTGATGAAGACGATGGAGTGATGATGGAAGCTATCAACAGCGATTAGGTCAGCGGCGGCGATTCATACGGTTAGGGTTTCAGGTGTTAAAACCCTAACCGTCTTTTGCATCTTCTTCAACAACCAACATTGGTTCTTCAGATTCTTCGCGATTCCGTCCTTCAGTCCTCCAACAATTTTTTCTCTCTATCTTCAAGGTCTGGCGGCTTCGTTCTGTACCATCTCTGAATCTTTTCCCCCTTTCTGTATCAAGCTTTCTCCAGATTCATGCTTTTTTCTTCCTTACTGTTAATTTTTCTTCTATATTTATAGGTTTCACATTAGGGATTTTTGGTTAATTGTTATTACATGCTTTGATTTAGGGTTTTAGAATCAAATTATGGATTAGTCATTATTGTAATCGATTTAGTTTTCTGAGATATTTGATTTAGTTTGTCGTATAATTCCAGATTTTGTAATATATGGATTCTACAGATTTGATTTTGCTGTTGAATGTAACTTTTCTGGATTTGATTTTGTTGTACTGTGAAAAATCTGGAGATTTGACTTAGTTTTCAGTTTTGGATTTCTACAGTATTGGTTTATGGAATAAAACATGCGTAATTTTTGGTTCAATTGATACAATGATTGTTAGTTCAATATTTGAGCCTGTGTGTTACCGTATTGGGCTTGCACTTAGTTAATTATTAGCCAATTATTCTATCCGGCCCAACAACATTTGCAGGAAAAGCGTTCTTTACATCATTAGGCCCAAATGGCCTTTCCGTAACACCAAAACTTTGATAAACAAATTATAAAAATAATTTTTGATATAAATCTTTTAATTACGATAAAATTCCTAATTAAATTTTTTTTTAACAGTAATAGCAATACTTTCCCTTATATATTTTTCATTAAAATAACAAAACAACGATTTTAATAATAATATTTCTTTTCTTTTCTAAACAAGACAACAACACAACATCTAATGGGTTTCAAAACATAATGGGCCTATAAATTGTATTTTCAACCCCTCTTTTTTTAAAACAGTAAAAACTATCAATGAACTTTAATGGATTTAATAATTATTATTCTTTTGAAATTATTTTCCATTTTCGAATCGCATGGGCCGTTGGCCAACATGTTTTGCGAATGGGTTTATGAGTCTTTCTGATTTAGAAAGCCTCACTCCTGAATTAAAATACACCTTGTGATACGGTGGGAGAACTGACTTGAGGTTTTGCGTTTGTATTCACACTTGTTCGGCTTAGCAAGAGTCGCCACTGACTTTTTATTTTATCCTAAGGAAAGGTCAAAAAGCACAGGAAAGACCTTTGAGATGTTTTCGTGGGTTCGGGGGGTAGATTATTAAAAGGGAAGGCGCTAGCACCCTTTTCATCCATGGTTATCCATGGGCTCTTAGTTACTTGTTTTAGATCACTTGCCTTTGTTTTTCAATTGCTTGAAATGGTGTTTTGTGTGTGGTTTTGAAAATGTTTTGAAAAAGATGCCTTGTCTAGGCAACCATTGTAACAATTCTTTACTCGAATATTTTACAAAGGTGTTTGTCTTTTTGAAAAGATGTTTCAATGTTTTTTGAAAGTATGTTTTGAAGTTGTGTTGTGATGTGTGTTTGAAAATAGGCAAGTGTGTTTTGCAAGTTTGATCAAGTAACTAAGAGTTGTCTACCCTATTTTACTCAAAGATCTTTCTTATGTTTTTAACCCTTTTAACAGTGTTGTTTCACCATTGTATTTGGTGAACAACCTTACGTTAGGATGTTAACGGGACGGGCGCGGGTCATCATATAGACCATGAGAGCAATAGTGTCAAGTGTCTTTGGGCAATTTTCTTGAGGGACTATGATCATTTTCTAGGCAACCATGATAGCGTCATCGAGGGACTATGATCATTTTGTTTGTTTTTGTTTTGTTTTGCCAAAGTACTTGACATGCAAACATGGCCCATTTTTGAAGGCAACGAGCGGGATTACCCTAGAGGTGCAAGTGTGAATGGTGTATTGATTTTCATGCTTTTGTCTTGTGTTAGGTTATCTAGCGGTTGATTTTGAATCTTCGCATACAAACCCTAATTACTATACAGTATATAGAAAGCGATAAATTGCGGGAATTTAAAGTCTAAGCTATTACAAATAAGTATCCGGGGATGGGGGTATAAATGTTTACAAATGGGGATGAGTCTCATCAAAATAGTAGTGTCCAAATATTATTTA
Organism: Vicia faba; assembly: GCA_948472305.1. Taxonomy (NCBI): domain Eukaryota; kingdom Viridiplantae; phylum Streptophyta; class Magnoliopsida; order Fabales; family Fabaceae; genus Vicia; species Vicia faba. The sequence continues at coordinate 1,521,785,380 of OX451738.1, forward strand.
CAACCAAATCGAATTGTCGCATTCTCAATCTAAAAATATAGCAAAGTATAAGAATTAAAGAGAATCAAAAGTATTTGTGAAATGCACATGATTATTTACAAATGATCTAAATGTTAACCTAATGTATTATTAAGTATTATTATCATTTTTTTTGTGTTTTTGTTAATGTTAATATAAAAGGTTTAATTAAACAAAAAAAGGTTTTAACAAAAAAATTGCTTAAACTTAATAACCTAAGATTTATGTATTTTTAATTGTTCTAAAATAAAAAGAAGCATTTAAGAAAATTTTGTACAAGAAAAGTTAATGTATTATTTTAATTTACCAAAATAGGTTATATAAAAAAAAGGAAAATAAGGTGATAGAAAGAAAAAAAAGATTGATTTGTATAAAAAAATTAAGAAAACAAATGGGCTATGAGGACAATAAATGGCCCAAAATGAGTGTGGAAAGGAGACAAGATGGGGGTGCAGCGCCAGAATTGTTGGGCCTAAGGGGTTTGTCCAAGGGGGCAGGCCCAAACGCGTTACAATGTTTTTGTTTAGGGTTTCAATCTGCTTGGCTCAGAATAGGGTTTCAGTGTTTTGTGAGCGGCGCTGCTTTCCTTTCTTCTTCATCGCCTCTTCATGCTTTCTCAAACCAGCCAACGATGCTTCATCCATGCCTCAGGCTACCAGGTGCGATGCCTCCATCTCCTCTCTCCACAGTTGCTCAGGGCAACGGAAAGAAAAAGGTAACGATTTTTTCTTCTTCATGTTTTTAGGGTTTTCGGATTTTTATCTCTTGCATGTTATTAGTCTTTGTGTTATTTGTTTCTGTGAGGTGTAAAAAAAAGAAGGAGGACAATACCTTTAGGGTTTGTTGTTGGAGAGGAGAAAGAGAGTTGGACGGCGGCGCTTCTCAGGTGGCCAAGGCGGAGGGAACGCGATGACTTGCTTGCTGACTTGCTCCCTGGTATTTTGTATCTTTAACCTTCGTTTAGTGATGATGCTATAATCTGAAAACCCTGTATGATTTGCTTCTGCCTCTAAGTATTTGAATGCTTGTTCTTTGATTCTGAGATGCTTGCTTTTTCCTCTCTTGGGCTTTGTTGGCTTTTTCTTTCAATGATGATGATATCTGAGATGCTTGTTTGCTATCGTTTACAATCTTCCTCTCTTTTGGGCTTGGCCTTTTCAATGATGATGATGATTCTGAGAGTTGTTTGCTTCAGTTGTTTTTGCTTCTGACTTTTCTTTTCCTCTCTTTTGGGCTTGGCCTTTTCAATGATGATGATGATTCTGAGATTTGTTTGCTTCAGAGTTTCTTCCTCTCTTTTGGGTTTGGATGGTTTTGCCTATGATGAACCCAGTTCTGAGGCTGTTGTTATTGTTATTCTGATAACTGGTTTTTAGGCTTGCTGGGCTTTGGCTTGTTTTGAACACAGGTTTGTTGGAGTTTTATTGTTTTGAAAGGCTTTTGGAGCTTTGGCTTTGTGTTTGAATAAGTTTAAGGCAGGTTCTATTATGTAGGCTTCAGGGCTTGTGTTTTGTGCAGGCTTGAGGCAGGCTTCAGAGTTTGCAGTTTACTGAGCTTGTTAGTTTGTTGAAGTTTATGCAGGTTGTGTTTATGCAGGCTTCAGGGCTTGTGTTTTGATTTTTGGGGGGTGGATACAGTTTTGTGGTTTAGTCACTGGTATCAGGCTTGAATGTTTTAACAGGTTTGTGAGTTTGTTGTTTGAAGGCAGGTTTGTTATACTTGTGCTTTTGTTGTTCACAAGTTTGAAACAGGATTGGGGCAGGTTAGCAGGCTTGTGCTTTTGTTGTTCACAACTTTGTGTTATCTTTTTCTATGTGTTCTGCCCCCCCCCCCCCCCCCCCCCGGTTCTGAACTGAACTCTTGGTTATATATTTCTATATTCTAAGCCTGCCTAAAAAACTATAAGCCTGCTACTTTTCTCTCTCTTTTCTCTCTCTATTAAAGCATATTTAATTGCTTAAAGTGCTTATTTTCTGAAAAGGTGTTGGCTGGAAAGTGATGAAGAGATTTTGACAAGTTGCTTGCAATTTGGTTTTCATTCTGCATATTGTACTTTCTTCTGCATTGACAGCTTGATGGCTTAGTGTTAGCTTTTCTGTTTTGATATCTTTCTTCACAGTTTTTCTGTTTTGATATCTTCCTTGACAGCTTTGTTGACAGTTTTGTTGACAGCTTAGTTTGGTTGACAGTTTCTTGTAACTTAGTTTGCCATTGTTTACACTTGTGACTTGGTTTGGCATTTTTCAGTTTGTACATGTGCAACTTGTTTGTTCAGTTTGCAATTTGGTTTGAAATTATGCAGCCTTGTATTTAATTAATTCCATGCTTGCAAACAATTTTTCTTTCCCTCTTTGTGAACCAAGAAGAGACATCTTCTTGCGATTTGCAGAGAGGACGAACAAATTGATTCCATCCAACACCTTTAATGATGAGTTTTTGATTAACTATCTGAAAAATACTTTTCCAAATTCATCTGTGTTTGACTTCTCTTTTTCTGGCTTTGCAGGTGAATATTAATTGGGGCAAGGGAAGCAACAGTAGAAGATGAAGATTTCAAGAAATTTAGGATATAGATTTAATTTATTTTTAATCATTGTAATAAACGTCATTGTAACACTGTAAATAAATTTACTGTATCAAATAAACATTTGTAACAACAATTGAAAATGAATAAAAATCTTTTTTGTCAGATATCTCTTTTAATTCTTCTGCACTTGTTTATTTAATTACTTAAATTTCTTGAATTATAATAATTGGAAGTTATCCCAATAATTTTAACTTAGAAATTATAAATAATCAACAAACGTCCGGCGTTCCAAATAACCAAAAGCATTGCACAGTTAAACAAAACAAATGTCCATACGTCTTTCATTTCACTGATTAAACCAACACTGTAAATTTTCAATCAGAAGCCTCAGCTTCTATCCCAGAGTTTCAGGTTTTGAGAGACAAACAGGAATCTTGAACAAGCATCAAAACCATGTGACAGTCAAATGAAATGTTGTGGATTCAATTCCTTCTGAGAATGCGCGTGCAAACCCTAATTGTGGATTTTTGTCAAAGAAGCGTCTGCTTAGTCAAACCCTGAGCCAAACTCAACCAAATCAATAGAAACCCTAATAATCTGCTTAGACTAATTCAAAATCAATGGAAACCCTAATTTTGTTTGACTGATAAGAAAAATCTGTTTGACTGATTCTTGAGCCAATCTGAAAAATCAGGAAAAGCCCGATGCTGTGATTTCTTGTGAAAAAGAGAGAGGGCAAATTTTGGGGTACAACACACCCCTTAGTCGACTTAAATTTAAGAATGGGCCATCAGATACTGCTGTATCATCCTTAGTTAGAACATTTCTTCTATTTTAAATCTTGAAAATATGATCATGAGGTAGGGCAAATTTGAGGTACTACACTACGAGGTTAATACTGACGAAGCGGAATAAAATCCTTGATTTCATGAAGTGAAAAGCACCTCGAGGCTCAAGAGTATCCTGAGGAGGAATCAATCAATGAGAAGAAGTTTCTAAAGAGTTTCTCTGCTAAGTTTTTCCTAAGTAACAAAATCCTGTACAAGTGCAACCACGATTCAACTTTACTTCATTGTATGGATAAGAAGGAAGTTAAGGAAATCATGGAAGATATTCACGAAGGAATCTTTGGTACGCACTCTAGTGGACATGCAATGGCCAAAAATATTCTGAGAGCGGGTTACTATTCACCCACCATGGAAACTAACTGCCACCTCCATTCAAGAACTTGTCACAAATGCCAAATCTATGCTGATAAGGTGCATGTACCTCCAGTTCCATTCAATGTCTTGACTTCTCCTTGGCCATTTGCAATATGGGGCATTGATATGATTGGAGAAATCAAGCCTACTGCTTCCAATGGGCATAGTTTCATCCTAGTTGCTATTGATTATTTCACGAAGTGGGTTAAAGCAGCCTTGTTTGCCTCTATTACCAAGAATTTGGTTGCTTGGTTCATTAAGCATAATCTTATATGTCGGTATGGCATCCCCGAAAGTATTATCGTAGTTAATGGTACTAATATCAACAACACTATTATCACAGAACTCTGCATGCAGTTCAAGATCAAGCACCACAATTCTTCTCTATATCGACTGAAGATGAATGGTGCAGTGGAAGCTGCCAATAAGAACATTAAGAAGATTATGCAGAAAATGGTTGTGACCTACAAAGATTGGCACTAGAAGTTACCATTTTCTCTTCATGGCTATCGCACTTCAGTACACACGTTAACTGGGGCAACCCCATTCTCTCTAGTCTACGGTATGGAAACAGTCTTACCTGTTGAAGTCCAGATTCATTCTCTAAGGATTATGAAAGACGCAGATTTGGATTCAGACTAGGCTAGACCAGATAAATCTGATTGACGAGAAAAGACTTGCGGCTATTTGTCATAGGCAGATGTATCAGAAGCGTATGATCAAAGCCTTCAACAAGAAAATCAAATATCAGGTTTATCAGGTTGGTGACTTAGCAATAAAGCGTATCATTCTTCCACAAGGTGATCCCACGGGAAAATGGACTCCCACATATGAAGGGCCATTCGTAATTAAGAGGATATTCTCTGGCGGTGCAATGATACTTACCATCATAGACGGTGAAGATTTTATGCACCCTATGAATGCAGACATAGTCAAAAAATACTACGCATGAAAGCGACCCGCTAGGTTAACTGGCCTAGGAAAAAATAAGGGCATCCCGACGCACCAAAAGGGTTCAGGCAGAAATTAGGGATATATATATATATATATATATATATATATATATATATATATATATATATATATATATATATATATATATATATATATATATATATATATATATATATATATATATATATATATATATATATATATATATATATATATATATATATATATATATATATATATATATATATATATATATATATATATATATATATATATATATATATATATATGTAAATATTATACACCCGACAAGTCGAAAACCTGAAAAGGCGGCTTGGGCAAAAAAGGGTATCCTGGTGGACTGAAAACTCGAAAGGGCGGTCCAGGCAAAATTTAGGGATTAAGGCGTATGACTATGTCCTGTTGGATCATCTACCTACAACAAGCTTTGTTACCAAATGTCAAAGATCAAACGGTATAGATTAAGTCAGTCAACTTCTTCGGATAGTGAGGGAAGATATGCTCAAAGACATAAAGGCAATAACATTGTTGAAACTTAATGGGACTATTTCCACATAGTTATTTTGTTGTTGTTTTACTTTGTACTCTTTTCAGTTTTCGACGACTTCCTTTTACCAGGATTTCTATCTCTTTGTACAAAACTGACTGTTTATAGGCAAACTTTCAATACAAGTATAATTCAAAATTCAAATTTATTTTTACTTTCTCTATTTTTTTTGCAAAAAACATCCAAAGACTAAACTAAATGAACATATGCATATGAATATGATTACCATTAACAAATATATGCATAAAAACAGGAATAAGCATTTGCTAAAGACTCTAGGGGTTGGGGAAAGGTTCAAGTCATCCAAAAATCCCCATAGAGCTACCTTCATAAGCTCATCTTTAATAGAGACACATTCCCCAGTAAGCCTAAATATGTAAGTCAAACCAGAAATTGGGGGATCCTCCAGCAGTTCACTTCTATATCTCTGACTGACAGCTTAAAAGGACCATCTTTCCCAAGAGGTTCCTCAGCAGATAGGAATATCTGATCATTTCCCCCAGTATGTGGTGAAAACTTCCTCAACACAGCCTATGAAATACTAATCCCAGGCATAAATTATTTCCTTAACACGGTTTATAGGAATTTCATACCCCAGTAGAGTCTATTTCTCCAACACCATAGAATCCTCGCCTTCCCTCTAGCAGGGTCTGACCAAAGTTGTTATCTCTAGATAAATTGCTACAATGCCTAAAACTTAGTCAGATAGCATCCATCTCTCTTATCCCCAGCCAAGATATGCAAAAAATCAATTCCTTCAGTGAACAGCGAGCAACCGACTCTCATAGATTATTTCTATCCTCAAGCAGAAGTCGAAGATCCCTAGTGGAGTATCCTTAATCAGAAGACATAAATCTCCAAGAAAATTATTCCCAACAGAAACTGAAGAATTACTTTCTTCATCTCCAGCAACAGTCAAGGATTGTCCCGATAATAACATCATTATAAGAAGCTATCGATACGCTCCAATGACATGTCGCATCTATACATCATTTACAGTATCATAACGTATGCATATCAAACGCATGTAACATTCTCATTTATTTTGAGAGCATCATTACACAATGCATACATCATGACATTGCATAAAGCTAACTTTCTCTTTTCAAGTTAAATTCGCAGACAGACGAATATTATCAACAATTTACAGACAGGATGTAAATCAATTCCCGGAACTGGAAGGGGCGACTATCTACATAACCACTATTTTCATAGAATCAGGCGTATATTCCTTATAGTGTTGTTTTGGACAAAGTCGGCGTAGACTCATTCCAAATGCATCTGCTAGACAAAGTCAGGTATAGGCTCATTCTAGTGCATCATTAAGATGAAGTCAGGCGTAGATTTCCTTTTGAAACTTTTTTGGGAAAAAGTCAGGCGTAGGCTCCTTTCAATACCTCTTCTAGATGAAGTCAGACGTAGACAACTTCTAGTGCATCATTCAGATGAAATCAAGCATAGATCCATACTGATACTCTTTTGGAAAAAAGTCAGGCGTAGACTCCTTCCAATATCTCTTCTAGATAAAGTCGGACGTACACATCTTCTAGATGAAATCAAGCGTAGATTTCCTTCTGATATTCTTTTGGACAAAGTCGAGCGTAGACTCATTCCAAACGCAATTGCTAGACAAATTCGAGCGTAGACTCATTCTAGTGCATCATTCAGATGAAGTCAAGCGTAGATTTCCTTTTGAAACTCTTTTGGAAAAAAAGTCAGGCGTAGACTCCTTCCAATATCTCTTCTAGACAAAGTCGGGCGTAGACTCATTCTAGTATATCATTCAGATAAAATCAGGCGTAGCTTTCCTTCTGATACTCTTTTGGGGAAAAAGTCAAGCGTAGACTCCTTCTAATACCTCTTCTAGATGAAGTCGGACGTAGACAGCTTCTAGTACATCATTCAGATGAAATCAAGCGTAGATTCATTGTGATACTCTTTTGAAAACAAAGTCAGGTGTAGACTCCTTCAAATATCTCTTCTAGATAGAGTCGGGCATAGACATCTTCTAGATAAAATCAAGCGTAGATTTTCTTCTAATAATCTTTTGGACAAAGTCGAGTGTAGACTCATTCCAAATGCATCTGCTAGACAAAGTCGGATGTAGACTCATTCTAGTGCATCATCCAGATGAAGTTAAGCGTAGATTTCCTTCTGAAACTCTTTCAGAATAAGATTCAGACGTAGACTCCTTCCAATATCTCTTCTAGATGAAGTCGGGCGTAGACATCTTCTAGATGAAATCAAGCATATATTTCATTCTGATTATTCTTTTGGACAAAGTCAGGCGTAGACTCATTCCCGTACATCTTCTAGACAAAGTCGGGCATAGACTCATTCTAGTGTATCATTCAAATAAAATCAAGCATAGATTCACTCTGATATTCTTTTGGACAAAGTCAAGCGTAGACTCATTTTGATATTCATATCAATAAGTTACTCTGGATGGCATCTATAAGCCCATCTCTGACGACATCCCGTCACTCTCCAAATGGAATATATAAGCCCATTTCTGGTACAATCAACCAACAGTGTTACTTCATGCACATGCGAGTGCAAATTTATGGGCACTTAAGTGTCCAATCCTCTTCCACCTTCAGACCATGAATGACGAGCATGCCAATCTAACCCTTCAGGTTTAAGAAGATTGAACGGGGGCAGTTGTTGTACCCCAAAATTTTCCCTCTCATTTTCAAATCAAATTATTTCAAGAGGTCTCCTCATCTTCCTAGGGTTCTCAATTGCTCAAGGTTACTCAAGAAATTGATTAGACAAGTCTTATCCTAAGCAATTAGCCTACAACTAGGGTTTTGCTTTTCTCAAAGGAAATTGGACTTCTAATGCCTCAAATTGTTTTCATAACTCCTCATATGCTTCAAATAGTACTCATGCCAAGTTTCATGCCTTGTATCACCAGTTTGCTCAGTCAATTGCTCAGGTGATGGAAAATAAACTATATTGGATAAAAAAGTCAACCATGGTCAAAAAATAGTCAAACTTCAAGATTTTTGGTCAACATCAACATTTTGAAGTTATATTCATCATTTTATCAAGGGTTGATCATGATTCCTCGAGAAAAAACCCTCAAATCATCAAAAGTCAAAAGTTGCCAAATTAGGGTTTCCTTAGGAGAAGTCAACTGAAGTTTGACCAAGCATAACTTTCACATGCTTCATCAGTTTTCCCCCAAGAAAAGCTCATTTTGAAGTAAATTGAATTCTCTACAACTTTATCTCTCTAAGATCAAGTCCAAAAATGCATCATTTGAGATATATAAGCCAAGACATTATATGTAATTTCAAAAGTCAACAAAAAGACACTTTTTGTCAAGGCAACTTACATCACGATAAATTCTTAAAATACAAAAATTATCAACATAGAGATTGTAGAGGACATATTGAGCTTTCCAAAAATACTAATATCACTTTAAAATAATTAAAATTGAGTGAGATATGATTGGTGCAAGTTGACCAAATTTTGAGAAAATACATGAAACTTCATTTGAGCAATCTTGAACTTTTGGACTAATGGGCCTAACTTTTGAGGTTTAAACATGTTTATAACATGTTAGAGGACCTCTCGGTTCATTTATATGTTACTTTGATTTTTTATTTTATTTATTTTGATTTTATTCAAATTAATTCAAAATAAATCAAATAAAATATGAGTTGATGGACCAAAGGGTGTGTAGGCTTCATTTGGGTATCTTCTAGAAGGCCCAAGGCCTCTTAAGAGCTTTCCAAAATCGTGACAACATGTTGGGAACAAGAATCTTCAAGTTTGCAATGTTTTTAAAATAATTTTGGAAAGATTTAAATGTGTTTTCTTTCCAATGAATTGTGACATAATGATACAAGATCCTTCCCTTGTTTTGATCAGTTTTCATTCCTCTATAAATACATGCAATACTCAAGTGCAGAAGACAAAGTGGCTGCCATAAAAGCAAGGTTTCAAAATCACAAATTTTCACAGAAAGGTGCAAACTCGTATCAAAATTTTCAGCCACTCTCAATCAAAACCAAGCCTCAAATCATGTTCCTGAAGCTCCCAAGGATCTCACCAAGTCTAGAAACAAATCTATTCACGTCTGGAATAGCTTACACAAGCCCACCGATTTTGGTAATTTTCTTGAATTTGAATCTTTTAATTTATGCATATTTAACTAATTTCGTGTGCACATATGAGTTCATCATGGTGTTTGGAAAAGGTTTGAATAAGAAAATGCAAGCTTTAACGCAGGGATGATGAGTTACCATGGCTAGGGCACGATCAAATTCTCTCTTTGAAACTCCATTTCCACTAATTTATTTCTTTTTTACAATTAAAACCAAAACATATAAAAATCAGAATATTACATAAAATAAAATAAAAATAGTCTTTTAGGTTTTCTTAATTAACTTTTTTCATTTAATTAGATTTTAGGTCTTATTTTTTAATTTTTAAAATTAATTAGAATAATTAGGTTTTTTATTAATTATTAACTTAAATTATTTTCTACAAAAATACACAAAAAAAATTAATTTCTAACGTTTTAGATTTTAGGACTTTAAAACATCTTTTCTAACATTTTCTTATTTATTTTCCCCTTTACTTTTTTAGAAAAATTGTATAGGTCGCACAATTTTTTTTGTAATAGCTGTAGTTTTATTTCTCATAAATTTATACTATTGTATCTGCCCTAAAGTCTTGTAATAGCTTTATTAGGGTTTACTTTTATGCACCTTACTTTTTGCACCTATATTATGCTTGCTTGTCTGTATATATTTAACAGTTAGTAATAGGCTTGTATGGCTAGATTTAAAGTCAATCGTTAGATAACCCTAATCAAGATAAATAACTCAACTGAATTGCTCTTGCAGACATGCACCTCTAGGGTAGCCTCCCTTGTTGCCTTCGGAAATAGTGATCATGTCCCTCAAACGTAGGGAAACCATTAGCAAAGACCCTCAGTCAAAGTCATCATAAAGATCATAGTCCCACGATGTCCCTCGAAGTTTCCTACGAGAAATGATCTTGTTCCTCGATGTTGCCTACGAATATATGATGACAATCCCTTCGAATTGCTAAGGTATCCCTATATGTTGCCTTCAATGACCATAGCAACGAATCTACGCATATCCCTTCACATCCAATGGATGGGGTTACCTACCAACTAATGGTATGGACAACACCATCCCTAACGGAAAATGAAAAAGAATAACGAAAGACCTTTCAATGGGTAAGGAAACCCTTAATTGCTTGCTCACAAATTAAAATAATTTTCACACCTTATACTGTCAAAACAATTACTTTCAAACGCTTTATAAACACTCTTGAGGACTGATACAGGGGTTATTATAAAGCAGACTACCTTACATTGGCATTTTTCAAAGCACATACAAAGCAAATTAAAGTGAGCTAAGCAATTAAGAGCCCATAGATAACTACAGATGAAAAGGGTGCTAACACCTTCCCTTTTCATAACTTACCCCCCGAACTCAAAATCTTAAAAGGTCTTTCTTGTTCTTTTCACCTTTAATAAGTATTGGATAAAAGAAAAGTCAATGGACACTCTTGCTATCCACAACATTTTGCGATAAAACACAAAAAACCAAGTTAGTTCTCCCACTGTATTACAGTGTGTCTCATCTGGAGTCACCATCGATGACTATCAATCCGACCTAAGTTTTGTTGAAGATTTAGGGTTCTTCATGACAATTCAGTACCATATGAACCAACAAATCATAGAACCCTTCTTTATTCAGCCAAAAATTGGTTTAATTTCTCCCTTTCCAACTTCCGTCCTCGAGCCACACCAAGAAGCACTATGTCTCATGATGACATAATCTTTGTTTTCCTCTTGATCCATCACTTTAAGATCAACCTTCCCAAAACCATAATTAATCATCTGAAACACTCCACTGAAATATCATGAACTCGGATTCAATCCTATATTCCTTATGGAAGGGTACTATCTGAAATAATAATTCATGACAGGGTGTGTTAGTTGATAAAGAAAAATGAACCAGATAACACATTGGTTAAAGAATATTGCGCTAGGATTGATACTGTTCAAGACTTTGATAATTGAAATCTTGTATGAAATGGTTTAGAAAATCTAAAGTCTTCTTCTAATTTGTGATTCTTTTCTCTTAATGTACTCTAGAGTTTTCTTCTATCTGATATAATAGATGAAATTATATTTTCGATGATGTCAAAAAGGGGGAGAAGTATAATAATATTTTGATGAACTTAAAGAAATGTAAAAACTCATCATAATAATATAATGATATAAGATATGCATTTACCTCTAACGTGTGCTTGTCTGTTTGATAATTAACCGAGGAACTCTGAACAAGTTCACTAGGCATTCTAAGACAGGTCAAAATGAAATAACTCTGTTAAATTTCTTAAGAACTGATTTTTCATGTATTAGAAGATGTATACTCTATGAACATATGTTCAAGAATCAGATAGACCCAATACTGTTCAGAAGTTGAGAACTTTCTAAAAGTTAAAGTTATCTTGATTTTGATATCATAATGTTCAGAAGATGTATAATGTCTAAGAATGTGATAATTAGAACATAAGTATAAAAAAAAGAAGCATATGTATTCCAGAAGTACAGAGAAAATCAGAAGTTAAAGATAGTATGAAATTCCTGAAGTCAGGAATCTCAATATCATGATATATAATCTATTGAAACCAGGGGGAGTTTTGCTCTAATAGTTCAGAGTTGGGATATTCGATCTTCATCAAGTCATTGACTCAGGGGGGTATCAGAAAAAGGATAAGTATTTCTTACCCTTCTAATTTCACTGATTATGATTATATGTACAAAATTGTGTAATCAAAATACACAGTTTTGTCATCATCAAAAAGGGGGAGATTGTAAGAACAAGATTTAGTTCTACAATATTATCTCTGAGTTTTGAAGATAACAAATGAGTACGATTGTATGAACAATTTTGTTATACTAATGTTTGTTATTGTTGAGTACTTAACAAACAGGTTCTGCTTTTGATGAATGGTGTGGCCAAGACATTAGAAAAGAATTGATTCAGCTTCTATGCTACATAAATTCTGTTGAACAGTAGCAAGACACTTCAGAAGGTTCTGAAGTGTAAGCCCTGACATTTTCTTGAAGAAACCAGTCAAAATATATGAAGACGGAAGTTTTTACTTATGTCCAAATGCTGAAGACTCAAGCTTCTAAAGACAACGTGTTCTAAGGAAACTAGTCAGAAGATCTGAAGATAGAAGTTGGTACTTACGTTCAGATGCTGAAGACTCACGTTTCTAAAAGACAATGTGTTTCAAGAAAAAAGTTAGAATATATGAAGACAAAGTTTCTACTAAAGTCCATATACTAAAAACTTAGTTTCTAAAAGATAACTTGTTCCAAAGAAGACAGAGTTAAAAGATATGAAGACAATGTTTCTAACTGATGTCCAGATGCTGAAGACTTTGTGTTTCTAGTAACAGGGTTCTGAAGATAAGGATTCTTAAAGAAGCAAGTGCTAAAGATTCTAAGACAGAAGGTCTGAAGATTCAAAAGGCTTGAAGTTCTAAAGGTCCAAGGTTATCTACAAACAGGGTCTGAAGACCAAGTGCTCAATACTCTAAAGACGCGGTTCTTAAGACTCTGGAGCCTTGAAGCTCTTCTGATCTAAAGGTTCGCTACAACGGGTTCTCACGACCAAGTGCTGAAGACTCTGAAGACTCAGTTCTTAAGACTCTGAAGACTTGAAGTTATGAGGACCTTATGTTATGTTCCCTCTTCTAATCTCATGCTCGCAGAAGCCTCTGAAGTGCAGAAGGAAATAATATAATGGTAACACAGTACAATAGTACAAAATACGAAAAGATTTATGACACTACCTCTCCACTAACTAAAAGTGTGGAAGAGATAAGGACGTCATAGTACTATTTGTAACGACTCTTTTTTCAAATATCCAACGACTCTATTTTTTTGGGATATATAAGAAAATAACCGTATGTTTAAAACTGTTGGTTGGTTAGTTGTCGCTCAACACATGATGCTGAATAACGATGAGTGTGCCATAGGCTGCTTGGCTGGGTGCTAAAAGTTGCAAGTTGAAAATCAAAGGTTGTTGATGTTCAAGTTAAAAAGAAAACCTATCACTATTAGAAGATAACCAAATCGAAGCAATCATCCACTATAACAATATGAAGAATTCTACAAGATGTTATTCAATTTACCATCATATACATCTTGGAAGAATCACGAAGAAGCAATGAGATATTGCTCATATCTTGATTAATGAAGAAAGAAGATAAAGATGAAGAATTCTTCAATATGTAATTCAAATCATCAATCATATACATCTTGACAAAATTAAGAAGAAGCAAAGAGTTGTTGCTCATAGCTTGCTCAACAAAGAAGATGAAGACAAGAAGACTACAAGATGCTACACTTATTTTAAATTAGATTCATCTTTGTAGAAATACGTAAAACACAAGAGTTGTTGCTAGATTGTGTTATTTCTTAAGATCTTCATGTAAATTGTTTGTACACAAGAGTTGTTGCTCAAAATTGTGTCAAATAATATGTACTTAAATTGGGAGTAATCTGCTTGATAAGAAGCACTCATATAATATCCAGAAAAACCATTCCGTTTAGAATTGGCTGGCACCTCAAGTGATCGAGTGGAGATCAGAAGACTTGAGAAGATTTTGTTTGTGGCCATTGTAGATGAAATCCTGGTAGTGGGTTCTATTGTGTCAATGGTAGTCATATCTCAAATGGGACTGAGTGAAGGTCAGCCTTCTAAGATCACTAATGGATATCATCGAAAGGAAATTCTGATAGAAGAATATGGGGAATCAGATTCTGTTGGGTTAATGAACGTTATATTCGATTTGGATCCCTTAACGTTTCATTAGATGTTAGTCATTGACGGTTGCTCGTGTGATTGTAATCAGATTGATTATAGTGGATTAAGTTCTTGAGTTCAAGGTGAAATCACCTCGGAAGGATGGCCTAGATTAGCTTGAGGGTTTCTCAAGTGAACCGTGATATATCGCGTGTTCTTTACTTTTGCTTATGCTTTAGAGTTTGTTTTCTGAACCAAAATAGAAGCATTAAATAGAAGCAACAATCAGAAGCATTGTTCAACAAATACTTCTTAGAAGCAAAAGTTTTACAAGAAAGGAAAACCCAATTCAAACCCCCATTTCTTGCGTTTTCTTCACACCTTCACAGACTGCAGTGAAATCCAAAGAATTTTCAAAGTCGAAAGATTTGAAGATTGAAGATAGTGGTGAAGGCTTAAATGTGTCAAGAGGAGGAGGTGAGCGTAAAAGGATTTCAAAATCAAAGAGGTTTGACAAGTCAAAGGTAAAATGTTTTAATTGTCAGAAAATCAATCACTTTAAAAGGGACTGTCCTGAGAGAAATTTCAATGAAGCTTTTGTTCAAGTTGCAGTTGCCTTGGGTGAGGAAAGTTATGAGGATGTCGATGCACTAGTAGTGTCGAGTTTGGAAACTGAAGATAGTTGGGTCATTAACTCATGTTACTCTTATCACATGTGTCCAAGAATATAATACTTTGAAACTTTGAAGATGGTGCAAGGTGGAGTAGTTCGCCTTAGTGATAATAAGGTTTGTAAAGTTTATGGTATTGGTACGGTCAGACTTAAAATGTTTGATGATCGTGTACTTCGTATTCATAATGTGAGGTATGTTTCAGAACTCAATCGAAATTTATATATATATATATATATATATATATATATATATATATATATATATATATATATATATATATATATATATATATATATATATATATATATATATATATATATTTGATGATCTAGGCTATTGCACTAGAGTTGAACATGGAGTGTTGAAGATTTTGCGTGATGAATTGATTATTGTTAAAGGATCTAAAATATGTGGTCTATATATTTTATAAGATTCAAATGTTGTTATTTATTCATCGTTAACTAGTGGAGGCTTTCATGACAAGGAAGAACTCTGAGATTTGAGTTTAAGGCATTATGAATGTCTTGAGAAAGTTTTAGAGGAGTATAATGAATTTTGCAGAAATCAAGGGATAAAAATGCATGTTACCGCTGAGTTTTTATTGAGTTTCTGGGGAAGAGTTGAGGTTAAAACAACTTACTTGATTGGTAAAAAAATTCTTCAGAGGGAGAATAGTGAAAACTAAGGGAGAAATCTGTCATAAACTATAACGAAGAAAACTCAGTTTGAGGTAGAGTTTTCTACTATGGATGCTAGCAATGGTGAGGGAACGATTACAAAGATCTTTGATTATCATTTGACTCATGATAAGGTAAGAAGGATTATTGTAGCATCTCAAAGGAACGATTATGCTAGCCTTGGATATTATGTTTTGAATGTGGCTGAAGGATTACCAAATACAAAAAGAAGAACCTTTAGAGAGGCATTTGAAAACAGGTGGAGTCAAGGGTGGTTGAAAAATCATACTTGTGGACTTGTTAAATTACCTAGACAGAAAAGGATATTTGAAAACAAGTGGATGCAAGTGGCGAGACCAAGATTCAAGGGTTGTTTGAATTTAATCAAGGTTATTGATTAGAGTTTCAATCTGGTAGAGAGTATCAATGTTGTTGATGGTTAAATTGGTATCAACGCGGTTTTAAGTCAAGATTGAGATTATTGAAGAGTGCCTTAAAACTTTTGTTGATGAAGAGAAATAAAAACATGTTTCGAGATTGCCAAAAAAAAAATCAAAAAATCAAAAAATAATCTTGTCCGAGCGATTTACGAGTATCGGATTCAGTCGGTTCGATTCATTGATCTATTCATTAATGTTAGAATATTTTATATTAATTTAAAGATCATATAAATTAATATAAAAATATATTTTAAGATATTTATAATATTTTAAAAGATATTATAAGATATATATTTATAATATTCTAAATAATATTATAAGATATATACTTATAATAGTCTAAGAGATATTATAAGATATTTATAATATTTGAGAGGTATTATAAGATTATAATAATATCTTTTATTCTAACAATTAAGGAGATATGTTTTGGGATTTGTTATAGATTTGTTGAATTTTGACTATATATATATATATATATATATATATATATATATATATATATATATATATATATATATATATATATATATATATATATATATAGTGTGACAATTTTATAGCTTTAGAGAAAAAGGGAGAAATAAGGATTTAGGAAATTTCAAGGGAAAATTTAGAAAGGAAAAAGTTTTTTGGGAAACCTTTGGAGTTATCTAAGGTGATTTGAAAATACTTTTAAATACCTTGAATTTGAGTGATTTTTATATTGAGAATTCGAGAGATAGGGAAACACTTGGGTAGAAAATAGAGTTTGTTCTTTGGTAACTTGCGAAGACTATTTTCTTGTAACTTATATGTAATCTCTTGTAACAACTTTTTGAGTATAGTGAATTAGAGAGTTGTTCTCTCCAGAGTAGATCATTTGATCGAATTGGGTAAATAAACTTTCATCTTTTTTTCGCCTTATTTTATTATATTATCTGTGTACTATTATTGTAGACCATTTATTTTAGTTGATATTATTCTTTACCTCACAAATTATAATTGAATTTTGTCATAATTCACAACAAGATTCACAACATTGTTGTTATATAATTATTATTATAAAATCACTAATAACTGTAAATATTTAAAAATAAATATGTATCAAATCACCAACATAATAAATTCAATACGACTAATAAGTATAAATATTTATAAATATCATTAATAACTATAAATATTTACAAATATTTTATTAATTAAAATAAAATAGAGATTAGGGTAATAGCGACCCATGAAAATAATGAATTTTAATAATAAAATTCATAAAAATTAATAAAATTTTAAAATATCACTCTCTCTCTCTCGTTATTTCTTTAGAATATAATAATAAATTAATAATTTTAATAATAAAAATTATGGAAATTATATTACAAATTACAAAATAAAAAACTATAATATAAATCTTTCTAGAGTTGTTGCATAAATATACTGTAACAAAATATTGTTTTTTTATACTTTTTAATGGTAATCAAAATGCAGTAACATTCAAACTGATATCATTTTAAAATCTATTTTAAAACCTTTGAATGCATAAATGTAAATCAATGCTTTGTTTTTTACATAGTTAAAAATTAATGTCAAATACATAGTTTAAATATCCCAAAAACAATTGAAAATTGATCAGTAATAGTATTATTTTATACCCCAAACGGTAAAGACTAATATGTTAAGAGTAAATTTTAATTTAAAATTTTTTATCAAGCTTTAAAAACTTTATCTCATCCAAATATTCTTAAATACATCATTAATATCAAAATTATTATCTATTTTTTTTAAATCGTTGACTCATAATCTTATATCAGTTGACTCATAATCTTACATCAGAAAATGTATATACTAATCAACATTATCAATTTTCGGTTTATCAGTTTATTCCTTTCGAAACAAAGCAACTTGTAAAAATTTATAAACACATAATACTCATTCACACATTTGATCAGTGAGAAGGAATTAGAAGTTTTCAAAAGATATATTCAACGCAAAAGCTCATTATAGTCGCCACATGTATATTTTGGTGGGCATCGCACAAAAAGCATCTTTATTTGCTAATGCTTGAGTATCGAGTCTTAGACACACAAAATATTCTAAAAGATAGGTCACAAAATAATATCTAACGAACTGATTATTAGAGATAGATGTACATAGGTTAGTGATTGTGCATGCATAGGTTAGTGATTGTGCATGTATAGGTTAGTTAGAGTAAGTATGAAATTATTTAAGAATGTAACTAACTTTATCACTCAACTACATTGTATAAATATTCATAAGCTAAGGTTTATTCAATAGCATGTGATCACAAATGTATCAAGAAAAGCTTGATCTTTACATTCTCTCTTCCATGCAAAACTATGTTTATCAATGGAGGTTCAATTATCTCTTATAACATGGTATCATTCGCCTAAGGGGACAATTTCATTCTGTTGCATTATCATCATCATGGCTATCGTATTCCTCTCGACGGTGGGTGCAAGTTGCTTCAAAGAAACATCTATCCGAAATTTGCAAAAGAAAGATTCAAAAAATCTTGGTGTATGTTTCTTCAAAGAAGCATTGGAACTGTACTGCGACCTAAAGAGCATAATATCTCTGTCGTAATCGATCGCACCAAAGAAATCATCCACAGGTTCAAATGCATTGATTTCAAGTGGAGATTAATCATACAAGTGATTCCGCCAACGTACGCTAAGAGACCAAGAACAAGTAACGAACAGCACGGTCACACCACGGTGAAATCAAGTATTCATCGCTTCGATGTAATGTTTCACAAGAAACACAAAAACATGGCTATTTTCCATTTGTAATGGAGAAAGCGAAAGAAGTTCAACAGGAACAGAAGACACTGAAGCTTTTCACTCTCACGAATAATAGAGTGTTGAAAAGATTCAGCAGTATGTGGCAATTTATGGCTCTGGATGATACTGCTACGTTTGAGATGTTAGCGATGGATAATAAATTAAGAAATATGATACATTTGGATCTGTTTTTGGAGCTTAAGGAGTTGTATAAGAGTGTTGGTAAACCTTGGAAAAGAGGTTATTTGTTGTATGGTCCACCAAGGTGTGGTAAATCAAGCTTGATTATTATTGTGGCTAGTTACATCGCTTTCGATGTTCATGATTTGGAATTAGGTGATGTTCTGCAAAATACTGAGCTTAGGAGTTTGTTGATGCCAACACGAAATCGTTCTATATTTGTTGTGGAGGATATTGATTATACTCTTGAGCTTCATAACCGTCTTGCATTTACAGTCCCTCCTTGCCTTGCTGATAAGCTGCCGGTGACTTTATGAAGACTCCTCAATTTCATTGATGGTTTATGGTCTAGCTGTGGGGAAGAGAGGATCATAGTGTTCACTGTCAATCACATAAACAAATTGGATCCCGCTCTACTTAGGCTAGGGCGCATGGATTTACATATTTCTTTGTCTTACTGCAACCCGTGTGTGTTCAGAGAGCTAGCTTCGTTGAAGAGAATATGGCCCTTCATCAAGTTCCTTCAAGGATCCTTAAGTATACGAATTGTTACTACTACAAAACTAAAAGTCATAAAATTTCATTTGCATTTGAACATGGTAAGTTAGGTACTAAGCTAGGCATAACTCAGTTCAATCATGTACTTGATACTTGTTATTCGGCTGATTGGACACAACTTTTATGCAAGGTAAAGCAAAACCTATCATGTAAATCGATGTCTTTATTTGCTTAAAATAATCAACTACAGGAAGTAATCCCACAACCATTTCTGCTAAAACCTTTAAAGCCTCTTCAAGTTCAACAATTAGAGACTCATTTCTAATTGCAACATAAACCTCTTCTTCCACCAGATGCTCTTCCATCATCTATTCTTTTCAAAGCAAGTCCACATGAGAATAAAATCAAATAATTACCAAAAGTAAAACATAACATAACATAGCTTTTACAACAAAATAAATAAATAGTATATCATACATTAATTTGCGACACACTTCTTTTGAAAATCCATCAATTTCCCTCGCCACCACCGCCATTATTCCGCCAGACATTCACCAGTGACCAGATTCACAACCATCGTGTTTGAGCTTGCCGTCACCAAAACTGCACTGCTTGGTGGTAGTTCGCAAATCTGTTTCTCATTTCAATATCATTGGTGGCTCAAACAAACCATTGAATAATAAATGTTATTAGTAGTGGGGTTTTTATTAATAAGGTAATGGAAAAGTTAAATATCAAATGTAATTGGAAGGTCAAGAGATAGTGGGTTATAATAATATTTACTAATAGCATTTACTTTCTTAGAATAATAGAAGTTTTTGGGTCTATATAAAGATCAAGATTGTATTTTATTAAACAACAAGTTATAAAAATTTGCTCATTTTCTCTAACAAATTGGTATCAGAGCTGATGGTAAACATGATGAATCAAATGCCGTTGTCACGGCTAACGAAGTCAAATTACGAAAACTAGAGTATACAAATGAAAGCTCTTCTTGGATCTCTAGACGTGTGGGAGGTGACCAGAGATGTGTTTGAAGAACCAACAGATGTTGCGGGACATACGACAACTTAAAATAAGGCGTTGAAAGAGACGCGATTGAATGATAAAACGACATTATACATGTTGTTCATGAATGTTGAGGAATCAGGTTTCGAAAAGATTGCTGGTTCGACTACGTCGAAAGAAGCATGAGACGCGTTAGAGAAAGTGTTCAAAGGAGCAGACCGAGTGAAGCAAGTTCGACTCCAAACTCTTCGTGGCGAATTGGAGAGGATGCAGATGAAGGAGACAGAAACTGTATCTGACTACATCACACGCGTACAAAAGGTGGTGAACCAACTCACCAGAAATAGCGAAATAGTAACTGATGCACGAGTTGTTGAAAAGATCTTGAGATCTTTAACAGATAAATTTGAGAATATTGTGTGTGCAATAGAAGAATCGAAGGACCTTTCGACGCTCTCAGTCGAAGAGCTCGCTGGTTCTCTCGAAGCACATGAACAACGTAAGATGAAAAAGAAGGAAGAAGCAGTCGAAGAAGAAAATCAAACCAAGGATTCGATCAAAGACGAAAATGTACTCTTTTCTCAAAACTTTCGAGGAAGAGGACGTGGCAATGGAGATCGTGACAGTGGTCGAGGCAGCAACTTCGAGAGAGGACATTCGAACCAACAAAATTGGCGTGGCAGAGGACGTGGTCAAAGAGGTGGTTGATCGAACCACTCCAACTTCGAATGCTACAAGTGTGGGAAGTATGGTCATTACGCGAAGGATTGTAATTCCTACAAATGTTATAACTGTGATAAAGTGTGACATCTTGCAAAGGATTGTCGAATAAAAAAGAAGGTAGAAGAAACAACCAATCTAGCCTTAGAAACTGAAGCGAATGAAGGTTTTCTCCTGATGGCTCAAAATGAAATCAACACCAATAATGATAATGTTTGGTATCTTGACTCAGGAGCAAGTAATCACATGTGTGGTTACAAACACCTGTTTAAAGAAATGAAAAAAATTGAAGATGGTAATGTGTCTTTCGGAGATGTATCGAAAGTGAAGGTCGAAGGAAAGGGTACAATCAGTTACTTACAGAAGGATGGCTTGATTGGATCAATCGAAGATGTTTACTATGTACCAGATCTCAAGACCAACATCTTGAGTTTGGGACAACTTATAGAAAAATATGTTTCGATACTTATAAAAGATCGAATACTGCATTTGAATGACAAAGTAGGACATCTGATTGTCTGTGTCGAAATGGAAAGAAATGGAATGTACAAACTGAATCTGAGGAACGTTCGAGAGAAATGTCTACAAGTCGAAATGCAAGACAAACCGTCACTATGGCATATGCGCTTTGGTCATCTACATCATGCTGGTTTAAGAAGGTTGGCGAAAAGGAACATGGTGCACGGGCTACCAGACATGGATTATGAAGGAAAGTTTTGTGAAGAATGTGTGCTCAGCAAACAAACAAGAACCTCATTTCAAAAGAAGGCAGGATATCAAGCTAAACAAATTATCGAATTGATTTATACTGACATATGTGGGCCAATCACTCAAGAATCCTTCAGTGGAAAAAGGTACTTCATTTCTTTTATCGATGATTTGTCACGAAAGACCTGGGTTTATTTCTTGAAAGAAAAGTCTGAAGCATTAGAGGTGTTCAAAAGATTCAAAGTAATGGTGGAGAAGGAAACCGACAGACGTATCAAAGCAGTTTGATCTGACAGAGGTGGTGAGTACACTTCGACGATCTTTATGAAGTATTGTGAAAAGCAGGGCATAAGGAGATTCTTAATTGCACCATATCCACCTCAGCAAAATGGTGTGGCTGAAAGAAAGAATCAAACTATTCTTGATATGATTCGATCAATGCTTAAGAGCAAGAAGACGTCAAAAGAATTCTGGGCAGAAGTTGTACAATGTGCTGTTTATGTTCAGAATTGATGTCCACATTCGAAGTTAGAAGATAAAACACCACAAGAAGCATGAGGCAGACAGAAGCCAACAATTTCTCATCTCAAAGTATTTGGTAGTGTAACTGATGCACATGTACCAGATCAACAAAGAACAAAACTTGAAGACAAAAGTCAAAAGTATATATTCATTGGGTATGATGAGAAGACAAAAGGGTACAAGCTATTCGACCTCATAAGCAAGAAAGTGATCGTGAGTAGAGACGCTCGAACAAACAAAGCGAGCAAGTAAGACTGGAATAATTCGACAGAAGTTATAGACGTAGTCGAAGAATTATTTGTCACTGTACCAACAAATATTTCAACAGAACATGAAGATACTGAAAATGAAAATGAACCTCTACAACCCAGAATGCGAAGTTTGCAAGATTTATATGATTCAACAAATGAGGTACACCGTGTGTGTCTTTTGGAAGATGCTGAAAATATTAGTGTCGAAGAAGCGTTACGAGACAAGAAGTGGAAAAGTGTCATGGACGAAGAGATTAGAGCAATAAACCGCAACAATGCATGGGAGCTAGTCGAATTTCCAAAAGGTAGTAAACCCATTGGTGTAAACTGGGTATTCAAGAAAATGATGAACGCTCAAGGAGAAATAGAGCGATACAAAGCGCGACTTGTTGTGAAGGGATACAAACAGAAAGAAAAAATTGACTATGACGAAGTGTTTGCACATGTTGCAAGAATAGAGACAATTCAATTGCTCATTTCTCAAGTTGCTCAATTCAAGTGGGCAATATTTCATATGGATGTCAAGATAACATTTTTGAATGGTGTGCTCGAAGAAAAAATCTATGTCGGGCAACCAATCGGGTATATGAGGATTGGAGAAGAGATGAAGGTGCTGAAATTGAAGAAAGAGCTATATGGGCTGAAGCAGGTACCACGGGCATGGAACACACGCATAGACACATATTTCAAGGAGAATGGGTTCGAACAATGTTCGTATGAGCATGCCCTCTATGTGAAGAAAAATGGAAGTAATGTATTACTTGTTGCTCTCTATGTTGATGACCTTATTTTTCTAGGCAGTGATGTTCAAATGATAGAAGAATTCAAGAGCACCATGACACACGAATTAGAAATGACAGACTTAGGTCTGATGAGATTCTTTCTTGGTCTGGAGGTTCGACAAGAAGAAACTGGAATCTTTATTTCACAAGAAAAATATGCAAAAGAAATCTTGGAAAAATATAAGATGAAAGGTTGTAATCCAACTTCGACGCCATTGGAACTAGGCGCAAAATTGTCGAAATTTGATGGAGGAGAACGTGTCGAAGTAAGCAAATATTGAAGCTTGGTAGGTAGTCTTCGCTATCTCACATACGCAAGGCAGGATATTTCATTAAGTATCGGCATTGTAAGTTGATTCATGGAGGATCCAGTACATTCACATTGGAAGGCATTGAAACGAATCCTAAGGTACATCCAAGGAACAATGTCATTTGGAATGTTCTATTCAAGAACAGAAGACTACAAGTTAGTTGGTTATTCTGAAAGTGATTGGTGCAGAGATATAGACGACCGAAAAAGCACTCCTGGATATGTGTTCTTCATGGGAAACACCACATTTACTTGGCTTTCTAAAAAGCAACCAATAGTAACACTTTCGACATGTGAAGTTGAATATGTGGCAGCATCTTGGTGCGTTTGTCATGCAGTATGGCTTAGAAGATTGATGAGCAAAATATAGATAAAACAGGAAGGTGCAACAGTAATACAAGTGGACAATAAATCAGCAATCGAGTTAGCAAACAATCTAGTAAACCATGAGAGAATAAAACACATTAACATTCGCTTCCACTTCATTCGAGAACATGTGAAGGAAGGAAGTGTCAAATTGAGGCATCTAGCAAGCAAGGATCAAGCAACAGATATTTTCACAAAACTATTGTCGAAAGAAATTTTCGACAGAGACAAGAAATTGATAAGCATGATGAATGGAAGAAACATTTAAGTTTACAGAGGAGTTTTGTTGAATAAACTTTAAATGTTACTAGTAGTGGAGTTTTTATTAATAAGGTAGTGGAAATGTTAAAAATCAAATGTAATTGGAAGGCCGAGAGATAGTGGATTATAATAGTATTTACTAATAGCATTTACTTTCTTAGAATAGTAGAAGTTTTTACGTCTATATAAAGACCAGGATTTTTATTTTATTAAACAATAAGTTATAAAAATTTGTTTCTTTTCTCTAAAATAGATGCAGTTGTCTTAACCAAAGGGGAACGACTATGAAGATGGAAGAATCCAAGAAAGATAAATGCTCTAGGTTGGAGGTAGAATAAATCGATGAGAGAGACGAGTTTGAATGCTCTAAAGCATGAGAGATGAGAAATTTATTTTGATGGAAATGTACTGAAACATGAGAAAGAGTATTACCCGGATAAAAGCAAGGACCTTTAAAATTGAGAGAAGAAAAAATCGTCACCTGTCTCAAAAGAAAATTTTGATTGGTCAAGAATAATTGATGTAGTCCATTACCAAAATGGGTATAATTTAATATAATTAATTTTTGTTATGAAGGATATATTAGATAGATCATTAGTTTGTTTCATGCTTAGGTAGATAATTGATAGGTGCAATATTTACGATAGACTAAATCTTATCACATCCTTTAATAACATCTTACTATATACTTCATTAGTCTCATATTATAAATAAATTTTATTTTTTTAATTCATTAAATAATTAATATGTCTTGTCTATATATAATTTAAATAGATTAATTATTTAATAAATTTAAAAAAAGTAAAATTTAATCGAACAAGAAAATATATAGAAATCCAAAGATAAATAATCCAACTACTTCGTAAAAGCAAATTTTGTAACTAATAATGGTTCACATAAACTTTTGTGAGCATTTGTTACTGTTCTTTCATTTCAACTTTATCAAATTAACGACATAAATATGATACTCAAATGATCATTTCTCAAATTTTTGCGCTAACATGGCAACATCCCCTACCTCAATAATTAATTTTAAGAGTGCTTTAAAGACACTACATCAAGAATTGAATATTACTATCTAGAATTTTTACTTTTATTGGGGATCATATTTGAGTACTAACGAAGGTGTCTAAGAACACTTTAACGCGTGAAAGAGATAAATATGTTTCTCACGAAGAAGAAGGTATTAAAATGTGGAGTGTTAAGGGCTTCATCTATTCAACCTCAATAGGGAAAATTTTAGTTTATTCTAAAGAAGGTTGTGGTGAGAAACAATTGATCAAATGTGGGAAAGAAGATGCAAAGTAAATAATGGGGTGGCAGTCGTTGCAGTGAAAAAGTTGGAGACAAAGGCATTTGAGCCATGGATATGTTCAAAGAAGTATAGACATGAAGGGACAACATCGAAAGATGGAAACCATAGAAATTCTCAAGTAATAAATGGGGGAGTAGAGATTATAAGATCTAGATTTATTGCTCTTAATAAAGAGGTGATAAAAATAGAAGTTATGAATATTGAAAATCACGAGGATCCTTTAGTTGCGTATGTTTCATTCTAAAATTTGCCGATTAATTTATTGTCATCTTGTTTAGGCTTAGGCTTCATACTCATGTACATATCTTCCATTAGATCACACCATAACTCATGCATCCACTAACAATTGAGACTTGAGACATTGGATCAAAGAATCATTAAGGTTGAGGTCTCTACGTGGTTTGAGGCTTCTGATCTACACTCTGCAAGCTTGGTTTATTTGGATTCCTCTTTGAATATGGATAGGGTTGGGCTCAATAAACATCATGAGTTTCTTTTGTTTTCATTTTCACACAGTTTTCTCAAAGCATCATCTCAAAAAGAGTTTGAATTACATAGAGTGGAGTTTGGAGTTTCAGTAAAGATTTGTCATCGTCTATAACTTGGTTTAGGGTTTTGACTGAATTCGTGATTTGAATCAAAGAGCTCAAAGCATTGTGGCATTCATAGGGTACTTGAGACTTAAGTCACTTCTTTATGTCTTTCACAATCTCATAACCATCTTCACCTTACTCTTCATGTTCATCACTTAATCACTCATTAAAGTGGTCATGATTCTCAAATCATTTTCAAGAATTTATGCTCACGGATTGGTTTTAAGATTCAAGAAAGATAGATTCAATTTTGATTTTTGTTCATTCAATACGACAAAACTCATTCAAGTTGCAAATTAAAGAGATTTTAGAAATTCAAAAGTAAGCATGTGGAGTAAACATTGCTAAACTTTGACCTTTTGAGCAAAATTCTTTTTAAGCCTTTCTTCTTGGTTATCATCACAAAAGGGCTTAATCATTCAAGATGCAAGAAGTGTGAAATTGGAATGTTTATTCAAGTTCTACTTTAACTATTTGGAATTCAAGAAATACTACAAAGTCATAATGCCAATTTATTACAAGATTCTAAGTGCAAATGCATAATGCCATTTTGTTACAGGATTCTAAGTGCAAATGCATTAAAAAAAGGAAATGAAAACTAAAAAGGATAACATAAATGGTCTAGTCGAATCTTGTTAAACTATTTACCAATGGCCATTTACCAAAACACCGACTCTGTTGACTATTCCCTAAGCCTACTTGCAAGTTGTTTCTCTTTGAGCCTCATCTCTCTTCATGCTTGAAACTTGAAGTCATGTATACTGCAACTTCAAGTAACTTCAATTTGAAACCTTTTACTATTAAACCTACATGGGACGTAATGAACAGCCTCCACCACACCAACATGTAAAAAAACCAGTCCATGATCAAAACCTATCTCAATCAACCAAACCCTTGTTGATATCCAAACTGTACAAATTTGCCCTGCGTATTATCAAGAAAAACCAAAAAAAAGTTCATCAGAAAATCCGGAGTAAAAACCACATCATAAATCGCTCTGCATCATTCTTCAATGGTCGGCCTGCTTGCAGTTTTAAAACCAGTTTGAGGTTTGATTAAAACAGAGATTGGAAAATGAGTGCAAGTTCAGATTTTAGAAGCAGATATACGAGGAAAAGAAAATCGTGAGATAAAGAAGAAAAATCCAACACCAGTTCAAGAATGATCATTCCAAAAAAGGCCTTGCATAAGTATTAAATCAGAAAACATCAGAAACAGGGGAAAACCGGTTCACAAGATCCAAAAACCAGGAAAATAAAAACCAGAAGCAAAACAGAATTTCTAACTGACTTCTCAAACTCTCAACTGATTCCATAACTGACTCATAACATATTTGTAACCAAATTTAACATCACTAACGGAATATAAAAACCGATTCTCACCTTGATTCATTCACTCTCCAATTTGTGGAAGAATCACCAAGAAATCTCCACAAAAATTCTCTCTGCTTTCTGCTTCATCATCTTCACCTTCCAACGAAAAACGGCATTGATCTTCATCTCTCTGCAACCTCAATCAATTTGTTGTAACCCCCAATCATCTTCCTTACTTTCACCTTTTTCAACCTCAATTCCCTCACTATTTGAACCTCTAATCTCTCCCCCCTGCAATAAACTTTCAGAGGTTTATTTTCAGAAGAAGGTGTCAATGATTCATCCAAGAAAAACTCAGAAAATCGACAATAACAAAAAACTCAGAACAAAGAAACTCACCATGAAATTCTCATGATCCTGCTACAAACTTCATCATCTCCATCACTGTTTCTTCAATTCACCGGATTCAAGACTTCAATCTTCATCGTTTCAATCACAGGTTTGTAACCGTTTCAACACAGCATACTCCTCCGTCTTCATCTTTCTCATAGCAACAGTAGCAACGAATCTTGCTTCATCAACACAACGATTTCGTCGCACAACAACGACTCGTACATAACGCGGAAATACGAACAAGAGAAAAAGAATCCAGAAGAACGTTACCGGTAGCGTCGCCGTCGCGTTCGAATTTCAATCCGAAATGTTTAATTTATCCTTGGAGCGCGAGAGATCCGAGGAGCGTGTTTTGGTTGATCGGGAATCCGTGAGGGAAACGAACAGATAGAGGTTGAGAAGGGAGGAGAGGCGGAGTCGGAGGTGAGAAGCGGTTGAGCGGAAGAGGTAATCATGGAAACAAAAGGTGATTGAGATGTGGGAGGATTCGAAAATATGCAGAGAGGATGAGAGATGAGACAGGGAGGTTGAGGACGGTCACGGTGGGGGAATTGGCGGCGAAATCGTCAGAAAATCGGAGAAGAAGAGGTGGCCGCCGCGTCTGTGACAGAAGAGGGAAAAGGAATTTTTTGGGATTTCACGTGAAGTTTAAGGGTCATAACAAATTCTCAAACCCAAGTTTACTTAATCCCTTTCAATTTTATTTTTTTGTGTTTTGCTGTTTATTTGTTACTATCCGAATAAATAATAACAAAATGGAAATTTCTTTGGACACTTTTTAGTGATGGAAAAAATTCTTGAAAAAGGAAAAATATTTTTTGAAAATGTATTTTTTAATATTTTAGGTGTTTACGAAAATGTATCTATGAAACATCTACGTTTAATGTCTATTCAAAAATTTGAAAACATCATGTTTTTCTTGTTTTTCTCTTCTTTCTTACATTTAGTTCTTAATAAACTATAAAATATTTGATATATTTTTTAAAAGGTGTTTAATTTATTTGTTTATGGGGTTTCTTTTAGCTTGATTGATCGGGTGATTGAGTTTGAGTTAAATGGTTGTCATACTCTGTACCATTTTACTTATAATAAGAATGACTTTCAATTCAACGTTTATGTATTTTTTATCAATTAAAGTTCTTTGAATGAATAGTAGTTAGTAGTCAATTTTGTTACATAATTTAAGAATTAAAATTAATTTTCAAACTAATTATATTTGTAATCGTTGTCCCGCTATCTAAAAATAGTGGAATACTTTCGAACAATCACGATAGATTTTACATTTAATATTTGTTGTAATAAAAAAATAGAAAAATATATTAGTAAAATAAGATCAAATAGTGTGTCAATTTTATAAAGTTAACAAGATAATTTGAAAAGATGAAGGAATAACTGATCATGAACCTCTTTTGCAATAAGCAAGAGACAAAGAAATAAAAATATTGCATAAACATAAACACAATTGAGAATTTTAGCCATATTTTTTTTTTACATGTATCAGTGTCTATTTCAGAAATACATCTCCGAATTCACCCAAAAAAATGAAATTTCGTAACTTCGGAAATACATTTCTGAATTCAGCCAAAAAATGAAATTGTATAACTTCGGAAATACATCTCTGAATTCACCAAAAAATGAAATTTCAGAATTTCAAAAATACATATTCGAATTCATCCAAAAAAATGAAACACGGTGCGTTCAGAGATATATCACCAAATTCAAAAAGTAAAAACAGAATTTTACTTGAGATGGCTAAGAAGGTGTAAGGGTGGGGGGAGAAATTCCCTAACAAAATTGGATAGAGATTGTGGGTTTGTTGTGCATATGAATCCGAACCATGCTCACCTGCCTTGGGCCCATTATCATGTTTTTGAGCTTATGCTTCTAACAACAAGGTCCATCATGGACTCTGCTGATTGGGCCTCACGCCAATCTCTGCACCATAGTGCTTGCTCTAGCTCTACACCCCCTGTATAGAATTTTAATAATTCATTTTCTATTAATTTTTCTTGCTATTAATTTTGAAAAAAAAATTATGACAAAAAATGCATGAATAAAAATAGTAGAAAAATGTTAATTGATTTTAGATTTTTTAGAATCTAATCAGAGTTTCTACAGTTCATGTCTTGATTAATTGTTTTTGTCGCTATTTTTGTCATGATAGTTTTTTGATAGATTTTAGTGTCAATTTTGTTGGAAGTTGTTGAGACATGATTGAATAAGTTTCAAGGAGTTTCAAAGCTAATTAAAAGTGCAACCTTCATTAAGGAAATTTAAGGAGGATTTCGGTAGAGCTTTCTTATCGTTTGTGTGGCTTTGAAGAGGCAACGAACCTTCTTCGTTAGGTACCATCTAAGTCTTTTTACCTCTTTTTCATGCATCTGCATCTGAAGTCCTGGAGGTATCCAGGCATTGGCGTTAGACGTAAAGGTGTTTGGTAGGCTTGTAAGCCATATTTGTTTTGTTATTTGCATTCTTGTTTCTCACCTTTGTATGTTCCCTATAAGACTTTATTGTTTTTCTTCATTTATTATTGATTGATGTGTCACTCAATTAGAATTGAGATAACAACTTTGCTCACAGTGCATGTTTCCTATAGGACTTTATTTCTTTCCTTTATTTATTGTTGATTGATGGATCACTCAATTAGAATTGAGATAATTACTTCGCTCTCAGTGCATGTTCCCTTAGGAATAATCTTGTAAACTTTAGAATCACCATGTTTGCATGATTCCTTTATGATTCTTTCTGTATCTTTAGGAGATGTTTGCGTGAACTTTTAAATATGCTTGCTGAATTATATAGGCTTTCATATTGACTAAGTTATATCATCTTTGTATGTTAAGTATTGGTGTTATCTTTACACTCTAAGTCTTTAGTGCCAGTGAAATTGTTGATTGCTTTTGAGTTGATTTGTAATGCCTTAGGGTATAACCACTTATGCATGACCCTTAGGGGAACATTAGTGTTTTGTGTGTGACGCATTCATGCTATTTGATTGATGACTTGAAGTGTGTATTAGAGGCTTAGATCTATTTTATAATTACTTGCTTGTTAGGTGATACACTTAGGTGTTTGGTAGGCTTATAAGCCATTCCTTTTTGTTGTTTACATTCTTGCTTTGTCTTTGTATATTCCCTTAGGATTCATTTGGTTCACCTTTGAATAAAAGTAGACATTAGGTTTTTAAACCATGCATGCTAACATTAGGTAGATTTTTTCCTTTCAATTTTAACTTTAGGACTACCATTGTATGCCAATATTAGGAATAGAACTTCCCTTAGATTCTTCATTTCACTTTTGCATACATTAAGACTAAAACTTCTTTTTCTTAATCAAATGTTGAAAACATTTAACAATAATGATGCGAGCCATGCGGCACGATCCTTAAGCATTTGGGGGAGTATGATGGGGTTCATTCCCTAACTTTGAGATTCCTTTAAATCATAGTTTTTAATGTGGTTCAAATCACCAAATCTATTCTCAAGGTAAAATAGACTAAAACAATCCAAACCTTTTGCATTCGGGATGCCTCCGAGCCTTTTTCTTTTGAAAACCTTTTCAGGTAAGAACATGTTAATTCCTTTCTATGACAATTGTGTGAGTCCCCAAGGGTTAAGCGACAGTAGAATGCGAAATTGTCATTGTTCATTAAAAAACACAAATAAAAAGAAACTTTTGAGCCGGACTACAATGCTCTGATTCCTTAAAAGGGATACATATGCATTGGGTTGCAGGGCCTAAGCGAGCGTAACTATTTAAAACCTTTGTTTTCCCTGTATTTTTGTCTTTTTCATTCATGTATTCCATTATCTTGTAAGTTTAGATAGACACACCATTTGATTAGAACAACAAGAGTGAATCCTGTAGAATAACAGGACGCGAGGGGTGCAAATACCTTCCCCTTGCGTAATCAACTCCCGTACCCTTCTCTTGGTCGCAAGACCTTGTTTTTTCTTAGATTTATTCGATGTTTTACTTTCTCTTCCTTGGGATAAATAGCATTTGATGGCGACTTCGTTATTTTTCTAGTTGCTTCAACTTACATGCAAATTAAAATCATGCAGACCAGTGAAATAACGGTTAATAATCTAAAGCAGAAAAGATTCAATCACGAAGAAAATAATGAAATGGGAAATAAAAGAAAACTATGTGCAACAAAAAAAGGAAAAAACCAAGCAATAACGAGAGAAATATCCCTTTTGTCTCTCGTGTAATCATGAAGAATAGAAAGAGGAAAGGGATTGGCGTAATATTTAAGGAAGGGAATAAGGGTATAATTAATACCATAATATTTAAAGAGGTTTTTATCAAGTCAATGCAAAAAATTGAGTGGCGTGAGAAATACGAGTGACACGAGGAATGGGGAGAGACATATAATTTGTTAGTAGAATAAAAGTGTTTTGGACTGGGCCTGCCCTTGGCCCAAATCACAAGTAAGGCCCAGATCCAAATCGTGCCTCAAGCTATGTTAGGAACCAGATTCCCCGAGCATACCCAGTCACGGGCCGTTACGACTATGCCCGCCGCTGCCCGCAACGAGAGGCGTCCCCGACATGGACACCCCAACTCGAACCCTGCTCGAGCACCCTCCCCCGTAGGGCAGAATATGTCCCTCCAGATGCTTCAGAGTCTTTAGAGCTCTAGGAAGATCGCGTCTTCGTTCTTCCTTGTTCTTCGCAGAGCATCATCCAGGAAGGGGACCACGTGCAGGTCCTCACTACTCACGTAGAACCTGGCAGTCCCTTTGTTGGGCCAGTTTTGGTCAGCCTAATAAAGGGACCTTGGCCCAGCGCTGGGGGCTATAAATACCCTATGTTCCAAGAGGGTCAGGTATTCATTCTTTTACACACCTAGATACAATCCACCTGCTCATTCCGTTGCTTACTTTATCATCGGAGTGTCTTGCAGGTACCCCCCATCTCATTCAGATCCAGTTCGAGCCAGCTGTGGCGGTCCAACTCTGATCAGGTAAGATCAATGGCGCCGTCTGTGGGAAACTAAGCTTCCCCGTCTTGCAAATTCACGAAGACAAAATCTAAATCCATCCTAAACCTCCATGGCTGACTAGATTCAGCATCACCAGAATGTTTGTGTCGTCGATGCTAACAACAACCTCGCCGACAAAATGGTGGCCCCGACAACACCGGAAACCCCGACCATAACACACTCCCCGGGGGCACCATCCCCGGGCCCTCTAACTACCAGGATGGAGCCACGACTTCGTCTTCATCAGTCCTTCTTCGACTCGAAGAAGATAATCCGGTTCCCCTGAACCATCTAGCCGCTCAATTCCATGAAGTTCCTATTCCCACCGTGGCAGACGCCACGACCAAGGCACTGTTCGCGACAATCAACCAGACCAACTACCTCATCTTTTCCCAATGGGAAATACTGAGAGCACTAGAGGAGGACCGAAGGCCCCCGAGGAGACACGGGAGGCCTCAATCACCACCTCCCCGAAGAATGGAGGAACGTCCCCGATCTCCCCCGTGGAGACAAGACCGGGGCATCTCTCGAAGCCCGTCGCCCCGACCACCAGGGCGACGACCCGCCTTGGAGAGAGATCCAATCATCAAAGCCGGAAGGCGCGACCACATCCCTTCACGACAAGAACGAAGGCATCCTGGAGACAGACACGAAGGAACGTACCAACGGACACATCGCCCGAGGAACATCGAGCACGACGAGGGCCATCGCGACCGACAATATATCAGTTCCCCATTGTGATACGGTGGGAGAACTGACTTGAGTTTTGCGTTTATATTCGCACTTGTTCGGTTGAGCAAGAGTCGCCACCGACTTTTTATTTTATCCTAAGGAAAGGTTAAAAAGCACAGCAAAAACCTTTGAGATGTTTTCTTGGGTTCGGGGAGTAGATTATAGAAAGGGAAGGTATTAGCACCCTTTCTATCCATGGTTATCCATGGGCTCTTAGTTACTTGCTTAGATCAACTTGCCTTAATTTTCAATTGTTTGAAATGGTGCTTTGTGTGTGTGGGTTTGAAAATGTTTTGAAAAGAGGCCAATGTGGTGGCAACCTTTGTAATGACCCATGTTGGGATGTATACAAAGGTGTATGTCTTTTGAAAAGGTTTTCAATGTTTTTGAAATTTATTTTGAAAGTGTAGTGATGTGTGTTTTGAAAAAAATAGGCAAGTGTTTTTGTTTTGCAAAGGGGGCAAGTAACCAAGAGCTATCTACCCTAAATTTCTCAAAGATCTTTGCTATGTTTTAACCCTTTTAACAATTTTGTTCCACCATTGTATTTGGTGGACAATCTTGTGTTAGGATGTGAAAGGGACGGGCGCGGGTCATCGTTTAGACCATAATTGCAATGGTGCGAAGTATCTTTGGGCAATTTTCTTTAAGGGACTTGATCATTTTTTAGGCAACTTTCGAAAGCGTCATCGAGGGACTATGATCATTTGAATTATGTTTGTTTTGCCAAAAGAGACCTAACATGCAATATGGCCTATTATTGAAGGCAACAAGTGGAATACCCTAGGGGTGCAAGTGTGATTAGTGTTGTCCATTTTCATGTTTGTTTATCTTGAATTTAAGTCCAACTATTTTTGGTTAATTGATTTTCATACAAACCTTAATTCTAACGTGGCATAATTAGAAAGCTTTAAAGTGCGAAAAATAAAGTTCCTAAGTTATTACAACACAATATATGGGAAGGGGGTACAAATGTTCAAATGGGGGTATTTTGACAAGAATTAAAACCCTAGACTATTACATCAAACTTGGAATTTTGCAAGGTATTTATTTACACAACATTCAAATAAAAATAAGATAAATATGCAAAATGCAAAAAAAAAAGTTTTTCATATGTATGTAAAAAGTATTTATCATGTATCAAATAAGCAAAAATAAAATCAATTAATTTTTGGTATTTTTATGCATTTAGGGCAAAAACCCTAATTTTTACAAATAAAAGTATTTATTGTATGATATATGCAATATTTATTAATTATTTACAAAAAATAAATAAAAGAAGGTATTTTATATAAAAAGTATTTTTGAGGTCAAAATATTAATAAAAACAAAATGTATTAATTCTTTGTATTTTTCTAAATATATTAATAAACATATATGTATTTATAATATTTACTAAATACTAAATATACACAAAAATATTAATATTTAATATTTAATAAACAATATATTTTTTTATAAAATGTGTTTTTTTTTTAAAGATAAAAATAAAACAAGAATCAGAAAATAAAAGTATTTGAATTATTTTTAATATTCTTAAATAAAAGGTATTTATGTGTTTATTTATATACAAATATCAAGTTAAAACAAATAAATGCTTAATAAATACAAAAAATGGTTTGAAAAATATTTTTAATATTTTAATGTTATGAGAAAAAATAAATAAGTCAGAAACAACAAGAAAAAGTCAAAAAATGATCAAAATAAGCACAATGGGCCAAGGGGGTTCAAAAGTAAAAACAAGGTGCAAATAGGAAGTCAAACTCAGGCCCAACCCAAGAAGACTTTGTCTTCAACCTCAGAACCTGTTTGAATCAACAAAAACGCGCGTTTTCCTATCTCCAGATTCCCTGATTTTTAGCACAAACTCACAATACAAGAAATGAAGAGCATCAAACCACGATTCTGGACATATAAAGAACTCATCTTAACTCTCAGAAATGAGAGAGAATTTCTTCTCCCCCAATTCCTGACCTAGTTTTTATTCAATGTTCAGACTTAAAATTCTCTAAGCACACATAACATAAATGAAAACTAATGATATGGGCATGTTCAGGGCTATGAATGTGACATAATTTCTTCACAAATCTAAACCTAACTATGCCTGGATAGAGAGATAAGAGTTCATGAACTTACCTGTTCAGTTGGAAACGTGTGCAACAATGGAGATGCTTACAAGGCAAGGTAATGATTTGTATAGCTTCCTTGATGTCCCAGGATGCTATTCCAACCTTTAGTTTGCTTCAAAACCAAGTGAATCGTGTTATGGCACTTCAACTGCAAAACAGAAAATATGAAAATGGTGATGTTAGCTAGGGGTGTTACAGGTCGTGTTTAGGGTTTGGAACAGTTTCAAGGGATGGTGTGGATGTGTTTGAAGTGTTTTTGGTCAAGGTGCACGAGGGAAATGAGCTATGGAAGTCCAACTGCAGCTTATGCCCTGTTTTTGCAGTTTTATGGTGATTCTGTGTTTGAGAAGGTATTGGAAGTGGTTGGCTTGTGTTTCAGGTCATGGTTGGTGTTTTGAAAGTGTTCACAATCTTTGCTTAAGCTCTTGTTGACAGGAATGAGAGTTGGTAGCTGTTATGCAAGTTTTCTTCACCTTTAAGCAACAAAATGCCAAGTTGTGTTCTAGACTTGTGCAGGCCCCCAATCTATGCTGCATACATTAGTCTTGGTTAGAGTAATTTGTGTACAAAATACCAGCTCAAAAGATTGTGCCTATGCTTCTTGGATTTGCATTTGACATAAAGTTCAACTTTTCTAAAATGGATATAATGCTTTTTCTATTTTAGGACTAAACCTTCATGTAATGCTTAAACACATAATGCAAGGCTTGAACACAAAGGGTTTGCATTTAATTTATGAGTGCAAATGGGATATAGGACCTGTAATCAAGTTGTGCAAGCTGATTTGAAAAATTGCACAAGTTATGAACATGTACATTGGCCATAAACAAAGTGACTTTTTCCCAACTTGCCAAATTCGATTCTCCCTAACCATGAGGTTGTTTGATGAGTTCTTGGACATTTTGGAAAGCTTGGAATGTGTACTACAATCCATATTTGTAATGCAAATTGAAATTCCAAGTGGAAGTATGTGAAAAGTGGTCTTGAAGTTAGGCAAAAATCTTGCCTAAAATAGGTCAAAATTTCTCTAAGTTAAGAATGGTTTGGTACCCTTGTTCCAAAAATTGTAACTTGAGCTACAAGCTTCTTTTGAGGAAACTTTGTGAATCAAAGTTTTAGATTTTACAATGGACTACAACTTTTATGTTTTGACTTTTCCTTAAATCCAAATGCATCTTGATGAGAAAGTGGGGCAAAGTTAGGAAAAATTAGGGTTTTTCATAACTTAGAAAAATTCTAAGTTATGAAAAATCTTCATTTCAAACCCTAATTTGTGATTTTTGATTTCTTGATGAACGAGTTTCATGATTTGGCATGTTTTGATGAAAAATGAATCTTGACACTTGATTTTGACCAAAAAGTCAAAGTTTGACTTTTCAGTATACAGTCAAAAATTGATCAATTGACTGGAAAATTCAACTATCAATCTTGTGCATTTGGGATCTTTTGAACTTGTTGAGTATGTCAAGACAATTCCATGGGGTCCTTGAGTCCATATGTGAGCTTGGTTTGCCATTGGCTAGGTCAAACAGTCAAAAATTGCCTTTGTGCAGTCAAAACCCTAAAAATGACCATTTTGCCCTTTTGGTGATCTGATCAAATTTCTTGTGGAATTGTGATCCAAAATTGATCAAATGGTCTATATGAGTTCATAATGTTGATGTGGGTCAATTTCCATGAGGTTTGACTGTCAATTGACCACAGTTGACTTTTTCCTCAATACAGCTGATTTCTAGGTCAACTGTCCAATTGACTGGGCAAAGGTTGGAATCAAGGCTTGAAACTTGGTATGGATAAACTTGGGAGTCCAACATGAAGCATGAAAGTCATCTTAGGCATTTTAGGTCAAAATATCTTTGTGCAAACACAAACCCTAATTTGGGTCAACAGTGCTAGGAGAAGTCTTGTAGAGGAAACCCTAATTGGATCTTGAGCTCCAAGGGCCTTGTGATGAGAAAATGTTGAGAAAATGGGAGGGCAAATTTTGGGGTACAACAGTTGCCCCTGTTCAATCTTCTTGAACCTGAAGAGTTAGATTGGCAAGTTTGCCTTTCGTGACTCGAGGGTAAAAGGAGATTGGACACTAGAGTGCCCTGAAATTTGCACTCGCATGCTGGAGTACCAGCAATGTGATGTCGGGAATGGGATTATAGATGCCATTTAGAGGTGTTGATCGCATAAGAGATTCCTTAGCGAGAACTTGCGCACTTTGAGAAAGACAGATGTTTTCCTTGCTTGTTACAGGGGTTGATCTTCAATCTCTTCATGCAGATATGCCCTGGCTAGATACATGTGTCGAGTCTTCAGTCGGTTGCTCATAGATATGCCCTGGCTGGATACAGGTATCGAATCTGGAATTAGTCGTCAACAGATATGCCCTGGCTGGATACAGGAATCGAATCTTCAAACTCTTCAGATGTGCCCTGGCTGGATACAGGAATCGAATCTGGAATTAGTCGTCAACAGATATGCCCTGGCTGGATACAGGAATCGAATCTTCAAACTCTTCAGATGTGCCCTGGATGGATACAGGAATCGAATCTGGAATTAGTCGTCAACAGATATGCCCTGGCTGGGTACAGGAATCGAATCTTCAAACTCTTCAGATGTGCCCTGGCTGGATACAGGAATCAAATCTAGAATTAGTCGTCAACAGATATGCCCTGGCTGGATACAGGAATCGAATCTTCAAACTCTTCAGATGTGCCCTGGCTGGATACAGGAATCGAATCTGGAAATAGTCGTCTACAGATATGCCCTGGCTGGATACAGGAATCGAATCTGGAAACTCTTCAGATGTGCCCTGGCTAGATACAGGAATCGAATCTGGAAATAGTCGTCAACAGATATGCCCTGGCTGGATATAGGAATCGAATCTTCAAACTCTTCAGATGTGCCCTGGCTGGATACAGGAATCGAATATGGAAATAGTCGTCTACAGATATGCCCTGGATGGATACAGGAATCGAATCTGGAAACTCTTCAGATGTGCCCTGGCTAGATACAGGAATCGAATCTGGAATTGTGACAGTTGAAGGTAGTCGTCTTTTGGATTCTCTTTTTCGCTGAAAAGGCAAAACATCAGTTGCATGCAATGTCATGAGGTATGAAATGCATGATGTCATGATGTTCAAAATGAGATAGTGGTGTATGCACTTTATCTCGTATGTAAGCAAGATGTATGAAATGTGAAATGTTTATGAATGTATTCTCGTCTAGGAAAATAAATCCTTGACGACCTGCCAGGGAATTAAATCCTGGGCTGATGTTGAAGAGTAAAGTTCTTCGTTTCCGCTAGGGATGATGGTTGCAAGAATACACCGGTAGGAGAAGATGACTCCGTTGGTGAATAAACTTGTTGGAGAGATTACTCTGAGGGGAATTATTCTGTGGGAAGAGATACTTCGCTGAAGTTTTGACGAGAGCTCCGCTGAGGATTTCAAAGATGGACTCCGCTGGGGATAACCATGATAAACTCCACTGGGGATGACAATGATAAACTCCGCTGGGGATTGGAAGAACTTTTCCGAGGGCGATTTTCCGTGGTAATTAGCTGAGGATAACCCAGTTATAAGCCCTTGTGAGGAATAACTTTGAATAAAGCCCGGGAGAGACGTCCGTACTCTACAGGGGATAAGCTTCCAGAATCTACTGGGGATAAGCTTCAAGACCTGCTGGGGATATGGATTCCAGTTTTCCTGGGGAGACTTTCAGACTGTACTGAAAAAATGGTTCCACTGGGGTGCCTATATTCCGCCGGGGAACAATCTTAGATCAAGACTGTCGGGGATGCTTGTTGAGGAATGCCTATACTCCGCTGGGGAATGTTGATATCTTCTGGGGATACCCAACTTCCTTTAGGTTGACCGTAGTCTATCTCTGCTTGGGGGAGAGCGTTGCTGACTTGCTTGGGATACCGTGCCTTGTTAGGGTTGATGATAGACTAACTCTTCCTGGGGAGAGTATTGCTGAATCTTGTCTTACTTTGTGGGGAGTTGAGGTAACTTGGTCACATTCTTCAGTTGAACCTACCTTGGTACCTTGGCGGATAGAGCAACTAGACTGCCTGGACAACTTTACATTGCCCCTGTTTCTGATGTCACCTGTAATCAGTCTTTTGTTTCGTATGCAAGTATTTATGAATTAGCAATTTAATGTCAAATGCATATATCAAAAACGAACATTGGACGTTCTTCGCAAGACAAAACAGAAAAAAGAAAAAAAACAATTGGCAATTTGTTTGGAAAAGTGAATTTGCATTGATTTTGAAATTTGCCCGTAAATAGGCATTTTTGTACAAGAGGCTGACGTCCTAGTAAGAGAACGCCGCCGAATAACATAAAGTTTATACAATTTTGAAAAGGAAACAAAACAGCTATGTGAACAATATTCCCACTGGGTTCCAATTCTGCTATCGCCTTTATGTCTTCAAGCGTCTCATCACTTTGCTGCTTAGTTGAAGATGAAGTTGATTGATCGATGCCGAAGTCTGAGCCCGATAGTTGATGCCGAATTCTGGATACAAGGTGATCCAATGAGACATAGTGTTACGCTTTATCCCTAACTTTTGCCTGGACCGCCCTTTCGGGTTTTCAGTCCCCCGGGATACCCATTTTTGCCCAAGCCGCCTTTTCAGGTTTTCGACTTGCCGGGTGTACAGATTTTTTTCATTTCATCCCTTATTTTTGCCCGAACCCTTTTGGTTCGCCAGGAAGCCCTTATTTTTGCCTAGGTATGTCAACCTAGCGGGTCTTTTATTCATGCGTAGTATCTTTTTACTATGTCTGCATTGGCGGGGTGAGGAAGGTCGTCACCATCCATGGTGGTTAGAATCATGGCTCCTCCTGAGAACACATGTTTAACCACAAATGGCCCTTCGTACGTAGGGGTCCATTTGCCCCTGGGATCACTTTGAGGAAGGATGATGCGTTTGATTACCAGGTCCCCAACTTGATACTCTTGTGGTTTGACTTTCTTGTTAAATGCCCTGATCATCCGTTTTTGATATGTCTGACCATGGCAAATAGCAGCGAGTCTCTTTTCGTCAATTAGGTTTAATTGATCAAGTCGAGTCTGGATCCAGTCATCTTCACTCAAGTCTGCATCTTTCATTATCCGGAGAGAGGGTATCTGGACTTCAATTGGTAAGACTGCCTCCATGCCATAGACCAAGGAAAAGGGTGTTGCCCCGATTGACGTCCTTGCTGAGGTACGGTACCCATGAAGAGCAAATGGTAACATTTTGTGCCAATCTTTGTAGGTCAATGTCATCTTCTGCACAATTTTCTTGATGTTTTTATTTGCTGCTTCGACAGCTCCATTCATCTTCGGCCGGTAAGGAGAAGAGTTGTGGTGCTGTATCTTGAATTGCTCGCAGAGCTCAGTGATCATCTTGTTGTTAAGATTGGTACCATTGTCCGTAATGATTCTTTCCGGGACGCCATACCGACAGATCAGGTTATGCCGAATGAAACGTGCCACGACGCTCTTGGTTACGGTGGCGTAGGAGGCTGCCTCCACCCACTTCGTGAAGTAATCAATCGCTACCAAGATGAAGCGATGCCCGTTGGATGCCGTCGGTCGGATCTCGCCGATCATATCAATGCCCCACATTGCAAAAGGCCAAGGTGTCGTCAGGATGTTCAGAGGAACCGGAGGGATATGCACCTTATCAGCATAGATCTGGCATTTATGACAAGTTCGAGAATGTTGGTAACAGTCGGCTTCCATTGTGGACCAGAAATATCCTTCCCGAAGGATTTTCTTTGCCATGGTATGTCCACTGGAATGTATTCCGAATGTACCTTCATGTAGTTCCACCATGATCTTCTCTGCTTCAGTCTTATCCACACAACGCAGTAAAGTTGAATCATGGTTTCGTTTGTAGAGAATGTCGTTGATGAGGAAGAATTTTGCCGCAAACC
Source organism: Vicia faba (assembly GCA_948472305.1). Taxonomy (NCBI): domain Eukaryota; kingdom Viridiplantae; phylum Streptophyta; class Magnoliopsida; order Fabales; family Fabaceae; genus Vicia; species Vicia faba. The sequence goes on from OX451738.1 coordinate 1,521,827,027, forward strand.
TTCTCAGGAACTTCTTGTCATTGACCGATGCGCCTTCGGGGTATTCTTGAGCTTCCAAATATCTCTTCACCTCATGATACCAGGGTTTTTCGGTTACCTCTTCGGCCTCAAGATCGCAGCAGTATGCAGGTTCGTCCAACTTCCAGATAATGATCCGGGGAGCCTCGTTGTCCCATTTGACTTTGAACATTGAAGACATCGTAGCTAGTGCATCCGCTAACTGATTCTCCTCTCTTGGGAAGTGTTCAAAAGTTATCTCTTCAAAGTGGGGAAGCAAAGTCAACACATACTCCTTGTAAGGAATAAGATTCGGGTGTTTCGTATCCCACTCGCCTTTGATCTGATTGATCACGAGAGCGGAATCTCCGAAGACACTCAGAAACTTGATCCTTAAGTCAATTGTAGCTCGAAGACCCATAATACATGCCTCATATTCTGCCATGTTGTTGGTGCAGTTGAAACACAGCCGGGCGGTGAGTGGAGTATGAGTACCTTTAGGGGATATGATCACAGCGTCGATGCCGTTACCCAAAGCGTTCGAGGCTCCGTCAAAATGCATAGACCATCGGGATCCTTCCTCAGGTCCTTCATCCGGTCCAGGTACTTCACAATCAGTTACTACCATGATATCTTCGTCTGGAAATTCAAAGTTCAATGATTGGTAATCGTCCACAGGTTGGTGTGCCAAATGGTCTGCCAATACACTTCCCTTGATTGCTTTTTGAGTTGTGTATTGGATGTCATATTCCGTCAAGATCATTTGCCATCTTGCTATTCTTCCAGACAGAGCAGGCTTTTCGAATATGTACTTGATTGGATCCATCTTTGAAATCAACAGAGTAGTGTGAGTCAACATATACTGTCTCAGCCGGCGAGCAGCCCATACCAGAGCGCATCAAGTTTTCTCGAGCAGTGAGTACCGAGTCTCACAGTCGGTAAACTTTTTGCTCAGGTAATAAATAGCGTGCTCTTTTCGGCCAGACTCATTATGCTGCCCCAGCACACACCCCATTGAATTGTCAAGTACTGTCAAGTATAGTATTAGAGGTCTCCCTTCAACTGGCGGCATAAGAATGGGTGGTTCTTGGAGATACTCTTTTATCTTTTCGAAAGCGGCCTGACATTCATCGTTCCAACGGACCACTTGATCTTTCTTCAGCAATTTGAAGATTGGCTCACAGGTAGCAGTTAGATGTGAGATGAATCTGGCAATGTAATTCAGTCGTCCCAGAAAGCCTCTGACTTCTTTCTCTGTCTTGGGAGTCGGCATCTCTTATATGGCTTTCACCTTGGCAGGGTCCACTTGAATACCTTTGTCGCTTACAATGAAACCTAGCAATTTTCCAGACCTCACCCCAAAGGTGCATTTGTTTGGGTTCAACCTCAGCTTGTACAACTTTAGACGGTCAAACAGCTTCCGCAGATGGTCAAGGTGTTCCTCCTCAGTTTGAGATCTTGCAATCATGTCGTCGACGTACACTTCTATCTCATGATGGATCATGTCATGAAATAAAGAAACCATGGCACGTTGGTAGGTTGCCCCAGCATTTTTCAACCCAAAAGGCATGACCTGGTAGCAAAAGGTGCCCCACTGAGTAACAAAGGTAGTCTTTTCCATATCTTCAGGAGTCATCTTGATCTGATTATACCCTGAAAAACCATCCATGAAGGAGAACACCTTGTGTTGAGCAGTATTGTCAACAAGAACGTCGATGTGAGGCAGAGGGAAATCATCCTTAGGGCTGGCCCTGTTCAAATCCCTGTAGTCAACACACATTCTGACTTTACCATCTTTCTTTGGCACTGGAACCACGTTGGCCACCCACTGAGGATAAGAAGTCACTGCTAGAAACCCGGCATCAAATTGTTTCATAACCTCAGCTTTGATTTTCTCGGACATCTCTGGGCGCATGCGGCGGACCTTCTGTTTTACCGGAGGGCAGTCTTCCTTGGTAGGCAGGTGATGAACTACAATGTCGGCATCCAAACCAGGCATGTCTTCGTAAGACCAAGCAAAGATTTCCACGTAATCATGCAGCATCTGAATCAATCGTTGCTTCACGCTGAGCTCTAGATTGGCACCAGTCTTGACTTCTTTTCTATCTGTCTCAGTACCCAGGTTTATCGTTTCCACTGGCTCTTCATGCGGCTGAATGGCCCTCTCTTCCTGGAGTAGCATTCTTGCCAGTTCACCAGGTACTTCGCAATCATCTTCACCCTCGTCTTCGGCTAAGTTGATCGGATTTTCGAAGTCATAACTGGCGGTAGCAGAGTCGTTACCAGCGATATCCAGAGTGGATTGGAACCTGTATAAGTGAGTGTGTGTAAATATAGCTGTTTTGCAATATATAACAAAGAAAGAAAAAGAGCACAAGATTTGAAATGCAACAACGTCCAATGTTTTGATTAATGATATATGGAAATGTCATACAAAAAGCCCTCACAAATGGAGCCACGGTGCCCCGGGTAGGACACCGAGCCAATAAAAGTTTCAACATATTATTTGTTACAAATTGAAAACAAAAGAGTTCATTACTGCGTGACAAATGTAATAGGTGTAAAATCTTTTGTTGTCCAGTTGCTTGGTCCGTTGCTGGTTGTCAGGTAGATCCAGCTATCAAATTCCGCTTCCTCTACGTCATCCTCAATAGCATTCACTCTTGGGTTGGTGATGAACACCGGAGGCTTTCTGATCCTTTCTTTGCGAACAGCCTTCTGAGCCTCTACAGTGAAGCCCAGCCCAAACTTGTCGGTTTTTTGAGTGAAGTTAGGAAGTTGACCCCAGTTTGCGCACTTGCCTTTCTCAATCACTGCCCGGGCATCCTTCAGGGAAGCCATCTTCAAAGGAAAGTCTTCTTCAATCACTGTTTTAGCTGACGCCAACGTTGGAGGTACCTCTTCAAAATGTTGAAAGGGGGTTTCAATAAACTCCCCGTCCATCTCGATATATCGGAATGAATTCAGGTGACTAACCATGTATTCCTCCTCTCCCTGCACAGTAACAATCTTCCCTCTGACAGGGCATTGAGCTTCTGGTGTAGAGTGGATGTTACAGCCCCAGCCTTGTGAATCCAAGGTCGTCCCGGTAAACAGGAATAATATGGACGAATATCCATTACGTAGAACGTTGAGTCAAAGACTTGGGACCCCACACGAATAGGAATGTCTACCTCACCATGCACCATCCTCTTAGAACCGTCGAAGGCTCTAACAATGATGTTACTAGGCTTCAATTTCAGGCCCTCACAATCCAACCGATCTAAGGCCTTCTTGGGAAATACATTCAGGGAAGAACCGGTGTCCACCAATACGTGTGCGAGAGTAGTGCCCCTGCATTCTATAGAGACGTGCAGGGCATCATTGTGGTTTTTTCCCTTGGCGGTAAGGTCTGCATCCGAGAAACCCAAACCATTGTCAACTGTCAAATTAGCCACACAGTCAGTGAACTGATCTGCAGATGTCTCTTGCGGCACATGGGCCGTTTTCAGAAATGAAATCAGGGCCTTGGCGTGGGCCTCTGAGCACAGCAGCAATGATAGCATAGAGATCTTGGAGGGGGTATGCCCCAGCTGTTCAACGACATTGAAGTCACTCTTTTTAATGATTTTAAGGATTTCCTCCATCTCTTGCTGGGAGGCTTCAACAACAGTCTTTTTTGGTGCCTCCGTCCGGGCAGGAAAATCGGTAGTAACTCCTTTTCCCCGAGCATCAGAGGACTCGGTGGCAGTAGTAGACACAGGAACTTGATTTAGAACATGCACACTTGCGGGTGTGATGATAAGAGTTTTTCGGATAACTGGTGGTGTAATGTCAGGCGAGAAGAGCCTGCCACTGCGAGTAATTTTGGCGGGACCAGTGATGTTACTGATACTGGTACCGGTGTTGAACTCCTGCTTCACTCCAAGCACATACACGTCTGCCCCATAGTGCCATGGGACAGCCTTGTCAGATTCATAGGGGAGGGGCCCCGGAACAGTAATGGTAATGGGTGCAACAGACATAATTTTGACTGGCTTCCTCGGGGGAGCCTTGGTAGGATTGTTGAAAATTGTGACGACAGATACTTCTTCAGCGGAAACAAATGGAACAGCGGTTTTCTTGAACAGAATCTCCTTGCTATCCATCAGGCTTTGGATGCCTGACTTCAGCAGCGGACAACCGGTAGGGGTAACAGCACACAAGAGGCAACCCTTGCTACAACCCAGAAATAAACCGGCTAGCAGTAGGTTCCTCTTAACAGTCAATAGAGGGGTAGCAACATCATTCACCGAAACAGCATACAAATCTTCCTCGACGGCATTTAGTCTATGCTGGGGCATAGGAGAAGTTACAACATTTGGCCTCTCAGGCGCCTCAAACTGAATTTCCTTCGCATCAATAAGGTCTTGAACCTTATTTCTCAGGGCCCAGCAATCATCAGTAGTATGCCCGGGGCTATCAGAGTCATAAGCACAACGGGCATTTAGGTTATACTTAGGAGATGCAGTATTCACGACCTTCAGAGCTTCTCTGGTGGTCACCAAGTTGGTTGATAGCAGTTGCGGTAAGATTTGTGACAAGGTCATACTCAGCCGAGTGTATTGCCTTTTGGGCCTCTCACCCCTTTGTTAATTGTACTGCTGAGAAGCAGCAACAGGTTTTGAAATTACCAAGGCATTGACGGCTTGGCGGCGTTCTGGCTTGACTTGTCTTCTAGGACCATAGACGACACTAGCTTCCTTCTTGAAAGGCTTCTTCTCAGTACTTGCGGAGGCACCTTTCTGTATCTTTCCTGACCTGATGCCAACTTCTATCCTTTCACCCGTCAGGATCAAATCCGTAAACCCAGCGGAGGAATTACCAACCAGATGATTGAAGAATGGACCAGACAAGGTCCCTAGAAACATGTCAACCAGTTCACGGTCAGTCAAAGGAGGCTGCACCCTGCCAGCCAAATCTCTCCATTTTTGCGCATATTCTTTGAATCCTTAGCCCGTTCCCAGTGACATACCCTGAAGTTGGGTACGCGTAGGAGCGAGGTCAGAATTGTATTGATATTGTCTATAAAATGCGGTAGCCAAATCCTCCCAATGTCGGATACTGGTTCCATCTAGCTGATAGAACCACTCAAGTTGTGACCCCGAAAGGCTATCTTGGAAGAAATGGATCCAAAGGTTTTTGTCTGCCGTGTAAGGTTGGATCTTCCTTACGTACGATCTGAGGTGCAGCTTAGGACAGGAAGCCCCATCGTATTTTGCAAAGGCAGGCGCCTTGAACTTGTGTGGGATTACCACCCCAGAAGATAAACCTAAATCTCTGAAATCCAGCCCCGGCACATTTTGAATCTCCATGGCACTCAAGCGGTCCTCTAATTGCTTGTATCTGTTAGCAGCAGGAGGGTATTATTCGTCATTGTAATCCGTCTCGTTGTCAGAGACTGTAGGACTAGGAGCCCCTCCCCCTTGGGGACTATCTTTCTCTGCATAGGAAGTAGCTTGATCAGCCTTATTATGGAGTGTATTCCCAAACCTGCGTCCAGTGTTGAATAACGCAGTCTTCTTCTTCTTCTTCTTCTTCTTTAAGAGCAGAGCCTTCAACTCTTGTTGACCTTGGGCCAAGTCATGACCATCTCTTGAAACTAGGAATTCTGGGCCTGGAGGGCCTTGATAGCTTGTTCACTGGATGATTCAGGATTCATGATGACTGTTCAAAATAAACAGCGAAGAAGATTAAGCAACCTGTAGAAAAAAGGGGGTACATGTTATGCACATGATGCATGAGATGCTATCTATGCAATGCATTCAAGGATTTTAGAAATTCACAATTGTTGCAGACAAAAAGAACGCACGTCATATTAATAAGAAGAAATTTGTTAGTACATAAATGCCCCATGGGCCAAATATTACAAAAACAACTTCTCAAGGTAAAAAGACGTTGCGCATCCTCTTTGGCGCAATGTAGGTGTTAAGGGTCTCTTGCTCATGGATTCGGCGGGTGAGCTCTAGAACCTTCTTCTCGCTGGCGTAGAAGCTGGCTTCAAAAGTGTTCCGTTCCTCCTTGAGTTGGATCCAACTCTTCTGCATCTCCTCCCACGATGTAGGCATGTCAGGATGTAGGATGGTGTAGGGAACCTCTCCTTCCTTGACGGGCTCCTTAATCACAGGGAGAACATGAGGATAAGGCATCATTAGACTCTGGGCTCGGGCTCGTACCCACTTGAGATAAGGCTCAAGAGGGATGGAGTTCTTGTGCCCCAGAGTCTTGCTATCAACCTTGTTGGGCATCCTCCAAGCTCTGATGAATCTTTGGCGAAGTCCTTGCGCATCGTTGTCGAAGTCAAAGACTAGGTCAGGAATCAACATGTCGTGAGGGCCATCCCTTCGTGCATATCCAAATTTCCTCAAAGCTAGGCAAGGGTTGTAGGTAATGCCCCCTCTAATACCAAGTAATGGAACATTAGGGAACTCTCCACAACGATCGACGATGATAACATTTTCTCTGGACCGAGAATACCAATGTACATCAGAGTGGGTAAGAGTCATCAACCGTTGGGACCACCTTGAGCCTTGGTCATTCTTCAAGACAGATTGTGGAAGGTGCGAAATAAACCACCTTGCAAGGAGAGGAGTACAACACATGAGAACACCCTCTTTCTCATTGTTCGTGTGTAAAATGAGTGAAGGATGTCCCCAAGCAATGTTGGTATTGGATTTCTGGACAAGAAGATTTTGACGGCGTTGACATCTACAAGCTGGTCAGGATTTGGGAACAGGACCAACCCATAGACAAGGAGTGCCACAATCTCTTCAAAGGCTTGCAGGTCCAATGAGTTCCAACACTCTTGTGCCTTTTCAAACAAGAATTTTGCTAAGAAGCCTTTGACACCGCTTCTAGTTTCCCAATGCCCCTTAATGTCGGATGGCTGTAGATGTAATGCTCGAGCAACATCTTCAGGCTTTGGTTCCTTTTCCGTACCGTTGAAAGGTAGTTGATTAAGGATAGGAATTCTCAGGAGTTGAGAAAATTCCTCCAAAGTGGGCACCAACTGGTAGTCGGGGAAAGTGAAACAGTGGTGAAGAGGGTCAAAGAACTGGAATAACACTTTCATCATGTCCTCTTCAATGTTGGCGTTGACTAGGCTGAGCAGTCTACCATGTCTTTCACTGAAGGATGAGCTTTCCGGAATCCTTAATGTGAGCTCCTTGAGTTGAGGAGGGATTCTCACAAGGTTGACTTGGATGGTTTTTCTTCGAAGAATTTCCATGACCTACAAAACAAGAACAAAGATGAAGATCTAAACCCTTGAAGTGGTTAGTAAATGCATATGATGCTTTATGATGTTCATGATGTATGCACAAACATATGTACAAGCAATTCACACCAAACCCTAGTTTCAGGCTTGCATGGGGTTTCATAGGTAAGTACCCTCTTGAGTGTAGTTGGCTTAAAAACCTGTCCTATAAATAGTAACCGGGTTCTAAGGAGCTCAATATCACTGGATTGTTTTCATTGTTCATTGTTTTGGTTTAGCCACTTAACTAGCGACCAAAATATTCCAATAAAACAACCCTCAATGAGTGTAGTATCGAGTATCTACCAACTTCGGACTGCACCAAAGCCGGTCATCTCACTACCCCTAATAAAAGGCCAAGATGGTCAAGTAAGGTTCTAGGTCATTAGTGCTTAGTGACATCACTCAGCGGCCCCATACTCTCCTTGATTGAACTCAAGGGTTACCGGTACTAACAAATATATCGCACTAATATAGCTATTGCTTCGACCGTGTCGGTATACCCCGCACAGTTTCCACAACGTATTGTTATCTATGAATGTTTCCTAAAATCCGGGTGTAGGATTGTAAATCCAAACAAGAGAGCCAAGATATAAAGCAATCAAGACAAACAATTAGTCATGCAAGAGGGTGATCTAAGCCCTAAGGTTACTCCACTTATCATTGTCTTCCCCAGCAGAGTCGCCAGTTCTGTGATACGGTGGGAGAGCTGACTTGAGTTTTGCGTTTGTATTCGCACTTGTTCGGTTGAGCAAGAGTCGCCACTGACTTTTTATTTTATCCTAAGGAAAGGTTAAAAAGCACAGCAAAAACCTTTGAGATGTTTTCTTGGGTTCGGGGAGTAGATTATAGAAAGGGAAGGTATTAGCATCCTTTCTATCCATGGTTATCCATGGGCTCTTAGTTACTTGCTTAGATCAACTTGCCTTAATTTTCAATTATTTGAAATGGTGCTTTGTGTGTGTGGGTTTGAAAATGTTTTGAAAAGAGGCCAATATGGTGGCAACCTTTGTAATGACCCATGTTGGGATGTATACAAAGGTGTATGTCTTTTGAAAAGGTTTTCAATGTTTTTGAAAGTTGTTTTGAAAGTGTAGTGATGTGTGTTTTGAAAAAAATAGGCAAGTGTTTTTGTTTTGCAAAGGGGGCAAGTAACCAAGAGCTATCTACCCTAAATTTCTCAAAGATCTTTGCTATGTTTTAACCCTTTTAACAATTTTGTTCCACCATTGTATTTGGTGGATAATCTTGTGTTAGGATGTGAAAGGGACGGGCGCGGGTCATTGTTTAGACCATAATTGCAATGGTGCCAAGTATCTTTGGGCAATTTTCTTTAAGGGACTTGATCATTTTTTAGGCAACTTTCGAAAGCGTCATCAAGGGACTATGATCATTTGAATTATGTTTGTTTTGCCCAAAGAGACCTAACATGCAATATGGCCCATTATTGAAGGCAACAAGTGGAATACCCTAGGGGTGCAAGTGTGATTAGTGTTGTCCATTTTCATGCTTGTTTATCTTGAATTTAAGTCCAACTATTTTTGGTTAATTGATTTGCATACAAACCCTAATTCTAACATGGCATAATTAGAAAGCTTTAAAGTGCGAAAAATAAAGTTCCTAAGTTATTACAACACAATATATGGGAAGGGGGGTACAAATGTTCGAATGGGGGTATTTTGACAAGAATTAAAACCCTAGACTATTACATCAAACTTGGAATTTTGCAAGGTATTTATTTACACAATATTCAAATAAAAATAAGATAAATATGCAAAATGCAAAAAAAAGTTTTTCATATGTATGTAAAAAGTATTTATCATGTATCAAATAAGCAAAAATAAAATCAATTAATTTTTGGTATTTTTATGCATTTAGGGCAAAAACCCTAATTTTTACAAATAAAAGTATTTATTGTATGATATATGCAATATTTATTAATTATTTACAAAAAATAAATAAAAGAAGGTATTTTATATAAAAAGTATTTTTGAGGTCAAAATATTAATAAAAACAAAATGTATTAATTCTTTGTATTTTTCTAAATATATTAACAAACATATATGTATTTATAATATTTACTAAATACTAAATATACACAAAAATATTAATATTTAATATTTAATAAACAATATATTTTTTTATAAAATGTGTTTTTTTTTAAAGATAAAAATAAAACAAGAATCAGAAAATAAAAGTATTTGAATTATTTTTAATATTCTTAAATAAAAGGTATTTATGTGTTTATTTATATACAAATATCAAGTTAAAACAAATAAATGCTTAATAAATACAAAAAATGGTTTGAAAAATATTTTTAATATTTTAATGTTATGAGAAAAAATAAATAAGTCAGAAACAACAAGAAAAAGTCAAAAAATGATCAAAATAAGCACAATGGGCCAAGGGGGTTCAAAAGTAAAAACAAGGTGCAAATAGGAAGTCAAACTCAGGCCCAGCCCAAGAAGACTTTGTCTTCAACCTCAGAACCTGTTTGAATCAACAAAAACGCGCGTTTTCCTATCTCCAGATTCCCTGATTTTTAGCACAAACTCACAACACAAGAAATGAAGAGCATCAAACCACGATTCTGGACATATAAAGAACTCATCTTAACTCTCAGAAATGAGAGAGAATTTCTTCTCCCCCAATTCCTGACCTAGTTTTTATTCAATTTTCAGACTTAAAATTCTCTAAGCACACATAACATAAATGAAAACTAATGATATGGGCATGTTCAGGGCTATGAATGTGACATAATTTCTTCACAAATCTAAACCTAACTATGCCTGGATAGAGAGATAAGAGTTCATGAACTTACCTATTCAGTTGGAAACGTGTGCAACAATGGAGATGCTTACAAGGCAAGGTAATGATTTGTATAGCTTCCTTGATGTCCCAGGATGCTATTCCAACCTTTAGTTTGCTTCAAAACCAAGTGAATCGTGTTATGGCACTTCAACTGCAAAACAGAAAATATGAAAATGGTGATGTTAGCTAGGGGTGTTACAGGTCGTGTTTAGGGTTTGGAACAGTTTCAAGGGATGGTGTGGGATGTGTTTGAAGTGTTTTTGGTCAAGGTGCACGAGGGAAATGAGCTATGGAAGTCCAACTGCAGCTTATGCCCTGTTTTTGCAGTTTTATGGTGATTCTGTGTTTGAGAAGGTATTGGAAGTGGTTGGCTTGTGTTTCAGGTCAGGGTTGGTGTTTTGAAAGTGTTCACAATCTTTGCTTAAGCTCTTGTTGACAGGAATGAGAGTTGGTAGCTGTTATGCAAGTTTTCTTCACCTTTAAGCAACAAAATGCCAAGTTGTGTTCTAGACTTGTGCAGGCCCCCAATCTATGCTGCATACATTAGTCTTGGTTAGAGTGATTTGTGTATAAAATACCAACTCAAAAGATTGTGCCTATGCTTCTTGGATTTGCATTTGACATAAAGTTCAACTTTTCTAAAATGGATATAATGCTTTTTCTATTTTAGGACTAAACCTTCATGTAATGCTTAAACACATAATGCAAGGCTTGAACACAAAGGGTTTGCATTTAATTTATGAGTGCAAATGGGATATAGGACCCGTAATCAAGTTGTGCAAGCTGATTTGAAAAATTGCACAAGTTATGAACATGTACATTGGCCATAAACAAAGTGACTTTTTCCCAACTTGCCAAATTCGATTCTCCCTAACCATGAGGTTGTTTGATGAGTTCTTGGACATTTTGGAAAGCTTGGAATGTTTACTACAATCCATCTTTGTAATGCAAATTGAAATTCCAAGTGGAAGTATGTGAAAAGTGGTCTTGAAGTTAGGCAAAAATCTTGCCTAAAATAGGTCAAAATTTCTCTAAGTTAAGAATGGTTTGGTACCCTTGTTCCAAAAATTGTAACTTGAGCTACAAGCTTCTTTTGAGGAAACTTTGTGAATCAAAGTTGTAGATTTTGCAATGGACTACAACTTTTATGTTTTGACTTTTCCTTGAATCCAAATGCATCTTGATGAGAAAGTGGGGCAAAGTTAGGAAAAAATTAGGGTTTTTCATAACTTAGAAAAATTCTAAGTTATGAAAAATCTTCATTTCAAACCCTAATTTGTGATTTTTGATTTCTTGATGAACAAGTTTCATGATTTGGCATGTTTTGATGAAAAATGAATCTTGACACTTGATTTTGACCAAAAAGTCAAAGTTTGACTTTTCAGTATACAGTCAAAAATTGATCAATTGACTGGAAAATTCAACTATCAATCTTGTGCATTTGGGATCTTTTGAACTTGTTGAGTATGTCAAGACAATTCCATGGGGTCCTTGAGTCCATATGTGAGCTTGGTTTGCCATTGGCTAGGTCAAACAGTCAAAAATTGCCTTTGTGCAGTCAAAACCCTAAAAATGACCATTTTGCCCTTTTGGTGATCTGATCAAATTTCTTGTGGAATTGTGATCCAAACTTGATCAAATGGTCCATATGAGTTCATAATGTTGATGTGGGTCAATTTCCATGAGGTTTGACTGTCAATTGGCCACATTTGACTTTTTCCCCAATACAACTGATTTCTAGGTCAACTGTCCAATTGACTGGGCAAAGGTTGGAATCAAGGCTTTAAACTTGGTATGGATAAACTTGGGAGTCCAACATGAAGCATTAAAGTCATCTTAGGCATTTTAGGTCAAAATATCTTTGTGCAAACACAAACCCTAATTTGGGTCAACAGTGCTAGGAGAAGTCTTGCAGAGGAAACCCTAATTGAATCTTGAGCTCCAAGGGCCTTGTGATGAGAAAATGTTGAGAAAATGGGAGGGCAAATTTTGGGGTACAACACCCGTCCCTCTCCCCAGAGCGAAGTGATAAGGACGACCCCCGCGGTCCCCTATCACAAGCTATCATGGAGGCGCTCATTCCCCCGGGCATGGAGAAGCCTCCACACCTGAAAGAATATGATGGAGTCGCCGACCCGGTCGATCACATAGACGGGTTTGAAGCTATGCTGCACTACCATAATGTCGGGGGACCAATCAAATGCCGGTTGTTCCCCACGACCCTCAGGAAAGTGGCAATGGATTGGTACAAGGGTCTCGCCCCGGGGTCAATCACCTCGTGGCGAAACTTGAAAAACCAATTCATAAGCTCGTTCACTGCGTCACGGAGACATCCAATGACCGAAGCGGCGCTCGAGGCCATCATCCAGAGGCAGGATGAGACCTTGAGAGAATTCATCAACCGCTTCAATCGCGAAGCCGTCCAGGTCCCCTGCGCGGACCACATGAAGAGATACCTACTGGAGAGGGGCCTCCTCCCCGACACAGAATTCAGGAAAGCAGTGGGCATCAAACCACCCCGAACGTTCGATGCTCTCCTCGAGAAGGCCACGACCTACATGGACTACGAGGAAAGGGAAGCGGCCAACAGAGCTCGTGACCCCAGGACTCGCGGATCCAACAGCAACTCGCGCCAAGAAGCTATTCCTCCTCGATGAACCGGGGACAAAAGAAACGACGACAAACCCCGGGGCGTCCGAGAACAGAGGGGACCTTCGGGGGCGTTTCACATAGTACACTCCGCTCACAGCTTCCCGCAAGCGCATCTTGGCAGAGTGTGCCAGTACAGATTTCAAAGATGGCAGCGTCAAGCGCCCCCGACCAGCTCCTGCCAAGCCCGGGGTGGACATAAGCAAATACTGTCAATACCATAGGAGCCATGGCAATCTGACTGAAGACAGCGTACACCTTAAGGACGCCATCGAGACCCTCATAAAAGGGGGGAGACTCACCTAGTACCGGAGAAACGACGCTCCTCATCGTGACGCCCGTGAGACAAGAGAAACAGAGGAGGATACCCGACCATCTGACGAGTCGGTACCCATCCAAACCGCCTTCTCCGTCACCAGACCCGAGGACTTCCACGTCCCCGAACACATGCAAGAACCGTTGTCGATGCACAACAGGTGGGAGTACTTTCCCTCCTCCATGGTCATCAATGGTGGGGGGTTCAACGACCTGACCATAAATTCAGCCAAGAGGAAGCTGGACGAATTGGTCGACACGGCACCTCCTCAGACAGTGACCTTCGAAAAGGTAAAGGGTAGGTCAGAACCTATCACCTTTTATCTCGAAGAGCTCCCCGAAGGGGCCCCCAACGCGGCCATTCCTCTGCTGATAAGAGCAAGAATGGCCAACTTTTACGTACATCGTGTCCTCGTCAACGAAGGGAGTTCCATCGACGTAATATACAGCCAACTATTTTGAACCCTGCAGCTCGACGACTCAGGCCTCTCACCTTACATGGGGTCATACCTGCAGGGCTTTAATTGCTCGACTTCAAAACCTTGGGGATATGTCGATCTCATGGTCACGTTCAGCGAGGATACGACAACAAGGCAAGTCAAGGTGCGTTTCCTCGTCATTGATTGCCCTTCCCTCTACAACTGCATTCTGGGAAGGCCGACACTGGCGGAGCTGACCGCAGTACCCTCTACCGTCCACCTGAAGATGAAGTTTTACACCAAGAGGGCACGGGTCGCCACCATCCAAGGGGACCTAGCAGCTGCCCGAAAGTGTTTCAATGCGGCATCCAAGGGACGCGATACGGTCGACACTGGTACCAGGCCTGCCAAGAGAGCTGCAACAACACGACCAAAACCCCAGAGGTCAGAGCCCGCCAAGGTAGAAGAGCAGAAAGCTCCTCCAGAGGTCGACTCAATATTCCTGGACACCCTCTTCGACCAGGATGAGCCTCCTAGTGGCAAGAAAGTCCCCCTCCGACCGGTTCCGGACGGGGACTTCGAACTCGTCCCCCTCGGCGAGGACACGGGCAAAGGAGTGAAGATCGGCACCAGCCTCCCCGACTTGGAAAGGAAGAAAATCAAAGCCTACTTGCGCGAGAATGCAGACCTATTCGCGTGGAGTACCGCGGAGATGCCTGGACTTGACCCCGAGGTCGCCTGTCACCCGCCTCCCCATAGATCCAGCCGCTGGGGCAGTAGTACAACGTAGGCGTAGGCAGTCTCCAGAGAAAACAGAGGCTGCTGAAAAAGTTGTAAAAGACCTTTTAGAGGCAAATTTTATTTTCGAAGCCCGGTATTCAACCTGGCTGTCAAATGTTGTACTTGTCAAGAAAAATAATGGAAAGTGGTGAATGTGTGTTGATTATACTGATCTCAATCGGGCATGCCTGAAAGGTGCTTTTCCTTTACCCAACATAGATATGCTGGTCGACAACTCGGCCGGTTATAAAACACTATCGTTTATGGATGCCTATTCGGGCTATACCCAAATCCCCATGGCCGTAAGCGACAAGCAATGCACTGCTTTTATGACCAGCTCGGGCAACTATTACTACAACGTGATGCCCTTTGGTCTAAAAAACGCAGGAGCAACATACCAACGAATGATGAACAAAGTATTCCACAACCAAATCAGGGACATGCTCGAGGTGTATATGGATGACATGATCGTCAAATCCTGAGCAGACACCGACCATGTCGCTCACCTCAAAGAAGTCTTTGCTCAAGCAAGGCAATGTAAGATGAGATTTAACCTTGAGAAGTGCACATTCGGGGTCAAGGCGGGACAATTTCTCGGCTTCTACCTGACGGAACGAGGAATCGAAGCCAACCCCGAAAAATGTCGAGCTTTCTCCGACCTCCTGACACCCACATCGAAAAAATCCATACAATTCATGAACGGCATGCTCACCTCGTTATCCCGCTTCGTCGCAAGATCCACTCAACACGCCCTCCCTTTCTTCAAGCTCCTCCGCAAGGAGGCAGCCTTCGAATAGACCGAGGAATATGAGCAAGCGTTGCTCCATCTCAAAAAAAGTTTATCCCAACTGCCCGTATTATCACGACCCACCTTCGGGGAACCATTGTTCCTATACCTGGCCGTCTTGGTCGAAGCCGTCAGCGCGTCCCTCATTCGCGAGACGCCCGACGGACAAAAACCCGTCTATTTCACGAGCAAAGCACTGCAAGGTCCCGAGGTCAGATACCAATAGATAGAGAAAGTAGCCCTAGCCATCGTCAATGTAGCGAGGAGACTTAGACACTATTTCCTCGCGCACACGATCATAGTACGAACTGACCAGCCAGTGAAACAGCTCTTAGGTCGACCGGACATGGCAGGTCGAATGTTGAAGTGGTCCTTGGAACTTTCTGAATTCGACATTCAGTACGAGATCAAGAAAGCCATAAAAGCAAAAGCTTTGGCCGATTTCGTCGCTGAAATGACCGCTCACCCCCCCCCCCCCCCCCCCCCCCCCCCCCGCAGGGAAAGAGCACAAGTGGATCATCTTTGTCGACGGAGCGTCCAGTCCATCCGGAAGTGGCGCAGGGATCCTCTTAGAGAACGAGGAAGGTGTGGTGATCGAGAATTCGCTCACCCTCTCCTTCCTAACTTCAAACAACCAAGCGGAGTACGAGGCCCTACTCGCAGGACTAAGATTGGCCGAGGACCTAGGTGCCCATGAAGTGAAAATTTTCACAGACTCTCAACTTGTCGCTTCTCAAGTCCAAGGAAGCTATCAGGATAAAAATAACAGCTTTATCGAATACCCGGACTTAGTCAAAGGGTATATGAATAAGTTTGACCGAGAAGAGATATCGCACGTCCCGCGCGAGCAAAACACGAGGGCTGATGTACTGTCGAAGCTCGCAAGCACGAGGAAGAAGGGCGGAAACAAATCCGTCATACAGGAATCTCTGTACCGCCCGAGCATCGAAAAAACCTCGATCCCACTCGAGGTGAATGCCATCGGAGACAGTTCGTGCTGGATGACCCCGATGTTCAACTTCCTGACAAAAGGTGAACTCCCTCCAGACCGAACAGAGGCAGCCGCGACCAAATGACGAGCGTGCTCCTACGTGGTGATCGAGCACAAACTATATTACAGGGGATTCTTTATCCCCATCTTGAAGTGAATCGACGAATCCACGGTCCCCGAGGTGTTACGGGAAATACACGAAGGTATTAATGCTCAGCACATGGGCCGTAAGTCCCTAGTAAAGAAGGCTCTACGAGCAGGGTACTACTGGACGACAATGCAACAGGACGCTAAAGACCACATCAAGAGATGCGACAAGGGCCAGAAGCACGCCGACATGCATCTCGCTCCCCCACACGAGCTAAATATACTGTCATCTCCATGGCCATTTGCCTGGTGGAGGATGGATATCCTCGGACCATTCGTACAAGGAACGTACCAGAACAAGTTCCTCATTGTGGCCGTGGATTACTTTACAAAGTGGATAGAGGCTGAGGCCCTTGCGAAAATCACCTCCCATAACATCCTCCGCTTCTACAAACGAAACGTCCTCGCCCGATTTGGAATCCCGCAAGCATTAATCACAGATAACGGTACCCAATTCACCGACCAAAGCTTCATCGCCAAACTCGGTACCAAACAACATTTCACCTCAGTCGAGCACCCCTAAACCAACGGGAAAGCTGAGGCCGCCAACATGGTTATCCTGCGAGGACTTAAGCGCAGACTAGGCGAAGCAAAAAGGGGGTGGGTCGAGGAACTACATAGCGTCCTATGGGCTTACCGCACCACACCCCATTCGATGACGGGCGAGACCCCGTTTCGACTAACATATGGCACCGAGGTCGTCATCCCCGTAGAGATCAGGGAACCCTCCAAGCGGACAGAGATGCCTCTTGACGAAGAAATGAACGACGAGGCCCTGAGGGATGAGCTCGACCTGGTCAAGGAAATCCGATCGGGGGCAGCCCTGTGCGAGGCCACTTTGAAACAACGAGTAGCCCTGCATCACGATGACAAGGTCATCAGACGCGAGTTCCAGGTCGGCAGCCTAGTCTTGCGGAGAAACCAGAAAGATTCCCGCGAAGGGAAATTGGCCGCGATTTGGGAAGGACCTTACCGCGTCCAGGGCGCTACAGGCACCGGAGCCTATTATCTCGAGCAGTTAAACAGAGAACCACTACCACGACCCTGGAATGCTGCAAAGCTGAAACAGTACTATAGCTAAAGCCCCCAACCACTGCGGACTTTTGTCGTCGAACATTCACCCTTAGCCAACAAGGAGAAAGTATCGACTACGTAGGCGGGTCTAGGTACGAGCCCGACCTACCGACCACCGAGGGCACACCGTCGTTCACCCAATGAGTCGAATGCTAATGCCCTGCAGGGACACCTCGATCGACCTCCACTGTCAAAGTACCCACATGGCAGAACACCCAGCTCGCGATGGTCAGTTCACGCCGCGAGAGTCGGACCCCGATCTAGGTCATACGCCCGACATGCGGACTCCACTCTGTACAATCGACACATTTCGAAATGTGTCGAACCATCACGAGGGTCGAAAGGGTATCTCCGCTAGAGCACAAACCTTATCAAATATTCGTTATAAAAATAACAGTCGAGCATATACATAGATACTAGCAGGTAATTGCAAACAAAAGCATCTTTTGAAAAAGCAATCATAAAACAGATTAATGATGTACCGACCACGAAGGCCGATGATGTTCAAGATTACAATCCAGGGCACGAAGGCCCAAAGAAATTAAGAAAAACACGGGCACGCAGGCCCTAAAAGCTAACACGGGCACGCAGGCCCCCAAAAATAAAGCAATATACGGGCACACAGACCCGAACAATAACAAAAAGTCAATCATTCCCCAGAGAGTTGAGGACCGCATCAAGAGAATCGGGAGGAGGCACTACCTGGCCGTCGATAATCTGGGACACAACTCCAACCCTTTCGGTGTTCAAGCCCGAATTTAGCATGGACAGTTGACTCACCGCAGTCTCGAACCCGTCGGCCAAAGCGCCAATGCAATCTGACTCGAGGAGGTGGATACGAGCAACAAAATCCGAGTGCATATGCAAAACGGCTATCTCCTCTGGCTCGTCCTCGGCAGGAAGCATAGCAGCTTTCAACTCCTCAATCTCCCTTGACAACCATTAGTTGTCACTCTCTAGTCGTTCCTTGTCGAGTTAGAGGAAATCCCTCTCCTCAAAGGCCTTGTCGGCTTTCTGCTTCTCCCCCGACAACAAGCCAGCCTGTTCACGAAACATCTCCTCGGACCGTTCGAGGGCTGCCTTCAACTTGCGAGACTTGGCCGCAAGAGCCGCCTTCTCCGATTCCATCTCCCTAACCCGGTCCATAGAATCTGATCCTTCCCTTGCAAGGACCACAACCATCTCAGTCATTTTCACCACTCTGACCATGCTAGCAGCGAGGTGTTTCCTACGACCTTCCTTGTCGAGCCGCTTGATGATGTCGGCTTAATTTTCAGACACGATCAAAGAAAACCCCTCAAAGAAGTCCTTCTCCACAAAGTAGGGAAGTAAGCCAAAAGCCCGGGCAGAAACAGGCTCATCAATCGATTCAGCTCCACCCTCTGGCCGGCTCCTCTTCCTGCTAACCAGCGCAGTTTGGCGCTCAGCGTCGGGGGAACTTGAGGACCCACTGGATCCTTCTCCGCCCAAGTCAGTAGGCGGGCCCATCCGCGTGGCCTGCTGTGGTCTCACCAGTATCTTATTTATCTTCTTGTCCTGTGTCAACTTTAGCAACCTTTCACGTCGCTCCGCCATGTGACCTACAAATGAAGCCAACCAGGATTAGCTACACACGACTAAAGGAAATAAAAAGGAATAATAATAAGAGCAAAGCAGGAAGCCTAGGAGATCTACGGCCTGCCCGTAGGATTGAAATTCGACGAGCGCCTTGGTATTAATAGGGCGCGCCTCGAACGTCAGATAGCCGTCATTGTCAAGAATGTCGTCCCCTTCCCTGGTGACCCACCGGGCAGGAAAGAAGTCATCAACGAACTTGTTTACAACACCGTAAGCCTCCTCGTCCTCAGAACTCATACCCCTAGCAGGAGTATGGTAGTGCCCGGGACCATGGTTGTAATGGGCCGAGCACCAATGAATAGGGAACCGGGAAATCCTCCCGACCTCGGGATTACCCTCGGCGTCCAAACAGGGCTCCCCGTCCTCGTAGACCATAGTGGCCGGTTCGAACAAAGAATCTAGGGCCGTCTGGGTGGCCGGCTGCAGTATGTACCATTTGTCCTTAAAATCCCTCACTGAGTCCATGTACATCCTAAGCAGCCTCTTCGACTGCTTAAGGGACACCCAACTATGTTTACCTCCTCAGGACTGGCGTTGCAGGTGGAAAACCCTGAAGAACAGGGGAATTGTCGCCCCAATTCTCAGGAAACGACAAGTTAGCTCGAACGCCTGGAGAAAGGCAATCGCGTTGGGGTGGAGCTGGGAGGGGGCCAGGTTCAGATGATTGAACACCCCAACCTGGAAGTCGTTAAAAGGAAACCGAAGACCAAGATGTTAGAACAAAGTTTGAATCTACTACCCTATGTTTAAGTTTTGATGATAACAAAATGAAAAGATATATTATTTATGTGATTCATGTATGAACTATTTGCTACCTAAAAATATTACGTTCTACTTTGCAGAAACTCTGATAGGTATCAGCAAGAGCACACTTAATCAGCATCAGAATATTGGTCTTTAACACCAGCATCAGAAGTTGCTATATCAGAATACCAGAATCTGAAGATTAACTCACGTGTATGCTGAAGCTTGATGAACAGAACTGCGCTCAACACTCTGATAAAGACAACAACAGTTCATCAGCAGCTAAGCAGAGTCAGAATGAAGCCAAGCCAGAACATGCCTTAAGTAGCAACGGTACTGTGCATTGAAAGCGTATTATTACCAACGGCATCATTCCAGACAAGATCTGCTCAATAAGGAAAGTTTGTTATTAGCATTGAATCAAGATTATTGCTCCAACGTTCAACAATCTCAGTGCTATATAAACAAGACTATGAAGATTGAATTGGCTAATGCTCTCCAACATATTACACGCCTAAAAGCTATTCTACATCTTCTCATTCTCAGTTTGCCAAAAAGCTCCATATCTCCTTACTCACTATTTTAGCAATCTAGTTTCATAAGCTTAAGTTGTGTAACATCACAGTTGTGATACAGTTTTGTAGAAAACATTCACACACCTAGATTTATCTTCTTTGTAAGAAAGTGTTTCCTTGACAAACCGGGTTGTGGTTTGCATCAAGAAGGCTTTAGCAGTTGTTAAAGCAGATTGTAATATTCAGTTGAATATAGTGGATTAAGACCTCGTTGGAGAGAGGTGAAATCACCTTGACGGGTGGACTAGAGTAGTTTGAGATCAAACGAACCAGGATAAAAATATCTTGTTCATTGCATTAAGTTTCAGTTTTACAATTCAACCCCCCCTTCTTGTGTTTTTCACTTCTTCAATTGGCATCAGAGCGCCTGGTTCTGAGCTAAAACACTTAACCGTGTCAGTACAAGATCCAGCGTCAGAAAAACACAATGGCAGGAAACTATTCTCACACCAGCAATGACAACCATGAGGACAGAGACAGATTCAGCGGGAAACCTCCAGTCTTTGATGGAGAAAACTTTGATTACTGGAAAGACAGAATTGAAAGCTTCTTTCTGGCACATGATGCTGATCTGTGGGATATGGCGACAGATGGATACAAGCACCCTGTGAATGCAAGCGGTCAGAAGATTGATAGAAAAACAATGGCTGACCAACAAAAGCGTGACTTCAAGAATCACCACAAGGCTAGAACTATCCTTCTCAGCGCCATCTCCTATACTGAATATGAAAAGATCTCCAACAGAGACACAACAAAGAACATTTTTGACTCACTCAGAATGACGCATGAGGGCAACGTTCAGGTCAAATAAACTAAATCTCTGGCGCTCATTCAGAAGTATGAGGCGTTCAAAATGGAAGAATCTGAATCCATTGAAACAATGTTCTCAAGATTCCAGATTCTGGTAGCTGGTCTCAAGGTTCTGGACAAAGGATACTCTACTGATGACCATGTCAAGAAAATCATCAGAAGCTTACCCAAGCAGTGGAGACCAATGGTTACAGCTCTGAAGCTAGCAAAAGATCTCAACAAAATTACTCTGGAGGAACTTATCAGCTCCCTCAGAAGTCATGAGATAGAGCTAGAAGCTGACGAGCCTCAAAAGCAAGGTAAGCCTTTAGCATTGAAATCTAACAAAAAATCTGAGTCTAAAGTTTTGCATGCAGTTGAAGAAACATCTGATGGATCCTCATCAGAAGAAGACGAACTCTCCCCCCTCTCCAGAAGAGTGAATCAACTGTGGAAGCAGAGACAAAAGAAGTTCAGGAATCCCAGAAGATCTGATCAGAACGAGTCTTCTTCCAGATACAGAAGGACAGATTCTTCCTCTGGATACAGAAGATCTGAAGGCTCTTCAGGAAGCAGAAAGCCAAACACCAAGGACATCATCTGCTATGAGTGCAATGAGCAAGGACACTACAAGAGTGACTGCCCAAAGCTTCAGAGGGAAAATCCCAAAAAGAAGTTTGGAAGAGAAAAGAAGAAAAGTCTCATGGCTACATGGGATGACTCTGACTCGTCTGAAGCTGACTCAGAATCGGATGATGAGAGGGCAAACATAGCTCTCATGGCTAACATTTCAGAAGATAGTGAAGCTTCTGAATCAGACTCAGAATCAGATACTGAAGAGGTATTTCCTAACTTTGCTGTTAATTTTACCAAGGCTGAACTTGCTGAAAGCCTTAATGAAATCCTGGAAAGGTATCAGCAGATTAGAGTTAAATTCAGAGACCTGAAAAGGAATCTTGAATCTGACTCTAATAAGACTGAGAGTCTTAAATTGGAGAATTCTGAACTGAGAATTAAAATTTCAAAATTGGAAAATACTTTACAAAAATCTCAGAAGGAACCAATTTCTGAAACTCCCAGCAACGCTGATGAGATCATCAAGGAGTATGATCACAGTTTCCAGAAGTTCCTTGCTAAAAGCATAGATAGAAGCAAAATGGCTTCAATGATCTATGGAGTTAGCAGAAACGGCAGGAAAGGAATAGGATACCAAGGTAAGGTTCCTACACCAAATAATGTCATGGACTTAACCATTAAACACACTCCTCTGAATTCACATTTTGTGTATTGTCACACACATGATATTAAATACACTAGCAGTAAGTACTCTGTGAAACCAAAATTCAACCAGAGTTTTGGTAAATCTAACAAATCAGGACCCAAGAAAATCTGGGTACCTAAGGATAAAATAATACATGTTGCAGATATCTTTAGCAGCAAGTCAGAAACACCAGTCATGGTACCTGGACTCTGGCTGCTCGCGACACATGACGGGAAGAAGGCATATGTTCCAAAGCCTGGAACTTAAGCCTGGAGGCCACGTTGGATTTGGAGGCAATCAGAGGGGAAAGATCATTGGCTCTGGAACTGTAGGTAATGGAAATCTTCCCTCTATGAATAATGTTCTGCTAGTAGATGGATTAATGCATAATCTGTTATCCATAAGTCAATTAAGTGATAACGGTTATGATATAATCTTTAATCAAAAATCATGTAAAGCTGTTAGTCAGAAAGATGGGACTATCCTGTTTAATGGTAAGAGGAAAAACAACATTTACAAAATCAAACTTTCTGAACTAAAGAGTCAGAATGTAAAGTGCCTTCTGTCTGTTAACAACGAGCAGTGTATCTGACACAGAAGATTGGGACATGTTAGTATGAGAAGAATATCTCAGATTAACAAACTCAATCTGGTCAGAGGACTTCCTAACTTAAAGTTCAACTCAGATGCTCTGTGTGAAGCATGTCAGAAAGGCAAGTTTGCAAAACCTTCTTTTAAATCTAAAAATGTTGTTTCTACCTCTAAGCCATTAGAACTTCTGCACATTGACTTATTTGGACCAGTTAAAACTGCTTCAGTCAGTGGCAAGAAGTATGGGTTAGTAATCGTAGATGACTATAGCAGATGGACATGGGTAAAGTTCTTAAGACACAAGGACGAGTCACACTCTGTGTTTGTTACCTTCTGTAACCAAGTTCAGAATGAAAAGGATCTTAGAATCGTTAAAGTCAGAAGTGATCATGGTGGAGAATTTGAAAACAAAGATTTTGAGTCATTCTTTAATGACAGAAGCATTCTGCATGATTTCTCTTGTCCTAGAACTCCCCAACAAAATGGAGTTGTAGAACGAAAGAACAGAATATTGTAAGAAATGGCCAGAACCATGATCAATGAGACAAACGTTGCTAAGATCTTCTGGGCAGAGGCAATAAACACAACGTGCTACATTCAGAATAGAATCTCAATAAGACCTATTCTGGAAAAGACTCCATATGAATTGGGGAAGAACAGAAAGCCCAACATTTCATATTTTCATCCATTTGGATGTACCTGTTTTATGTTAAATACAAAGAATTATTTGAACAAGTTTGACTCTAAAGCACAGAAGTGTATTATGTTAGGATACTCTGAATGCTCAAGAGGGTACAGAGTATACAATACAGAAACACAGATTGTGGAAGAATCAATCAGTGTTCGTTTTGATGATAAGCTTGACTCTGAAAAGTCAAAGCAGAATGAAGTTTTTGCAGGTATGGAAATTGAATTTACAGGTTCTGAAGACAAGTCATCAGAAGCTCTTAACACAGACACTCCTTCAACGTCTGAAAGGAGCACTGCTAGCAATCCTACAACAGCTGCTGATCAACCTCAGAAGAGATTACCCAGAAGCAGCTTGGATCACCCAGAAGAGACCATCTTAGGAAGAAAGGAAGATCCAATCAGAACAAGAGCAAGCTTCAGAAACTCTGAAGAAACCCTCATGGGACTTGTGTCTCTGATTGAACCGTCTTCTATTGATGAAGCACTCCTGGATAATGACTGGATTCTGGCAATGCAAGAAGAGCTGAATCAATTCACCAGAAATGACGTATGGGATCTTGTTCCCAGACCAAAAGGATTCAACGTCATTGGAACAAGATGGGTCTTCAGAAACAAGCTAAATGAACAAGGTGAAGTCATCAGAAACAAAGCACGACTGGTTGCACAAGGTTATAGTCAGCAAGAGGGGATAGACTATACAGAAACCTTTGCTCCAGTCGCCAGGTTAGAATCTATCAGACTTTTAATTTCATTTGCTGTTAATAGAGGCATCACTCTGTATCAGATGGATGTCAAGAGTGCATTCTTAAACGGTTATATAGAAGAAGAGGTTTATGTGCACCAACCCCCTGGTTTTGAAAATACAAAACATCCAGAACATGTTTTCAAACTAAAGAAGTCACTATATGGTCTGAAACAAGGTCCCAGAGCTTGGTATGAAAGGCTAAGTAACTTTCTGTTAGAAAATGAATTCACCAGAGGGAAGGTGGACACTACCTTATTCTGTAAATCAGTTAAGAATGACATCTTAGTCTGTCAAATTTACGTTGATGATATTATTTTTGGTTCTACTAATCCTTCTCTTGGAAGAAAATTTGCTAAGTGTATGCAGGCAGAATTTGAGATGAGCCTCATGGGGGAACTGAAATTCTTTCTAGGAATTCAGATCAATCAAACTCCAGAGGGAACTTACATTCATCAGAGCAAATACATCAGAGATCTTCTGAAGAAATTTGACCTCTCAGAATGTAAGCCATCAAAGATTCCAATGCATCCCACGTGCATTCTGGAAAGAGAAGAGGTAAGCAAAAATGTAGAACAGAAAGTCTACAGAGGTATGATTGGTTCTCTCCTTTATCTGACAACTTCAAGACCTGATATATTATTCAGCGTTTGTATTTGTGCTAGATTCCAATCAGATCCTAGAGAATATCACTTAACAACTGTTAAGCGAATTTTCAAGTATCTGAAAGGTACTACTAATCTGGGTTTGTTTTATAGAAAATCTAGTGATTACAGTTTAGTAGGCTACTGCGATGCTGACTTTGCTGGAGACAGAGTGGAGCGTAAAAGTACTTCTGGAAGCTGCCAGTTTCTGGGAGAAAATTTGATCTCTTGGTCCAGCAAAAGGCAATCAACAATTGCGCTATCAACAGCAGAAGCTGAGTACATAGCAGCAGCATGATGTAGCACACAAATGCTCTGGATGAAAAGTCAGCTTGAAGACTTCCAGATTTTTGAGAGTAACATTCCTATACTCTGTGATAATACTTCTGCTATTTGCTTAAGTAAGAATCCCATTTTACATTCTAGAGCTAAGCATATAGAAATAAAACATCATTTCATTAGGGACTACATTCAGAAAGGAATTTTGAATTTAAAATTTATAGATACAAACCATCAATGAGCTGATATCTTCACTAAACCCCTTTCTGAAGATAGGTTCAATTTCATTCTGAAACATCTCAGCATGAAAATCTGCCCAGAGTGAAAATGTTTGAATTCCATATATTTATCTTCAGAATGTATTCATTTTACTGTGATCAATCTCTTTTCAGAAAGATAGAACATGCAGATTGTATCAGAAGCTAGTCTAAAGATTTGAGAGTCTAAGCTCAAAGACAGACGTGATGATCACTACATCAAACAAGTGTCATCCAATCATCAGCATATCTCTGAAGCAGAACGCGTGCACGCTTCTGAGAAGGCAAAACGCTGATTGGGTGCATTGAGACACATGTCTGGTAACCGTTTTAAGTATCTTTCTCAAATCCCCCAAAATCAGCAAGCATTAAATGAAAGTAATCATGTTTTTAAAACGTAATCATGATTTTATTTCCCTTTCTTGAAAACGTTTACAATTTCAAAATATTCTGAAGCCTATTTAAGCACGTTAACCTCTCACTTTAATCTTTTACAGTTTCTCATTATTTCTCAAGCATTCTCTGCATTTTTCTGTGTTCATCTCTCTAAAACCCATTTTCTCAGTTTTTCTCAAAATCCTTAAGTGTGAACATGGCAACCTCCAGCAGTGCTTCTGCAGGTTCTCAGAAGACAGCATCATCTAAAAAGTATCAAGTGCCATTCAGAACACTCCTCACTCCTGTGAAGAATCTTGAAGTGTTATCTGAATTGATCATTGATTTTGGAAGTCTGAAGGAAAACGGTTTTGATTTAACAGAAGAAGTTAGGGCACAGAAATGGGAAAGGTATTTTGACAGGTTGGTTGGACCAACATTTCCAATGTTAGTCAAGGAGTTCTGGATTCATGCAACTGCTTCAACGCATCAAGTCACCTCCTACATTATGGGGAAGAAGATTGTGATCACTGAGGATCACATAGCAAGGTTAATTGGTTACAGTGGCGGCGGCGTCTGCTGTATTGATATGGCTGAGAGATGTGCTGACGTGGGCGTCATAGCAGAAAGGATTTTCACCCATGGGGTGCCCAGCAGCAAGATCAAAGATCTGAAGGATCACCACAGAGTTTGGGCGAAGATAATTCTGGGGTGTTTTAATCATAGGAAGCCAATTAGTTCCCCTGATTACATAAATGTAGATAAGCAGTTTCTGATCTATTTTATCAATCAGAAGGTAAAAATCAACTTGGCTCATCTTCTGTTTAATCACCTCAGAACAAGCGTGAAGGAAACCAGGGAAGAAGAAAGAATAAAGAGGGATTGGATACCCTTTGGAAGGTTGATATCAGATATTCTGACTGAGAATAGGCTGATAGAGCACCTGATTGAAGCTCAAGAGTTAAGCACCATTGAACCAACGGTTGGGAAGCCTCTGAACGCGAAGAACTTGAAGAAAATGAAGTTGATAGAGAATATCAAAAAGGAACCCAACGCTACTCCTATTGCTGATATCACCAGCAGAAGAGTCCCACTGAGTGACTTTCCTTTATTCTTTGAGATAGAATCCAAGCCAGTGGTAGTTCTCAGATATCTGGACGCGTGCAAAGCTGATGGTACAGATCCAAATCTGAATATCAAAGATCTGCACCAACCTCAACCAGAAGTTTCACTGAAGAAGACGAAGAAAAGGAAGGCACCTTCAGAAGGATCATCCCAGCAGACACCCAAGAAAAGAGGTAATTTATCTGCTGCTTCTGTTTTAAATTCTTCTACTATTCCAGCATCAATCCCACCTCCAACCTCTCATAGAATCTCAATCCCCATTCCAACAATAGATGAAACTGAACCAGAAGATGACCCTTCTGAGGCACTTCAACTCAGAAGACCCCGAACCAAACATCCCAAACCAACAATCTCAACAACATCAGCAATTGACAAAGTGCTGTCTGACATTGATCAACACACTTCTGATCACTCCTCCATTAATCCAAACTCTGAACCACAAATTGTCCACTCTCCACAACCAGAAAAACCTCTCTCACCCATTCCAGAAGAACCTCTTATCCCTGAACAACCAGAAATTCCTCCTCCTTCTCCACAACCAACAATTCCTTCTCCCTCTCCTCAACCAGAAATTCACCCACCATCACCTCAACCATCACCTCAACCTGAGTTTCATCACTCTGAAACTCAAACTCCTCCACCTTCTGAACCTCATTCACCTCAATCATCTGAACCACAACCTCTGGTAATCCAGCTGCCATGTGGAACAACAATCACAATGGCCCAGCTGCCATCCTCGCCAGAATCTACACCACCAAATACTCCCAAAACCCCTAACAGTCCAATCATAATCTCTTACTCCCCCACTCCATCTCCAAAACAAACAGCTCCCAAGCAAACCACCGAAAACCCCAGCAGGACCTTCATAGATTTAACAATCCTTGACCGTCTTGCTGATCTGAAAAATAAAATAGCCACTCCAAAACCAAAACAACCAGATGTTGGCTCTGGTATTATGAATTTTGAAACAGGTTTGCAGCAGTGGATTGCTTCTCTGAAGCAAGTCTGTCCTGGAATGATTGACCCAACTGCCTCTGACCAGCTCTGGTCACAATTCAGAATTTGGGTACGTGCTGAAGCCCTCAAGTTGCAGGATATCAACTATAAGCAGGCACAACAGAACTTCAGCAAGCTGCTGAAGGAAATTGAAAGTCAGCTGCCACAGGAAGACGTGCTCCCTCTGGATAGTGAGCCATGGTCTGAGAAACAGCCAACTTCAAAGGTGCAACCATAAGAAGACAAGACTATTCAAGCTGAAGCAAGTCAAGCAGAAGATGCTGCAGAAAGCTCACAGAAGCTCCCTGCTTCTGATGTTTCTCAAGCTGCCTTGAACAGGTAGACTCTGGAAGAGCTGAAGCTGAATGACATGCGTCTGCAGCAAAGGATGGATGTAAATGACCAGAAGATGAAAGAAAGGATGGATGTGTAGGATAGCAAGATAGACACGGTTGTCAGCATGGTGCACAAGCAGAATGAGACTGCTGATCAGATCAAAGCCATGCTGGAGAACCTGTTCACACGCCTTCCTCCCCAACCTTAGTTTTTCATTCATGTCATTTTCATGTTTTCTTTGATTATCTGTTGTACTGTTTTGTTTGATTCTGAACTTTTTAATATGACATGTTTTTCTGCTCTAAATGTTTTAGCACATCACTTACACCTTTTGATTGCTGACAAAAAGGGGGAGAACAAGAATGATATTTTAAATAATAACGGATTACTAAGACAGAAAATCTCAAACATTCTAACTCTGATATACTTGAATATGTTTTCTGTTTTTGCTTAAGTCTACAGGTACAAGAATGCTCCATGATATTCTGAAGACTAAAGCTCTGATACTCTGACCCAAAGCAAAGCTCTGATAAGAAAAGCTCTGATACTCTGATCTGAAGCTCTGCTCTGACATTCTGATCCAAAACTTCTGATAGTCAAAACTCTGTTACTCTGATGTTCAAAGAAAGGCGATAAAGATCTGATCCTGAAGAACTCTTGGAATTAAAAAGGGAAGTAATAAATTCAGGGGGAGTATCTCTCAACTCTGATATCTCTTCATCCCTTATCTTTGATAATCTCTTACTCTGATACATCTTATCATTTAGTTATCTCTGATACTTTTTCACGTTATTTTCATTTAAAAATATCTAGTTTTTGTCATCATCAAAAAGGGGGAGATTGTTAGAACAAAGTTTGAATCTACTACCCTATGTTTAAGTTTTGATGATAACAAAATGAAAAGATATATTATTTATGTGATTCATGTATGAACTATTTGCTACCTAAAAATATTACGTTCTGCTTTGCAGAAACTCTGATAGGTATCAGCAAGAGCACACTTAATCAGCATCAGAATATTGGTCTTTAACACCAGCATCAGAAGTTGCTATATCAGAATACCAGAATCTGAAGATTAACTCACGTGTATGCTGAAGCTTGATGAACAGAACTGCGCTCAACACTCTAATAAAGACAACAACAGTTCATCAGCAGCTAAGCAGAGTCAGAATGAAGCCAAGCCAGAACATGCCTTAAGTAGCAACAGTATTGTGCATTGAAAGCGTATTATTACCAACGACATCATTCCAGACAAGATCTGCTCAATAAGGAAAGTTTGTTATTAGCATTGAATCAAGATTATTGCTCCAACGTTCAACAATCTCAGTGCTATATAAACAAGACTATGAAGATTGAATTGGCTAATGCTCTCCAACATATTACACGCCTAAAAGCTATTCTACATCTTCTCATTCTCAGTTTGCTAAAAAGCTCCATATCTCCTTACTCACTATTTTAGCAATCTAGTTTCATAAGCTTAAGTTGTGTAACATCACAGTTGTGATACAGTTTTGTAGAAAACATTCACACACCTAGATTTATCTTCTTTGTAAGAAAGTGTTTCCTTGACAAACCGGGTTGTGGTTTGCATCAAGAAGGCTTTAGCAGTTGTTAAAGCAGATTGTAATATTCAGTTGAATATAGTGGATTAAGACCTCGTTGGAGAGAGGCGAAATCACCTTGACGGGTGGACTGGAGTAGTTTGAGATCAAACGAACCAGGATAAAAATATCTTGTTCATTGCATTAAGTTTCAGTTTTACAATTCAACCCCCCCCTTCTTGTGTTTTTCACTTCTTCATGGGGAGCACATCTTGGGTGAACTCCGAGCATATGCGAGCATCCCTCGCCGGCCTTATTATTTTAAAGTTCCGTTGAAATCCTTCTTGATTATCGCCGTACTCGACGATGGTATAAGCTTGTCTGCTACGATGGCTGTACACTGAAGCTATTTCCCGGGGCTCGACACCCACCCAATCCAGCATAGGATCGTCGACAGTGTCGACCACAGTAATAGACTCTTCTGTTGTGCTTGCATCCTCGATGTCATTGCGTCCTGAGGACTCGGGAATGTCGTCCGTTTACCTGCAAAGTACAGGAAACTGGTGAATTCGACAGCAAATCCGCGTGCCCGTCACAAAGGCGGGGAGAGGTAAGAAACGTTCAGATCGAATCTACAGCCATTCACGAGAGAAACGAGAAACAAGTAGATCTCAACCAAACACTGACACCCCGGCGTCAACCACGTATCAGTCATGAACGACGTGAGCGTAACATGAGTACCCCGGGCGAATCTTAAATCGCGCGACCAAGTTCATAATTTCGCTTACCCGGTACAAGAACACTACGGGGAAACTAGCCTACATACTAACGAAAGAATGAATATCCCGGTCAAGTTCATGACTCCACTAACCAAAACACATGAGTATCGCGAGCAAGATCATGAATCATATGCCTAAACTTATGAATGTCTCGGGAAAAACCATGAATCAGGCGCATAGCGCGTTTAAATCTACCGGGCATAATCTGCGGATACAAGTTTCTACTAGAAAAACATCGTCAAAACTGTCTACAACGCGGGAAATAAAAGGGAAAGGATACTTACTTGGAAGGAGATGCAAAGAAACGACGGTGGTGGAAGTAAATGGATGGCGAATGGCGCGGCAGTCTCAACGGCATTATGGGAACTCACGACAGTAAAAACAGAGAAAGTAGGAGAGGCATGAAGAGGTGAAACAGACTATGGGCCCTGGGATCCTATTTATAGAGATGACATGGAATATGAAACGTCGCACCGGGGAACCACGAATCGCCCCCTTCCTCGACACCTACTCACCTAGACAATGATGGCCCTATTAACTAGGGAGGTGTTGCAATTTCCAAGGACTACACCACGTGTCCAACAGACGCGATTGACGCATCCCCGCAAGCAATCCTCGAGCATACCTCGAAATGGAAAGCCCGACGTCGGGCACGGGGTCCCCGTGAAAGGGCGAACTAGGATCAAGTTGTAACTTCTGTACCAGGAACAACGACTTGGGGGGCTCCTGTTCTGGACTGGGCCTGCCCTTGGCCCAAATCACAAGTAAGGCCCAGATCCAAACCGTGCCTCAAGCTATATTGGGAACCAGATTCCCCGAGCATACCCAGTCACGGGCCATTACGAATATGCCCGCCACTGCCTGCAACGAGAGGCGTCCCCGACACGGACACCCCAACTCGAACCCTGCTCGAGCATCCTCCTCCGTAGGGAAGACTCAGTCCCTCCGGATGCTTCAGACTCTTTAGAGCTCCGGGAAGATCACGTCTTCATTCTTCCTTATTCTTCGCAGAGCATCATCCAGGAAGGGGACCATGTGCAGGTCCCCACTACTCACATAGAACCTGGAAGTCCCTTTGTTGGGCCCGTTTTGGTTAGCCCAATAAAGGGACTTTGGCCCAGCGCTGGGGGCTATAAATACCCTCTGTTCCAAGAGGGTCGGGTATTCATTCTTTTACACACCTAGATACAATCCACCTGCTCATTCCATTGCTTACTTTATCATCAGAGTGTCTTGCAGGTACCCCCCATCTCATTCAGATCCAGTTCGAGCCAGTTGTGGCGGTCCGACTCTGATCAGGTAAGATCAAAAAGTAAGTATTTTTATGTTAAAGTATCAACCTGGACTTATGAGATATCAAAGTCGCTCAATAATCTTTATGTTTGTAAGGAATATATTTGAAAAGATGTTTGTTTCAATAAATAAGTTATAATGTAGATAAATGAAAATAAGTTTAACATATGAAATGATAAATAAGGTTAAGAGATGAAATGATATTGTTGGAGTTAGAGTTTATTATCTTATCCTCGTGTATTCTCTTGATTGATTATATATAACCTTTGTCAGTAGTTAATATTATCACATATCACTCGGCATATGTTGTTTATGTCTAAACAACGAAATGAAATCAATCATATTGCTTAAGTGACGATCTCTCATCCAGTTAACCAATGTGGTAACATTAAGTTTCAATAATGTGTGAATGTTAAACCTAAATCTATCTCCAGAGTTTTAGTATTTAATAGATGAAAATCTTTGACCTAGTTAGGAATAATATTTCTCAATATCAATTTAAACCATTGTAACAAGTTATAATTAGCTAGGTTATAATAAGTATTAAGAATGAAGATAATATTAATGAATAACTAAAACATATATAATGTCATGATCAAGATTGTGATACGGTGGGAGAACTGACTTGGGATTTGCATTTGTTTTCGCACTTGTTCGGTTTAGCAAGAGTCGTCACCGACTTTTTATTTTATCCTAAGGAAATGTCAAAAAGCACAGGAAAGACCTTTGAGATGTTTTCTTGGGTTCGGGGGGTAGATTATGAAAAGGGAAGGTGCTAGCACCCTTTTCATCCATGGTTATCCATGGGATCTTAGTTACTTGTTTTTTAGATCACTTGCCTTTGCTTTTCAATTGTTTGAAATGGTGCTTTATGTGTGTGGTTTTGAAAATGTTTTGAAAAAGATGCCTTGTCTAGGAAACCTTTGTAATGACTCTTGTTTGAGTATATACAAAGGTGTGTGTCTTTTTGAAAAGATAATTCAATATTTTGAAAGTTGTTTTGAAGTTGTTTTTGTGTTGTGAAGTGTGTTTGGAAAATGGCAAGGATGTTTTTGCATGATTTTTGATCAAGTAACTAAGAGTTGTCTACCCTATTTTACTCAAAGATTTTCTTATGTTTTAACCCTTTAACAGTGTTGTTTCACCATTGTGTTTGATGAACAACCTTGCGTTAGGATGTTAAACGGGACAGGTGCGGGTCATCGTATAGACCATGATAGCAATAATGTCAAGTATCTGTGGAAATTTTCTTGAGGGACTTTGATCATTTTGTTTAGGCAACTCAGATAGCGTCATCGAGGGACTATGATTTTTGTTTTGTTTTTATTTTGCCAAAGCACTTGACTTGCAACCATGGCCCATTTTTGAAGGCAACAAGTGGATGAAACCCTAGGGGGTGTGAGTGTGCATTGTGATTGTTTTTCATGCATGTTTATCTTGGATTAGGTCAAGCTACTTGTTGATTTTATTTACATACAAACCCTAGGTCTAGGCATGGTATAATTGAAAGCTTTTAAATGTGCGAGAATTTAAATGCTACACTATTACAACATGATATAGGGAGGGGGATACAAATTTGAATTGGGGATATTTGACAAGGAAATAAATTCTAAATTATTACAACCATATCGAATGTGCAAGTCAATATTTATCATTTAAATAAATATAATTAAATAAATATCAAATAAAAAATGTATTTATGCAAAAAAGGTTTCTTATGTATTTGAAAAGGGTATTTTTTAATGTGAAATATAAACAAAATAAAAAAAGTCAAATTTTGATTATTTTGGTCATTTAGGGCAAAACCCTAATTTTCAAATAAATGGCAATATTTATTAATTATATACAATATATATTAATTTATGCAAAAAATAAAAGTATATTGTTAAAAAAAGTATTTTTAGTGCCAAATATTAATAAAAATAAAAATGTATTATTTTTGTATTTTTTGTCCTAATTATCTAATAAAATAAAGCATATATATATATATATATATATATATATATATATATATATATATATATATATATATATATATATATATATATATATATATATATATATATATATATATATATATATATATATATATATATATATATATATATATATATATATATATATATATATATATATATATATATATATATATATATATATATATATATATATATATATATATATATATATATATATATATATATATATATATATATATATATATATATATATATATATATATATATATATATATATATATATATATATATATATATATATATATATATATATATATATATATATATATATATATATATATATATATATATATATATATATATATATATATATATATATATATATATATATATATATATATATATATATATATATATATATATATATATATATATATATATATATATATATATTAAACATATTAAACATATAAAAATTAAATTAATTATTTACAAAAAAGTGTATATTCAAGGAAAATATTTTCAAATGTAAATAAAAATGATAAATGAAAAATAAGTATATTTTTTTATATTTTTTTTAGGGTTTTAATAAAAAGGATTTAGATTATTTACATATATATGTTTAATAAAATGAAATAAATCTCAAATAAATATGAAAAAAATATGGAAAATTATTTTTGGTATTTTTTGTATTTGAACAAAAAATATAAAGTCAGAATGAAAAATAAAAACATGAAAATGACAAATAATCACTCAAATGGGCCAGGGGGGTGCAAACTGAACAAAGGGGTGTTAGAAGCAAGAATGACCCAGGCCCAGCCCAAGCCAGCTTCTTCTTCAACCTCTGAACTCAAACACGCGCGCTTCTTGGTTCAAATGCTATCTCCTGATTCTTTGATCTTTTGACAAAACTTAAAACATGAAACTTGTAGAGCATCAAATAATGAATTCAACCATATAAAAAACTTGGATTAACTCTCAAAGACAAGAGAGAATTTCTCTGGCCCTAAAATCTGACCTAACTTTTTTCACATGTTCATGGATGAAATTCTCTCAGCACAATTAATGTAATCGAAAACTAAGCATATGTATGGCTTCAGGGCTATGAGTACAACATATTTCATTCACAAACCTAAGCCTAACCATTCCTAAATAGAGAGATAGAAGTCCATGAAATACCTGTTTTAGCTTGAATCGAGTAGGGCAATGCAGCAACCTTCAATGGTGTTTGAGCTTCTGTTAAGCTTGCCTGAGGTCCAAGGAAGCTTCTCCAATGCTTGGCTTGCTTTGAAACAAACTGAGTCGTGCTGTAGAACTCCACTTGCAAAGCTTTGAAATGAAAATGGCAAAGTGGGTTAGAGGTGTTACAGCTTACAATGGAGGTCTGGGATGGTTCAGGTGGATGGAATGGAAGATGTTTGAAGCTCTTTTGGACAAAACGCACGATAGGAATTGATTATGGCTTGAAGTTTGCAGAACTTGCCCTGTTTTACAGCAAAACAGGGATTCTGAGTATTAGGAGGTATGAGGGATGAATGAGTCGTGCTTCAGGCTTGTTTTGATGTATGGAAACTGTATGCAAAGTTTGTTTTGGCTTGTGTTAACAGAAATGAGAGTTTTTGTTTGTTTTGCAAGTTTTCTTCTACTTAAAGCAAGAAAGTGGCAATGATGTTATAGACCTGTACCAGCCTTCCTATCATGCTGCAACTTTGGTTCTTGGTAACTGGAATTTGTGGACTTGATCTTTCCTTAAAGATCTTGCCCCATGTCTCAAAGATTTAACTTTTGACATAAAGTGACATTAGGCAAAAATGGCAATTTGCCTTTTTCTACTTAAGGCTTAAACTTGCATGTAATGTCCATATGAATAAGATAATACCTTAACACAATGGTTAGGCATTAAATTATAAAGTGTAAACTGGTTTTGAGGCCTGCAAGCTAGCATCAAACAAGCTGATTTGAAAATGCAAGTTTGTATGAACATGCCTTGGCCATGGACAAAAGTGAGTTTTGGCCAACTTTAAGAATTCGATTCTCTCTAACCACAAGGGTGTTTGAGGAGTTCTTGGATAATTTGGAAAGCTTGGAACATGTACTACAATCCATCTTTGTAATGAAACTTTAAAATCCAAGTGTAACTATGTGAAAAATGGCCAAGAAGATGGGTCAAAATCCTGCCTAGATTAGGGCAAATTTTCTCTAAGTTCAAAGTTTTAGGTACCCTTGTTCCAAAAATCATAACTTGAGATACAAGCCTCTTTTGAGAAAACTTTGTGAATAAAAGTTGTAGACTTTGTGATGGACTACAACTTTCGTGTTTCAAGTTTTGTTTGAATCCATTTGCATCTTGGTGAAAAAATGGGACAAAGTTAGGAAAAAATAAGAAAATTTCATAACTTAGAAAAATTCTAAGTTATGAAATTTTTTCATTTTAAACCCTAATTTGCATTTTTGGGTTTCTTGATGAACAAGTTTCATAATTTGACATGTCTTGATGAAAAATAAATCTTGGCACTTGATTTTGACCAAAAAGTCAAAGTTTGACTTTTCAGTGTACAGTCAAATTTTGATCAGTTGACTGAAAAATTCATCTGTCAAACCTATGCACTTGAGATCTTTTGAACTTGTTGAATGGGTCAAGACAATTTCATTGAGTCCTTGAGTCCATATGTGAGCTTGGTTTGCCATTGGTTAGGTCAAACAGTCAAAAATTGCCTTTGTGCAGTCAAAACCCTAAAAATGACCATTTTGCACTTTTGGTGATCTGATCAAATTTCTTGTGGAATTGTGATCCAAACTTGATCAAATGGTTCATATGAGTTCATAATGTTGATGTGGGTCAAATTTCATGAGGTTTGACTGTTAATTGGACCCAGTTGACTTTTTCCCCAATACAGTTGATTTCTAGGTCAACTGTCCAATTGACTGGGCAAAGATTTGAATCAAGGCTTGAAACTTGTTATGGACAAACTTGTGAACCCAACATGAAGTATGAAATTAACTTTGGGCATTGTAGGTCAAAATATCCTTGTGCAAACTCAAACCCTAATTTAGGTCAACAGTGCAAGGAGGAGTCTTGAGCAGAGCAAACCCTAGCTTGATCTTGAGTTCCAAGAGTCTTGTGATGAGAAAATGTTGATGAAATGAGAGGGCAAATTTTGGGGTACAACAGTTTCCCCTGTTCAATCTTCTTGAACCTGAAGAGTTAGATTGGAAGGCTTGCCTTTCGCGACTCGAAGGTAAAAGAGGATTGGACACTAGAGTGCCCGTAAATTTGCACTCGTCAGGTCATAGGTGCGGGAATGGGCTTAAAGATGCCATTTGGAGATGGTAGAATCTTGCTGGAGATGGGCTTAAAGATGCCATCCAAGAATCTTTGTTGAACTTCAATGTTGTGGGTCAGAAGAATGAGGATCAAAATGGTATCCGTATCTGGAATGCATTTGAACTGTATCTGGAGGCTGAGTTTGTATGAGCAAAAGAATGGCCTCCGCGTATGGGGCGTATCCGAGCTGTAACTGTATTTGAATGTTGAATGAATATCAGAATGACTACCGTGTCTGGAGCGTATCTGTATTATATCTGGGCAACAGAGAACTATCTGTGTACGGAGCAACTGTATGCTGAGGATAAATTTTGAATGAGTGACAGAATGGCAACCGTGTCTGGAGCGTATCTGGACTGTATCTGAAGTTGAGATCTGTATGAGTAGCAGAATGACTTCCGTGTCTGGAGTGTATCTGAAACTGTAACTGGGATCTGAATGAATGATAGAATGACTTCCGTGGCGACTGTACTGAGGGAATCAAACTGCTGAAGTAAGGGTCAG
Source organism: Vicia faba (assembly GCA_948472305.1). Lineage (NCBI taxonomy): Eukaryota > Viridiplantae > Streptophyta > Magnoliopsida > Fabales > Fabaceae > Vicia > Vicia faba. The sequence goes on from OX451738.1 coordinate 1,521,864,712, forward strand.
AATGGTATCCGTGTTCGGAATGCATTTGAACTTGAGGTTGATAATTGAATCTGAATGAGAAATAGAATGGCTTCCGTGTCTGGAGCGTATCTAGTCTGTATCTGATTGTTGAAGTCTGAATGAGTAGTAGAGTGACCGCTGTGTCTAGGGTGTATCGGTACTGTATTTGACTTGAAATTCTGAATGAGCAATAGAATGACCGCCGTGTCTGGGGTGTATCTGTACTGTATCTGAAAAATTGTTAACAATGGCCTTTTAATCTTATCCTGAAAAGGGTAAAAATGTTAGCTAAAACACAAAATCATGTTGCATGATATGTATTATGGAATGAATTGTGTTTCATCAATGTTTATGATATATGAATGTGATGATTATGCATGTAAGCTGAGTAGCCGTCTTGCTGAGGAAGGTAAATCCTAGTAAGGAAATATTTGACTGCTTCCGGGGAAAATAAATCCATGACCGAAGCTGGGGATTCCAAAATCTTTGATTACCAAAGATGAGAAATCCTTTCTGACTGCTGACTGCTTGGGGAATAAGGAAAACTTTGAAAATCTCTACTAGGAAGCTAAAACCTGGGAGGCTTATGCTGGAGAAGTGAGACTGAGAATCTTCGATCTGCTGGGAAGTATCTCTGTGGGGAGAATGTTCACTATTCTGGTTCCGCTGGGGATAGGATTTTCAGGGTTTTTGGGCTCTACTGGGGATCTTGAAACTTGACTCTGACGGGAATTAAGTTTTGGAATGCACTGGCCCTGCTAAAGATCTTGAAGCTTAACTCCGCTTGGGGAAATATACTCCAAATTTAGCCTTGTTGAGGGTCTGAATGATGTAACACAGGGGATTTATTCTGAAATGGCCTAAAGATATCTTTCTATACCTTCCACCTATCAGTAACTATCCTTTCTCAAATTCGTTTTACTTGTAAGCAATGATTATGTTCAAATGCATATGCCTATTTAACAAAACATTGGACGTTTTCAAAATAAACATAAGTGTAAAAAGAAAAGAAAGGCAAGCAAATTTATGCGCTTGGAAGTGTATTTGTATTAACTTTTGTGAGTATCTTTGTACAAAGGAGACAGACATCCTAGTAAGAGAATGTTGTCGTAAAAATTGAAAAAATTTATACAAAAGAAAGATGGCTATGTGTAACAATTCCATGGGATTCCCATTCTGTTATAGCCTTCACAACTTTGAATATCTTGTCCCTTCACTGCTTCGCCCGCCGATGACTGGATTGATCAGAAGCTCGGAGCTTGTTGATGAAGATATTGTTCTTTAAAGTAATCTGACGAGACACAGTCATACGCTTCAGTTCCCTAACTTTTGCCTGAATCGCCCTTTCGGGTTTTCGATCCACCGGGAAGCCCATTTTTGCCCAAGTCGCCCTTTCGGGTTTTCAACTTGTCGGGTGTACAGATTTTTTTGTTTTATCCCTAATTTTTGCCTGAACCGCCCTTTCAGGTTTTCGGTTCACCGGGATGCCCATTTTTGCCCGAGCCGCCCTTTCGGGTTTTCGACTTGTCGGGTTATTTCATGCGTAGTATCTTTTGACTATGTTTGCATTCGCAGGATGTGGCAGGTCATCACCGTCCATGGTGGTCAGAATCATTGCCCCACCAGAAAAGATGCTCTTGATCACAAATGGTCCTTCGTAAGTAGGAGTCCATTTGCCCATGGGATCACTTTGCGGCAAGATGATCCGCTTGATTACAAGATCTCCGACTTGATATACATGACGCCTGACTTTCTTGTTGAAAGCCTTGATCATCCGTTTTTGGTACATCTGACCATGACAAACAGCGGTAAGGCGCTTCTCGTCGATCAAATTGAGTTGATCAAGCTGGGTATGAATCCAATCGTCTTCACTCAAACCAGCGTCTTTCATAATCCTTAGAGAAGGAATCTGAACTTCCATGGGTAGGACAACTTCCATGCCATACACCAAAGAGAATGGGGTTACCCCTGTTAAAGTACGTGTCGTGGAACGATATCCATGCAGAGCAAACGGTAACATCTCATGTCAGTCTTTGTAGGTAACTGTCATTTTCTGAATGATCTTCTAGATATTTTTTGTTCGCGGCTTCAACAACACCATTCATCTTCGTCCGATAGGGAGATGAATTGTGATGATAAATCTTGAACTGTTCGCATAGAGCGATGATCATAGTATTGTTCAGATTTGTACCATTGTCTGTGATGATCCTGTCGGGGACACCATACCAGCATATGAGGTTCTACTTGATGAAGCGGGCAACCACATTCTTTGTAACTGAGGCATAGGAAGCTGCCTCAACCCATTTGGTGAAGTAATCAATAGCGACCAAGATGAAGCGATGTCCATTGGACGCCGTGGGCTTGATTTCTCCAATCATGTCAATGCCCCACATTGCAAATGGCCAAGGAGCTGTCAGAACGTTGAGAGGAACAGGAAGAATATGTACCTTGTCGGTGTAGACTTGGCATTTATGGCAAGTACGGGAATGTTGATGACAATCAGCTTTCATGGTAGACCAGTAGTAGCCTTCCCTTAGAATCTTCTTTGCCATCGTATGTCCGCTCAAATGGGTGCCAAATGTGCCGCTGTGTATCTCAGTCATGATCAACTCTGCTTCAGATTTGTCCATACATCGAAGTAGAACACAATCATGGCTGCGCTTATAAAGGATGCCATTGCTTAGGAAGAACTTGGCAGCAAATCTCCTTAAGAACTTTTTGTCATTGACGGAAGCTCCTTCGGGATATTCTCTAGTCTGGAGATACCTTTTGATTTCATGAAACCAGGGTTGTTCCACTACTTCTTCGGTATTAATCTCATGATAGTGCGCAGGTTTGTCCATTCGCTCGATGGTAATTTGGGGAGCCTCGTTATCCCAGTTGAGTTTAAACATGGAAGACATTGTAGCCAGAGCATCGGCTAACTGATTTTCTTCTCGCGGAAAATGCTCGAAGGTAATCTGCTCGAAATGAGGCAACAACGTCAAGACATGTTCTTTGTATGGGATAAGATTAGGATGTTTGGTGTCCCACTCTCCTTTGACTTGACTGATAACCAAAGCCGAGTCCCCAAATACGACCAAAGATTTGATTCCCAAGTCTATAACAACCTTGAGACCAAAGATGCAAGCTTCATATTCGGCCATGTTGTTGGTACAGCTGAAACAAAGTCGGGCAGTGAAAGGTGTATGGCAACCTTCTGGGGAAATGAGTATTGCGCCGATCCCATTGCCAAGTGCATTTGAAGCACCATCAAAGTACATGGTCCATCGGGATCCTTGTTCAGGTCCGTCATACGGTCGGTTACCTTCGATGTTGTCCAGAGTCATGATGTCTTCGTCAGGGAAGTCGAATCTCATAGATTGATAATTGTTGTACCCCAAAATTTTCCCTCCCATATTCTTTAAGACTTGTCAAGATCAAGCTTCAAAAGATTCAAAATCTCTCAAGGGTTGCACAGTCCAATTGCCTCCTAACATAGTCAAAATTAGGGTTTTGGTTCTTGCAAAGAAATTGAAGTTTTCAAGGGTCCAATCAAGTCCCATGTGCCCATATACATTGTCAAGCACTCATATGCCAAGTTTCAAGACTCACAGCATCAAATTGCACAGTCAAAAACCCTAAATGCTCCACAGTCAACTGCAGGGGCAAAATGGTCATTTGACAGTCAAAAGTCAAAATTTTTGGTCAACATCTTATTTTGAAGCCACAAACATCATTTGATCAATTCTTGATCATGATTCTCAAAGCATGGCTCAAAAAGTCTCAAGATGCAAAAGTTTCTATTTTTGGACAGCTGAAAAAGTCAACTGCAAATTGACCAAGGCATAACTTCTTCATGGTTTATCAGAAAAATCCCATCCAATGCCCATTTTGAAGAGAATGACATTTCCTACAACTCATCTTCACACTTCAAGTTCAAGAAATTCTCTCACAAAAAGTTATCAATTTCAACATTATAGGTCATTTTCAAAAGTCAACAAAAAGGCACTTTAAGTCAAAGACCATAACTTGAGATTGGTAAATCAAAATGACATGGGACCAAAGGCATTGGTTAGAGGACTTCAAGACCTTTCCAAAATGTCCAAGAACATGTTCATAGCTTCAAAATTGAGCAAGCTATGCCTTGGAGAAGTTGGGAAATTTTTGGGAATTTTGAAAAGTCAACTTTGCTTCAAAAGCTTCAAAATTGCTAATGGGCCACAAATTCTTCCATGAATCATTACCCAAAGCATATGCACGACCCATTGACCTCAAAGGGATTTATTTTCTTATTTTTGATTAATTATTTGAATTTTTATTATTATTAATTCATTTAATTAAATTTAAATATGAGAAAAATATCAAATCATGGTTTTAAATCTTTTTTGTGCAGCAAATATATTCATGATATGCAAAAGATCTCGTGCACCATCTCAAGGGGACAAAATCATCCATATTTGGCATAATTGGCATGGAAAAAGATTGGAAAAGATATGAACAAAATCAAATATTCAAAACTTTAATTCATGGACTATGGGTTTGGCTTTTTGACCTAATTTCACTCAAATACTTATACACAAGCTAACCCTATTCCATTGGACACGAAAGGCTGCTCAGAAAACATAGAACCAATTTGCAATTTTTGGCCAAAAATCTTGAAACTGATTTCATACCTAGAGCACAATTCAAAGCTTCAAAAGCATTCCAATACATTGCTGGACCATCAAGGAAGCTTTTGCAATCAAGAATCAATCAAAACATGCCCAGAATCATAGTGTTGTACCCCAAAATTTGCCCTCCCATATTTCTCAAAATATTTCAAGAAAAACTCACAAGTCCAACCCGGCGCATCATATTCAGGTGTTCTTTCGCCAAGATATCTCTGATAACATATTCTCAAATTCAGGTTCAGCTCAAGAGTCAATTCTTTAAAGAAGGTATCCGAATGTGTGAGTTTTCTCGAAGAAATATGGTGAAAAAAGTGTGCTGAAAGTGCAGTTTTTACGCGCTAAAAAATTCATAACTTGAAGATCGTGGCTCGTTTTGAACCCGTTCCGGTGGCCAAAATTCCGTCTTGACATTATCTACGTTTTCATATCTCACGGCTGGAAGCCAATTTCGATCAGAAGGTCTTCAAAAATGTGGATTTATCAAGTATTTTCGTGCAGAAAATTTGTGATAGAAGTTTATTTGCGTCATGTTCAAAAAATCATAACTTGGTCGATTTTCATCGTATCGAGCTGGTTCTGGCGCCAAAATTTCATAAATTGAGTTGGCTACATTTTCACAGAAGGTATTGAGTTCAAACGGTATTCAAAAGGCCTTCGTTTTTTGCTCAGAGTGCGTGACACGCTGAAAATCCTGAATGCTGAATATTATTTCATCTGGGCCGAAACTTCGAAAATTCATAACTCGGTCAATTTTTATCGGATGGGGCTCATATTTTTACACAAGGTCCCTGACTCATAGATCTACAACTTTGCTTCAAAAATCGAGACCAAATTATGCACCGATCAATACCAGTTTTTTATTGAAGAACGTGTCAGAGTCGACACTGGAGCCCAAAATAAGTTTGTCTGAGCTGAAACTTCAAAAATTCATAACTAATTCACCGTTTATCCGATTGAGTCGATTTTCGGACAGGAGTTAGCTATCGATGTCGGCTACATTTTGTTTTCACATTTCAACTTCAAAAAATGCACTTAAGTCCCTGCGATTTAGCCTGGAAAGTGACGAATTCAAGTGAATATTGGAGGCCCAATTGCACATTCAAAGCCCATTTGCTTTATCCTAATTTCCATTATATAATCACCTTCATTCACACAAACCAGGGAGGAGAAAAAAGAGGAGAAAAGGAGAGAAAAAACCTTGCCACAACACTGTTAGAATATCAAACTCTTTCAAGAACCCTAAAACCTTGAAATCCTTATTACAAATCCCTCTCTCACTACAAACAAGCCATCACAGTTACAAACCAACACCTCACTACTTCTTCAGTAAGGATAAGGCTGGCTTGATCTCCATGATCCTAATTTTCCAGTAAGGCATAAAAGCATTCAGGTCACTAATCTTCCAGTAAAGGCAAGATTGATTTGATCTCCATGATCAAAAGGGTATAATCATTCATACATGTCATATTGTGCCTAAACATTAAATTTCTTCATATGTTGGTTTTATTTGAATTTTTATGATTTTATTTAATGTGTTCACGAGGTTCAACACTGCAGATTTAGATAGGATCCCATGCAGGTTCATTAAGGAACGTTGGCCATAAGCCAAATGGCCAAAACAGAACATTTTACACATGACCCCAATACATGGCGAGACAGACATCCTGAGAAGATTAAGGAACGTTGAGGCCAAAACACAAATGGCCAAAAGCCAAAAGCCAAATGGCCAAAGTAGAAAAACTTATGCATGATGAGGCCAGAACACAAATGGCCAAACCACTCCAATTCACCTCCAAAAAGGGGACAGAAACCCCCCAAGGTATTGTATTTTCTTTCTTTTCCTTATTTTATTTATTTCAATTATTTCTTTTTTTAATTAATTCCTTTAATTTAACTTATTTTCATAAAATATAAAAAATAGTAAAAAACAGAAAAGTAATAAAAATCAAAATATATTTATTTAATTAATATTTTTTGTAAATAAATTTCACTAATAATTAATTATTTATTTTTATAAATCACAATTGCATGTAAATAATTAGATTAATTTTAGGTTTAATTTTAACATGTTTTTCTTAATAAATAAAAAAAAATTAGAATTAGGGTTAATATTTTAATTTCATTTAATCTTTCTCATAAAAATACATAAAAAATCACAAAATACCAAAAAATACCAAAAAAAACAATTTCCTTTCTTCTTTTTAATTAATTAATGTCACCATTTAATTTAATTTTTCAAAAAAGGGTCCAACGCCCTCGTTTCTAATTTAAATTTAATTCGCATATTTATTTTATTTCTTTTAATATTTATGTATCTCTCCCAAAGCCGTGTAATTAACTTCTCGCACTTTATTTTCATTAATTCTTTATATTTTTCTGTCAAATCGGGTCCTGGAAATTTTGGCGATGTGGACCCGCGCCTTTGTAATAGTTTAGAACTTTATATTTCCGCATCTTTTTAACTGTTAAATAAATGCATGCAAGAATGAATGATAAAATAAAAACAAACGCATAGATCACTTTGACAAAAGACAAAAATAAATGAAAACGACACACAAATCACACACCACCCCTAGGGTACGCCTCACTGTTGCCTTGCCTCGAAAGGTGATCGTCGAGTAGAGGATGTCTTAGTAAGTCCTCATGATCCGGGAACCTGGCATGAGGGTAGCTTCTAAGGTGTCTTCCCATTGCTCTGGTGATCACCATGTCCCGAACCTCGAATTGACCCGAACACCTCCAACGGTGGTGCTACCTACCTCTCAATGGTGGGATGGCACTACTTTAAAGGACATTTACACAGACGAATTCCTTAGGGTAGGTAGACGACTCTAGATACTTGCTCTAAATTTCAAAACAAATCAAAAATACTTTTCACACCGACACCTTTTCAAAAAGCTTTCGAAAGCAACTTTTCAAACACTCTTGAGGACCGATACAGGAGTCGAACTGGAATTTTCAAAGAAACTTTTTTAAAACCCACAGTTGAAAAGCAAACAAACTATTTTGAAAACACAAGTGAGCAAGTATCTAAGAGCCCGTGGATAACCATGGATAGAAAGGGTGCTAACACCTTCCCTTTCTATAACCTACCTCCCGAACCGAGAGCAATCTCTTTAAGGAATTTTTCTGTGCTTTTGTCCTTTCCATTTGGAGAAAATAAAATACGGTGGCGACTCTTGCTTCCGCGACATTTCGCGAACCAGCATTAAACTGTCAGTTCCAGATCCACCGATCACAGAACTGGCGACTCTGCTGGGGACCTAACTTAAAGTGAGGTGTACCTTAGGATTAAGATCACTGTGTTTTCAATTGTTTTCTTTGCTTGCTTTAAATTGTGGGTTGCTTGGGAGTTCTATAGATCCTAACCCGGATCTGGGGGATACCTTCTTAGAAAGTAGCAACAAGGCTGTGAGGGAACTGTGCGGGGTATACCGACATGGTTGAAACAGTCTACTATGTTGATGTGGCACTTTGGTGTGTACCGGTAACCCTTGAGTTCAGTCAAGGAGAGTACGGGGCCTTCGCATGGTGTCATGAAGCATCAACAGACCTTAGGAACCTTAATTGAACTATCTTGGCCTCTTTAGGGTAGTGAGATAACTGACTTTGGTACAGTCCGAGGTTGGTTGATACTCGATACTACGCTCAATTGAGGGTTGCTTTCCTGGAATATTTCGATCGCCAGTTCAGTGGCTAAATCGAAACGATGAACAATGAAAGCAATCCCGTGATATTGGGACCCTTAGAACCCGGTTACTTCTAATAGGACAGGTTGAGCCCACCAACTTCAAGAGGGTACTACCCAGACCCCATGCTGGCCTAAACCCTAAGGGTTTCTCTTGTGTGACTTGTGTGCCTTCCAACTTGACTACTTGTATGCTTGTTATCTGACACTTGAGTTTCCCTTGCAGGTTTTGTTTATAGTCCTTAATAGGGACTCATAACAGGGTATACTAAGTTTCCCTTGCAGGTTTTGTTTATAGTCCTTAACTGGGACTCATAACAGGGTGTACTAACTACTTGCAGGTTCTGTTTTATAGTCCTTAATTAGGACTCATGACAAGTTTTACTTGAGTTTCTTGCAGGTTTTGGTTTGCAGTCCTTAATTGGGACTCATAATAGGGTTACTTACATTACCCCATGCATCATGACATCATACTATTGCATACATCCTAACCCATTTCAAGGATCTCAAGGGCTTGTGATGCAGGTCATGATAAATCAAACATCTAGCAAAGGGCAAAGAGGATTTATTTTCCTCTAGCCAAAGTTGTCAGGGGCTATGACCCACTTGATATGGTGAGCTTTGACTCCTGGAGAAGGTTCCCCTAACCAAGGTTGTTTGGAAGCCAGAACTAAACATGATGACTAAAGTCAGGGGCTATGACCCACTAGATATGGTGAGCCTTTGACCCTTGGAAGAAAGACTCTCAACAAATATGAAGTCTCTTTCAATCAAGCTACCGGATCCAAATGCTAACAAATTTTCTTGTTTACCCCGCTAGGTCCTTGAAAACATTACATGCATGTCATACCCATCATTGCATTACAGGTATCCCTTTTGCAGGTCACTTACCTTTCTCGCTGTTTATTTCAGCAATGGGCTTCCAACCAGATAACCAGGACCTTCTCGCTCAAGAGACTCAGTTCAGGGAGATCCTCCTGAATCTATCCAAGGGGCAGGATGAGCTAAGGACACTTCTCATGGAGACTTTTGTCAGGAACAGTGCTGAGGATGAAAGGCTGAAACACCTACAAGCTGAGGTGGATGCATTGAAGGTCCAAATGCTGGGGCAGGTGACTGCCATTCAAGGGTTAGCTCAAAGACAAGACGAGCTCTGGTTTCTCGTCAACCAACTGCTTCAGGGTAACCAACTGGGGCAAAAGTCTAAGGGTAAAAAGCCAGTCATCGTCCAACCACCTTTGAGACAAGGAGGTAAGGGGAGAACTCCTCAAATGGCTCCAGTGTCACAAATTCAACATCACAACCAACAAAAGAGCGAGAGAAGGCAGTTCACTCGACTCAGCATGACCTTATCCCAGATATTGCCACAGTTGCTGGAGACCAAGCTGGTATCTCTAAAAGAAGCTCCGAAGAACCAAAATACAACGTCACCGAAGTACAACCCCAACGCCCGCTGCGCTTATCACTCTGACAGCCCGGGGCATACTACAGATGATTGTTGGAGCTTGAAAAATAAGATCCAAGACATGATCGACGCTGGAGAGATTTAGTTTAAAGTATCCAAGACTCCCCACGTGATCACTGCTCCCTTGCCAAAACATGGCTAGGATTGAGAAAATTTTGCTCATTCGAATGTTCAAGTTGCAATTTTCTTTTGTTCAACATTTACTCACGTTAAACATTGTTATTTCATTAATGCATCGCATATGTCTGTTTTGAAGTAATTATTTCGTATTCACTATATGCAAATTATTTTCATATTTTTTCTGATGTCAACTCTTAATTAATAATTCTAAGCCTCTTGAGGGAGGATGACGAAAACAATACCATAATCTACAGTATGCTTTTGAACAGACCCCGCTGATGAGGTACAGGCATTGTTTCAATCCCTAAACACTTGAGTTATAAGGATGATAATCCCTCATCAACCCCTCTGAGCCAAAGAAGTAGGAGTTTTTCTTTTCGAAATTTAAAACCCTTAATCATAACCTGGGGCAGGGTAGTCTCTCAGTTGATCTAAGTGCATAACGAATGGCACCAAAGAAGTCCTTACAAAACGAAGAAAGACAGTGATGGTTCCGATTAATCAAAAAAAAGAATGGCAGGCATCATCTTTCAAAATAAGAACCCATTAAGTCAAAACATATGAAAGAGACTTACGAAACTGGGGCATCCCGCTGACTGTAATTCCAAAAAAGGAAACAGTTCAGGCAAAAAATAGGGATAAAAAAATCAAAAAAGAAAGAGGTCCTACAAACCCTCAACAAAAAAGGAATGACTGCCTATTCAAAATAAGTTATCAACATCCGAATCATCACCGGAAAATCAGAGCAAAGACTCAAGCAAGGTCTAACATATGATCAACTGAGTTTAGGGTTGGAGAACATCACGAAGAGCGGGTGGGTACAAATAAAATTTGAGCCTTTATCCTTTGTTTCTTAAACCGTGAACCAGGCCACGTTATAACCCTTAAAAGTCCTAGCTGAAGCATGGGTTAGTTTGAAAGCATACCGTTACAAAAGGTATCCTGACTCCTTAAGGCTTACGGTAAATACGGAGTTGACATCACGTTTTACAAACATTCACTTGTTTTATGAAAAAAAAGAATGCATTTTCAAAATCTTCAAGACAGACATAGGCTTTGCATTTTTAACATAACTTTGTTCGCATATGACTTTTTGTTTGAACAGCAGGGAAATTCGCACGATGAATACCTGGTGAACAAAAGCACTTCCAATCAAGGGGCAGACGTGATCATAGTCTATCATCTGGGGCAATTAAGTCAAGATTCAGAGAATCTCTCAAAAGGCCAAATAGCCTGGGGCAAATCTCCGCCTGAGTCACTTGGGGCATTTCAACAATAAATCTTGCCTGATCAAATACCTTCTGGTGGCATGACAAAACACTTCTAACAGGGGAAACTCCCTACATTCTGAGAGCATGGACATAGTCGGAAAAGTACTACGCATAATCAAAGACCCGCTAGGTTGACACACCTAGGCAAAAATAAGGGCTTCCCGGCGAACCAAAAGGGTTCGGGCAAAAATAAGGGATGAAAATGAAAAATCTGTACACCCGGCAAGTCGAAAACCTGAAAAGGCGGCTTGGGCAAAAATGGGTATCCCGGTGGACTGAAAACCCGAAAGGGCGGTCCAGGCAAAAGTTAGGGATCAAAGCGTACGACTATGTCCTGTCATCTTATCACCTGCCTACCAGAAGAAGGTTTGTCCATCAACAACTATCAGCACCTCACAGGTCTTCCTCTCATACCTCAGAAACAGGGGCAATAAAGAGTTGTCCAAGCAATCTAATTGTTCTGTCCTCCAAGGTATCAAGGTAGGTTTAGCTGAAGAACACAACCAGGTATCTTAATTCCCCAGAGAGTGAGCCAGTAAGCAGTATACTCTCCTCAAGCAAAGCAGTTATCAACCTTAAGGAAGTTGGGTATCCTCCCGCAGATCTCAACCTTCCCCAGCAGCATACAGTCTTAACAAGCATCCCCAGCAGTCTTGATTTAAGATTGTTCCCCGGCGTTCTATCAACATGCAAAGGAGTCACTTCCCCGGTACAGTTCAAAACTTCCCCAGGAGTCCAGCCCAGTGTCCCCAGGAAAGTGGAATCCATCTCCCCCAAGCAGTAAGCTTATCCCCAGTAGATTCTGGAAGCTTATCCTCACAGAGCACGAACGCGTCGTCCGGCTTTATTCAAAGAGTTATGCCCTTACCAGGATATAACTGGGTTATCCTCAGCTAAAAGCCACGGAAAAAGCGTCCTCGACGGAATCTTCATATCCCCAGCAAATTATTATCAACAATTCAACAAAGTATCTCTCTCCCCACAGAGTATCGCCCCCCAGCATGGTCGCTAGAGTATTTTTCTCCCCGCAGAATATTCCATTCGCCAAGTTTATTCCCCAACGGAGTTATCTTCTCCTATCGGTATTCTTGCAACTATCATCCCCAGCGGAAGCAAAAACCTATTCTCCAACATCAGCCCAGGAGTGACCTCCCGGCACCCGTCAAGGATTTACTTTCCTAGATGAAAAACATTCCTAAACATCACATACATCATTATAGCATGCATAGACGCATCATATCTTACAAATCTCATTTATGTTGAGAACATCATTGCTTGATCCATATCATGCATTGCATATGACTGACCTCTACCTTTCAGGAAAGATGCAGTTAAATTCTCAATCATATTTCAAGACCTAGACCGGTTCAGTTAATCGACTCCAAAGATTTCTTATCCAGTCCAAGGCCTTCTCTAGTCCAGCTAAATCGGCTCCCAACAGATTTTTCTGATGAAGACTCAGTAGAAGTTCAGGTTTCTCTCAAACGCCCGCTTTTGAGATTATAATTTCCTATGGTTCTCTCCCCAACGGTGCGTGAGATGATAATTCCAGCCCAGGTTTTTCTCAAACGTCCGCTTTTGAGATTATAATTTCCTATGGTTCTCTCCCCGACGGTGCGTGAGATGATAATTCCAGCCCAGGTTTTTCTCAAACGTCCGCTTTTGAGATTATAATTTCCTATGGTTCTCTCCCCGACGGTGCGTGAGATGATAATTCCATTCCAGGTTTTTCTCAGACGTCCGCTTTTGAGATTATAATTTCCTATGGTTCTCTCCCCGACGGTGCGTGAGATGATAATTCCATTCCAGGTTTTTCTCAAACGTCCGCTTTTGAGATTATAATTTCCTATGGTTCTCTCCCCGACGGTGCGTGAGATGATAATTCCAGCCCAGGTTTTTCTCAAAACGTCCGCTTTTGAGATTATAATTTCCTATGGTTCTCTCCCCGACGGTGCGTGAGATGATAATTCCATCCCAGGTTTTTCTCAGACGTCCGCTTTTGAGATTATAATTTCCTATGGTTCTCTCCCCGACGGTGCGTGAGATGATAATTCCATTCCAGGTTCTTCTCAAACGTCCGCTTTTGAGATTATAATTGCCTATTGGTTCTCTTCCCGATACTGCGAAGATGGTAATTCCCACCAAGATTTTCTCAACGAGCGTTGTTGAAGTTAAAGTCATCCAAGGTTCTCTCACCGTTCCTGTTGAGGTAGTAACCACCCCTGGTTCATTCATCATCGTTTGAAGCTCCAGATCCAGCTCCTGTAACCAGTCAGGACACATCTACAAAGAGTCTGAAGACCAACTCCTGTAACGGGTCAGGTAATCTTTTTCTTTTGCAGGTACGCAAGTTCTCGTTAAGGAATCTCTTACGTGATCAACATCCAGATGGCATCTATAAGCCCATCCACCATCTTCCAGCATCTCTCAGCATGGTATCTATAAGCCCATCATCCTATCCATCAATCTCCAAATGGCATCTGTAAGCCCATTCCCCATCGTCACACTACTATGTGAGCGCAAATTTCTGGGCACTCTAGTGTTCAATCATCTTCCACCTTCAGATTACGAAAGGCACGTCAGCCAATCTGCATCCTCAGGTCTAAGAAGATTGAACAGGGGCAACTGTTGTACCCCAAAATTTGCCCTCCCATATTTCTCAAAATATTTCAAGAAAAATTCACAAGTCCAACCCGGCGCATCATATTCAGGTGTTCTTTCGCCAAGATATCTCTGATAACATATTCTCAAATTCAGGTTCGGCTCAAGAGTCAATTCTTTAAAGAAGGTATCCGAATGTGTGAGTTTTCTCGAAGAAATATGGTGAAAAAAGTGTGCTGAAAGTGCAGTTTTTACGCGCTAAAAAATTCATAACTTGAAGATCGTGGCTCGTTTTGAACCCGTTCCGGTGGCCAAAATTCCGTCTTGACATTATCTACGTTTTCATCTCTCACGGCTGGAAGCCAATTTCGATCAGAAGGTCTTCAAAAATGTGGATTTATCAAGTATTTTCGTGCAGAAAATTTGTGACAGAAGTTTATTTGCGTCATGTTCAAAAAATAATAACTTGGTCGATTTTCATCGTATCGAGCTGGTTCTGGCGCCAAAATTTCACAAATTGAGTTGGCTACATTTTCACAGAAGGTATTGAGTTCAAACGGTATTCAAAAGGCCTTCGTTTTTTGCTCAGAGTGCGTGACACGCTGAAAATCCTGAATGCTGAATATTATTTCATCTGGGCCGAAACTTCGAAAATTCATAACTCGGTCAATTTTTATCGGATGGGGCTCATATTTTTACACAAGGTCCATGACTCATAGATCTACAACTTTGCTTCAAAAATCGAGACCAAATTATGCACCGATCAATACCAGTTTTTTATTGAAGAATGTGTCAGAGTCGACACTGGAGCCCAAAATAAGTTTGTCTGAGCTGAAACTTCAAAAATTCATAACTAATTCACCGTTTATCCGATTGAGTCGATTTTCGACAGAAGTTAGCTATCGATGTCGGCTACATTTTGTTTTCACATTTCAACTTCAAAAAATGCACTTAAATCCCTGCGATTTAGCCTGGAAAGTGACGAATTCAAGTGAATATTGGAGGCCCAATTGCACATTCAAAGCCCATTTGCTTTACCCTAATTTCCATTATATAATCACCTTCATTCACACAAACCAGGGAGGAGAAAAAAGAGGAGAAAAGGAGAGAAAAAACCTTGCCACAACACTGTTAGAATATCAAACTCTTTCAAGAACCCTAAAACCTTGAAATCCTTATTACAAATCCCTCTCTCACTACAAACAAGCCATCACAGTTACAAACCAACACCTCACTACTTCTTCAGTAAGGATAAGGCTGGCTTGATCTCCATGATCCTAATTTTCCAGTAAGGCATAAAAGCA
This sequence comes from Vicia faba, assembly GCA_948472305.1. Lineage (NCBI taxonomy): Eukaryota > Viridiplantae > Streptophyta > Magnoliopsida > Fabales > Fabaceae > Vicia > Vicia faba. The sequence goes on from OX451738.1 coordinate 1,521,879,813, forward strand.
TTCAGGTCACTAATCTTCCAGTAAGGGCAAGATTGATTTGATCTCCATGATCAAAAGGGTATAATCATTCATACATGCCATATTGTGCCTAAACATTAAATTTCTTCATATGTTGGTTTTATTTGAATTTTTATGATTTTATTTAATGTGTTCATGAGGTTCAACACTGCAGATTTAGACAGGATCCCATGCAGGTTCATTAAGGAACGTTGAGGCCAAAAGCCAAATGGCCAAAAGGCCAAAAGCCAAATGGCCAAAACAGAACATTTTACACATGACCCCAATACATGGCGAGACAGACATCCTGAGAAGATTAAGGAACGTTGAGGCCAAAACACAAATGGCCAAAAGCCAAAAGCCAAATGGCCAAAGTAGAAAAACTTATGCATGATGAGGCCAGAACACAAATGGCCAAACCACTCCAATTCACCTCCAAAAAGGGGACAGAAACCCCCCAAGGTATTGTATTTTCTTTCTTTTCCTTATTTTATTTATTTCAATTATTTCTTTTTTTAATTAATTCCTTTAATTTAACTTATTTTCATAAAATATAAAAAATAGTAAAAAACAGAAAAGTCATAAAAATCAAAATATATTTATTTAATTAATATTTTTTGTAAATAAATTTCACTAATAATTAATTATTTATTTTTATAAATCACAATTGCATGTAAATAATTAGATTAATTTTAGGTTTAATTTTAACATGTTTTTCTTAATAAATAAAAAAAAATTAGAATTAGGGTTAATATTTTAATTTCATTTAATCTTTCTCATAAAAATACATAAAAAATCACAAAATACCAAAAAATACCAAAAAAACAATTTCCTTTCTTCTTTTTAATTAATTAATGTCACCATTTAATTTAATTTTGCAAAAAAGGGTCTAACGCCCTCGTTTCTAATTTAAATTTAATTCGCATATTTATTTTATTTCTTTTAATATTTATGTATCTCTCCCAAAGCCGTGTAATTAACTTCTCGCACTTTATTTTCATTAATTCTTTATATTTTTCTGTCAAATCGGGTCCTGGAAATTTTGGGGATGTGGACCCGCGCCTTTGTAATAGTTTAGAACTTTATATTTCCGCATCTTTTTAACTGTTAAATAAATGCATGCAAGAATGAATGATAAAATAAAAACAAACGCATAGATCACTTTGAAAAAAGACAAAAATAAATGAAAACGACACACAAATCACACACCACCCCTAGGGTACGCCTCACTGTTGCCTTGCCTCGAAAGGTGATCGTCGAGTAGAGGATGTCTTAGTAAGTCCTCATGATCCGGGAACCTGGCATGAGGGTAGCTTCTAAGGTGTCTTCCCATTGCTCTGGTGATCACCATGTCCCGAACCTCGAATTGACCCGAACACCTCCAACGGTGGTGCTACCTACCTCTCAATGGTGGGATGACACTAATTTAAAGGACATTTACACAGACGAATTCCTTAGGGTAGGTAGACGACTCTAGATACTTGCTCTAAATTTCAAAACAAATCAAAAATACTTTTCACACCGACACCTTTTCAAAAAGCTTTCGAAAGCAACTTTTCAAACACTCTTGAGGACCGATACAAGAGTCGAACTGGAATTTTCAAAGAAACTTTTTTAAAACCCACAGTTGAAAAGCAAACAAACTATTTTGAAAACACAAGTGAGCAAGTATCTAAGAGCCCGTGGATAACCATGGATAGAAAGGGTGCTAACACCTTCCCTTTCTATAACCTACCTCCCGAACCGAGAGCAATCTCTTTAAGGAATTTTTCTGTGCTTTTGTCCTTTCCATTTGGAGAAAATAAAAGACGGTGGCGACTCTTGCTTCCGCGACATTTCGCGAACCAGCATTAAACTGTCAGTTCCAGATCCACCGATCACACATAGAACACAGATCACACGGTTTGCCAAAATTTCTTGAATTCCACATGATGATTCATGCATTTTTAATCATGTTTCTTGAGTGATTTATACTAATATTAACTTTCTGAAGCTAATGACATAACTCAATTGCATTATCAGGCCCTGTATCGTGATTCACCATTAATGTGTTTTAGGGTTTCAGAAGCTTCGAATTAGGGATTTCCTCATATGGAAAAATTAGACCATCGAACCTGTGCCATTGAACTCGTTGCAACAAGACGAAGCTATTAATAACCTCGCGCTCAATTTATATTTGGGCATCTGCTAATCGCTATTTTTTCTGGTTGTGTTTAGTGGGGGTTTAAAACCCCCGCTATTTGTTTCATAATTGCAGGAAAGATGAGGAAGAAGACGGACGTGGCTTATGATGACTGGAGCGTTTGAATAATGGCGCGTTTTTCTTGTTGTATATCACTAAGTTTTGTTTTGTATTATATTATCTGTTTGCCATTACATATACAAACGCGTGCGTTGGCTCAGATGGTGGGAATGAGGTTTGGTAAACGCTAGGACCTGGGTTCGATTCCCAGGTCCCCCACATATTCCATAATTTTTATCCTAATGCGTTTCTATGCAGCGTTCGTTCAAAGGACCACCATACGTCCTAATGCCCAAGCTTGCCAAGTGTCTCTGATGCTCCATCCAATGGCCAAATAATGCAGTCCATGGTACACGCCAGTCAATACACATACACACGCGCTAGAAAGTCAACGAAGGCCTTGGAATCTGATGGGCCAAATTGCTTCACAAAAACCTCCTAAATGGGCCTGATACCCCCCATGGTTTGCATTGTTTTTTTATATTTTTGTTTGATTTTCTTTAAATTCTTTTTTAATGTTTTAATCATTTCTTTAATTCCATAAAATAATTTTCATAATAAAAAATCAGAAACTAAAATATTTTTAATTAATATTAATTTCACCATTATTATTTTTGTAAATAAACTTTAACAATTAATTTAGTTAATTTAGGTTTCAATTTCAACATTTTTTCTTAATAAATTAAAATAGGTAGAATTAGGGTTTTGATATTTTTTCACCCTTTCTTTTTTAATAAATAATCTTATCATCATTATTATTATTAATTATTAAATATTTTGTAAATAAACATGTACATTAATTATTTAGTAAATTAGGTTAAACTTTAATATTTTTCATTAATAATTAAAAATAACTTAGAATTAGGGTTTCTCTTAATTTTCAATTTTCTTTATTTTCATAAATACAAAAAACATAAAAAACATTTCTTTTCTTTTAATAGAATAATTAATTAACTTTTAATTCAATTTAATTTCAAAAGGGTCCAACGCCCTCGAACATTCTATTTTTATTCTTTTCGCACGTTATTTTATTTTCTTTCCGAATATTATGTAACTGCTCAAGCCATGTAATAGTAATTAGGAATTTATTTTACTTTCCGCATTTTTATTAAAACGGGTCTTTGTAATTTGGCGATGTATAGACCCGCGCCTTGTAATAGCGTAGGATTTTACTTTCCGCATTTAAATTTCCGCACTTTTAAATTATAATCGCATGAAAGAATGTATGGCCTAAATTAAAAACAAGCGTAGATCACCATGATACATGTACAAGATAAAACATAACATGAAAACAACACACAAATTCACACACCACTCTTAGGGTACGCCTCACTGTTGCCTTACCTTCGAAACGTGGTCGTCGAGTATAGGACGTTTTAGTAAGTCCTTATGTCCATGACATGATCCAGTTGCCTCGAAACGGTTGCCTCAGAATTAAAAAGGATCAATGGCATAAGGGTAGCTTCTAAGGTGTCCTACTGTTGCTCTGGTGACCACACTGTCCCTACACTCGAATTGACCCGAACACCTCCAACGGTGGTGCTACCTACCTCTCAATGGTGGGATGGCACTACCTTAAGGACATTTACACAACCTCATTCCTTAGGATAGGTAGATGACTCATAGATACTTGCTCTAAAAAACAAATCAAAACTCTTTTCACACCGACACTTTCAAAAAAGCTTTCAAAACAATTTTTCAAACACTCTTGAGGACTGATACAAGAGTCATTCAGAAATCTTTTAACGAAACTTTTTCAAACCCACTCACACTTGAAAAGCAAACACTTTTGAAAACACAATGAGAAAGTATCTAAGAGCCCATGGATAACCATGGATAGAAAGGGTGCTAACACCTTCCCTTTCTATAAATCTACCTCCCGAACCGAGAAACAATCTCATAAGGAATTTTGCTGTGCTTTTGTCCTGTCCATGTTGGAGAAAATAAAAGACGGTGGCGACTCTTGCTTCCGCGACATTTCGCGAACCAGCTTTAAACAGTCAGTTCTAAATCCACCGATCACAGAACTGACGACTCTGCTGGGAAATTAAGATATCTAGGGATACCCGGTTAGGTAGATCCTAACCCGGATCTAGGGATACCTTGTTAGGTAGCATAAGCTGTGAGGGACCTGTCCGGCATAGACCGACATGGGTGAAGCAGTAGCTACGTTGGTGTGACACCTTGGTCTGTACCGATATCCCTTGTGTTGCAACGAGGAGAATATGGGTCTTCCGAGGAGTCATTAAGCACCAACCGACCTTAGAACCCTAAATTGACCCAACTTGTCCGTAGAACAGTAGCAGTATGCTACACTCATTGAGGCTAAACTCTTGCGATGGTTCTAGCCGCAAGAAAAGATTGCGATGCTAGAGTTATGACCGATCGAGGGTAGCCAGTGATATTGAGATCCTCTAGAACCCGGTTACTATTTTCTAGGACAGGTCTTAACCAACAAACTGAAAGAGGGTAATATCTAGACCCCATGCTGGCCTACACTCTAAGGGCTCTTTGTGTGACTTGTGTGCCTTCGAACTTGACTACTTGCATACTTGTTATCTGACACTTGAGTTTCCTGCAGGTTTTGTTTACAGTCCTTAATCTGGACTCATAACAGGGTTTACCTACATTACTCCATGCATAGCATAACATCATACCATTGCATGCATCCTACATAAGGACTAATCCATTTCAAGGATCTCAAGGGTTTGTGGTGCAGGTCATGATAAACCAAAATGTCTAGCAAGGGGCAAAAGGGATTTATTTTCCTCTAGCCAAGGTTGTTCGAAGATCAAAATAAGATAACTTAAGTCAGGGGCTATGACCCACTCGATATGGTGAGCCTTGACTCTTGAAGAAGGATCTCAAATATGAAGTTCCTTCAATCAAGCAACCAGATTCGAATTCTAACAAGTTTCTCTGTTTACCCCGCGAGATCCTTGAAAACATTGCATACATACATATCATTGCATTACAGGTACCCTTTTTTACAGGTCACTTACCTTCTTCGCTGTTTATTTCAGCAATCATCATGAATCCTGAATCATCCAATGAACAAGCTATCAAGGCCCTCCAGGCCCAGAATGCCCAGTTCCAGGAGTAGGTTATGAGCCTAGCCCAGGGTCAACAGGAGTTGAAGACTCTGCTTATGAAGAAGAAGAAGAAGAGGACTGTTTTGTTCAACCCTAGACGCAGATCTGGGAATGGATCACAAAATGAGGTTGAGCTGACTACCCCATCTGTTGGGAAAGACAGTCCCCAAGAAAGAGAGGTTCCTAGTCTAGTGGTCTCCGACAACGAGACCGATTACAATGATGAACAATACTCTCCAGCTGAGGACAGGTATAAACAGTTAGAAGACCGGATAAGTGCTATGGAGATACAGAAAGTGCTCGGCCTAGACTTCGAAGATCTAGGTCTATCCTCCGGGGTGGTGATCCCACATAAATTCAAGGCACCTGCCTTTGCAAAGTACGACGGAGCCTCCTGTCCTAAGCTGCACCTCCGTTCATACATAAGGAAGATCCAGCCCTACACGGCCGACAAGAAATTGTGGATTCACTTCTTTCAGGATAGTTTGGCAGGGACTCAACTCAAGTGGTTCTATCAGTTGGATGGAGCCAGTATCCGCAACTGGGAGGACCTTGCTGCTGCCTTTTACAAGCAATACCAATATAATTCTGACCTCGCTCCTACGCGTACCCAACTCCAGGGTATGTCACTAGGGACGGGTGAAGGATTCAAAGAGTATGCGCAAAAGTTGAGGAACCTTGCTGGAAGGGTGCGACCACCTTTGACTGACCGTGAGCTCGTTGACATGTTCTTGGGGACCCTGTCTGGTCCATTCTTCAACCACCTGATTGGGAATTCTTCTGCTGGGTTTACAGATCTGATCTTGACTGGAGAAAGAATCGAAGCTGGTATCAAGGCTGGGAATATTCAAGAGGCCACACCTTCCGACACTCATAAAAAGCCTTACCACGGGAAGAAGGAGTCCAATGCTGTGCATGGTAAAAAGAGTCGTCATGATCAACATGTAGGGGAAACCCAAATCTCTAATCCTATGCCTGCTCAACAAAGACAGGGGCAGCAACGTAAGGAGGTCGCACCCAAACGACAGTTCACTAAGATCAACATGTCACTGGATCAAGCGCTACAGCAAATGTTGAAGGCAAGGCTGATTACCTTAAGGGCTCCTCTCCGGAATCCAAACACTTCTGCTCCCAACTAGCATCCCAACGATAGGTGCGCATACCATTCTGATAGCCCGGGGCATACTACGGACAACTGTTGGGCTCTGAAGAACAAGGTCCAAGACATGATTGACGCCAAGGAAATCCAGTTTGAAGCACCAGAGACTCTAAACATAATCACTGCTCCTTTGCTAAATCACTGAAGGCTTTTGTTTTATTTGAATTTCCGAGTTGTATTTTTCTTTGCTTACACAAACAATTAATGTCATAGCAAACTCTTTTATTCCATTAATGCATCACATATGTCTGTTTTGAATTAATCCAATTATATTCACTATATTCAAATTGCTTTCATATTTTTTGTGATGATCAACGCTCGGTTAATAATTCTAAGCCTCTTGAGGGAGGATGACGAAGACGATACCATAATCTACAGTATGCTTTTGAACGGACCCCGCTGATGAGGTACATGCATTGTTTCAATTCCTAAACACTGGAGTTATAAGGAAGATAATCCCTCGTCAACCCCTTTGAGCCAAAGAAGTAGGAGTTTTTCTTTTCACAAAAAATTAAAACCCTTAATCATAACCTGGGGCAGGGTAGTTCTCTCAATTGATCCAAGTGCACAACGAATGGCACCAAAGGAGTCCTTCCAAAGCAAAAGGCAGTGATGGTTCCGAACAATCATAAGGACAGGCAGTCATTACTATTCAGAATAAAAACCCAATAAGTCAAAACCTATGAAGGAGACTAACAAAACCGGGGCATCCCACTGACTGTAATCACAAAAGAAACAGTTCAGGCAAAAGACAGGGATAATAAAATCAAAAAGAAAGAGGTTCTACGAACCCTCAACAAAAAAGAAATGACTGCCTATTCAAAATAAACTGTCAATATCCGAACCATCACCGGAATATCAGAGCAAAGACTCAAATAAGGTTGAACGCACGATTAGCTGAGTTTAGGTTTGAAGAACATCATGAAGAGCGGGTGGGTACAAATAAATTTGAGCCTTTATCCTTTGTTTCTTAAACCGTGAACCAGGCCACGTTATAACCCTTAAAAGTCCTAGCTGAAGCATGGGTTAGTTCGAAAGCATACTGTTACCAAAGGTATCCTGACTCCTTAAGGCTCGCTGTAGAATCTTGAGTTGACATCACATTTTACAAAATTTGCCTATTTTACTGAAAAATGCATTTTCAAAAAAAAACTTCAAGACAGACATAAGCTTTGCATTTTTAAATAACATTGTTTGCATATGACTTTTTGTTCGAACAGCAAAGAAATTCGCACGAAGAATATCTAGTGAACAAAAGCACTTCCAACCAAAGGGGCACGGCATGATCATTGTCCATCATCTGGGGCAGTTAAGTCAAGATTCGGAGAATCTCTCAAAGGCCAAATAACCAGGGGAAAATCTCCACCTGAGTCACTTGGGGCATTGAACAGGAATTCCAGCAATGAATCTTGCATGATTGAACGAACATCTTCTGGTAGTATGGCAACACAACACTACCGACAGTGACAACTCCCTGCACTCTGAGAACGTGGACATAGTTGAAAAATACTACGCACAATCAAAGACCCGCTAGGTTGACACACCTAGGCAAAAATAAGGGCTTCCCGGCGAACCAAAAGGGTTCGGGAAAAAATAAGGGACGAAAATGAAAAAATCTGTACACCCGGCAAGTCGAAAACCTGCAAAGGCGGCTTGAGCAAAAATGGGTATCCCGGTGGACTGAAAACCTGAAAGGGCAGTCCAGGAAAAAATTAGGGATCACAGCGTACGACTATGTCCCATCATCTTGTCACTTGCCTACCAGAAGAAGATTTGTCAATCGGCGGTCATCAAGCACCTCTACAGGCACCTTCTCCCACAGAAGTTGGGGCAATAATGAGTTGTCTAAGCGATCTAGTTGCTCTGTCCACTAAGGTACCAAGGTAGGTTCGGTTGAAGAACGTAACCAGGACACCTTCACTCCCCGCAGAGTAAGACATGGTTCAACAATACTCTCCTTCACTCCCCGCAGAGTAAGACAGGGTTCAACAATACTCTCCTTCGAGCAGAGTTGGTCTCCAATCAGCCCTGACAAGGCACAGTATCTCCTAGCAAGTCAACGATACTCTCCCCAAGCAGAGTTAGTCTACTGTCAGCCTCAAGGAAATTGGGTATCCCCAGCAGATCTCAACATTCCTCAGCAGAGTATACCAACATTCTTAACAAGCATCCCCGGCAGTCTTGATCTAAGATTGTTCCCCGGCGGTATACCAGACATTCAGTAGAGCCATTCTCCAGTCCAATCTCAAAAGTTCCCCAGGAAAGTTGATCCATACCCCCAGTAGGAAGCTTATCCCCAGTAGATTCTGGAAGCTTCTCCCCTGCATAGTACGAACACTCCCCTGGCTTTATTCAAAGGTTATTTCCCCACCAGGATATAACTGGGTTATCCTCAGCCAATTGCCACGGAAAGATCGTTCCCTACAAAGGCTTCCTACCCCCAGCGGAGTTCATCAAAACCTCCAACATAGCTCGTCAATGGTATCCTCAGCGGAGTTATCATCAATATCAGAAAAGTACCTCTCTTTCCCCACAAAGTTCACTCCCCGCAGAGTAATATATTCGCCAAGTTTATTCCCTAACAAAGTCATCTTCTCCTACCGATATTCTTGCAACCATCATCCCCAGCGGAAACAAAAAGCGCTACTCTTCAACATCAGCCCAGGATTTGACCTCCCGGCATTCGTCAAGGATTTACTTTCCTAGACAAAAACATACATTCATAAACATCGCATCATCATATATTATAGCATGCATATACACATCATGAACATACAATCTCATTTATTTTGAGAACATCACGCATGTCATGCATCATGACATTGCATACAACTTACGTTTTGTCTTTTCAGGACAAAGGTCAATACAAAGATAATTACTATCAACGGTCGTGATTCCAGATCCGATTCCTGTATCTTGCCAGGGTGTATCTGTTGACGACTAATTCCAGACTCGATTCCTGTATCTTGCCAGGGCACGTCTGAAGAGTTCGAAGATCTGATTCCTGTATCCTGCCAGGGCACGTCTGAAGAGTTCAAAGATCCGATTCCTGTATCTTGCCAGGGTGTATCTATTGACGACTAACATTACCAGACTCGATTCCTGTATCCCGCCAGGGCACGTCTGAAGAGTTTGAAGATCCGATTCCTGTATCTTGCCAGGGTGTATCTGTTGACGACTAATTCCAGACTCGATTCCTGTATCTCGCCAGGGCACATCTGAAGAGTTTTAAGATCCGATTCCTGTATCTTGCCAGGGTGTATCTTTTGACGACTAACATTACCAGACTCGATTCCTGTATCTTGCCAGGGCACGTCTGAAGAGTTCGAAGATCCGATTCCTGTATCTTGCCAGGGTGTATCTGTTGACGACTGTATTCTCCGGACTCGATTCCTGTATCTTGCCAGGGAACGTTTGAAGAGTTTAAAAGATTCGATTCCTGTATCCAGCCAGGGCACATCTACATAAAGAGTTTGAAGATCAACTCCTGTAACAGGCCAGGTAATTATCTTTCTTTTTCAGGTACGCAAGTTCTCGCTAAGGAAACTCTTACGCGATCGACACCTAGATGGCATCTATAAGCCCATCCTCCTATCCATCATCTCTCCAAATGGCATCTGTAAGCCCATTCCCTGCATCATACTGCTGACACTCTACTATGTGAGTGCAAATTTCTGGGCACTCTAGTGTTCAATCATCTTCCACCTTCAGATTACGAAAGGCACGCCAGCCAATCTACATCCTCAGGTCTAAGAAGATTGAACAGGGGCAACTGTTGTACCCCAAAATTTTCCCTCCCATATTCTTCAAGACTTGTCAAGATCAAGCTCCAAAAGATTCAAAATCTCTCAAGGGTTGCATAGTCCAATTGCCTCCTAACACAGTCAAAATTAGGGTTTTGGTTCTTGCAAAGAAATTGAAGTTTTCAAGGGTCCAATCAAGTCCCATGTGCCCATATACATTGTCAAGCACTCATATGCCAAGTTTCAAGACTCACAACATCAAATTGCACAGTCAAAAACCCTAAATGCTCCACAGTCAACTGCAGGGGCAAAATGGTCATTTGACAGTCAAAAGTCAAAATTTTTGGTCAACATCTTATTTTGAAGCCACAAACATCATTTGATCAATTCTTGATCATGATTCTCAAAGCATGGCTCAAAAAGTCTCAAGATGCAAAAGTTTCTATTTTTGGACAACTGAAAAAGTCAACTGCAAATTGACCAAGGCATAACTTCTTCATGGTTTATCAGAAAAATCCCATCCAATGCCTATTTTGAAGAGAATGACATTTCCTACAACTCATCTTCACACTTCAAGTCCAAGAAATTCTCTCACAAAAAGTTATCAATTTCAACATTATAGGTCATTTTCAAAAGTCAACAAAAAGGCACTTTAAGTCAAAGACCATAACTTGAGATTGGTAAATCAAAATGACATGGGACCAAAGGAATTGGTTAGAGGACTTCAAGACCTTTCCAAAATGTCCAAGAACATGTTCATAGCTTCAAAATTGAGCAAGATATGCCTGGGAGAAGTTGGGAAATTTTTGGGAATTTTGAAAAGTCAACTTTGCTTCAAAAGCTTCAAAATTGCTAATGGGCCACAAATTCTTCCATGAATCATTACCCAAAGCATATGCACGACCCATTGACCTCAAAGGGATTTATTTTCTTATTTTTGATTAATTATTTGAATTTTTATTATTATTAATTCATTTAATTAAATTTAAATATGAGAAAAATATCAAATCATGGTTTTAAATCTTTTTTGTGCAGCAAATATATTCATGATATGCAAAAGATCTCGTGCACCATCTCAAGGGGACAAAATCATCCATATTTGGCATAATTGGCATGGAAAAATATTGGAAAAGATATGAACAAAATCAAATATTCAAAACTTTAATTCATGGACTATGGGCTTGGCTTTTTGACCTAATTTCACTCAAATACTTATACACAAGCTAACCCTATTCCATTGGACACGAAAGGCTGCTCAGAAAACATAGAACCAATTTGCAATTTTTGGCCAAAAATCTTGAAACTGATTTCATACCTAGAGCATAATTCAAAGCTTCAAAAGCATTCCAATACATTGCTGGACCATCAAGGAAGCTTTTGCAATCAAGAATCAATCAAAACGTGCCCAGAATCATAGAACACATATCACACGGTTTGCCAAAATTTCTTGAATTCCACATGATGATTCATGCATTTTTAATCATGTTTCTTGAGTGATTTATACTAATATTAACTTTCTGAAGCTAATGACATAACTCAATTGCATTATCAGGCCCTGTATCGTGATTCACCATTAATGTGTTTTAGGGTTTCAGAAGCTTCGAATTAGGGATTTCCTCATATGGAAAAATTAGACCATCAAACCTGTGCCATTGAACTCGTTGCAACAAGACGAAGCTATTAATAACCTCGCGCTCAATTTATATTTGGGCATCTACTAATCGCTATTTTTTCTGGTTGTGTTTAATGGGGGTTTAAAACCCCCGCTATTTGTTTCATAATTGCAGGAAAGATGAGGAAGAAGACGGACGTGGCTTATGATGACTGGAGCGTTTGAATAATGGCGCGTTTTTCTTGTTGTATATCACTAAGTTTTGTTTTGTATTATATTATTTGTTTGCCATTACATATACAAACGCGTGCGTTGGCTCAGATGGTGGGAATAAGGTTTGGTAAACGCTGGGACCTGGGTTCGATTCCCAGGTCCCCCACATATTCCATAATTTTTATCCTAATGCGTTTCTATGCAGCGTTCGTTCAAAGGACCACCATACGTCCTAATGCCCAAGCTTGCCAAGTGTCTCTGATGCTCCATCCAATGGCCAAATAATGCAGTCCATGGTACACGCCAGTCAATGCACATACACACGCGCTAGAAAGTCAACGAAGGCCTTGGAATCTGATGGGCCAAATTGCTTCACAAAAACCTCCTAAATGGGCCTGATACCCCCCATGGTTTGCATTGTTTTTTTGATTTTTGTTTGATTTTCTTTAAATTCTTTTTTAATGTTTTAATTATTTCTTTAATTCCATAAAATAATTTTCATAATAAAAAATCAGAAACTAAAATATTTTTAATTAATATTAATTTCACCATTATTATTTTTGTAAATAAACTTTAACAATTAATTTAGTTAATTTAGGTTTCAATTTCAACATTTTTTCTTAATAAATTAAAATAGGTAGAATTAGGGTTTTGATATTTTTTCACCCTTTCTTTTTTAATAAATAATCTTATCATTATTATTATTATTATTATTAATTAAATATTTTGTAAATAAACATGTACATTAATTATTTAGTAAATTAGGTTAAACTTTAATATTTTTCATTAATAATTAAAAATAACTTAGAATTAGGGTTTCTCTTAATTTTCAATTTTCTTTATTTTCATAAATACAAAAAACATAAAAAACATTTCTTTTCTTTTAATAGAATAATTAATTAACTTTTAATTCAATTTAATTTCAAAAGGGTCCAACGCCCTCGAACATTCTATTTTTATTCTTTTCGCACGTTATTTTATTTTCTTTCCGAATATTATGTAACTGCTCAAGCCATGTAATAGTAATTAGGAATTTATTTTACTTTCCGCATTTTTATTAAAACGGGTCTTTGTAATTTGGCGATGTATAGACCCGCGCCTTGTAATAGCGTAGGATTTTACTTTCCGCATTTAAATTTCCGCACTTTTAAATTATAATCGCATGAAAGAATGTATGGCCTAAATTAAAAACAAGCGTAGATCACCATGATACATGTACAAGATAAAACATAACATGAAAACAACACACAAATTCACACACCACTCTTAGGGTACGCCTCACTGTTGCCTTACCTTCGAAACGTGGTCGTCGAGTATAGGACGTTTTAGTAAGTCCTTATGTCCATGACATGATCCAGTTGCCTCGAAACGGTTGCCTCGGAATTAAAAAGGATCAATGGCATAAGGGTAGCTTCTAAGGTGTCCTATTGTTGCTCTGGTGACCACACTGTCCCTACACTCGAATTAACCTGAACACCTCCAACGGTGGTGCTACCTACCTCTCAATGGTGGGATGGCACTACCTTAAGGACATTTACACAGCCTAATTCCTTAGGGTAGGTAGATGACTCATAGATACTTGCTCTAAAAAACAAATCAAAACTCTTTTCACACCGACACTTTCAAAAAAGCTTTCAAAACAATTTTTCAAACACTCTTGAGGACTGATACAAGAGTCATTCAGAAATCTTTTAACGAAACTTTTTCAAACCCACTCACACTTGAAAAGCAAACACTTTTGAAAACACAATGAGCAAGTATCTAAGAGCCCATGGATAACCATGGATAGAAAGGGTGCTAACACCTTCCCTTTCTATAAATCTACCTCCCGAACCGAGAAACAATCTCATAAGGAATTTTGCTGTGCTTTTGTCCTGTCCATGTTGGAGAAAATAAAAGACGGTGGCGACTCTTGCTTCCACGACATTTCGCGAACCAGCTTTAAACAGTCAGTTCTAGTTCCACCGATCACAATAATCCTCAACGGCTTGATGAGCTAGATGGTCAGCTAGTACACTCCCTTTTATAGCTTTTTGAGTAGTATACTGGATGTCATACTCAGTCAGGATCATCTTCCATCTATCGATTCTTCCAGATAAAGCAAGCTTCTCGAAGATATACTTGATTGGATCCATTTTGGAAATCAACAAAGTGGTATGAGTCAACATATACTGCCTTAGCCGGCGAGCAGCCCATACCAAAGCGCAACAAGTTTTCTCGAGCAGTGAGTAACGAGTCTCACAGTCGGTAAACTTTTTGCTAAGGTAATAAATGGCATGCTCTTTTCGACCAGACTCGTCATGTTGGCCCAGTACGCACCCATTGAATTGTCTAAAACAGTCAGATACATGATCAACGACCTTCCATCGACAGGTGGCATCAGAATAGGAGGTTCTAGTAAATACTCCTTGATTTTGTCAAAAGCCAGCTGACAATCATTGTTCCACTCAACTACCTAATCTTTCTTCAATAGTTTGAAAATTGGCTCACAGGTAGATGTCAGGTGAGAGATGAATCTGGCGATATAGTTCAAGCGTCCCAAGAATCCTCTAACCTCCTTTTCAGTACGAGAAGCAGGCATTTCTTATATAGCTTTTACTTTAGCTGGATCAACCTCAATGCCCTTGTTGCTGACAATAAATCCCAGAAGTTTACCAGATCTAACTCCAAAAGTGCACTTGCTTGGATTCAGTCTGAGTTTATACTCCTTCATCCTGGCAAACTGCTTTTGCAAGTGTTCAAGGTGTTCTTCTTCTGTTTGTGATCGAGCTATCATGTCGTCTACGTAAACTTCGATCTCATGATGTATCATATCATGAAACAAAGCTACCATGGCGCGTTGATAGGTTGCCCCTGCGTTCTTCAGTATGAACGGCATCACTTTGTAGCAGAAGGTACCCCATTGTGTAACAAAGGTTGTTTTCTCCATGTCCTCGGGGGCCATTTTGATCTGGTTGTAGCCCGAGAATCCGTCCATGAAAGAAAATACTTTGTGCTGAGCTATGTTGTCAACCAAAATGTCGATATGCGGCAGCGGAAAATCATCTTTAGAGCTAGCCCTGTTCAAATCCCGATAGTCCACGCACATTCTGACCTTTCCGTCCTTTTTGGGTACGGGCACAATATTAGCAACCCATTCTGGATAGGTTGTAACATCCAGAAAGCCAACGTTGAATTACTTCATTACTTCAGCTTTAATCTTCTCGGACATGTCAGGTCTCATTCGGAGAACCTTTTGCTTGATCGGTGGACAGTCTTCTCTTGTAGGGAGACGGTGAACCACGATATCTGAGTCTAACCCTGGCATGTCTTCATAAGACCAAGCGAAGATTTCAACGTATTCATTTAACAAATGCACTAAGCGCTCCTTGACACTCGGTTCCAGGTTGGCACCCACTTTCACTTTTTTCCTGTCCTCCTCTATCCCTAAGTTGATGGTTTCTAACAACTCTTCATGAGGCAGAATGGCCCTCTCTTCTTGTTGTAGAAGTCTGGCTAACTCTCCCGGCACTTCACAATCTTCGTCAACTTCGTACTCAGCGTGATTGACCAAATCTTCAGAGTTATCGAAGGCTAAAACAGAATAGTCACCCATGGAATCCGAAGTGGATGGGTACCTGCATTTATGAGTGTGGGTGTGTGTAAGGGATAGCCATCCTTAAACAAAAAAAATGTAAAAGGAAAGGAAAATGAACACAACAGTTTATAGATGAAAAACGTCCAATGATTCATTAAAACATGGCATATGATTATGAAAAATAGTGTGCGAATTGTTTTAGTTATTACAGACCATAAAATGGGAAATTGTTCAAAGATAAAATTACTGGTTGATAAAGGTGATAGGAACGAAATCCTTTGCTTCCCAATTGCTCAAACCCCCTTTGACAGTCGGAAAGATCCAGTCTTCAAAGTGGCTCTCTTCATCCTCCTCTTCTACAGCATTGATTCCGTGGTGAGAAATCTTGACAGGTGATCTTCCAATCTTAGAGCGACGCATAGCCTTCTGTCCTGCAGCAGTAAACCCTAAACCAAAATTATCTGTCTTATGGGGAAAGTCAGGCAATTGTCCCCATACAACGCTCTTCCCCTCCTTAATCACAGCCTCTGCGTCCTTGAGAGATGCCATCTTAGCCACATGCTTGGGAACGATAGGCACCTCAACCGCTGTCTTCGCAACTGCTACCTCGGGAGAAACTTCCTCGAAATGTTGAAAAGGTGTTTCGATGAATTCGCCATCTAACTCCACATATCGAAAGGAATTGAGATGACTAATCATGTACTCTTCCTCGCCATGCACAGTTATGATTTTACCCTTAACAGGATACTTCAGCATTTGGTGCAAAGAGGATGTAACTGCCCCGACATAATGGATCCACGGTCTTCCCAGCAAGCATGAGTATGACAGACGGATGTCTATCACATAGAAGGTGGAGTTGAACACTTCTGTGCCTACCTTGATGGGAATATCAACCTCTCTATGAACCATTCTTTTGGAACCATCGAAAGCTCTGACGACGATGTTGCTAGGTTTGAGGGTCAAACCTTCGCAATCCAAATGGTCTAAGGCCTTATTTGGCAGCACATTCAAGGAAGAACCAGTATCAACTAAGACATGGGCGAGGGTGGTTCCTCGGCACTCAACTAAAACATGTAACGCATCATTGTGTTTCCTTCCTTTGGGAGTGAAGTCAGCATCGGAAAAGCCCAGGCCATTGTCAGCAGTAAGACTGGCCACACAATTTTGGAATTGGTCAGCCGAGGTCTCTTGGGGGACATGTGTCGTCTTCAAGAATTTAATCAGAGCCTTAGCATGGGCCGCTGAACAGAGCAGGAGAGCTAACATTGAAATCTTAGAAGGGGTTTGCCCCAATTGTTCCACAATGTCATAGTCACTTTTTCTGATTACTTTTAGGATTTCATCCATCTCCTTCTGAGTGGTTTCGGGGATAACCACAGCATGATCCTTTGTCCTGACATGCATTTCCAGTATCCCCTTACCTTTGTCGGTGTTATCAGCGGATGGTCTTTCTTCAGGAGTGTTTAAATCTTCAATCACTGGGCCTTGCACAGAGGGTCCAACAGGTGCAGGAGCTTTTAAGGGTCCGAATACTGCTCGGGGAGGAGCAATCTCCGGAGAAAAGATCCAGCCACTGCGGGTGATCTTGCTAGTACCCGCGATGTTTCCTATATCAGGGTCTTCTCCAGAGATTTCTTGGACTGTTTCGATTTGTTTTATGCCGTGGTAGAAGATTTCTCCCCCATAGTTCCACGGTATCATTTTGCTTGATTGGTAGGGGACAGGTCCCGGCATTGTGATCTTTAGAGGTACACATTCAGAGTTGGGCGTAATCTTGACAGGCCTTTTGCAAGCCTTGGGAGGATTGTCGGAAATGGTTATGATGGCAATATCATTGGTTGAGGTATCACAAGCATCGGGAGTAATTGGATTGAAAGTGTTAACAAGGGGTTTTCTGGAAAAGTATTTCTTGAGTATCCATCAGGCGTTGGACACCCGACTTCAACATTGGACAATCACCTTGAATGTTCAAACAAAAATAGCAGTCTTCATCACAACCAGGAAAAATCCCAGCTCTCAACAAATTTTCTTTTATCACTAACAATGGAGTCAACAGATCGGCAACATCAGTAACATGGAGGTTTTCCAAAACAGCATGCACATTGTGGCCGTGCTTAGGCATCAACGCGGATATAACATTGGGCTTTTCAGGAGCGTCAAATTCGACCTCTTTGGCGTCAATTAAGTCCTGAATTTTGTTCTTGAGTGCCCAGCAATTATTGGTATCGTGCCCAATACTGTCGGAATGGTAAGCACACTTGGCTTTTGAGTTGTAGGATGGAGAGGTGGTATTTACATTCTTTGGCGCCTCTTTTAAATTAGCAAGGTTCAACTTCAGGAGATGTGGAAGGATCTGAGCAGGTGTCATATTTACTGGGGTAAACTGCCGTGGCGGCCTTTGCTGATAAGTTCTGGGCTGATCAATCTTCGGTTGACTGTTTCTAAGCTGGTCTAATGCGGACATCTGTATTAATACGGCCCCCATTGTCGGCCGATGTTCCTCTCTTTCCCGATTTTTCTGAGTGTATACAGCAAATGCTTCTTTCTTGGCTGGGAAAGGTTTTCTAGCAGCTGTGGATGCGGAAGCATCCTTTTGAATCTTTCCACTTTTGATACTGGCTTCCACCCTCTCGCCAGTCAAAATCAACTCAGTAAATCCCGCAGAAGAGCTTTCAATTAGATGGTTGAAGAAAGGGCCAGACAGGGTTCCCAAAAACATGTCAACTAATTCCCTATCTGATAGCGGTGGCTGCACCCTTCCAGCCAGGTCGCGCCACTTCTGGGCGTACTCCTTAAACCCTTCATTTGAATCCATCCCCATACTTTGTAGCTGAGTACGGGTAGGCGCCAAATCAGCATTATACTGATACTGATGATAGAAAGCGGCTGCCAAGTCTTCCCAATTGTGGACCTCTGATCTCTCGAGCTGATAAAACCAATCTAACTGAGTGCCAGACAAGCTGTCTTAGAAAAAGTGCACCCAGAGGTCTTTGTCGGATGAATGTGGCTGGATCTTTCTAACATACGACCTCAAGTGCATCTTAGGGCAAGACAGACCGTCGTACTTGGCGAATGTTGGCACCTTGAACTTAGGAGGGATAACAATCCCGGCTACAAGCCCCATCTCCTCAAAATCCAATCCGGGCACCCTCTGCAACTCCATAGCTGACAATCTATCTTCAAGGTTCTTATACTTGTCATCCGCTGGTGGATACTGTTGTTCTGAATAGTCTTCGTCTGCTTCCTCTTCCTCCTCTTCTACCTCAGATTCAGAAGGTATAGTATCTCCTTTCCCCTTGCCAATCCCTTCGTCGGATGTTGATGGAAACTCAAGAGTCCTTCTAGCATCACCCTCAAATCTTCTTACGAAAGTAGCTACCCCTAGTCTCTTTTTCTTTTTCTTCTCTTTACTTTTCTCTAGCGGAACTTTGAGATCCTCTTGACCCTTTGCCAAGGTCATGAGGAGTTGTTGAAATTGTGAATTTTGTGCCTATAGGTCCTTCACTATTTTCTCCAAATCCATCTTGCTGCAATAAACAACAGAAAGATAAGGAAACCTGGCTTGAAGACCTGCTTATGCATATGATGAATGATATGTTATTCATGTAATGCATTCAAGGATTCAAAAATTCAAATTTGTTGCAAACAAAAAGAAACACACGTCATATTAAGAAGAACTTGTTAGTACATAAATGCCCCATGGGCGAAATATTACAAAATTCTTAATGTAAAAAGACGTTGCGCATCTTCTTTGGTGCGATGTAGGTGTTAAGAGTTTCCTCCTTGTGAAGTCGGCGGGTGAGCTCTAAAACCTTCTTCTCACTGGCATAGAAGCTGGCTTCAAAAGTATCCTGTTCTTCTTTGAGTTGGATCTAACTCTTTTGTATTTCTTCCCATGATGTTGGCATGTCAGGATGTAGGATGGTGTATGGAACCTCTCCTTCCTTAACAGGCTCTTTAATCAAGGGGAGAATGTGAGGATATGGCATCATAAGATTCTAGGAGCGGGTTCATACCCACTTGAGGTAAGGCTCAAGGGGGATGGAATTCTTGTGCCCCAGTGTCTTACTATCCACCTTGTTAGGCATCCTCCAAGCTCTGATGAACCTTTGTCGAAGTCCTTGCACATCATTGTCGAAGTCAAAAACTAGGTCAGGAATCAGCATGTCATGAGGGTCATCCCTCCGGGCATATCCAAATTGTCTCAAAGCTAGACAGGGGTTGTAGGTAATTCCTCCCCTAATGCCAAGTAGTGGGACATTAGGGAATTCACCACAACGATCAATGAGGATGACATTTTCTCTGGACCGAGAACACCAATGTACATCAGAATGTGTGAGGGTCATCAACCATTGTGACCACCTTAAACCCTGCTTATTCTTCAAGACTGATTGTGGAAGGTGAGAAATAAACCACCTTGCTAGGAGAGGAGTACAACACATGAGAATACCTCTTTTCCTCATTGTTCATGTGTAAAATGATTGTAGGATGTCCCCAAGTAATGTAGGTATGGGATTCTTGGTTATGAAAATCTTGACAGCATTCACATTTATGAGTTGGTCAGGGTTTGGGAACAAAACCAACCCATAAATAAGGAGTGCCACAATTTCTTCAAAGGCTTGTAGATCCAGGGAATTCCAACACTCTTGTGCCTTCTCAAACAGAAACTTTTCCAAGAAGCCCTTGACACCACTTCTGGTTTCCCAATGCCCCTTGATGTCAAATGGTTGCAAGTGTAATGCTTGAGCAACATCTTCAGGCTTTGGTTCTTTTTCCGTACCGTTGTAGGGTAGTTGATTAAGAATAGGAATTCTCAGGAGTTGAGAAAATTCCTCCAAAGTAGGCACCAATTGGTAATCAGGGAATGTGAAACAGTGGTGTAGGGGGTCAAAGAACTGGAAGAGAACTTTCACCATGTCTTCTTCAATGCTGGTGTTGACTAAGTTGAGGAGTCTACCATGTCTTTCATGAAGAGAGAATTCTCTGGAATCCTGGAAGTAAGCTCCTTGAGTTGAGGAGGGATCCTTACAAGGTTGACTTAAATTGTTTTCCTGCGAAGAGATTCCATGACCTACAAAACAAGAACAAAGATGAAGATCCAAACCCTTGAAATGGTTAGTGGATGCATATGATGCTTTATGATGTTCATGATGTATGAACAAACACATGTACAAGCAAGTCACACAAAACCCTAGTTTCAGGCTTGCATGAGGTTTCATAGGTAAGTACCCTCTTGAGTTTAGTTGGCTCAAAACCTGTCCTATAAATAGTAACCGGGTTCTAAGGAGCTCAATATCATTGGATTGTTTTCTATGTTCATTGTTTTGGTTTAGCCACTTAACTAGCGACCAAAATATTCCAAGAAAACAACCCTCAATGAGTGTAGTATCGAGTATCTACCAACTTCGGACTGTACCAAAGCCGGTCATCTCACTACCCCTAATAAAAGGCCAAGATGGTCAAGTAAGGTTCTAGTTCATTAGTGCTTAATGACATCACTCAGTGTCCCCGTATTCTCTTTGATTGACTCAAAGGCTACCGGTACTCACAAATATGTCGCACTAATATAGCTATTGCTTCAACCGTGTCGGTATACCCCGCACAGTTTCCACAACGTATTGCTATCTATGAATGTTTCCCAAATCCGAGTGGAGGATTTCAAGCCCAAACAAGAGAACCAAAATGTAAAGCAATCAAAGCAAACAATAATCATACAAAGGGTGATCTAAGACCTAAGGTTACTCCACTTTTAAAGTCCTATCCCTAGCAGAGTCACCAGTTATGTGATACAGTGGGAGAACTGACTTGGGATTTGCGTTTGTTTTCGCACTTGTTCGGTTTAGCAAGAGTCGCCATCGACTTTTTATTTTATCCTAAGGAAAGGTCAAAAAGCACAGGAAAGACCTTTGAGATGTTTTCGTGGGTTCGGGGGGTAGATTATGAAAAGGAAATGGGCTAGCACCCTTTTCATCCATGGTTATCCATGGGCTCTTAGTTACTTGTTTTTTAGATCACTTGCCTTTGCTTTTCAATTGTTTGAAATGGTGCTTTGTGTGTGTGGTTTTGAAAATGTTTTGAAAAAGATGCCTTGTCTAGGCAACCTTTGTAATGACTCTTGTTTGAGTATATACAAAGGTGTGTGTCTTTTTGAAAAGATAATTTAATGTTTTGAAAGTTGTTTTGAAGTTGTTTTTGTGTTGTGAAGTGTGTTTGGAAAATGGCAAGGATGTTTTTGCAAGATTTTTGATCAAGTAACTAAGAGTTGTCTACCCTATTTTACTCAAAGATTTTCTTATGTTTTAACCTTTTTAACAGTGTTGTTTCACCATTGTGTTTGATGAACAACCTTGCGTTAGGATGTTAAACGGGACAGGCGCGGGTCATCGTATAGACCATGATAGCAATAATGTCAAATATCTTTGGCAATTTTCTTGAGGGACTTTGATCATTTTGTTTAGGCAACTCAGATAGCCTCATCGAGGGACTATGATCTTTTGTTTTGTTTTTGTTTTTCCAAAGCACTTGACATGCAACCATGACCCATTTTTGAAGGCAACAAGTGGATGAAACCCTAGGGGGTGTGAGTGTGCATTGTGATTGTTTTTCATGCATGTTTATCTTGGATTAGGTCAAGCTACTTGTTGATTTTATTTACATACAAACCCTAGGTCTAGGCATGGTATAATTGAAAGCTTTTAAATGTGTGAGAATTTAAATGCTACACTATTACAACATGATATAGGGAGAGGGATACAAATTTGAATTGGGGATATTTGACAAGGAAATAAATTCTAAGTTATTACAACCATATCGAATGTGCAAGTCAATATTTATCATTTAAATAAACATAATTAAATAAATATCAAATAAAAAATGTATTTATGCAAAAAAAGGTTTTTTATGTATGTGAAAAGGGTATTTTTTAATGTGAAATATAAACAAAATAAAAAAAGTCAAATTTTGATTATTTTGGTCATTTAGGGCAAAATCCTAATTTTCAAATAAATGGCAATATTTATTAATTATATACAATATATATTAATTTATGCAAAAAATAGAAGTATATTGTTAAAAAAAGTATTTTTAGTGCCAAATATTAATAAAAATAAAAATGTATTATTTTTGTATTTTTTGTCCTAATTATCTAATAAAAAGTATTTTTAGGGCCAAATATTAATAAAAATAAAAATGTATTATTTTTGTATTTTTTTGTCCTAATTATCTAATAAAATAAAGTATATATATATATATATATATATATATATATATATATATATATATATATATATATATATATATATATATATATATATATATATATATATATATATATATATATATATATATATATATATATATATATATATATATATATATTAAACATATTAAACATATAAAAATTAAATTAATTATTTACAAAAAAAAAGTGTATATTCAAGAAAATATTTTCAAATGTAAATAAAAATGATAAATGAAAAATAAGTATTTTTTTTAGGGTTTTAATAAAAAGGATTTAGATTATTTACATATATATGTTTAATAAAATGAAATAAATATCAAATAAATATGAAAAAAATATGGAAAATTATTTTTGGCATTTTTTATATTTGAACAAAAAATATAAAGTCAGAATGAAAAATAAAAACATGAAAATGACAAATAATCACTCAAATGGGCCAGGGGGGGTGCAAACTGAACAAAAGGGTGTTAGAAGCAAGAATGACCCAGGCCCAGCCTAAGCCAACTTCTTCTTCAACCTCTGAACTCAAACACGCGCGCTTCTTGGTTCAAATGCTATCTCCTGATTCTTTGATCTTTTGACAAAACTTAAAACATGAAACTTGTAGAGCATCAAATAATGAATTCAACCATATAAAATACTTGGATTAACTCTCAAAGACCAGAGAGAATTTCTCTGTCCCTAAAATCTGACCTAACTTTTTTCACATGTTCATGGATGAAATTCTCTCAACACGATTAATGTAAACGAAAACTAAGCATATGTATGGCTTCAGGGCTATGAGTACAACATATTTCATTCACAAACCTAAGCCTAACCATTCCTAAATAAAGAGATAGAAGTCCATGAAATACCTGTTTCAGCTTGAATTGAGTAGGGCAATGCAGCAACCTTCAATGGTGTTTGAGCTTCTGTTGAGCTTGCCTGAGGTCCAAGGAAGCTTCTCCAATGCTTGGCTTGCTTTGAAACAAACTGAATCGTGCTGTAGAACTCCACCTGCAAAGATTTGAAATGAAAATGGTAAAGTGGGTTAGAGGTGTTACAGCTTGCAATGGAGGTCTGGGATAGTTCAGGTGGATGGAATGAAAGATGTTTGAAGCTCTTTTGGACAAAACGCACGATAGGAATTGATTATGGCTTGAAGTTTGCAGAACTTGCCCTGTTTTGCAGCAAAACAGGGATTCTGAGAATTAGGAGGTATGAGGGATGAATGAGTCATGCTTCAGGCTTGTTTTGATGTATGGAAACTGTATGCAAAGTTTGTTTTGGCTTGTGTTAACAGAAATGAGAGTTTTTGTTTGTTTTGCAAGTTTTCTTCTACTTGAAGCAAGAAAGTGGCAATGATGTTATAGACTTGTACCAGCCTTCCTATCATGCTGCAACTTTGGTTCTTGGTAACTGGAATTTGTGCACTTGATCTTGCCTTAAAGATCTGGCCCCATGTCTCAAAGATTTAGCTTTTGACATAAAGTGACATTAGGCAAAAATGGCAATTTGCCTTTTTCTACTTAAGGCTTAAACTTGCATGTAATGTCCATATGAATAAGATAATACCTTAACACAATGGTTAGTCATTAAATTATGAAGTGTAAACTGGTTTTGAGGCCTACAAGCTAGCATCAAACAAGCTGATTTGAAAATGCAAGTTTGTATGAACATGCCTTGGCCATGGACAAAAGTGAGTTTTGGCCAACTTTAAGAATTTGATTCTCTCTAACCACAAGGGTGTTTGAGGAGTTCTTGGACAATATGGAAAGCTTGGAACATGTAATACAATCCATATTTGTAATGCAACTTGAAACTCCAAGTGTAACTATGTGAAAAATGGCCAAGAAGATGGGTCAAATCCTGCCTAGATTAGGGCAAATTTTCTCTAAGTTCAAAGTTTTAGGTACCCTTGTTCCAAAAATCATAACTTGAGATACAAGCCTCTTTTGAGAAAACTTTGTGAATAAAAGTTGTAGAATTTGTGATGTACTACAACTTTCATGTTTCAAGTTTTGTTTGAATCCATTTGAATCTTGGTGAAAAAATGGGACAAAGATAGGAAAAAATAAGAAAATTTCATAACTTAGAAAAATTCTAAGTTATGAAATTTTTTCATTTTAAACCCTAATTTGCATTTTTGGGTTTCTTGATGAACAAGTTTCATAATTTTACATGTCTTGATGAAAAATAAATCTTGGAACTTGATTTTGACCAAAAAGTCAAAGTTTGACTTTTCAGTGTACAGTCAAATTTTGATCAGTTGACTGAAAAATTCATCTGTCAAACCTATGCACTTGAGATCTTTTGAACTTGTTGAATGGGTCAAGACAATGTCATTGATTCCTTGAGTCCATATGTGAGCTTGGTTTGCCATTGGTTAGGTCAAACAGTCAAAAATTGCCTTTGTGCAGTCAAAACCCTAAAAATGACCATTTTGCCCTTTTGGTGATCTGGTCAAATTTCTTGTGGAATTGTGATCCAAACTTGATAAAATGGTTCATATGAGTTACTAATGTTGATGTGGGTCAAATTTCATGAGGTTTGACTGTCAATTGGCCACAGTTGACTTTTTCCCCAATACAGTTGATTTCTAGGTTAACTGTCCAATTGATTGGGCAAAGATTTGAATCAAGGCTTGAAACTTGGTATGGACAAACTTGTGAACCCAACATGAAGTATGAAAGTCAATTTGGGCATTGTAGGTCAAAATATCCTTGTGCAAACTCAAACCCTAATTTAGGTCAACAATGCAAGGAGGAGTCTTGAGCAGAGCAAACCCTAGCTTGATCTTGAGTTCCAAGAGTCTTGTGATGAGAAAATGTTGATGAAACGAGAGGGAAAATTTTGGGGTACAACAAAGATGAATACATGATTATTTATAAAATTACATTTAACCCCAGTAAAAGATAATTTAGCTACTCTTACTAATAGTAGTTTTACAATGATAATCAAGAACAAAGAGAGATTGAAAAACATCAACGACGATTTCTCTGACCGGGCAAAGCCTTCAAATTCAATCTTAAATACTTCCATTTGGATTTTACATCTCAATTCTATGTATTCTATATGTTATATGTTATTCTATTTTGGAATTGAATCAGTCATTTGTGAATAGTTGTGACCTCTATTTATAGGATTCTAAGTAGGTGTTTTTACATAATGAGGTTGTTAGCTTGCCCAATGAGCCTAATTTTCTTCACCAAGAAATTATGTCCATCTTATCCAAGTAGAATATAGCCGCCTCATTTCATATAGTGGGCCTCCCTTTTCTCCCATTGATCCAACACTTTCTTCACTTTGAAGTAACTTAGTCAAATGGTCTTTAAACCGCCCAGGTTCACCCAACAAGTTTGACATTTTTCCTAATGAGAATAACTTGCTTCTCCATGAAGTAACATGGTTTGGAAGTTGTCAGAACTTTCTATGTTTTCCCGGCGAGCACATGTCTTCGCCTGGCAAGAATTTCTAAGAAAGGATGTTATGTTTCTATCATGTCTTTGGTGTCTGATCCCTTGCTTGTCCCTACAAGTTATCTACTGCTCAAAATCTATATTTTGTGGTTTTCTTTGATATTTTTACTTTTACTTATGAATACCATAATTAAAATGTTTACACATATGTTTTATCTTCTATTTATGACAAATGGGGGGTTTTGTTATGTACGTTAATAAGTAGTTTTGACACTTATCAACTCTCCCCAACTTATTATTTTGTTTTTCCTCAAACAAAACCATTGTAAACTTTGTAATAAATCATTTTAATTTAACAAGATTCATTTAATGCAAATTTAAAATCAATTTTCACAGCCATACAAAAATCGTAGCATGAAGATGAAAAACTTGTTTAACCAAAGTATGATTTCGATACTAGTTTAGATCAACAATCAATTTTCATTAGAATCGTAATCTCACTGCATATTACTCAACTGGATGGTTTTAACCTCAATTTTTATTCTTCATTGTTTTTTCAAAGTACATATTTTCGTTAGCTTATGATAACCAATGTCGAAATACTTGGTTTTTTCTTATTTCAAATAGCCTTATCTCCAACTTGCATATTATGATACTCGTGTGTTGTACCCCAAAATTTTCCCTCCCATTTTATTCAAGATACCTTCTCATGCTTCTAGGGTTTTCAATTGCTTAAGGTTACTCAAGAATTGATCAGAAAAATCCTCCTAAGCAATGGACCTACAACTAGGGTTTCACTCTTCTCAAGGAATATTAAGCTTAAAATTCCTAAAGGGGATTTCATGTTTTCTCATATGTCTCTTAGAAATCTCATGCCAAGTTTCAAGCCTTGCATCACAAGTTTGCCCAGTCAATTGCTCAGGTGATTAGAAATTAATTGTATTGGATAAAAAGTTAGCTGTGGTCAATTTATAGTCAAACTTCAAGATTTTTGGTCAACATCAACATTTTGAATTCATATTCATCATTTGATCAAGTTTTGATCATGATTCATCAATAAAACTCAAGATTCATCAAAAATCAAAAGTTATTAAATTAGGGTTTTCTTAAGGAGAAGTCAACTAAACTTTGACCAAGCATAACTTCCACATGCTTCATCATATTTATCTCAACCAAAGCTCATTTTGAAGTAAATTCAATTCTCTACATCTTTGTATCTCTAGGCTCAAGTCCAAGAAATTCTTCATTTGAGAGATATGGGCAAAAAAATTATACGTCATTTTAAAAGTCAACAAAAAGACACTTTTTGTCAAGGAAACTTGCATCAAGATAAAGTCTTCAAATGCAAAAATGACCAACTTAGAGATTGTAAGGGACGTCTTGAGATTTCCAACAAATCCAATATCACTTTCAAATGATAAAAATTGAGAGAATTATGATTTGTGCAAGTTAGGAAATTTTGAGAAAATGCATAAAACCTAAAGTGACCAAACTTGAATTTTTGGGCTAGTGGGCTTGTGTTTCAAGGTCCATATGTGTTATAGGCCTCGGTGAACCTCTGAATTTATCCGTGCACCACTTGTGTTTTTATTCTATTTATTTTGATTTTTATTTATTTAAAATTCAAAATAAAATAAGATAAAATCAAGGCTTATACGAAGGTCCAAGCCCACTCGTTTGACCTAATTTCCGATGTATATATTCTCATTGTTTAGACATAACAAGAGCATAAAACCCTTTCATAAAATCACCTTTCCAAAATTCTAAAAAAATATCAAAACTAGGGCAAATTGAAACCCTACCCTGCAGCCTCCCTCAAGGCCAAATACTTGTCCCATTCACTTCCAGAAGTTCTATGGGGTAAGATTGGATCGGTCATGATGATCCAAAGCACATGAAACCAGCATACACGCAGGTTTTCATTATTTTTGCAAATTTTTATTTTCAATTTCATGTTGTTTTAATGCATACTAACACCACTAATGTTTTTCTGAGGTATAATAATGCAGGATTGGACCATCGCATGGCCCCCGTAAAGGCTGAATCGTGGGTTGTCCTGATTACACCGTTTAACTTTATCTTCTTCGTACCTCTTTATACAGAGGGAATCAACCCTAACCAATAGCACAATTAAACTCGCAACCCTCAAATTAGGGGATAGGGTCCCTGGGAATTATTAACATGCTCTTATTTTGCAGGAACGAAAAAAGGAGTCGTCGGAGAAGACGATCGGAGCTAGGGATCCTGCACCTCTCCGGCCCAGTTATTTTGTTTATTAACTTATTTAATTCTGTTCATAGATATACCAGAGGAGAAGCATTGCTCAGTGGCAAGCGCGTGCATGATAAGCCATTTGTATAGAAGGGCGTGGGTCTGATCCTGCCTCTTGACATTTTAGTTTTCATATTTTTCATATTTTGCAGGTTTTAACATATAGCGCATGGTTTCCATTCTCCTAACACAGGCGCATGCCTGGTGCAGCGGCAAAGCGTGTTGTGGAAAGAGCTAGGGGCGTGGGCTCAACACCCACCCCTGGCATTTTGCTTTATTTTGATTCTAACTTGTTTTTCTTCCTTAATTTCTTCCTTAAACCCTATATTTGGCAAATTTAACCTAATTTTTTTCACTTAACCTAAAAAACAAAACCTTTTTTGTAAATCCTAATTAATTAGGTTTTTAGGTTTTCAATTTTTTTAATTAATTTTTTTATTATTAATTAAACTTAATTAGGTTTTTATGGTTACTTAATTATCATTCTTTTCATAAAAAATCACTAAAAATATTTTCCTTTTCTATTTTTATCTTACTTTTATATTTCTTAGGTCGACTATATAAGTTTTGCGAATGTAATAGTCTAGATTTTATTTGTCGTTCTCTTTTATTATCATGTAATTGCTCCGGGATGTAATAGTCACTACGCCAAAAAGGGCTTTTAACAACGCACATTAGACAACGCTTTATACAAAAGCGCTGCTATAGGTGAAATTAAAAAATAACACGGAAATTGTATACAATAATAAATAAAAGCGTTGCTAAAATGTGACCTTAGACAACGCTTTTAAAAAGCGCTGCTAAAAGTGTTGCTTTAGAAAGCGTTTTATCAAAAGCGCTGGTAAAAGACCACTTTAGACAGCGCTTTTCAAAAACGTTGTCTAAAGTCATATAAATTAAAAAAAAATAATCTCAAAAGCGCTGCTAAAGGACCGCATTAGCCAGCGCTTTTCAAAAGCGCTGCTAAAGGCCCGTATTAGCCAGCACTTTTCTCAAAAGCGCTGTCTAAAGTCATATAATTAGAAATTAAAAATTACAATCAGTACTGTTTCTCTTTTCACATATCGAATTCCCTCCTCACGTGAAACCCTTTTCAACATCTCTCTCTCCATCGCTGTCCGCCGTCCTCCACCGTCTCTCTCTACAAAATGATGCTCTCTCTCCAC
Organism: Vicia faba; assembly: GCA_948472305.1. Classification (NCBI taxonomy): domain Eukaryota; kingdom Viridiplantae; phylum Streptophyta; class Magnoliopsida; order Fabales; family Fabaceae; genus Vicia; species Vicia faba. The sequence continues at coordinate 1,521,909,523 of OX451738.1, forward strand.
CGCTCACTACTGTCCTCCACCGTCACTTTCAAGGTACTCTTCTCTCTTTATCTTCTCTCTTTCTCTCTGCGAAACCGTTGGTTTTATATTCTAATTCATTTTTCCAGAAAAATATAGGTTGATAATTCAAAATGGCAGGATCTAACTTCCTTGGAGCTTGCAATAAGGTTCTGGTTGTGATTTTGTTACTCCCTGATTCTGGTGGCAAAAACTCTTTTGACTATTTGAATCAATAATCTTTTAATTATTTTTCTATAAAAAGAGATTGTGGATTGTTTGGTTACAAATAGAAATAGAGAGTTCGAATTTTCGTTCATAAAAATTGTATATACTACTTGAGATGCCATGGATAATGACAAGGTTGTTGTCATAGATGATTTTAAATTACGGTTATACTGTGAATTTTAAATTGGGAAATAGAGTTATACTGCACACTTCAACTTCACATACACATAGTCTATGTATTTGTGTTGTTGTCCTAGTTTACTTGGACTAAGATAATTTTATTTGTTAGTTATTCAAACTTGATAAAAACTCTGTACAAATTTTTACAAGTATGGAACACTAATGTTTTTCTGCTATGTGTAGTTAGTCGAAGACCATCACCGATTTGAAGAACATCATAGCAACATCGTCCACCGTCGGCCACCAATAACTTCTCTTCTTTCTTTGGTAAGTCAAGTTCAAATTCAACATTACTGATTCTTGTTGTTTGTAGGATTTTAAGTGTGCTTGTATGTGTTAGTCTTTAGTTGTTACTCTGTAGTGTTATCATTTATTGTTATAATATTTATGCGTAACCGAAATAATGTCTGTTCTATTCAGTGTTTCCGTTCCGTTCCAATATTTTTGAACGAAACTTAGTAGTAATTCCATGGATAAAAAATGGATGACTGTCGATCAATTGTCAAAAGAGTACGAGAATGAGGTATTGGAATTTGTTAAGTTTACTGTTGAATGCGTCAAAGACTCCAGTCGAATGAAATGTCCTTGCTTGGGTTGTTGTTATATGGGTCAGGTTGATGCAGATGGATTGAAATAACATTTACTGACACGTGGGATTGATCGAAGTTATAAGTGTTGGATATATCATGGTGAGAAAATTAACGAGAATGTTGAACCGGGGGAGAAAAGTAATATGACGACCTATGCTCCTGACGACAATGACACGGATACAAACGATTATGATCGAGTCAAAGAGATTGCAGAAGCACTTGAAGAAGATCTTTAGGATTGTCCCAAAATGTTTGAGAGATTGGTAAGTGATGCAGAGAAACCGTTGTATAAAAGTTGCACTAAATTCATAAGACTATCTGCGGTATTAAAGTTGTACAACTTAAAGGCGGGCAATGGATGGTCGGATAAAAGTTTTAGAGTTATTAGCCCTTTTGAGAGATATGCTTCTGGAGGATAATGTTCTTCCTAATCGAACTTATGAGGCCAAAAAAATGTTGTGCTCTATTGGAATGAGCTATGATAAGATACATGTTTGTCCAAATAATTGTGTTTTGTTTCGAAACAAATATGCATCGTTAAATGAGTGTCCTAAATGCAATTTGTCTCGATATAAGAAAAAATTGTCTCCAGTAAAAGTCTTATGGTATTTTCATAGTGAAACCGATGCAAGACACTTGACTTAGCATGCAGATGAAAGAATTATTGATGGAAAGTATCGACATCCGACAGATTCACCACAGTGGTCAAAAATTGATAATGATTATCCTGATTTTGGAGAAGAAGCAAGAAACCTTCGCTTGGCTTTATCTACTGATGGAATGAACCCGCATGGTCTTCAAAGTATCTCACATACCACATGGCCTGTAATTCTTATGATTTATAACCTACCTCCATGGCTATGTATGAAGCGTAAGTACATGATATTATCTATGTTAATTTCTGGGCCTAAACAACCAGGGAATGACATAGACGTATACTTGACACCTTTGATCGAAGATTTAAAGATTTTGTGGGAGAACATGTTGGAGGTTTATGATTGATATAGGAAACAAAGTTTCAATTGTAGGGCAATGTTATTTGGCACAATTAATGATTTTCCAGCATACGGGAATCTATCTGGGTATAGCATTAAAGGTCAATGTGTGTGTCCTGTTTGTGAAGATGGAACTGATATGACGTGTTTGGAGCTTTGTCAGAAGAATGTGTTTCTCGGTCATCGTAGATTCTTACATTCTAAACATCACTACCGTGCATGGAGAAAAGCATTCAATGGAGATACCGAACAACGTAAAGCTCCACCTGTATTATCAGGTGACCAAATTTTTGAAAAGGTGAAAGATGTGTGTACTCAGTTTTCCAAGCCTTTTGCACATAAAGTTGTCAAAGGTGGGTGGAAGAAGATATTGATTTTTTTGAATTTCCATATTGGAAGTCTCTGTATGTGAGACATTTTCTCGATGTTATGCATATTGAGAAAAAATCTATTTGAAAGTGTTATTGGTACGTTACTCAATATTAAAGGAAAGTCCAAGGATGGCCTTAAAGCAAGGGGGGACATGTTAAAGATGGGAATACAAACTGAACTAGGACCCATGAAGAAAGAAAGTCGAACATATCTACCACCTGCTGCTTTTACTCTATCTAGAAAGGAGAAAAAAATATTGTGCAAGTTTCTAAGTGAAGTTGAAGTTCCAGAAGGATACTCTTCAGTTATTAGAAGACTTATGTCTATGAAAGACCTCAAGTTAAAGAGTTTAAAGACACATGATTATCATGTTATAATGGAGCATTTTCTACCAATATGTATACGTTCATTTTGCCAGAAAAAGTAAGAAGTGCCATAACTAAATTGTGTTTTTTCTTTAGGTCAATTTGTAGTAAGGTGATCGATCCTGAGGTCTTACCAACACTGCAAAAAGAAATAGTTATTACCTTGTGTGAGCTTGAGATATATTTTCCTCCCTCTTTTTTTGACATAATGTTACATGTGATACGGTGGGAGAACTGACTTGAGGTTTTGCGTTTGTTTTCGCAAATGTTTCGGTTGAGCAAGAGTCGCCACCGACTTTTTATTTTATCCTTAGGAAAGGTTAAAAAGCACAGCAAAAACCTTTGAGATGTTTTCTTGGGTTCGGGGAGTAGATTATATAAAGGGAAGGTATTAGCACCCTTTCTATCCATGGTTATCCATGGGCTCTTAGTTACTTGCTTAGATCAACTTGCCTTGATTTTCAATTGTTTGAAATGGTGCTTTGTGTGTGGGTTTGAAAATGTTTTGAAAAGAGGCCAATGTGGTGGCAACCTTTGTAATGATCCATGTTGGGATGTATACAAAGGTGTACTTATCTTTTGAAAAGTTTTCAATGTTTTTTTTTGAAAGTTGTTTTGAAAGTGTGTTGTGATGCGTGGTTTTGAAAAATAGGCAAGTGTTTTTGTTTTGCAAGTTGGCAAGTAACCAAGAGTTGTCTACTCCTAAATTTCTCAAAGATCTTTGCTATGTTTTAACCCTTTTAACAATTTTGTTCCACCATTGTATTTGGTGGACAATCTTGTGTTAGGATGTGAACGGGACGGGCGCGGGTCATCGTTTAGACCATGATTGCAATGGTGCCAAGTGTCTTTGGGAAATTTTTTCTTTAAGGGACTTGATCATTTTTAGGCAGCTTTCGAAAGCGTCATCGAGGGACTATGATCATTTGAATTGTTTTATTTTGCCAAAGAAACTCAACATGCAACATGGCCCATTATTGAAGGCATCAAGTGGAGTACCCTAGGGGTGCAAGTGTGATTAGTGTTATCCATTTTCTTGCTTTGTTATCTTTGAATTAGGTCAAACTATTGTTGGTTGATTTTTGCATACAAAACCCTAAATCTATCATGGCATTTTTAGAAAGCTTTAAAGTGCGGAATTTAAAGGTCCTAAATTATTACAACACAATTATGGGATGGGGGGTACAAATGTTCAAATGGGGATATTTATCAAGAAAAATTAAATCTAAACTATTACATCCAAATTGAATATACAAGTATATTTAATTGCAATAATTGAATAAAAATACAATAAATATGCAAGATGCAAAAAATAATTTTTTATATGTATGTAAAAAGGTTTTTTATGTGACAAATAAACAAAAATAAAAAGGATAATTTTTGGGTATTTTTATGTTTTTAGGGCAAAACCCTAATTTGCTAAATAAAATGTATTTATTATTTATTATGTGCAATATTTATTAATTATATACAAAAAATAAATAAAAGAAAGTATATTGTAAAAAAAGTATTTTTGAGGTTAAATATTAACAAAAATAAAAATGTATTATTTTTGTATTTTTCCCTAAATATTCTAATAAATATATATGTATTTATATTATTTACTAAATATATTAAATATGTACAAAAATAAAATATTTAATATTTACAAAAAAAGTATATTTTTAAGAAAATGTTTTCAAAAGATGAAATAAAATAAAATCAGAAAATAAAAGTGTTTGTATTATTTTTTGTATTTTAAAATAAAAAGTATTATGTATTTTTATTTACACATAGAACTAAATGAAACAAATTAATACCAAATAAAATGCAAAAAATGTGAGAAAAATATTTTTAATGTTTTTTCATGTTTGGATAAAAATATGAAATCAAAATCAAAAGGAAAAAAATCAAAAATAACAAATATATCATGCAATGGGCCAGGGGGTGTATGTGAAAAATGAAAGTGCAAAAAGAAAGAACAAGTCAGGTCCAGCCCAAGAATGCTTGTCTTCAACCTCCAGCAACAATTTTGTCAAAAACGCGCGCCTTTCCCAACTTGTTCAAACATCCTGATTCTTGGACTTTTAGCACAAACTTATAACACAAAAAATGTCAAGCATCAAACCACGAATCCATACATACCAAGAACTTGATCTAACTCTCAGAAATGAGAGAGAATTTCTTCTCCCCCAATTCTTGACCTAACTTTTTCCTAATGTCCAAGTTCAAAATACTCTTAGCACACACAACATAAATGAAAAGTAACTATATGGATGGCTTCAGGGCTATGATTAGAACATGTTTTCTTCACAAACTTAAACCTAACTATGCCTGGATAGAGAGATAGAAGTTCAAAAACTTACCTGTTCAGCTTGATTCGTGTATGACAATGGAGGTACTTTCAGTGCAACTTGAGGACTTGTACAGCTTGCTTGAAGTTCAGGGATGCTATTCCAATGCTTGGGGTGTCTTGAAACTAGCTGAATCGAGCTATGGAAGTCAACCTGCAAGAGAGAAAAGTGAAAATGGCAAATGATGTTAGGGATGTTATAGTTCGTGTCCAATGCTTGGGATAGTTTGTATAGGTGGTAGGGAAGGTGTTTGAGGTGGTTTGGATGAAAATGCACGATGGAAATGAGCTGGCCAAGTCAAAGTGCAGAATGCCCTGTTTTTGTGCAGCAAGATGGTGTTTTTGTGTTTAAGGAGGTATTGAAGGTAGTTGGATCAAGTGGAAAGTGTTTACAAGGTTTGCTTGAGTTAGTTCTTGCAGCCATGAGAGATGATGTACAAAATGCCAAGTTTCTTCTATCTTAAGCAAAGTTTGTCAACTTGGATCCTAGGCTACCACAGGCCCCTCAAGCATGCTGCATAGTTAGTCTTGATCAGTGGGATTAGTTCCATAACTTGTGCCTCAGAGATTTGCTTTGTACCTCTTGGATTGAAAACTTGACATAAAGTGTAACTTTACAAGAATAGATAAAATGCTTTTTCCATTTATGGCTCAATCTTGTATGTAATGGTTAAACACACAAAGTAAGACTTGGACACAAAGGATATGCATTAAATTATTGAGTGTAAATGAGATTAGAGGCATGTAATCTAGCTTAGAACATGCTGAGTTCAAAAATGCAAAGTTATGAACATGGAAATGGCTCATGAACAAAGTGACTTTTGCCCATATTGACAAATTCGATTCTCCCTAACCACAAGGGTGTTTGAGAAGTTCTTGGACATTTTGGAAAGCTTGGAATGTGTACTACAATCCATCTTTGTAATGAAAGTTGAAATTCCAAGTGGAAGCATGTGAAAAATGGCCATGAAGTTAGGCAAAAATCCTGCTTAGAATAGGTCAAAAAAATTTCTAAGTTAAGGATGTTTTGCACCCTTGTTCCAAAAATTGTAACTTGAGATACAAGCTTATTTTGAGGAAACTTTGTGAATCAAAGTTGTAGATTTTGCAATGTAATATAACTTTCATGTTTTGAGTTTTGCTTGAATCCAAATGTATCTTGATGAAAAAATGGGACAAAGTTAGGAAAAAATTAGGAATTTTCATAACTTAGAAAAATTCTAAGTTATGAAATTTCTTCATTTCAAACCCTAATTTGTGATTTTTGATTTCTTGATGAAAAAGTTTCATGATTTGGCATGTTTTGATGAAAAATGAATCTTGACACTTGATTTTGACCAAAAAGTCAAAGTTTGACTTTTCAGTATACAGTCAAATTTGGCTCAGTTGACTGGAAAATTCATCTGTCAATCTTGTGCATTTGGGATCTTTTGAACTTGTTGAATATGTCAAGACCATGTCATTGGGTCCTTGAGTCCATATGTGAGCTTGGTTTGCCATTGGCTAGGTCAAACAGTCAAAAATTGCCTTTGTGCAGTCAAAACCCTAAAAATGACCATTTTTCCCTTTTGATGATCTGATCAAATTTCTTGTGGAATTGTGATCCAAACTTGATTAAATGGTCCATATGAGTTCATAATGTTGATGTGGGTCAAATTTCATGAGGCTTGACTATCAATTGACCACAATTGACTTTTTCCCCAATACAGCTGATTTCTAGGTCAACTGTCCAATTGATTGGGCAAAGATTGGAATCAAGGCTTGAAACCTGGTATGGATAAACTTGTGAGTCCAACATGAAGCATGAAAGTCACCTTAGGCATTTTAGGTCAAAACATCTTTGTGCAAACACAAACCCTAATTTGGGTCAATAGTGCAAGGAGGAGTCTTGAGCAGAGCAAACCCTAACTTGATCTTGATCTTTAAGGGTCTTGTGATGAGAAAATATTGATGAAATGGGAGGGCAAATTTTGGGGTACAACAGTTGCCCATGTTCAATCTTCTTAGACCTGAAGAGTTAGATTGGCAAGTTTGCCTTTCGCGACTCGAGGGTAAAAGGAGATTGGACACTAGAGTGCCCTGAAATTTGCACTCGCATGCTGGAGTATCAACAAGGTGATGTCGAGAATGGGCTTATAGATGTCATTTGGAGATAGGTGGATAGGAGGATGGGCTTATAGATGCCATCGGGGGTGTGACAGAACCTTGTCGGGAATGGGCTTATAGATGCCATTTGGAAGTGTTGATCGCGTAAGAGATTCCTTAGCGAGAACTTGCGTACTTTGAGAAAGGAAGATGCTTTCCTGGCCTGTTACAGGTGTTGATCTTCAAACTCTTCATGCAGATATGCCCTGGCTAGATACAGGTATCGAATCTACAATTAGTTGCTCACAGATGTGCCCTGGCTAGATACAGGAATCAAATCCGGAACTTCAAAATGTTGTTTACAGACGTGCCCTGGCTGGATACAGGTGTCAAATCTCTAAACTCTTCAGATATGCCCTGGCTGGATACAGGTATCGAATCTGGAATTTGTCTTCAGATATGCCCTGGCTGGATACAGGTGTCGAATCTGGAATTTGTCTTCAGATATGCCCTGGCTGGATACAGGTGTCGAATCTGGAATTGTTGTCTACAGATGTGCCCTGGCTGGATACAGGTATCGAATCTGGAAAGGGTCGTCTACAGATATGCCCTGGCTGGATACAGGTATCGAATCTGGAATTTGTCTTCAGATATGCCCTGGCTGGATACAGGTGTCGAATCTGGAATTTGCAAAAGGTTGGTAGAGATAGCTTCCCTGGCTGGATACAGGTATCGGATCTCTAAACTCTTCATGCATACATGCCCTGGCTAGATACAGGTGTCGAATCCACAATCAAATCACTCACAGATGTGTCCTGGCTAGATACAGGAATCGAATCTGGAATTTTGCAAAAGGTTGATAGAGATAGCTTTCCTGGCTGGATACAGGTGTAAACCTCTGACCTGAGAATGAAAGATAATTTCCTAGCCTATTACATGGGTTGATCTTCAAACTCTTCATGCAGATATGCCCTGGCTGGATACAGGTGTCGAATCTACAATCAAATCACTCACAGATGTGCCCTGGCTAGATACAAGAATCGAATCTGGAATTGTGACAGTTGATAGTAATCATCTTTGGATTGTCCTTTTTCCTGAAAAGGTAAGACATTAGTTGTATGCAATGTCATGATGTATGAGATGCATGATGTCATGATGCTCAAAATGAGATAGTGTTGTATGCACTTTATCATGTATGTATGAAATGTGAAATGTCCATGAATGTATTTTCTTCTAGGAAAATAAATCCTTGACGAGTGCCGGGAACTTGTTGAATCCTGGGCTGATGTTGAAGAGTAGAGTTCTTCGCTTCCGCTGGGGATGATGGTTGAAAGAATAAACCGGTAGGAGAAGATGACTCCGTTGGGGAATAAACTTGTTGGAGAGATTACTCTGAGGGGAATAAAATGGGTGAAGAGATTACTCTGCGGAGTACTACTCTGTGGGAAGAGATACTTCGCTGAGGTTTTGATGAGAGCTCCGCTGGGGATTCCACTGATATGTTATGTTGGTGAATTTGATGAACTCCGCTGGGGATAGGAAGAACTTCGCCGAGGACGAACTTTCCGTGGTAATTAGCTGAGGATAACCCAGTTATACCCTGGTGGGGAAATAACCTTTGAATAAAGTCGGGGAGAGACGTATGTTCTCTGCAGGGGATAAGCTTCCAGAATCTGCTGGGGATATGGATTCCACTTTCCTGGGGAAACCTTTCAGATTGTACTGGGGAAGTGGCTCCACTGGGGTGTCTGGTATTCCGCCGGGGAACAATCTTAGATTAAGACTGCTGGGGATGCTTGCTGAGGAATGTCTATACTCCGCTGGGGAATGTTGAGATCTTCTGGGGATTCCCAACTTTCTTAAGGCTGACAGTAGACTAACTCTGCTTGGGGAGAGTATCGCTGACTTGCTAGGGGAATCATGTGCCTTTTCGGGGCTGACGGGAGACCAGCTCTGCCTGGAGAGTATTGTTGAAATCTGGTCTTACTCTGTGGGGAGTTGAGGTAACTTGGTTACATTCTTCAGTCGAACCTACCTTGGTACCTTGGTGGACAGAGCAACTAGATTGTTTGGACAACTCTTTATTGCCCATGTTTCTGATGTCATATGTAATTAGTCCTTTGTCTCGCATGCAAATATTCACGATTAGCAATCAATGTCAAATGCATATATCAAAAATGAACATTGGACGTTCTTTGCAAAACAAAACAGAAAAAGGAAAAACGATGAGTAATTTGTCTGAAAAATTGAACTTGTATTGATTATGAAATTTGCCTGTAAATAGGCGTTTTATGTACAGGAGGCTGACGTCCTAGTAAGAGAACGCTGCCGAGCAAAATAGAGTTTACACAATTTTGAAAAGGAAACAAAACAGCTATGTGAAAAATAATCCCACTGGGTTCCAACTCTGCTATCGCCTTTATGTCTTCAAGCGTCTCATCGCTTTGCTGCTTAGTTGAAGATGAAGCTGATCGATTGGCGCCATCTGAGCTTGATAGTTGATGTCGAATTCTGGATGCAAGGTGATCCAATGAGACATAGTATTACGCTTTATCCCTAACTTTTGCCTGGACCGCCCTTTCGGGTTTTCAGTCCACCGGGATACCCATTTTTGCCCAAGCCGCCTTTTCAGGTTTTCGACTTGCCGGGTGTACAGATTTTTTTCATTTCATCCCTTATTTTTGCCCGAACCCTTTTGGTTCGCCGGGAAGCCCTTATTTTTGCCTAGGTGTGTCAACCTAGCGGGTCTTTAATTCATCGTAGTATCTTTTTACTATGTCTGCATTGGCGGGGTGAGGAAGGTCGTCACTATCCATGGTGGTTAGAATCATCGCACCTCCTGAGAAGATATGTTTAACCACAAATGGCCCTTCGTACGTAGGGGTCCATTTTCCCCTGGGATCACCTTGAGGTAGAATGATGTGCTTGATTACCAGGTCCCCAACTTGATACTCTTGTCGTCTGACCTTCTTGTTAAATGCCTTGATCATCCGTTTTTGGTACGTCTGACCATGACAAATAGCAGTGAGTCTCTTTTTGTCGATTAGGTTTAATTGATCAAGCCGAGTCTGGATCCAGTCATCTTTGCTTAAGTCTGCATCCTTCATTATCCGGAGAGAGGGTATCTGGACTTCAATAGGCAAGACTGCCTCCATGCCATAGACAAAGGAAAAGGGAGTTGCCCCTGTTGACGTATGTGCTGAGGTACGGTACCCATGAAGAGAAAACGGTAACATTTCGTGCCAATCTTTGTAGGTCACGGTCATCTTCTGCACAATCTTCTTGATGTTCTTATTCGCCGCTTCTACAGCCCCGTTCATCTTCGGCCGGTAAGGAGAAGAGTTGTGGTGCTGTATCTTGAATTGCTCGCAGAGCTCAGTGATTATCTTGTTGTTAAGATTGGTACCATTATCCGTAATGATCCTCTCAGGTACACCGTATCGACAGATCAGGTTGTGTCGAATGAACCGTGCCACGACGCTCTTGGTTACGGTAGCATAGGAAGCTGCTTTAACCCATTTTGTGAAGTAATCAATCGCTACCAAGATGAAGAGATGCCCGTTGGATGCCGTAGGTCTGATTTCGCCGATCATATCAATGCCCCACATTGCAAAAGGCCAAGGTGCCGTCAAGACGTTCAGAGGAACCGGAGGAATGTGCACCTTATCAGCATAGATCTGGCATTTATGACAAGTTCGAGAATGCTGATAACAGTCGGCTTCCATTGTGGACCAGAAATATCCTGCCCGAAGGATTTTCTTTGCCATGGTATGTCCACTGAAATGTGTTCCGAAGGTACCTTCATGTAGCTCTGCCATGATCCTTTCTGCTTCGGTCTTATCCACACAACGTAGTAAGGTTGAATCATGGTTTCGCTTGTAGAGAATGCCATTGCTGAGGAAGAATTTTGCTGCAAACCTCCTCAGAAACTTCTTGTCATTAACAGATGCGTCGTCGGGGTATTCTTGAGCTTCCAAGTACCTCTTCACTTCATGATACCAAGGTTTTTCAGTTACCTCTTCAGCCTCAAGATCACAGCAATGTGCAGGTTCATCCAACTTCCAGATAATGATCCGGGGAGCCTTGTTGTCCCATTTGACTTTGAACATAGAAGACATCGTAACCAATGCGTCCGCTAACTGATTCTCCTCTCTTGGGAAGTGTTCAAAAGTTATTTCTTCGAAGTGGGGAAGCAAAGTCAGCATATACTCCTTGTAAGGAATAAGATTTGGGTGTTTCGTATCCCACTCGCCTTTGACCTGATTGATCACGAGAGCGGAATCTCCGAAGACACTCAGAAACTTGATCCTTAAGTCAATTGCAGCTTGAAGACCCATGATACATGCTTCATACTCTGCCATGTTGTTGGTGCAGTTGAAACATAGTCGGGCAGTGAGTGGAGTATGAGTGCCTTTAGGGGATATGATCACAGCGCCGATACCATTACCTAAAGCGTTCGAGGCTCCATCAAAGTGCATAGACCAACAGGATCCTTCCCCAGGTCCTTCATCTGGTCCAGGTACTTCACAATCAGTCACCACCATGATATCCTCGTCTGGAAATTCAAAGTTCATCGACTGGTAATCGTCCACTGCCTGGTGTGCCAAATGGTCTGCCAATACACTTCCCTTGATTGCTTTCTGAGTCATGTACTGGATGTCGTATTCCGTCAAGATCATCTGCCATCTTGCTATTCTTCCGGACAAGGCGGGCTTTTTGAAGATGTACTTTATTGGATCCATTTTTGAAATCAACAAAGTAGTGTGAGTCAACATATACTGTCTCAGCCGGCGAGCAGCCCATACCAAAGGGCAGCAAGTTTTCTCGAGCAGTGAGTACCGGGTCTCACAGTCGGTAAACTTTTTGCTAAGGTAGTAAATGACGTGTTCTTTTCGGCCAGACTCGTCATGCTGCCCCAGCACACACCCCATTGAGTTGTCAAGTACTGTCAAGTAAAGTATTAGAGGTCTCCATTCAACCAGTGGCATAAGAATGGGTGGTTCTTGGAGATACTCTTTGATCTTTTTGAAAGCGGCCTGACATTCATCATTCCAACGTACCACTTGATCTTTCTTCAGCAGTTTGAAGATTGGTTCACAGGTAGCAGTTAGATGTGAGATGAATCGGGCGATGTAGTTCAACCGTCCTAGAAAGCCTCTGACTTCTTTCTCTGTCTTGGGAGTCGGCATCTCTTGTATGGCTTTCACTTTGGCAGGGTCCACTTGAATACCTTTGTCGCTTACGACGAAGCCTAGCAATTTTCCAGATCTCACCCCAAAGGTGCACTTGTTTGGGTTCAACCTCAGCTTGTACAACTTCAGACGGTCAAACAGCTTTCGTAGATGGTCAAGGTGTTCCTCCTCAGTTTGGGACCTTGCAATCATATCGTCGACATATACTTCTATCTCGTCATGGATCATGTCATGAAATAAAGCAACCATGGCACGTTGGTAAGTTGCCCCAGCATTCTTCAACCCAAAAGGCATGACCTTGTAGCAAAAGGTGCCCCACTGAGTAACAAAGCTGGTCTTCTCCATGTCTTCAGGAGCCATCTTGATCTGGTTATAACCGGAGAATCCATCCATGAAGGAGAATACTTTATGCTGAGATGTTTTGTCAACTAGAACGTCGATATGAGGCAGAGGGAAATCATCCTTAGGGCTCGCCCTATTCAAATCCCTGTAATCAACACACATTCGGACCTTACCATCCTTCTTCGGCACTGGAACCACGTTGGCAACCCACTGAGGGTAAGAAGTTACTGCTAGAAACCCGGCATCAAATTGTTTCATAACCTCGGCTTTGATTTTCTCGGACATTTCTGGACGCATACGGCGGACCTTCTGTTTTACCGGAGGGCATCCTTCCTTGGTAGGCAGGTGATGAACCACAATGTCGGTATCCAACCCAGGCATGTCTTCGTAAGACCAGGCAAAGATTTCCACATAGTCATGCAGTATCTGAATCAACCGTTGTTTCACACTGAGCTCTAGATTGGCACCAATCTTGACTTCCTTTCTGTCTGTCTCAGTACCCAGATTTACCGTTTCCACTGGCTCTTCATGTGACTGAATGGCCCTCTCTTCCTGGAGTAGCAGTCTTGCAAGTTCACCAGGCACTTCGCAATCATCTTCACCTTCGTCTGCGGCTAAGTTGATCGGATTTTCAAAGTCATAACTGGCAGTAGCAGAGTCGTTACAAGTGAGATCCAGAGTGGATTGGAACCTGTATAGGTGAGTGTGTGTAAATATAGCTGTTTTGCAATATATAATAAAGAAGGAAAAGGAGCGCAAGATTTTGAAATGCAACAAACGTCCAATGTTTTTATTGATGATATATGAAAATGACACACAAAAGCCCTCACAAATGAAGCCACGGTGCCTCGGGTAAGACACCGAGCCATAAAAGTTTCAAAATATTGTCTGTTACAAGTTCAAAACAAAAGAGTTCATTACTGAGTGACAAAAGTAATAGGTGTGAAGTCTTTGGCAGTCCAGTTGCTTGGTCCATCGTCGGTTGTTGGGTAGATCCAGCTGTCGAATTCAGATTCCTCCACGTCGTCTTCAATAGCATTTACTCCTGGGTTGGTGATAAACACAGGAGGTCTTCCAATCCTTGTCTTACGAACAACCCTCTGAGCCTCTGCAGTGAAGCCTAAACCAAACTTGTCAGTCTTTGGAGTGAAATCAGGAAGTCGGCCCCAGTTTGCGCACTCACCTTTCTCAATAACAGCCTGTGCATCCTTCAAGGAAGCCATCTTCAAAGGAGGGTCTTCAATCACAGTTTCAGCTGATGCCAATGTCTGAGGCACCTCTTCGAAGTGTTGAAAGGGGGTTTCAATGAATTCCCCATCCATCTCTATGTACTGGAACGAGTTGAGGTGGCTGACCATATACTCTTCTCCCCCTGAACTGTAACAATCTTCCCCCTGACCGGGTACTTAAGCTTTTGATGTAGTGTGGAGGTCACAGCTCCAGCCTTGTGGATCCATGGACGACCCAGCAAACAAGAGTAGGATGGTCGGATGTCCATCACATAGAATGTTGAATCAAAAACTTGAGAACCAACCCTAATTGGAATGTCAACTTCCCCATGTACCATCCTTTTCGAACCGTCAAAGGCTCGGACAACAATGTTACTAGGCTTGAGCTCTAAACCCTCACAATCCAGCCTGTCTAGAGCCTTCTTGGGTAAGACGTTCAATGAAGAACCAGTGTCTACCAACACATGGGTAAGAGTAGTGCCCCTGCATTCAATCGAGACATGCAGGACGTCGTTATGGTTCTTTCCTTTGGCGGTCAGATCGGTGTCAGAGAAGCCCAACCCATTATCAGCAGTCAAGTTGGCCACACAATCGGTAAATTAATCAGCAGATGTTTCTTGTGGCACATGGGCCGTCTTCAGGAAGGAAATCAGGGCCTTTGCATGGGCCTCTGAACACAAAAACAGTGATAGCATAGAAATTTTTGATCGGGTGTGCCCCAACTGCTCAACTACATTGAAATCACTTTTCTTGATGATCTTGAGAATTTCTTCCATCTCTTGCTGGGAAGCTTCAACAGTGGTTGTCTTTGGTGCCTCTGTCAGGGCAGGAAAATCAGTAGCAATCCCTTTGCCCCGAGCGTCAGATGACTCGGCAGTAGGGGTAGAAACAGGAACTTGATTAGGAAGGGAAGCAGGCACACTTGCAGGTGTGATGACAAGAGGTCTCTGCATAGCTGGCGGTGCAATATCTGGTGAGAACAACCTGCCACTGCGAGTAATCTTGGCAGGCCGGGTGATGTTACTGACGCCGGTACTAGTATCAAACTCTTGCTTTACTCCAAGCACGTAAACATCTGCCCCATAGTGCCATGGGACAGCTTTGTCGGATGTATAAGGGAGAGGCCCCGGAACAGTGATGATGATAGGAGAAATCTTCTGAGTGGACATGATTTTGACAGGCTTCTTTGAGGGAGCCTTAGGAGGGTTATTGAAAATAGTGACAATAGAAACTTCTTCAGCAGGGATAGCAGGAACAACAATCTTCTCGAACAAGATCTCTTTGCTATCCATCAGGCTTTGGATACCTGATTTCAGCAAAGGACAACCAACAGGTGAAACAGCACATAGAAGGCAACCTTTACCACATCCCGGAAATAAACCGGCTAGCAACAGGTTCCTTTTGACAGTCAACAACGGAGTAACAATCTCTTCCACGGAGGCTACATACCGGTCTTCTTCCACAACATTCACTCCATGCTGGGGCATGGGAGCAGTCACAACATTGGGTCTTTCGGGCGCCTCAAATTGTATTTCTTTAGCATCAACAAGGTCCTGAACCTTGTTCCTCAGAGCCCAACAATCGTCCGTAGTATGCCCCGGGCTATCAGAGTGATAAGCGTAGAGGGCGTTGGGGTTGTACTTTGGAGAAGCTATGTTCACTACCTTCGGAGCTTCTTTGACAGTTACCAGATTGGTTGACAGTAGTTGCGGCAAAATCTGAGACAGGGTCATGTTGAGCCGAGTGTACTGCCTTTTGGGTCTCTCACCCCTTGGTTGGTTATACTGCTGAGGAGCAACAACAGGCTTTGAAATTACCAACGCATTGACAGCTTGGCGGCGTTCCGGCTTAACTTGTCTTCTGGGACCATAAACAGCACTGGCTTCCTTTTTGAAGGGCTTCTTTTCAGTACTCGCGGAGGCACCTTTCTGTATCTTCCCCGACTTGATACCAGCTTCTATTCTCTCACCAGTCAAGATCAAATCTGTAAACCCAGCAAAGGAATTACCAATCAGATAATTGAAGAACGGACCAGACAGGGTCCCTAGGAACATGTCAACAAGTTCGCGGTCAGTCAAAGGTGGTTGCACCCTGCCAGCCAGGTCCCTCCACTTTTGCGCATACTCCTTAAAACCTTCGCCCGTCCCCAGTGACATACCCTGGAGTTGGGTACGCATGGGAGCGAGGTCAGAATTGTACTGATATTGCTTATAAAAAGCAGTAGCCAAGTCTTCCCAGTTTCGGATACTGGCTCCATCCAGCTGATAAAACCATTCGAGTTGAGCCCCTGAAAGGCTATCCTGAAAGAAATGGATCCAAAGGTTCTTGTCTGCAGTGTAAGGTTTGATCTTCCTTACATATGATCTAAGATGCATTTTTGGACAAGACAGCCCGTCATATCTTGCAAAAACTGGCACTTTGAACTTCAGGGGGGATCACAATTCCAGCAACTAATCCCAAATCTTCGAAATCTAATCCGGAAACTCTCTGCAGCTCCATAGCGGCCAACCTGTCTTCCAAGCTTTTGTACTTGTCATCGGCGGGCGGTTATTGTTGCTCAGAGTAGTCTTCGTCTTCTTCAGCCTCTCCTTCTTCAGCTTCAGATTCGGAAGGTACCGCAGCCGCATTCCCTTTACTGGCTCCCTCTTCAGATGTAGGGGGAAATTCAAGAACTCTTCTGGCTTCACCCTCAAACCTTCTTCCTAGGGTAGCCACCCCGACTCTTTTCTTCTTCTTTTTCACTTGCTCTTTGTTCCCAAGCAGGGCTTTCAGATCCTCCTGACCCTTTGCCAAGGTCATCAGGAGATGTTGAAACTATGAGTTTTGAGACTGCAAGTCCTTGACCGTCTGTTCGAGATCCATCCTATTGAAATAAACAGCAGACAGATAAGGAAACCTGGTGTGGAGACTTGCTTATGCGCATGATGAATGATATGTTATGCAATGCATTCAAGGGTTTAGAAAATTCAAAATTGTTGCAAACAAAAAGAACACACGTCATATTAATAAGAAGAAATTTGTCAGTACATAAATGCCCCATGGGCCAAATATTACAAAAAACTTCTCAAGGTAAAAAGACGTTGCGCATCCTCTTTGGTGCGATGTAGGTGTTGAGGGTCTCTTCCTCATGGAGTCAGCGGGTAAGCTCCAAAACCTTCTTCTCACTGGTGTAGAAGCTGGCTTCAAAAGTATTCCGTTCCTCCTTGAGTTGGATCCAACTCTTCTGCATCTCCTCCCACGATGTAGGCATGTCAGGATATAGGATGGTGTAGGGAACCTCTCCTTCCTTAACGGGCTCTTTAATCACAGGGAGAACAAGCGGGTAAGGCATCATTAGACTTTGGGCTCGGGTTCGTACCCACTTGAGATAAGGCTCAAGAGGGATGGAGTTCTTGTGCCCCAGTGTCTTGCTGTCTACCTTGTTAGGCATCCTCCAAGCTCTAATGAATCTTTGGCGAAGTCCTTGCGCATCGTTGTCGAAGTTAAAAAATAGGTCAGGAATCAACATGTCGTGAGGGCCATCCGTCCGTGCATATCCAAATTGTCTCAAAGCTAGACAAGGGTTGTAGGTAATGCCTCCTTGTGATACGGTGGGAGAACTGACTATGGTTTTGCGTTTATTTTTGCAAATGTTTCGGTTGAGCAAGAGTCGCCACCGACTTTTTATTTTATCCTAAGGAAAGGTTTAAAAAGCACAGCAAAAACCTTTGAGATTTTTCTTGGGTTCGGGGAGTAGATTATAGAAAGGGAAGGTATTAGCACCCTTTCTATCCATGGTTATCCATGGGCTCTTAGGTACTTGCTTAGATCAACTTGCCTTGGTTTTCAATTGTTTGAAATGGTGCTTTGTGTGTGGCTTTTGAAAAATGTTTTGAAAAAGATGCCTTGTATAGGCTAACCTTGTAACAATTCTTTACTCGAATGTTTTACAAAAGGTGTTTGTCTTTTTGAAAAGATGTTCCAAGGTTTTTTTTGAAAGTTTGTTTTGAAAGTGTTTGTGAAGTGTGGTTTGAAAAATAGGCAAGTGTTTTGTTTTGCAAGTTGACAAGTACTTAAGAGCTATCTACCCTAAAGTTCTCAAAGATTTTTGTTATGTTTTAACCCTTTTAACAATTTTGTTCCACCATTGCATTTGGTGGACAATCTTGTGTTAGGAGGTGAAAGGGACGGGCGCGGGTCATCGTTTAGACCATAATTGCAATAGTGCTAAGCATCTTTGGGAAATTTTTCTTTGAAAGGGACTTGATCATTTTAGGCAACTTTTCGAAAGCGTCATCGAGGGACTATGATCATTTGATTGTTTGTTTTACCCAAAGAGACCTAACATGCAATATGGCCCATTTATTGAAGGCAACAAGTGGAATACCCTAGGGGTGCAAGTGTGGTATGTGTTGTCCATTTTTCATGCTTTGATTATCTTGAAATTAGGTCAAACTATTTTGTTCTTTTTATTTGCATACAAACCCTAATTCTAACATGGTATATTTAGAAAGCATTAAAGTGCGAAAAATAAAGTTCTAAACTATTACAACACAATATGGGAAGGGGGGTACAAATGTTCAAATGGGGGGATATTTAGACAAGGAATTTAAACCTAGCTATTACATCAATTTTGGAATATTGACAAGATAATTAATTGCATAAATTAAATGGAAAATAAAATAAAGATGCAAAATGCAAAAAGGGTTTTTATATGTATGGAAAAAAGGGTGTTTTTTATATGTCAAATAAATAAAATGAATAAAATAAAAAAAGTAATATTTTTGGAGTTTTTGTGTTTTAAGGGTAAAACCCTAATTTCATTAAGTAAAAGGTAATATTTATTTAAAGTGTACAATATTTAATAATTATGTACAAAATAAAATAAAAATGAAGTATATTCATAAAAAAGTATTTTTCATGTCAAATATTAATAAAATAAAAAATGTATATATTTTTTGTATTATTTACCTAAATATACTAATATATATAAATATATTTATTATTTACTAAATAACTATTATATATACAAAATAATAATATTTAATATTTATAAAAAAAATATTTTTTTGATACAAAATGTTTTCAAAAGAGAAAATGAAATAAAAATCAGAAATAAAATATATTTGCATTATTTTTTTTCTTGTTTTTTTCTAAATAATAGTATATATATATATATATATATTATTTATGTACAAATGGTTCATATAAACAAATAAATGCTTAAAAAATATAAAAATGGTGTAAAAATAATTTTTCATGTTTTTAATATTACTAGCAAAAATAAATAAATCAGAATAAAAAGAGAAAAGTCAAAAAATCAATAAAACAAACAAAATGGGCTCAGGGGGTATGAAAGCAAAAATAGGGTGTGAAGAGAAATAGCACAACAGGCCCAGCCCACCAAGCCTTTCTTCAACCTCCAGCCAGAAAGATGTTCAAAAACGCGCGCCTGAACACCAATTCAAACATCTGGATTCCTTGATCTTTTGCACAAACTTTCAACATAAGAAATGTTAAGCATTGAATCACGATTCTAAATATGTAAAGAAATCATCCTAACTCTCAGAAATGAGAGAGAATTTTAACATTCCCAAATCTTGACCTAACTTTTCTTTCATATTCAGACCTTAAATTCTCATAGCTCAGGCAAAATAAATGAAAAGTAAAAGTATGTATAGATTCAGGGGCATGAGTAGAACACTTCTTATTCACAAACCTAGAGCTAACAATGCCTACATTAAGAGTTAGAAGTTCAAGAAGATACCTGTTCAGTTGAAGTTGTATCTGGCAATGGGGGAGCTTTCAGGGCAAGATGATGATCTGTACAGCTTGCCTGAAGTGTAGTGATGCTATTCCAATGCTTACTTTGCTTTGAAAGACCTTGAATCGAGCTATGGACCTTCAACTGCAAAACAAGAAAGTGAAAATGGTGGAACTGACTAGAGGAGTTACAGGTCGTTTTTTATGTTTGGGTTAGCTTCAAGTGATGCTATGGGATGTGTTTGATGAGCTTTTAGCAAGAATGCATGAAAGGGATGAGAGTTGGCACTCAAACTGCAGTAGGAGCTCTGTTTGGGCAGTTTGAGGGTGGTTCTGTATTCTAGAGGGCAATGGAGGTGTTGGAGTCGTGTGCTAGCTCAGTTAGGATGTCTTGAATGTGTACAAAATATTTGCTTAAGGGTTCTCTTGCTGAGATGAAAGTTGTGTCTAGTTATGCCATATTTCTTACACTTTAAGCAACCAAAAGCCAAGTTTTTGTTTAGACAGGTAGAGGCCCCCATAACATGCTGCAAACCTTGGCATTGATCAGTGTGATTAGTCCCTAAACTTGTTCCAAGGGGATTTGATCTGTACTTCTTGGATTTTCATTTTGACATAAAGCTTACTTTTGCAAAAATGGTTAAAGTGCTTTATCTATTTTGGGATTAATCCATCATACAATGCTTGAACACATAGAACATGGTATTGGCACAAAGAGTTTGCATTAAATTTATGAGTGTTGGATGGTTTAGAGGCCTGTAATCAAGTTGCATGCTGATTTGAAAAATTTGCACAAGTTATGAACATGGAAATTGGCCAATTCAAAAGTGAGTTTTTGCCATATTGCAAAATTCGATTCTCTCAAGTCATGAGGTTGTTTGATGAGTTCTTGGACATTTTGGAAAGCTTGGAATGTGTACTACAATCCATCTTTGAAGTGAAAATTGAAATTACAAGTAGAAGTATATGGAAAATGGTCTTGAAGTTAGGTAAAAACCTTGCGTAAAATAGGTCAAATTTTCACAAAGTTAAGAATGGTTTGGTACCCTTGTTCCAAAAATTGTAACTTGAGATACAAGCTTCTTTTGGGAAAACTTTGTGAATCAAAGTTGTAGATTATTCAATAGGCTACAAATTTCATGTTTTGACTTTTGCTTGAATCCAAATGAATCTTGGTGAGAAAGTGGGGCAAAGTTGGGAAAAAATTAGGGTTTTTCATAACTTAGAAAAATTCTAAGTTATGAAAAATTCTCATTTCAAACCCTAATTTGCAATTTTTGATTTCTTGGTGAACAAGTTTCATGACTTGGCATGTTTTGATGAAAAATGAATCTTGACTCTTGATTTTGACCAAAAAGTCAAAGTTTGACTTTTCAGTATACAATCAAAATTGATCAATTGACTGGGAAATTCAACTGTCAATCTTGTGTATTTGGGATATTTTGAACTTGTTGAGCATGTCAAGACAATTCCATGGGGTCCTTGAATCCATATGTGAGCTTGGTTTGCCATTGGCTAGGTCAAACAGTCAAAATTTGCCTTTGTGCAGTCAAAACCCTAAAAATGACCATTTTGCCCTTTTGATGATCTGATCAAATTTCTTGTGGAATTGTGATCCAAACTTGATCAAATGGTCCATGTGAGTTTATAATGTTGATGTGGGTCAATTTTCATGAGATTTGACTGTCAATTGGCCACAGTTGACTTTTTCCCCAATACAGTTGATTTTTAGGTCAACTGCCCAATTGACTGGGCAAAACTTGGAATCAAGGCTTGAAACTTGATATGGATAAACTTGGGAGTCCAATATGAAGAAAGAAAGTCATCTTAGGCATTTTAGGTCAAAACATCTTTGTGCAAACACAAACCCTGATTTGGGTCAACAGTGCAAGGAGAAGTCTTGAGCAGATGAAACCCTAACTGGATCTTGATCTCCAAGGGCTTTGTGATGAGAAATCAATGAGAAATGGGAGGGAAAATTTTGGGGTACAACAGTTGCCCCTGTTCAATCTTCTTGAATCCAAAGAGTTAGATTGGAAAGTTTGCCTTTCGTGACTCGAGGGTAAAAGGAGATTGGACACTAGAGTGCCCTTAAATTTGCACTCGTCAAAGCAAGGGATGCGGGAATGGGCTTAGAGATGCCATTTGGAGATGGGCTTAACGATGCCATCGGGAGGAATGACAGAAACTTGTCGGGGATGGGCTTAAAGATGCCATCTGGAATGAGTATCAGGAAGGTGTCCATGCTTGGGACCATCTCTGAACTGGGGGTCTGAATAAGCAATAGATTGACATCCGTTGTTGGGAGAATCCGTAAACTGTTTTCAAAAATTGCATCTGAACAAGTTGATAGATTAACATCCGTTGTTGGGAAGAATCCATAAACTGTTTTCAGAAGTCTGGAGAAGAATCTGAACAAGCGATAGGTTAACATCCGTTACTTGGAGAACCCGTGAACTGTTTTCAGAAATCTTGAAGTTGAATAAGCAATAGAGCAGCATCCGTTGTTGGGAAGCGTCTGTAAACTGTTTTCAAAAATTGAGAAGAGTCTGAATAAGCGATAGATTAACATCCGTTGTTGGGAAGAATCCGTAAACTGTTTTCAGAAATCTGGAGAAGAACCTGAAAAAGTGATAGGTTAACATCCGTTACTTGGAGAACCCGTGAACTGTTTTCAGAAATCTTGAAGTTGAATAAGCAATAGAGCAGCATCCGTTGTTGGGAAGCGTCCGTAAACTGTTTTCAAAAATTGAGAAGAGTCTGAACAAGCGATAGATTAACATCCGTTGTTGGGAAGAATCCGTAAACTGTTTTCAAAAATCTGGAGAAGAACCTGAACAAGTGATAGGTTAACATCCGTTACATGGAGAACCCGTGAACTGTTCTCAGAAATCTTGAATTTGGAGAAAGAACCGGCGTAGGGTTCCCTGATGATGAGCTCGTGTAAAACTGCATCTGGATAAATCTGGAATAAGCATTAGAATGTTGCCATGTCTGGGTCATATCTGAACTATTCCTGGAAAGAATCTCGGAAGATAATGATTTTGGTCTGTCGACTGGTCTTACCTGAAAAGGCAAAGAGTTAGTTGTATGCAATGTCATGATGCATGATACAATGTATTTTATATGATATGAATGTAAATGGATGCGCATGTAAGCTGGAGAGCTGTCTTGCAAAGGATAGATGAATCCGGGATAGCTGAAGATAAAAGTATCTTGACTGCTGCTGGGAAGAATAATTCCTGGTTGTTGCTGGAGAATAAAGAGCTTGGGTTGCATACCAATCTTCTGGGGAATTCCTGATGACTTCTACTGGGGAGTTCAAATCTAATAGACTCATGCTGGGGATGTAAGATTGAGAATCTTCAGTTTGGTGGGAAGTATCTCTGGCGACTTCACTGGGGAACTCAAGATTTTCCCTCCCAAAACTCTGTGGGGAGAAGGTTCATTAGTCTGGCTTCGCTGGGGATTGATAATTTGAAGTTTTAGCTCGGCTGGGGATAACAAAGATAAACTCCTCTGGGGATTGTATTGATAAGTTATGTTGGGGAACTTTGATGAACTCCGTTGGGGATAGGAATAAATTTGCCGAGTGTGATCTTCCGTGACAATAAGCTGAGGATAACCCAGTTATAAGCCCTTGGGAGGAATAACTTTGAATAAAACTCGGGAGAGACGTCCGTACTCTGCAGGGGATAAGCTTCCAAAATCCACTGGGGATAAGCTTCAGGGTTTGCTGGGGATATGGATTCCAAATCTCTTGGGGGTTTCCTTTGAAGGGTATCAAGATATCTAACTGCACCTTTGACCTATCAGTAATCCTCTTTCTTGATTCATAAGGAAATGATTATGTTCAAATGCATATGCCTATTTAACAAAACATTGGACGTTTCTCAAAATAAAACAAATAGTGCGAGAGGAAAGAAAAAGGAAATGACACAAATTTCTGGGAAGAGTATTTGTATTAACTTTCTCTGAGTATATTTGTACAAAGGAGACAATCATCCTAGTAAGAGGATTTTGTTGTAAATATTGAAAGATTTATACAAAATAAAGATGGCTATGTGAAACAATTCCATGGGATTCCATTCCGCTATAGCCTTCACAACTCTGAATATCTGTCCATTCAATGCTTCGTTTGCTGATGACTGGATTGATCGGAAACCTGGAACTGGTTGATGAAGAGATTGCCTTTGAAGTGATCCGTCGAGACATAGTCATACGCTTTAATTCCTTAAATTTTGCCTGAATCGCCCTTTCGGGTTTTCGATCCACCGGGAAACCCCTTTTTGCCCAAGCCGCCCTTTCGGGTTTTCAACTTGCCGGGTGTACAGATTTTTTTTTTGTTTTTATCCCTAATTTTTGCCTGAACCGCCCTTTCGGGTTTTCGGTTCACCGGGATGCCCATTTTTGCCCAAGCCGCCCTTTCGGGTTTTTGACTTGTCGGGTTATTTTATGCGTAGTATTTTTTGACTATGTATGCGTTCGCAGGGTGCGGCAAATCGTCGCCGTCCATGGTGGTCAGAATCATTGCACCACCAGAAAATATGCTCTTGATCACAAATGGTCCTTCATATGTAGGAGTCCATTTTCCCCTGGGATCACTTTGCGGCAAGATAATCCGCTTGATTACGAGATCTCCGACTTGATACACCTGACGTCTGACTTTCTTATTGAAGGCCTTGATCATCCGTTTTTGATACGTCTGACCATGGCATATAGCAGCGAGTCGCTTCTCGTCGATCAAATTGAGTTGATCAAGTCGGGTCTGCATCCAATCATCTTCATTCAAACCTGCATCCTTCATAATCCTTAGAGAAGGAATCTGAACTTCCATAGGCAGGACAGCTTCCATGCCATATACCAACGAAAATGGGGTTGCCCCGGTTGAAGTACGTGCCGTCGTACGGTATCCATGTAGAGCAAACGGTAACATCTCATGCCAGTCTTTGTAAGTGACTGTCATTTTCTGAATGATCTTCTTAATGTTTTTGTTCGCAGCTTCAACAGCACCGTTCATCTTCGGCCGATAGGGAGATGAATTGTGATGATAAATCTTGAACTGTTCGCACAAGGCGGTGATCATCGTGTTATTCAGATTTGTACCGTTGTCTATGATGATCCTGTCTGGAACACCATACCGGCATATGAGATTTTGCTTGATGAAGCGGGCAACCACATTTTTAGTAACAGAGGCGAAGGAAGTCGCTTCGACCCATTTGGTGAAATAGTCAATGGCGACCAGGATGAAGCGATGTCCGTTGGAAGCCGTGGGCTTGATCTCTCCAATCATGTCAATGCCCCACATTGCAAATGGCCAAGGAGCAGTCAGAACGTTGAGAGGAACCGGAGGGATATGAACTTTGTCAGCGTAGACTTGGCATTTGTGGCAAGTACGGGAATGTTGATGGCAGTCAGCTTCCATGGTAGACCAGTAATAGCCTGCCCTTAGGATCTTCTTAGCCATTGTATGTCCGCTCAAGTGAGTGCCAAATGTGCCGCTGTGTATATCAGTCATGATCAACTCTACTTCAGCTTTGTCTACACATCGGAGTAATACACAATCATGGCTTCGTTTGTAAAGGATGCCGTTGCTCAGGAAGAACTTAGCAGCAAATTTCCTTAAGAACTTCTTGTCATTTACGGAAGCTCCTTCGAGATAATCTCTAGTCTCGAGATACCTTTTGATTTCATGGAACCAGGGTTGTTCCACTACTTCTTCGGTATTAATCTCATGACAATGCGCAGGTTCATCCATTCGCTCGATGGTGCTTTGGGGAGCCTCGTTATCCGAGTTGAGTTTAAACATGGAAGACATTGTAGCTAGGGCATCTGCTAGCTGATTCTCTTCTCGCGGGAAATGCTCGAAGGTAATTTGCTCGAAATGAGGCAACAATGTCAAGACATGTTCTTTGTACGGGATAAGATTAGGATGCTTGGTATCCCACTCTCCTTTGATTTGACTGATACCCAAAGCTGAGTCCCCAAATACGATCAAAGATTTGATCCCCAAGTCTATAGCAGCCTTGAGACCAAAGATGCAAGCTTCGTATTCAGCCATGTTGTTTGTGCAGCTGAAGCAAAGTCGGGCCGTGAAAGGTGTGTGACAACCTTCCGGGGAGATGAGTACCGCACCGATACCGTTTCCAAGTGCATTTGAAGCACCATCAAAGTACAGGGTCCATCGGGATCCCTTTTCGGGTCCGTCATACGGTCTGTTACTTTCAATGTTGTCCAAATTCATGATGTCCTCGTCTGGGAAGTCAAATCTCATGGGTTGATAATCCTCGATAGCTTGATGAGCCAGATGGTCAGCTAGTACACTCCCTTTTATAGCTTTTTGGGTGGTGTACTGGATGTCATACTCAGTCAGGATCATTTGCCATCTAGCTATTCTTCCAGATAAAGCGGGCTTTTCGAAGATATACTTGATAGGATCCATTTTGGAAGTCAACAAGGTTGTGTGAGTCAACATATACTGCCTTAGTCGGCGAGCAGCCCATACCAAAGCGCAACAAGTTTTCTCGAGCAGTGAGTAGCGAGTCTCACAGTTGGTAAACTTTTTGCTAAGGTAATAAATAACATGCTCTTTTCGACCAGACTCGTCATGCTGGCCCAAAACACACCCCATTGAGTTATCCAAGACGGTCAGATACATGATCAATGGTCTTCCTTCGACGGGCGGCATCAGAATAGGAGGTTCTAGCAAATACTCCTTGATCTTATCAAAAGCAGCTTGGCAATCATCGTTCCATTCGACTACCTGATATTTCTTCAAGAGTTTGAAAATCGGCTCACAGGTAGAAGTCAGATGCGAGATGAATCTGGCAATATAGTTCAAGCGCCCCAAGAATCCTCTAACCTCCTTTTCAGTACGGGGAGCAGGCATCTCTTGTATTGCTTTCACTTTTGCGGGATCGACTTCAATGCCTTTGTTGCTTACAATAAATCCTAGAAGTTTACCAGACCTAACTCCAAAAGTGCACTTGCTTGGATTCAGCCTGAGTTTGTATTCTTTCAATCTGGCAAACAGCTTTTCTAGATGTTCAAGGTGCTCTTCCTCTGTTTGTGACCGAGCTATCATATCGTCTACGTAAACTTCGATCTCATGATGTATCATATCATGAAATAAAGCTACCATGGCGCGTTGATAAGTTGCCCCTGCGTTCTTCAGCCCGAACGGCATCACCTTGTAACAGAAAGTGCCCCATTGTGTGACAAAAGTTGTTTTCTCCATATCCTCGGGGGCCATTTTGATTTGATTGTAGCCCGAGAATCCATCCATGAAGGAAAACACTTTATGCTGAGCTGTATTGTCGATCAAAATGTCAATGTGTGGAAGTGGAAAATCATCTTTGGGGCTGGCCCTATTCAAATCCCGGTAGTCCACACACATCCTGACTTTGCCATCTTTCTTAGGTACTGGCACGAAGTTAGCGACCCATTGAGGATAGGACGTAACAGCCAGAAAGCCAGCGTCGAATTGCTTCATCACTTCTGCTTTGATCTTTTCAGACATGTCAGGCCTTATTCGGCGGACTTTTTGCTTGATCGGTGGACAATCCTCTCTTGTGGGGAGACGGTGAACCACGATGTCTGTGTCTAAGCCCCGCATGTCTTCATAAGACCAAGCGAAGATTTCAACATACTCATTCAACAACTGTATCAGGCGTTCCTTTACACTCGGTTCCAGATTGGCACCCACTTGCACCTCCTTCCGGTCTTCCTCGGTCCTTAAGTTGACAGTTTCCAATGACTCTTCGTGCGGTAAGATGGCCCTTTCCTCTTGCTGTAGAAGTCTGGCTAGTTCCCCTGGTACTTCACAACCTTCGTCATCTTCATACTCGGCTTGATTGACCAGATCTTCAGAGTTATTGAAGGATATAGCAGAATTGTCACCCATGGAATCCGGAGTGGATGGGTACCTGCATTTGTGAGTGTGGGTGTGTGTAAGGGATAGCCATCCTTAAACAAACATGCAAAAGGAAAGAAAATGAACACAAGCAGTTTATCAAATGAAAAACGTCCAATGAATCATTAAACATGGCATATGGATATGAAAAATAATCAAAACCCTTACAAATGGACCTACATGCCCCGGGCAAGGCATGAGGTGAAAAGATAGTGTACGGATTGTTTGAAAATAAATATTACAGACCAAATAAGTAATTTTTGACAGATAAATTACTGATGAATAAAAGTGATGGGGACAAAGTCTTTTGCCTCCCAGTTGCTCAATCCTCCTTTGACAGTTGGGTAAATCCACTCTTCGATGTTGCTCTCTTTGTCTTCGTCCTCCAAAGCGTTGATTCCGTAGGGAGAAATTTTGACTGGCGCCCTTTCAATCTTCGAACGACACATAGCTTTCTGGCCTGCGGTAGTGAACCCTAATCCAAATTTGTCGGTTTTATGTGGAATGTCAGGTAACTGCCCCCATGCTGAATTCTTCCCTTCCTTTATTGCGGCCCTTGCGTCCTCCAGAGATGCCATCCTGGCCATCTGCCTCGGTGTCTCAGCTGCCAACTTTGCTACTGTTATCTCAGGAAGGACTTCTTCGAAATGCTGAAAAGGCGTCTCAATGAACTCCCCTTCAACCTCCACATATCGGAAAGAGTTCAAGTGGCTAATCATGTACTCCTCTTCGCCATGGACAGTAATGATCTTTCCCTTGACAGGATACTTCAACATCTGATGTAAGGAGGAGGTGACTGCCCCAGTACGGTGTATCCAAGGCCTACCCAACAAGCAAGAGTATGACGGACGGATGTCCATCACATAAAAAGTAGACTTAAACACCTCAGTGCCTATCTTGATGGGAATTTCAACCTCCCCATGGACCATTCTCTTCGAACCATCGAAAGCTCTGACAACAATATCACTCGGCTTCAATTCCAACCCTTCACAATCTAGTCGGTCCAAGGCCTTCTTAGGCAATACATTCAGCGACGAACCAGTGTCAACCAAGACATGTGCGAGAGTGGTTCCTCAACACTCGACTGAAATGTGCAAAGCATCATTGTGGTTTCTACCTTTAGGAGTTAGGTCGGCATCAGAGAAACCTAATCCATTGTCCGCAGTCAGGCTAGCCACGCAATTTTGAAATTGATCTGCAGAGGTTTCCTAGGGCACATGGGCTGCCTTCAGGAATTTTATCAGAGCTTTAGCGTGCGCTTCCGAGCAAAGTAGCAGTGCCAGCATGGAGATCTTTGAGGGGGTTTTCCCCAGTTGTTCTACCACATCGTAATCACTTCTTTTGATTATCCTCAAGATCTCATCCATTTCCTTCTTGGAGGTCTCCAGGATGACTAAGGGTTGAGCCCTCGTCCTGACGAGCTCATCTTGGATTCCCTTACCTTTGTCAGCAGTGGTAGGAGGGACAGTACTAGGAACAACAACATCTTCAATCAAAGGGGCTCCAGCAGAGAGTTTTATTGGTGCAGGGATGACCTTGTCGGCAGATGAGGGTCCAAAGATTGCTCTTGGAGGGGCAATCTCTGGAGAAAAAATTCTCCTGCTCCGGGTGATTTTGCTCGTGCCTGCAATGTTACCAATGCTGGCTTCTTCATCATCCGAACTTTCTTCAGTTATTTCGATTTGTTTAATACCATGGTATCGACTTCTCAGAAACATAGGGGACAGGCCCTGGCATTGTTATCTTCAAAGGAACAGATTTCGTAGCTGGTGTAATCTTAACAGGCTTTCTGACGGCCTTGGAAAGATTGGCGTGAATGGTTATGATTGAGACATCTTCAGTATGGGTTGTGTGATCGGTGGATCTGGAACTGACTGTTTAACGCTGGTTCGCGAAATGTCGCGGAAGCATGAGTCGCCACCGTCTTTTATTTTCTCCAAATGGAAAGGACAAAAGCACAGAAAAATTCCTTATAGAGATTGCTCTCGGTTCGGGAGGTAGATTATAGAAAGGGAAGGTGTTAGCACCCTTTCTATCCATGGTTATCCATGGGCTCTTAGATACTTGCTCACTTGTGTTTTCAAAAATGGTTTGTTTGCTTTTCAACTGTGGGTTTTAAAAAGTTTCTTTGAAAATTTCAGTTCGACTCTTGTATCGGTCCTCAAGAGTGTTTGAAAAATTGCTTTCGAAAGCTTTTTGAAAATGTGTTGGTGTGAAAAGTATTTTTGAATTTGTTTTGAAATTAGAGCAAGTATCAAGAGTCGTCTACCTACCCTAAGGAATTCGTCTGTGTAAATGTCCTTTAAAGTAGTGCCATCCCACCATTGAGAGGTAGGTAGCACCACCGTTGGAGGTGTTCGGGTCAATTCGAGGTTCGGGACATGGTGATCACCGGGGCAATAGGAAGACACCTTAGAAGCTACCCTCATGCCGGGTTCCCGGATCATGAGGACTTACTAAGACATCCTCTACTCGACGATCACCTTTCGAGGCAAGGCAACAGTGAGGCGTACCCTAGGGGTGGTGTGTGATTTGTGTGTCATGTTCATTTACATTTATCTTGTCATGTTATGAGTGAGCTACGCGTTCGTTTTTATTCATTGTCATTCATTCTTGCATGCATTTATTTAGCGGTTAAAATATTGCGAGAAATAAAATTCTAAAGCTATTACAAAAGGCGCGGGTCCACATCGCCAAAATTTCCAGAACCCGATTTGACAGAAAATAAAGAATTAAAGTAAAAGTGCGAGAGATAAGTATTTACATGGCTTTGGGAGAGGTACATGAGTATTATAAAGAATAAAAAATAAATACGCGAATATGAATTAAAATAAGAAACGAGGGCGTTGGACCCTTTTTTTGCGAAATTAAATTAAATGATTAAATTAATTAAAATTAAAATGAAAGGAAGTTATTTTTTTGGTATTTTTGGATTTATGAATTTAATGAGAAGGATTAATTGAAATTAAAATGCTAACCCTAATTCTAATTGTTTTTTTTTAGTTTATTAAGAAAGTATTAAAGTTAACCCTAAATTAACCTAATTATTTACATGCAAGTTAATTACAAAAAATAAATAATATTTTAATTATTAATAATGGTGAAAAAAGGAATAAAAGTATGAAAAAGATTTGAAACCCTAATTCTACCGATTTTAGGTTTTATTGAAAAATGTTAAGATTAATCCTAGATTTAAAACTAAGTTAATTAAGGAATTTTATTTACAAAAATATTAATTAAATAAATATATCTTAATTTTGTCCTTTCTGATTTTTTTGTGTTTTTTATATTATTGTGAAAATAATTAATTAAAGAATTAAATCAAAAAAACTAATTAAGACAAACAATAGAAAAAATATAAGAAAAGGAATTAGGAATGCAAACCATGGGGGTCTGCCCCTAATTTGGAGGTTTGGCTTAGCAATTTGGCCCATTTGTCCATGGCCTTGTTTGACTTCTCATGCCAGCGTGTGACACCTTTGACTGAGGCACACCATATGCCCTGAATCCTGGCCTTGGGTTTGATCTTGGTGGCCATGTGGCGCTCTTGGACTATAGAGTGTACGCTGGGATTCTGGGAACGAGCTACACACAAGTAACATTAGAAAAATAATAATATGGAAAGGGGGGGGGGGACCTGGGATCGAACCCAGGTCCTGTGGTTCACCAATGTACACGCCTTGCCAACTGCTCTATTCACGTTTTCTGTATATTAAATAACAAACAAAATTTATAAAATAAAACAACGCGTTAGTGGAGAATTAGCGCGAAATTTCAAATAAACCAATCGCTGCTAGCCACATAGTCATCTTCTTCGTGGCTTTATTTTTTCCTGAAACAAAAACACAATCAGCAACGGTTTTGAACCGTCCCTATAGACACCCTATTGGAAAATAGCGATTAGCCCCTGGGGCCTCATAAATTAGGCGCGAGGGTTCCGTTTTGATCGTCCAAGCACGCTTGTTTCGTTCATGGCATTATGGTGTGCTAATTTTACCATATCTGGAAACGCCCAATTCAAAGCTTGCAAAACACTAAAAGACAACAATGGCAGATTCTCCAATAGTGCATAAAAACACAATTAAAATATAGGGTTAGCTTCAGAACACATCGCTTAGTATGAATATATAAACAAAATGCTATGAGAATGTCTCAAAATCAAAACACGAATATGCATTTTTATGAGAAAAAATTGACTTCTGTATACCGATTCAAGGCGTTAGAGTTGATGTTCTTGATTTGAAAACCTTCCTTGATATCCCAGGAAGGTGATGGAATGGTTCTTTTTGCTTGAATCAACCTAAAACCTAGTTATCAGTTTTCAAATTTTTGGCAAAAAATTCAAGTGTGGTTCTTGGTCTATGGCGCAGCCCGGACCTCCTTAGCATTAGGGTTGCACTTGGTATTTATGTGAGAATGATTTAGGTCAAAAAAATTGATCAAAACATCCATGAATTGATGAAAAAGATATTTGATTTTCAAGCCATTATTTTGCAATCTTTTTCACATGTTTTTGATGCCAATCACATCCAATTGCCTTTGATTCTTTCCTAATCTGATTTGCACGAAATCTTGAGTATATATCATGCATAAAAAGATTTGAAACATTAGGTTTAACATTTTTCATGTATTTTAATTAATTAAATGAATTATTAATAATAAAAATCCAAATAAATAAATAAAAAATGAAGAAAAACTTCCCTTTGGGCCAAATGGTCGTGCACATGCCTTGGATAATGAATTGTGGAAGAAAAAGAGGCCCATTAGCAATTTTAGGTCATTTGAAGCAATGTTGACTTTTCAAAATATCCAAAAATTTCCCAACTTCCACAAGGCATAACTTGCTCAATTTTTAAGCTTTGCTCATGTTCTTGGACATTTTGGAAATTTCTTTGAATCCATTAACCAATGTATTTGGTCCCATGTCATTTTGATTTACCAATCTCAAGTTATGGCCTTTGACATAAAGTCCCTTTTTGTTGACTTTTGAAAATGACCTATAATGTTGAAATTGATAACTTTTTGTGAGAGCATTTCTTGGACTTGAAATATGAAGAGGAGTTGTAGGAAATGTCTTTCTCTTCAAAATGAGCTTTGGATGTAATTTTTCTGATAATCCATGTGAAAGTTATGCCCTGGTCAATTTACAGTTGACTTTTTCTGCTGTCCAAATAAGGAAACTTTTGCATCTTGATGATTTTTGAGCCAAGATTTGTGAATCATGATCAAGAATTGATCAAATGATGTTTGTGGCTTCAAAATGAGATGTTGACCAAAAATTTGAACTTTTGACTGTCAAATGACCATTTTTCCCCTACAGTTGACTGTAGTGCAATTAGGGTTTTTGACTGTGCAATTTTGTGCTGAAAGTCTTGAAACTTGATATGAGGATGCTTGACCATATTTGTAGGCATATGTGACTTGATTGGACCCTTGGAAACTTCATTTTCTTTGTCAGAACCAAAACCCTAATTTTGACTGTTAGGAGGCCCTTGAACTATGCAACCCTTGGGGAGATTTTGAAGCTTGACTTGGCAATTTCTTGAAGAATATGGGAGGGTAAATTTTGGGGTACAACAGTTGCCCCTGTTCAATCTTCTTAGACCTGAGGATGCAGATTGGCTGACGTGCCTTTCGTAATCCGAAGGTGGAAGATGATTGAACACTAGAGTGCCTAGAAATTTACGCTCACATAGTAGCAGTGTGATGGTGGAATGGGCTTATAGATGCCATTTAGAGATTGATGGATAGGATGATGGGCTTATATATGCCATGCTAAGAGATGATGGAAGGTGGATGGGCTTATAGATGCCATCTGGATGTTGATCGCGTAAGAGCTTCCTTAGCGAGAACTTGCATACCTGCAAAAAAGAAGAATGATTACCTGACCTGTTACGGGAGCTGGTCTTCAAATTCTTTGTGTAGATGTGTCCTGACTGGTTACAGGAGCTGGATTTGGAGCTTCAAACGGTGATGAATGAACCAGGGATGGTTACTACCTCAACAGGAACGGTGAGAGAACCTTGGATGATTTTAACCTCAACAGCAATCGTTGAGAAAATCTTGGATAACTTCAACTTCAACAGCAATCGTTGAGCGAATCTTGGGATTACCACCTCCGCAGTATCGGGGAGAGAACCATAGGCGACTACAACCTCAACAGCAAACATTGAGAGAATCTTGGATAACTTCAACTTCAACAGCAATTGTTGAGAGAAGCCTGGGATTACCAACTCCGCAGGATCGGGGAGAGAACCATAGGCGATTACCACCTCAACAGCAAACATTGAGAGAACCTTGGATAACTTCAACTTCAACAGCAATCGTTGAGAGAAGCCTGGGATTACCAAATTCGCAGGATCGGGGAGAGAACCATAGGATATTACCACCTCAACAGCAAACATTGAGAGAACCTTGGATAACTTCAACTTCAACAGCAATCATTGAGAGAAGCCTGGGATTACCAACTCCGCAGGATCGGGGAGAGAACCATAGGAGATTACCACCTCAATAGCAAACATTGAGAGAACCTTGGATAACTTCAACTTCAACAGCAATTGTTGAGAGAAGCTTGGGATTACCAACTCCGCAGGATCGGGGAGAGAACCATAGGAGATTACCACCTCAACAACAAACATTGAGAGAACCTTGGATAACTTCAACTTCAACAGCAATCGTTGAGAGAAGCCTGGGATTACCAACTCCGCAGGATCGGGGAGAGAACCATAGGAGATTACCACCTCAACAGCAAACATTGAGAGAACCTTGGATAACTTCAACTTCAACAGCAATCATTGAGAGAAGCCTGGGATTACCAACTCCGCAGGATCGGGGAGAGAACCATAGGAGATTACCACCTCAACAGCAAACATTGAGAGAACCTTGGATAACTTCAACTTCAACAACAATCATTGAGAGAAGCCTGGGATTACCAACTCCGCAGGATCGGGGAGAGAACCATAGGAGATTACCACCTCAACAGCAAACATTGAGAGAACCTTGGATAACTTCAACTTCAATAGCAATCGTTGAGAGAAGCCTGGGATTACCAACTCCGCAGGATCGGGGAGAGAACCATAGATAACTTCTACTAAGTCTTTATCAGGAAAATCTGCTTGGGGTCGATTTAACTGGACCAGAGAAGGCCTTGGTCTGGATAAGAAACAGAGAAATCTTTGGAGTCGATTTAACTGAACCGGTCTAGGTCTTGAATGTCTTCAACTGGATAAGAAACAGGGAGATATTTGGAGTCGATCTGACTGAACCAGAGAAGGCCTTTGACTGGATAAGAAACAGAGAAATCTTTGGAGTCGATTTAACTGAACCGGTCTAGGTCTTGAAATAGCTGAGAACTTAACTGGATCTTTTCCTGAAAGGTAAAGGTTAGTCATATGCAATGCATGATATGGGTCAAGCAATGATGTTCTCAACATAAATGAGATTTGTAAGATATGATGCGTCTATGCATGCTATAATGATGTATGGAAGTGCGATGTTTATGAATGTATTTTTCGTCTAGGAAAGTAAATCCTTGACGGGTGCCGGGAAGTCACTCCTGGGCTGATGTTGGAGAATAGATTTTGCTTCCGCTGGGGATGATAATTGCAAGAATACCGGTAGGAGAAGATGACTCCGTTGCAGAATAAACTTGGCGAATGGAATATTCTGCGGGGAGAAAAGTACTCTGACGATCTTGCTGGGGAGCAATACTCTGTGGGGAGAGAGATACTTTGCTGAGTGTTGATAATAACTTGTTGGGGATACCCTTGTTGTATTGGAAGTGTTACTAGACTTCGCTGGGGAATAGGAAGACTTCGTCGAGGACGCTCTTTCCGTGGCTTTTGGCTGAGGATAACCCAGTTATATCCTGGTGAGGAAATAACTCTTTGAATAAAGCCGGAAGACGCGTTCGTGCTCTGCGAGGACAAGCTTCCAGAACCTACTGGGGATAAGCTTACTGCTTGGGGGATGAATTCCAACTTTCCTGGGGAACTAGATTGGACTCTCCTGGGGAATTGGGATGTACTGATTATGTTCTTTAGTTGAACCTACCTTGGTACCTTAGTGGACGGAACAATTAGATTGCTTAGACAACTCCTTATTGCCCCTGTTTCTGATATTGGAGAGGAAGACCTGTGAGGCGCTGATAGTTGTTGATGGACAAACCTTCTTCTGGTAGGCAGGTGACAGGATGACAGGACATAGTCGTACGCTTTGATCCCTAACTTTTTCCTGGACCGCCCTTTCGGGTTTTCAATCCACCGGGATACCCATTTTTGCCCAAGCCGCCTTTTCAGGTTTTCGACTTGCCGGGTGTACATATTTTTTTTATTTCATCCCTTATTTTGCCCGAACCCTTTTGGTTCGCCGGGAAGCCCTTATTTTTGCCTAGGTATGTCAACCTAGCGGGTCTTTGATTATGCGTAGTATCTTTTCGACTATGTCCACGCTCTCAGAATGTAGGGAGTTGCCCCTGTTAACAGTGTTTTGTCATGCCACCAGAAGGTATTTAATCAGGCAAGATTTGTTGTTGGAATTCCCCAAGTGACTCAGGTGGAGACTTGCCCTAGGCTATTTGGCCTTTGAGAGATTCTCCGATTCTTGATTGGACTGCCCCAGATAATGGACCATGGTCATGTCTGCCCCTTGATTGGAGGTACTTCTATTCATTAGGCATTCGTCGTGCGAACTTCTATGCTGTTCAAACAAAAGGTCATATGCAAACAAAGTTATGTTAAAAATGCAAAGCCTATGTCTGTCTTGAAGATTTTGAAAATGCATTCTTTTTCATAAAACAAGTGAACATGATGTCAACTCCGTATTTACCGTAGGCCTTAAGGAGTCAGGATACCTTTCGTAACAGTATGCTTTCGAACTAACCCATGCTTCAGCTAGGACTTTTAAGGGTTATAACGTGGCTTGGTTCATGGTTTAAGAAACAAAGGATAAAGGCTCAAATTTTATTTGTACCCACCCGCTCTTCGTGATGTTCTCCAAACCTAAACTCAATTGATCATACGTTAGACCTTGTTTGAGTCTTTGCTCTGATTTTCCGGTGATGGTTCGGATATTGATAATTTATTTTGAATAGGCAGTCATTCCTTTTTTGTTGAGGGTTTGTAAGACCTCTTTCTTGTCTGATTTTTGTTATCCCTAAATTTTGCCTGAACTGTTTCTTTTGTGATTACAGTCAGCGGGATGCCCCAGTTTCGTAAGTCCCCTTTATAGGTTTTGACTTTTTGGGCTTTTCATTTATGATTTTTTTTTTGATAATGACTGCCTGTCCTTATGATTGTTCTGAACCATCACTGTCTTTCTTTGTTTTGTAAGGACCTTTTTGGTGCCCTTCGTTATGCACTTGGATCAACTGAGAGACTACCCTGCCCCAGGTTATGATTAAGGGTTTTAATTTCCGAAAAGAAAACTCCTACTTCTTTGGCTCAGAGGGGTTAACGAGGGATTACCTTCCTTATAACTCCAGTGTTTGGGAATTGAAAAAATGCCTGTACCTCATCAGCTGGGTCTGTTCAAAAGCGTACTGTAGATTATGGTATCGTTTTCGTCATCCTCCCTCAAGAGGCTTAGAATTATTAATCAAGAGTTGATCATCAGAAAAAATATGAAAGCAATTTGCATATAGTGAATACAAATATATTGCTTCAAAACAGAAATATGCGATGCATTAATGAAATAACAATGTTTAACATGAGTAAATGTTTGAACCAAAGAAAATTACAACTTGAATTCAAATGAACAAAAAGTGCTTTCTATCCTAGCCATGTTTTGGCATGGGAGCAGTGATCACATTGGGAGCCTCGGGCGCCTCGAACTCAATCTCTTTTGCGTCAATCAAGTCTTGGATCTTATTTTTCAAGCTCCAACAATCATCTGTAGTATGCCCCGGGCTGTCAGAGTGATAAGCGCAGCGGGCGTTGGGGTTATACTTCGGTGACGTTGTATTTTGATTCTTCGGAGCTTCTTTTAGAGTTACCAGCTTGGTCTCCAGCAGCTGTGGCAATATCTGGGATAAGGTCATGCTGAGCCGAGTGAACTGCCTTCTCTCGCTCTTTTGTTGGTTGTGATGTTGAAGAGCACCAGCAGGTTTTGAGATCACCACTGCATTGGCAGCTTGGTGGTGTTCTGGTCTATTCTGTCTCCTTGAACCATAGACGGCATTGGATTCCTTCTTAAAAGGTTTTCTATCGGTGCTCGATGAAGCATCCTTCTGTATCTTCCCAGCCTTGATACCAGCTTCAATCCTCTCCCCAGTTAAGATCAGATCTGTAAACCCAGCAGAAGAGTTCCCAATCAGATGGTTGAAAAAGGGCCCAGATAGGGTCCCTAAGAACATGTCCACCAACTCTCGATCAGTCAACGGAGGCTGCACTCTCCCAGCCAGATCCCTCCACTTCTGAGCATACTCTTTAAAACCTTCACTTGAACCTAACGACATACCCTGGAGTTGGGTACGTGTAGGGGCAAGGTCGGCATTATACTGATACTGCTTATAGAAAGCAGTAGCCAACTCCTCCCAGTTACGAACCTTGGTCCCATCCAGCTGATAGAACCATTCGAGATGAGTCCCTGAAAGACTCTCCTGGAAGAAGTGGATCCACAAATTTTTATCCGCCGAGTACGGTTGAATCTTCCGAACATAAGACCTGAGATGTAGCTTGGGACAAGACGCCCCGTCGTACTTAGTGAAAGATGGTGCTTTGAATTTACGAGGAATAATCACACCGTTAGACAAACCCAAATCTCTGAAATCCAGCCCAGGTACCTGTTGTATCTCCATAGCATTCAGACGGTCTTCCAGCTGTTTGTACTTGTCTTCCACGGGAGGGTATTGTTCGTCGTTGAAATCTGTCTCGTTATCGGAGACCACTGGACTAGGCACCTCTCTCTCATGGTGACTGCCTTCCCTCACAGATGGAGTAGTCCTCTCAGTTTCAATCTGCAGTATATTCCCAGATCTGCGTCTAGGGCTGAACAACACAGTCCTCTTCTTCTTCTTTTTCAGGAGCAGAGTCTTCAGATCTTGTTGCCCCTGGGCCAAATTCATGATCAGCTCTTGGAACTGGGCATTCTGAGCCTGGAGGGCCTTGATTGACATCTCGGTTGATGATGAGTCAGGATTCATGATGCTGAAATAAACAGCGCAGAGGGTGAGCAACCTGTAAAAGGGGTACCTGGAATGCAATGATATGTATGTATGCATGTAATGTTTTCAAGGATCTCGCGGGGTAAATAAGAAGATCGTTAGCGTTTGAATCGGTAGCTTGATTGAAGGAACTTCATGTTGTTGAGAGTCCTTCTTCAAGGGTCAAAGGCTCACCATATCCAGTGGGTCATAGCCCCTGACAATTTTGGCTGGAGGAAAATAAATCCTCTTTGCCCCTTGCTAGATGTTTGATTCATCATGACCTGCATCACAAGCCCTTGAAATCCTTGAAATGGGTTAGGATGTATGCAATGGTATGATGGTATGCTATGCATGGGGTAATGTAAGTAACCCTGTTATGAGTCCCAATTAAGGACTGCAAACCAAACCTGCAAGAAACTCAAGTAAAACCTGTCATGAGTCCTAATTAAGGACTATAAATAAACCTGCAAGAAACTTAGTAAACCCTGTTATGAGTCCCAATTAAGGACTATAAACAAAACATTCAAGTAGCTTATGTGTCAGATAACAAGCATACAAGTAGTCAAGTACGAAGGCACACAAGTCACACAAAAGAAGCCCTTAGAGTTTAGGCCAGCATGGGGTCCGGGTATTACCCTCTTGAAGTTGGTGGGCTCAACCTGTCCTATTAGAAGTAATCGGGTTCTAAGGGTCCCAATATCACTGGATTGCTTTCATTGTTCATCGTTTCGATTTAGCCACTGAACTGGCGACCGAAATATTCCAGGAAAGCAACCCTCAATTGAGTGTAGTATCGAGTATCAACCAACCTCGGACTGCACCAAAGTCAGTTATCTCACTACCCTAAAGAGGCCAAGATAGTTCAATTAAGGTTCCTAAGGTCTGTTGATGCTTCACGACACCACGCGGAGGCCCCGTACTCTCCTTGACTGAACTCAAGGGTTACCGGTACACACCAAAGTGCCACATCAACGTAGCAGACTGTTTCAACCATGTCGGTATACCCCGCACAGTTCTCTCACAGCCTTGTTGCTACTTTCTAAGAAGGTATCCCCAGATCCGGGTTAGGATCTATAGAAACTCCCAAGACAGTCCCACAATTTAAAGCAAACAAGGAAAGCGATTGAAAACACAGTTATGAACTAACCCTAAGGTACACCTCACTTTAAGTTAAATCCCCAGCAGAGTCGCCAGTTCTGTGATCGGTGGATCTGGAACTGACTGTTTAACGCTGGTTCGCGAAATGTCGCGGAAGCAAGAGTCGTCACCGTCTTTTATTTTCTCCAAATGGAAAGGACAAAAGCACAGAAAAATTCCTTATAGAGATTGCTCTCGGTTCGGGAGGTAGATTATAGAAAGGGAAGGTGTTAGCACCCTTTCTATCCATGGTTATCCATGGGCTCTTAGATACTTGCTCACTTGTGTTTTCAAAAATGGTTTGTTTGCTTTTCAACTGTGGGTTTTAAAAAGTTTCTTTGAAAATTTCAGTTCGACTCTTGTATCGGTCCTCAAGAGTGTTTGAAAAATTGCTTTCGAAAGCTTTTTGAAAATGTGTTGGTGTGAAAAGTATTTTTGAATTTGTTTTGAAATTAGAGCAAGTATCAAGAGTCGTCTACCTACCCTAAGGAATTCGTCTGTGTAAATGTCCTTTAAAGTAGTGCCATCCCACCATTGAGAGGTAGGTAGCACCACCGTTGGAGGTGTTCGGGTCAATTCGAGGTTCGGGACATGGTGATCACCGGGGCAATAGGAAGACACCTTAGAAGCTACCCTCATGCCGGGTTCCCGGATCATGAGGACTTACTAAGACATCCTCTACTCGACGATCACCTTTCGAGGCAAGGCAACAGTGAGGCGTACCCTAGGGGTGGTGTGTGATTTGTGTGTCATGTTCATTTACATTTATCTTGTCATGTTATGAGTGAGCTACGCGTTCGTTTTTATTCATTGTCATTCATTCTTGCATGCATTTATTTAGCGGTTAAAATATTGCGAGAAATAAAATTCTAAAGCTATTACAAAAGGCGCGGGTCCACATCGCCAAAATTTCCAGAACCCGATTTGACAGAAAATAAAGAATTAAAGTAAAAGTGCGAGAGATAAGTATTTACATGGCTTTGGGAGAGGTACATGAGTATTATAAAGAATAAAAAATAAATACGTGAATATGAATTAAAATAAGAAACGAGGGCGTTGGACCCTTTTTTTGCGAAATTAAATTAAATGATTAAATTAATTAAAATTAAAATGAAAGGAAGTTATTTTTTTGGTATTTTTGGATTTATGAATTTAATGAGAAGGATTAATTGAAATTAAAATGCTAACCCTAATTCTAATTGTTTTTTTTTAGTTTATTAAGAAAGTATTAAAGTTAACCCTAAATTAACCTAATTATTTACATGCAAGTTAATTACAAAAAATAAATAATATTTTAATTATTAATAATGGTGAAAAAAGGAATAAAAGTATGAAAAAGATTTGAAACCCTAATTCTACCGATTTTAGGTTTTATTGAAAAATGTTAAGATTAATCCTAGATTTAAAACTAAGTTAATTAAGGAATTTTATTTACAAAAATATTAATTAAATAAATATATCTTAATTTTGTCCTTTCTGATTTTTT
Organism: Vicia faba; assembly: GCA_948472305.1. Lineage (NCBI taxonomy): Eukaryota > Viridiplantae > Streptophyta > Magnoliopsida > Fabales > Fabaceae > Vicia > Vicia faba. The sequence continues at coordinate 1,521,950,850 of OX451738.1, forward strand.
TGTGTTTTTTATATTATTGTGAAAATAATTAATTAAAGAATTAAATCAAAAAAACTAATTAAGACAAACAATAGAAAAAATATAAGAAAAGGAATTAGGAATGCAAACCATGGGGGTCTGCCCCTAATTTGGAGGTTTGGCTTAGCAATTTGGCCCATTTGTCCATGGCCTTGTTTGACTTCTCATGCCAGCGTGTGACACCTTTGACTGAGGCACACCATATGCCCTGAATCCTGGCCTTGGGTTTGATCTTGGTGGCCATGTGGCGCTCTTGGACTATAGAGTGTACGCTGGGATTCTGGGAACGAGCTACACACAAGTAATGTTAGAAAAATAATAATATGGAAAGGGGGGGACCTGGGATCGAACCCAGGTCCTGTGGTTCACCAATGTACACGCCTTGCCAACTTCTCTATTCATGTTTTCTGTATATTAAATAACAAACAAAATTTATAAAATAAAACAACGCGTTAGTGGAGAATTAGCGTGAAATTTCAAATAAACCAATCGCTGCTAGCCAAATAGTCATCTTCTTCGTGGCTTTATTTTTTCCTGAAACAAAAACACAATCAGCAACAGTTTTGAACCGTCCCTATAGACACCCTATTGGAAAATAGCGATTAGCCCCTGGGGCCTCATAAATTAGGCGCGAGGGTTCCGTTTTGATCGTCCAAGCACGCTTGTTTCGTTCATGGCATTATGGTGTGCTAATTTTACCATATCTGGAAACGCCCAATTCAAAGCTTGCAAAACCCTAAAAGACAACAATGGCAGATTCTCCAATAGTGCATAAAAACACAATTAAAATATAGGGTTAGCTTCAGAACACATCGCTTAGTATGAATATATAAACAAAATGCTATGAGAATGTCTCAAAATCAAAACACGAATATGCATTTTTATGAGAAAAAATTGACTTCTGTATACCGATTCAAGGCGTTAGAGTTGATGTTCTTGATTTGAAAACCTTCCTTGATATCCCAGGAAGGTGATGGAATGGTTCTTTTGGCTTGAATCAACCTAAAACCTAGTTATCAGTTTTCAAATTTTTGGCAAAAAATTCAAGTGTGGTTCTTGGTCTATGGCGCAGCCCGGACCTCCTTAGCATTAGGGTTGCACTTGGTATTTATGTGAGAATGATTTAGGTCAAAAAAATTGATCAAAACATCCATGAATTGATGAAAAAGATATTTGATTTTCAAGCCATTATTTTGCAATCTTTTTCACATGTTTTTGATGCCAATCACATCCAATTGCCTTTGATTCTTTCCTAATCTGATTTGCACGAAATCTTGAGTATATATCATGCATAAAAAGATTTGAAACATTAGGTTTAACATTTTTCATGTATTTTAATTAATTAAATGAATTATTAATAATAAAAATCCAAATAAATAAATAAAAAATGAAGAAAAACTTCCCTTTGGGCCAAATGGTCGTGCACATGCCTTGGATAATGAATTGTGGAAGAAAAAGATGCCCATTAGCAATTTTAGGTCATTTGAAGCAATGTTGACTTTTCAAAATATCCAAAAATTTCCCAACTTCCACAAGGCATAACTTGCTCAATTTTTAATCTTTGCTCATGTTCTTGGACATTTTGGAAAGGTCTGTGTATCCTCTAACCAATGTCTTTGGTCCCATGTCATTTTGATTTACCAATCTCAAGTTATGGCCTTTGAAATAAAGTCCCTTTTTGTTGACTTTTGAAAATGACCTATAATGTTGAAATTGATAACTTTTTGTGAGAGCATTTATTGGACTTGAAATATGAAGAGGAGTTGTAGGAAATGTCTTTCTATTCAAAATGAGCTTTGGATGGAATTTTTCTGATAATCCATGTGAAAGTTATGCCCTGGTCAATTTACAGTTGACTTTTTCAACTGTCCAAATAAGGAAACTTTTGCATCTTGATGATTTTTGAGCCAAGATTTGAGAATCATGATCAAGAATTGATCAAATGATGTTTGTGGCTTCAAAATGAGATGTTGACCAAAAATTTGAACTTTTGACTGTCAAATGACCATTTTGCCCCTATAGTTGACTGTAGTGTAATTAGGGTTTTTGACTGTGCAATTTTATGCTGAAAGTCTTGAAACTTGATATGAGGATGCTTGACCATATTTGTAGGCATATGGGACTTGATTGGACCCTTGGAAACTTCATTTTCTTTGTCAGAACCAAAACCCTAATTTTGACTGTTAGGAGGCCCTTGAACTATGCAACCCTTGGGGAGATTTTGAAGCTTGACTTGGCAATTTCTTGAAGAATATGGGAGGGCAAATTTTGGGGTACAACAGGTTGGAACAGCAGAAACTTTTTCAAACAAAATTTGTCGACTATCCATTAGGCCTTGGATGCCTTTCTTCAGTAAATGACAATCAAACGGCAGAGAGTAACAACAATAGCAGTCTTCTTTACATCTCGGGAAGATCCCGACCCTTAACAGATTCAACTTAATGGTTAACAAAGGAGTTATCAGATCATTAACATTAGAAACATACAAATATTCTTCAATGGCATTGACATTTCGGCCGTGCTTTGGCATGGGAGCAGATATCACATTAGGCTTCTCCGGAGCGTCAAACTCTACCTCCTTCGCCTCTATCAGGTCTTGGATCTTATGCTTGAGTGCCCAACAATCATTGGAGTCGTGCCCAACACTGTCAGAATGGTAGGCGCATTTAGCATTAGGATGATAATGTGGAGAGGATGTATTCACATTCTTTGGTGCCTCTTTGATAGTGGCGAGATTCAACTTCAACAGATGGGGAAGCACTTGCGCTGGAGTCATATTAATACGGGTGAACTGCCGTTGTGGCCGTTCCACTCGTTGTTGATTTGGTCTGGATTGGTTATAGAGAGGCTGATCACTTGAAGGGTTTTGAATCATTACGGCCCCCGCGGCCGGCCGGCGCTCAGTCTTCCCTGCTCTTCTCTGAGAATATACCACAGTTGTTTCCTTCTTAAAAGGCTTCTTCTCAACACTTGCAGCAATACCCTTCTGAATCTTTCTTGACTTGATGCCAGCTTCTATTCTTTCGCCTGTTAAGATCAAATCGGTAAACCCCGCGGAAGAGTTACCAATTAGATGATTGAAAATGACCCAGATAGGGTCCCTAGAAACATATCAACAAGTTCACGGTCGGTTAAAGGAGGCTGCACCCTGCCAGCCAAATCCCTCCATTTTTGTGCATATTCTTTGAATCCCTCGCATGTTCCTAGTGACATACCCTGAAGTTGGGTACGAGTAGGAGCAAGGTCAGAATTATACTGGTATTGTTTGTAGAAGGCGGTGGCCAAGTCTTCCCAATTTCGGACGCTGGTTCCCTCTAGCTGATAAAACCACTCCAACTGAGCTCCAGAAAGGCTGTCTTGAAAGAAATGAATCCAAAGGTTTTTATCTGCCGTATAGGGTTGGATCTTTCTTACGTAGGACCTGAGATGCATTTTTGGACAGGACAGTCCATCATACCTCACAAACACTGGCACCTTGAACTTTGGGGGAATCACAATCCCGGCAACCAAACCCAAGTCTTCAAAGTCCAAACTCGGTACTCTTTGTAATTCCATGGCGGCCAACCTGTCTTCTAAACCCTTGTATTTATCATCAGCTGGAGGGTATCGTTGATCAGAATAATCTTCATCCTCTTCGACCTCTTCTTCTTCCACATCGGACTCGGAAGGTACCGCAGCCCCACCTCCTTTGCTGGTTCCTTCATCAGAAGTAGGAGGAAATTCAAGCACTCTCCGAGCTTCTCCGTCAAATCTTCTCCCCAGAGTAGCCACCCCGAGTCTCTTTTTCTTCTTTTTCACTGGGTCTTTATTCCCCAGCAAGGTCTTGAGATCCTCCTGACCTTTAGCCAAGGTGGTCAGGAGTTTCTGAAACTGTTCATTTTGAGCCTGTAGGTCTTTGACTGTTTGCTCGAGATCCATCCTACTGAAATAAACAGCAGACAGATAAGGAAACTTGGCGTGAGACCTGCTTATGCACCTGATGAATGGTATGCTTATGTATGCAATGCATTCAAGGATTTAGAACATTCAAAATTGTTGCAGACAAAGAAGAACGCACGTCATATTAATAAGAAGAAATTTGTTAGTACATAAATGCCCCACGGGCCAAATATTACAAAAACAACTTCTCAAGGTAAAAAGACATTGCGCATCCTCTTTGGTGCGATGTAGGTGTTGAGGGCCTCTTGCTCATGGAGTCGGCGGGTAAGCTCTAGAACCTTCTTCTCACTGGCGTAGAAGCTAGCTTCAAAAGTATTTTGTTCCTCCTTGAGCTGAATCCAACTTTTCTGCATTTCCTCCCACGATGTAGGCATGTCTGGATGTAGGATGGTGTAGGGAACCTCTCCTTCCTTGACGGGCTCTTTAATCACAGGGAGTACATGAGGATAAGGCATCATTAGACTTTGGGCTCGGGCTCGTACCCACTTGAGATAAGGCTCAAGAGGGATGGAGTTCTTGTGTCCCAGAATCTTGCTATCAACCTTGTTGGGTCTTCCCCAAGCTCTGATGAATCTTTGGCGAAGTCCTTGCGCATCGTTGTCGAAGTCAAAAACTAGGTCAGGAATCAACATGTCATGAGGGCCATCCCTCCGTGCATATCCAAATTGCCTCAAAGCTAGGCAAGGGTTATAGGTGATACCTCCTCTAATTCCAAGTAAAGGAACATTAGGAAACTCCCCACAACGATCGACGATGATGACATTTTCTCTGGACCGAGAACACCAATGTACATCAGAGTGAGTAAGAGTCATCAACCGTTGGGACCACCTTGAGCCTTGGTCATTCTTCAAGACAGATTGTGGAAGGTGTGAAATAAACCACCTTGCAAGGAGAGGAGTACAACACATGAGAACACCCCTCTTTCTCATTGTTCGTGTGTAAAATGAGTGAAGAATGTCCCCAAGCAATGTTGGTATTGGATTTCTGGACAAGAAGATTTTGACGGCGTTGACATCTACCAATTGGTCAAGATTTGGGAACAAGACCAACCCATAGATAAGGAGTGCCACAATCTCTTCAAAGGCTTGTAGGTCCAATGAGTTCCAACATTCTTGTGCCTTCTCAAACAAGAATTTTGCTAAGAATCCTTTGACGCTGCTTCTGGTTTCCCAATGCCCCTTGATGTCGGATGGTTGTAGATGTAATGCTCGAGCAACATCTTCCGGCTTTGGTTCCTTTTCCGTACCATTGAAGGGTAGTTGATTAAGGATAGGAATTCTCAGGAGTTGAGAAAACTCCTCCAAAGTGGGTACCAACTGATAATCAGGGAAAGTGAAGCATTGGTGAAGAGGGTCAAAGAACTGGAATAGCACTTTCATCATGTCTTCTTCAATGTTGGTGTTGACTAGGCTGAGCAGTCTGCCATGTCTTTCACTGAAGGATGAGCTTTCCGGAATTCTTGAGGTGAGCTCCTTGAGTTGAGGAGAGATTCTCACAAGGTTGACTTGAATGGTTTTTCTGCGAGGAATTTCCATGACCTACAAAACAAGAACAAAGATGAAGATCCAAACCCTTGAAATGGTTAGTGAATGCATATGATGCTTTATGATGTTTATGATGTATGCACAAAACATATGTACAAGCAATTCACACCAAACCCTAGTTTCAGGCTTGCATGGGGTTTCATAGGTAAATACCCTCTTGAGTGTAGTTGGCTTAAAAACCTGTCCTATAAATAGTAATCGGGTTCTAAGGAGCTCAATATCATTGGATTGTTTTCATTGTTCATTGTTTCGGTTTAGCCACTTAACTAGCGACCAAAATATTCCGAGAAAACAACCCTCAATGAGTGTAGTATCGAGTATCTACCAACTTCGGACTGCACCAAAGCCGGTCATCTCACTACCCCTAATAAAAGGCCAAGATGGTCAAGTAAGGTTCTAGGTCATTAGTGCTTAGTGACATCACTCAGCGGCCCCGTACTCTCCTTGATTGAACTCAAGGGTTACCGGTACTCACAAATATGTCGCACTAATATAGCTATTGCTTCGACCGTGTCGGTATACCCCGCACAGTTTCCACAACATATTGCTATCTATGAAATGTTTCCCAAAATCCGGGTGTAGGATTTGCAAACCCAAACAAGAGAGCCAAAATATAAAGCAATCAAATCAAACAATTAGTCATGCAAGAGGGTGATCTAAGCCCTAAGGTTACTCCACTTTTAAATTTTCCCCAGCAGAGTCGCCAGTTCTGTGATACGGTGGGAGAACTGACTATGGTTTTGCGTTTGTTTTCGCAAATGTTTCGGTTGAGCAAGAGTCGCCACCGACTTTTTATTTTATCCTAAGGAAAGGTTTAAAAAGCACAGCAAAAACCTTTGAGATTTTTCTTGGGTTCGGGGAGTAGATTATAGAAAGGGAAGGTATTAGCACCCTTTCTATCCATGGTTATCCATGGGCTCTTAGGTATTTGCTTAGATCAACTTGCCTTGGTTTTCAATTGTTTGAAATGGTGCTTTGTGTGTGGCTTTTGAAAAATGGTTTGAAAAAGATGCCTTGTCTAGGCTAACCTTGTAACAATTCTTTACTCGAATGTTTTACAAAAGGTGTTGGTCTTTTTGAAAAGATGTTCCAAGGTTTTTTTTGAAAGTTTGTTTTGAAAGTGTTTGTGAAGTGTGGTTTGAAAAATAGGCAAGTGTTTTGTTTTGCAAGTTGACAAGTACTTAAGAGCTATCTACCCTAAAGTTCTCAAAGATTTTTGTTATGTTTTAACCCTTTTAACAATTTTGTTCCACCATTGCATTTGGTGGACAATCTTGTGTTAGGAGGTGAAAGGGACGGGCGCGGGTCATCGTTTAGACCATAATTGCAATAGTGCTAAGCATCTTTGGGAAATTTTTCTTTGAAAGGGACTTGATCATTTTAGGCAACTTTTCGAAAGCGTCATCGAGGGACTATGATCATTTGATTGTTTGTTTTACCCAAAGAGACCTAACATGCAATATGGCCCATTTATTGAAGGCAACAAGTGGAATACCCTAGGGGTGCAAGTGTGGTATGTGTTGTCCATTTTTCATGCTTTGATTATCTTGAAATTAGGTCAAACTATTTTGTTCTTTTTATTTGCATACAAACCCTAATTCTAACATGGTATATTTAGAAAGCATTAAAGTGCGAAAAATAAAGTTCTAAACTATTACAACACAATATGGGAAGGGGGGTACAAATGTTCAAATGGGGGGATATTTAGACAAGGAATTTAAACCTAGCTATTACATCAATTTTGGAATATTTACAAGATAATTAATTGCATAAATTAAATGGAAAATAAAATAAAGATGCAAAATGCAAAAAGGGTTTTTATATGTATGGAAAAAAGGGTGTTTTTTATATGTCAAATAAATAAAATGAATAAAATAAAAAAAGTAATATTTTTGGAGTTTTTGTGTTTTAAGGGTAAAACCCTACTTTCATTAAGTAAAAGGTAATATTTATTTAAAGTGTACAATATTTAATAATTATGTACAAAATAAAATAAAAATGAAGTATATTCATAAAAAAGTATTTTTCATGTCAAATATTAATAAAATAAAAAATGTATATATTTTTTGTATTATTTACCTAAATATACTAATATATATAAATATATTTATTATTTACTAAATAACTATTATATATACAAAATAATAATATTTAATATTTATAAAAAAAATATTTTTTTGATACAAAATGTTTTCAAAAGAGAAAATGAAATAAAAATCAGAAATAAAATATATTTGCATTATTTTTTTCTAGTTTTTTTCTAAATAATAGTATATATATATATTATTTATGTACAAATGGTTCATATAAACAAATAAATGCTTAAAAAATATAAAAATGGTGTAAAAATAATTTTTCATGTTTTTAATATTACTAGCAAAAATAAATAAATCAGAATAAAAAGAGAAAAGTCAAAAAATCAATAAAACAAACAAAATGGGCTCAGGGGGTATGAAAGCAAAAATAGGGTGTGAAGAGAAATAACACAACAGGCCCAGCCCACCAAGCCTTTCTTCAACCTCCAGCCAGAAAGATGTTCAAAAACGCGCGCCTGAACACCAATTCAAACATCTGGATTCCTTGATCTTTTGCACAAACTTTCAACATAAGAAATGTTAAGCATTGAATCACGATTCTAAATATGTAAAGAAATCATCCTAACTCTTAGAAATGAGAGAGAATTTTAACATTCCCAAATCTTGACCTAACTTTTCTTTCATATTCAGACCTTAAATTCTCATAGCTCAGGCAAAATAAATGAAAAGTAAAAGTATGTATAGATTCAGGGGCATGAGTAGAACACTTCTTATTCACAAACCTAGAGCTAACAATGCCTACATTAAGAGTTAGAAGTTCAAGAAGATACCTGTTCAGTTGAAGTTGTATCTGGCAATGGGGGAGCTTTCAGGGCAAGATGATGATCTGTACAGCTTGCCTGAAGTGTAGTGATGATATTCCAATGCTTACTTTGCTTTGAAAGACCTTGAATCGAGCTATGGACCTTCAACTGCAAAACAAGAAAGTGAAAATGGTGGAACTGACTAGAGGAGTTACAGGTCGTGTTTTATGTTTGGGTTAGCTTCAAGTGATGCTAGGGAATGTGTTTGATGAGCTTTTAGCAAGAATGCATGAAAGGGATGAGAGTTGGCACTCAAACTGCAGTAGGAGCTCTGTTTGGGCAGTTTGAGGGTGGTTCTGTATTCTAGAGGGCAATGGAGGTGTTGGAGTCGTGTGCTAGCTCATTTAGGATGTCTTGAATGTGTACAAAATATTTGCTTAAGGGTTCTCTTGCTGAGATGAAAGTTGTGTCTAGTTATGCCATATTTCTTACACTTTAAGCAACCAAAAGCCAAGTTTTTGTTTAGACAGGTAGAGGCCCCCATAACATGCTGCAAACCTTGGCATTGATCAGTGTGATTAGTCCCTAAACTTGTGCCAAGGGGATTTGATCTGTACTTCTTGGATTTTCATTTTGACATAAAGCTTACTTTTGCAAAAATGGTTAAAGTGCTTTATCTATTTTGGGATTAATCCATCATACAATGCTTGAACACATAGAACATGGTCTTGGCACAAAGAGTTTGCATTAAATTTATGAGTGTTGGATGATTTAGAGGCCTGTAATCAAGTTGCATGCTTATTTGAAAATTTTGCACAAGTTATGAACATGGAAATTGGCCAATTCAAAAGTGAGTTTTTGCCATATTGCAAAATTCGATTCTCTCAAGTCATGAAGTTGTTTGATGAGTTATTGGACATTTTGGAAAGCTTGGAATGTGTACTACAATCCATATTTGAAGTGCAAATTGAAATTCCAAGTGGAAGTATATGGAAAATGGTCTTGAAGTTAGGTAAAAACCTTGCCTAAAATAGGTCAAACTTTCACTAAGTTAAGAATGGTTTGGTACCCTTGTTCCAAAAATTGTAACTTGAGATACAAGCTTATTTTGGGAAAACTTTGTGAATAAAAGTTGTAGATTATGCAATAGGCTACAAATTTCATGTTTTGACTTTTGCTTGAATCCAAATGAATCTTGGTGAGAAAGCGGGGCAAAGTTGGGAAAAAATTAGGGTTTTTCATAACTTAGAAAAATTCTAAGTTATGAAAAATTCTCATTTCAAACCCTAATTTGCAATTTTTGATTTCTTGGTGAACAAGTTTCATGATTTGGCATGTTTTGATGAAAAATGAATCTTGACTCTTGATTTTGACCAAAAAGTCAAAGTTTGACTTTTCAGTATACAGTCAAAATTGATCAATTGACTAGGAAATTCAATTGTCAATCTTGTGTATTTGGGATCTTTTGAACTTGTTGAGCATGTCAAGACAATTCCATGGGGTCCTTGAATCCATATGTGAGCTTGGTTTGCCATTGGCTAGGTCAAACAGTCAAAATTTGCCTTTGTGCGGTCAAAACCCTAAAAATGACCATTTTGCCCTTTTGATGATCTGATCAAATTTCTTGTGGAATTGTGATCCAAACTTGATCAAATGGTCCATGTGAGTTTATAATGTTGATGTGGGTCAATTTTCATGAGATTTGACTGTCAATTGGCCACGGTTGACTTTTTCCCCAATACAGTTGATTTTTAGGTCAACTGCCCAATTGACTGGGCAAAACTTGGAATCAAGGCTTGAAACTTGATATGGATAAACTTGGGAGTCCAATATGAAGCAAGAAAGTCATCTTAGGCATTTTAGGTCAAAACATCTTTGTGCAAACACAAACCCTGATTTGGGTCAACAATGCAAGGAGAAGTCTTGAGCAGATGAAACCCTAACTGGATCTTGATCTCCAAGGGCTTTGTGATGAGAAATCAATGAGAAATGGGAGGGTAAATTTTGGGGTACAACACTCCTCTAATGCCAAGTAATGGAACATTAGGGAACTCTCCACAACGATCGACGATGATGACATTTTCTCTGGACCGAGAGCACCAATGTACATCAGAGTGAGTGAGAGTCATCAATCATTGTGACCACCTTAAGCCTTGGTCATTCTTCAAGACAGATTGTGGAAGGTGCGAAATAAACCACCTTGCAAGGAGAGGAGTACAGCACATGAGAACACCCCTCTTTCTCATTGTTCGTGTGTAAAATGAGTGAAGAATGTCCCCAAGCAATGTTGGTATTGGATTTCTAGATAAGAAGATTTTGACGGCGTTGACATCCACAAGCTGGTCAGGATTTGGGAACAAGACCAACCCATAAATGAGGAGTGCCACAATTTCTTCAAAGGCTTGTAGGTCCAATGAATTCCAACACTCTTGTGCCTTCTTAAACAAGAATTTTGCCAAGAAGCCTTTGACACCGCTTCTAGTTTCCCAATGCCCCTTTATGTCAGATGGTTGCAAGTGTAGTGCTTGAGCAACATCTTCAGGCTTTGGTTCTTTTTCCGTACCGTTGTAGGGTAGTTTATTAAGAATAGGAATTCTCAGGAGTTGAGAAAATTCCTCCAAAGTGGGCACCAATTGGTAGTCGGGGAAAGTGAAACAGTGGTGAAGGGGGTCAAAGAACTGGAACAACACCTTCACCATGTCTTCTTCAATGTTGGTGTTGACTAAGCTGAGCAGTCTACCATGTCTTTCACTGAAGGGAGAGCTTTCCGGAATTTTGGATGTGAGCTCCTTGAGTTGAGGAGGGATTCTCACAAGGTTAACTTGGATAGTTTTCCTGCGAAGAATTTCCATGACCTACAAAACAAGAACAAAGATGAAGATCTAAACCCTTGAAATGGTTAGTGGTATGCATATGATGCTTTATGATGCTCATGATGTATGCACAAACATATGTACAAGCAAATCACACAAAACCCTAGTTTCAGGCTTGCATGGGGTCTCATAGGTAAGTACCCTCTTGAGTGTAGTTGGCTTAAAAACCTGGCCTATAAATAGTAATCGGGTTCTAAGGAGCTCAATATCATTGGATTGTTTTCCATGTTCATTGTTTTGGTTTAGCCACTTAACTAGCGACCAAAATATTCCAAGAAAACAACCCTCAATGAGTGTAGTATCGAGTATCTACCAACTTCGGACTGCACCAAAGCCGGTCATCTCACTACCCCTAATGAAAGGCCAAGATGGTCAAGTAAGGTTCTAGGTCATTAGTGCTTAGTGACATCACTCAGCGGCCCCGTACTCTCCTTGATTGAACTCAAGGGTTACTGGTACTCACAAATATGTCACACTAATATAGCTATTGCTCCAACCGTGTCGGTATACCCCGCACAGTTTCCACAACGTATTGCTATCTATGAATGTTTCCCCAAATCCGGGTGTAGGATTTCAAGCCCAAACAAGAGAACCAAGATGTAAAGCAATCAAAAGCAAACAATTAGTCATGCAAGAGGGTGATCTAAGCCCTAAGGTTACTCCACTTTTAAAATCTTATCCCCAGCAGAGTCGCCAGTTCTGTGATACGGTGGGAGAACTGACTTGAGGTTTTGCGTTTGTTTTTGCAAATGTTTCGGTTGAGCAAGAGTCGCCACCGACTTTTTATTTTATCCTAAGGAAAGGTTAAAAAGCACAGCAAAAACCTTTGATATGTTTTCTTGGGTTCGGGGAGTAAATTATAGAAAGGGAAGGTATTAGCACCCTTTATATCCATGGTTATCCATGGGCTCTTAGTTACTTGCTTAGATCAACTTGCCTTGATTTTCAATTGTTTGAAATGGTGCTTTGTGTGTGGGTTTGAAAATGTTTTGAAAAGAGGCCAATGTGGTGGCAACCTTTGTAATGATCCATGTTGGGATGTATACAAAGGTGTACTTATCTTTTGAAAAGTTTTCAATGTTTTTTTTGAAAGTTGTTTTGTAAGTGTGTTGTGATGCGTGGTTTTGAAAAATAGGCAAGTGTTTTTATTTTGCAAGTTGGCAAGTAACCAAGAGTTGTCTACTCCTAAATTTCTCAAAGATCTTTGCTATGTTTTAACCCTTTTAACAATTTTGTTCCACCATTGTATTTGGTGGATAATCTTGTGTTAGGATGTGAACGAGACGGGCGCGGGTCATCGTTTAGACCATGACTGCAATGGTGCCAAGTGTCTTTGGGAAATTTTTTCTTTAAGGGACTTGATCATTTTTAGGCAACATTCGAAAGCGTCATCGAGGGACTATGATCATTTGAATTGTTTTGTTTTGCCAAAGAAACTCAACATGCAACATGGCCCATTATTGAAGGAATCAAGTGGAGTACCCTAGGGGTGCAAGTGTGATTAGTGTTGTCCATTTTCATGCTTTGTTATCTTTGAATTAGGTCAAACTATTGTTGGTTGATTTTTGCATACAAAACCCTAAATCTATCATGGCATTTTTAGAAAGCTTTAAAGTGCGGAATTTAAAGGTCCTAAATTATTACAACACAATTATGGGATGGGGGGTACAAATGTTCAAATGGGGATATTTAGCAAGAAAAATTAAATCTAAACTATTACATCCAAATTGAATATACAAGTATATTTAATTGCAATAATTGAATAAAAATACAATAAATATGCAAGATGCAAAAAATGATTTTTTATATGTATGTAAAAAGGTTTTTTATGTGACAAATAAACAAAAATAAAAAGGATAATTTTTGGGTATTTTTATGTTTTTAGGGCAAAACCCTAATTTGCTAAATAAAATGTATTTATTATTTATTATATGCAATATTTATTAATTATATACAAAAAATAAATAAAAGAAAGTATATTGTAAAAAAATTATTTTTGAGGTTAAATATTAATAAAAATAAAAATGTATTATTTTTGTATTTTTCCCTAAATATTCTAATAAATATATATGTATTTATATTATTTACTAAATATATTAAATATGTACAAAAATAAAATATTTAATATTTACAAAAAAAGTATATTTTTAAGAAAATGTTTTCAAAAGATGAAATAAAATAAAATCAGAAAATAAAAGTGTTTGTATTATTTTTTGTATTTTAAAATAAAAGGTATTATGTATTTTTATTTACACATAGAACTAAATGAAACAAATTAATACCAAATAAAATGCAAAAAATGTGAGAAAAATATTTTTAATGTTTTTTCATGTTTGGATAAAAATATAAAATCAAAATCAAAAGGAAAAAATCAAAAATAACAAATATATCATGCAATGGGCCAGGGGGGTGTATGTGAAAAATGAAAGTGCAAAAAGAAAGAACAAGTCAGGCCCAACCCAAGAATGCTTGTCTTCAACCTCCAGCAACAATTTTGTCAAAAACGCGCGCCTTTCCCACCTTGTTCAAACATCCTGATTCTTGGACTTTTAGCACAAACTTATAACACAAAAAATGTCAAGCATCAAACCACGAATCCATACATACCAAGAACTTGATCTAACTCTCAGAAATGAGAGAGAATTTCTTCTCCCCCAATTCTTGACCTAACTTTTTCCTAATGTTCAGGTTCAAAATACTCTTAGCACACACAACATAAATGAAAAGTAACTATATGGATGGCTTCAGGGCTATGATTAGAACATGTTTTCTTCACAAACTTAAACCTAACTATGCCTGGATATAGAGTTAGAAGTTCAAAAACTTACCTGTTCAGCTTGATTCGTGTATGACAATGGAGGTACTTTCAGTGCAACTTGAGGACTTGTACAGCTTGCTTGAAGTCCAGGGATGCTATTCCAATGCTTGGGGTGTCTTGAAACTAGCTGAATCGAGCTATGGAAGTCAACCTGCAAGAGAGAAAAGTGAAAATGGCAAATGATGTTAGGGATGTTACAGTTCGTGTCCAATGCTTGGGATAGTTTGTATAGGTGGTAGGGAAGGTGTTTGAGGTGGTTTGGATGAAAATGCACGATGGAAATGAGCTGGCCAAGTCAAAGTGCAGAATGCCCTGTTTTTATGCAGCAAGATGGTGTTTCTGTGTTTAAGGAGGTATTGAAGGTAGTTGGCTCGTGTTTCAGGTTAGTTGGATCAAGTGGAAAGTGTTTACAAGGTTTGCTTGAGTTAGTTCTTGCAGCAATGAGAGATGATGTACAAAATGCCAAGTTTCTTCTATCTTAAGCAAAGTTTGTCAACTTGGATCCTAGGCTACCACAGGCCCCTCAAGCATGCTGCATAGTTAGTCTTGATCAGTGGGATTAGTTCCATAACTTGTGCCTCAGAGATTTGCTTTGTACCTCTTGGATTGCAAACTTGACATAAAGTGTAACTTTACAAGAATAGATAAAATGCTTTTTCCATTTATGGCTCAATCTTGTATGTAATGGTTAAACACACAAAGTAAGACTTGGACACAAAGGATATGCATTAAATTATTGAGTGTAAATGAGATTAGAGGCCTGTAATCTAGCTTAGAACATGCTGAGTTCAAAAATGCAAAGTTATGAACATGGAAATGGCTCATGAACAAAGTGACTTTTGCCCATATTGACAAATTCGATTCTCCCTAACCACAAGGGTTTTTGAGAAGTTCTTGGACATTTTGGAAAGCTTGGAATGTGTAATACAATCCATCTTTGTAATGCAAGTTGAAATTCCAAGTGGAAGCATGTGAAAAATGGACATGAAGTTAGGCAAAAATCCTGCCTAGAATAGGTCAAAAAAATTTCTAAGTTAAGAATGTTTTGCACCCTTGTTCCAAAAATTGTAACTTGAGATACAAGCTTCTTTTGAGGAAACTTTGTGAATCAAAGTTGTAGATTTTGCAATGGACTATAACTTTAATGTTTTGAGTTTTGCTTGAATCCAAATGTATCTTGATGAAAAATGGGACAAAGTTAGGAAAAAATTAGGAATTTTCATAACTTAGAAAAATTCTAAGTTATGAAATTTCTTCATTTCAAACCCTAATTTGTGATTTTTGATTTCTTGATGAACAAGTTTCATGATTTGGCATGTTTTGATGAAAAATGAATCTTGACACTTGATTTTGACCAAAAAGTCAAAGTTTGACTTTTCAGTATACAGTCAAATTTGGCTCATTGACTGGAAAATTCATCTGTCAATCTTGTGCATTTGGGATCTTTTGAACTTGTTGAATATGTCAAGACCATGTCATTGGGTCCTTGAGTCCATATGTGAGCTTGGTTTGCCATTGGCTAGGTCAAACAGTCAAAAATTGCCTTTGTGCAGTCAAAACCCTAAAAATGACCATTTTGCCCTTTTGATGATCTGATCAAATTTCTTGTGGAATTGTGATCCAAACTTGATCAAATGGTCCATATGAGTTCATAATGTTGATGTGGGTCAAATTTCATGAGGCTTGACTGTCAATTGACCACAGTTGACTTTTTCCCCAATACAGTTGATTTCTAGGTCAATTGTCCAATTGACTGGGCAAAGATTGGAATCAAGGCTTGAAACTTGGTATGGATAAACTTGTGAGTCCAACATGAAGCATGAAAGTCACCTTAGGCATTTTAGGTCAAAACAACTTTGTACAAACACAAACCCTAATTTGGGTCAATAGTGCAAGAAGGAGTCTTGAGCAGAGCAAACCCTAACTTGATCTTGATCTTTAAGGGTCTTGTGATGAGAAAATATTGATGAAATGGGAGGGAAAATTTTGGGGTACAACAGTATATCTATTTGTTCATCTCGTGAAAGAGACACAATTGTGTGGACCAACTTATATGAGATGGATGTATCCTTGTGAACGTTATATGAAAATATTAAAAGGGTATGTGAAAAACCAAAGTCGCCCAAAGGTTTGTATTATTGAACGATACATTATTGAAGAAGTGGTTGAGTTTTGTACTGAATATTTATCCAATGTGCAATCCGTTGGGCTCCCCAAAACTCATATTTTTGAAAAAAAGGAAGGTAAAAAGTTAATTGGAAATAAAATTGAGACAATATCAAGGGATGAACGGGAGCAAGTGCATTTGTATGTTCTGCATAATGACAGTGAAGTTGAGCCATATATTGAAATGCACAAGGCTGTACTCCGAGGGTTAAATCAGAAGAGAAATGAAAATTGGATAGTACGAGAGCACAATCAAAGTTTTATACAATAGTTTAAGGGTCATATTTATTCAAAACACTCTTCAGATCCCGCTTCAATAATAGAAAGGTTGAGATGTTTGGCATATGGTCCAAGTTTGAATGTGTTTTCTCATAGCGCATACGCAATAAATGGATACACATTTTATACCAAAGAACAAGATGATAAAAGTATTATACAAAATAGTGGTGTTACCGTGCTAGCTGGAGCAATGCACATATCAAGTACGGAGGACTTAAACCCCAAATATGCAAATATGTCATATTTTGGGGTTATTGAGCACATTTAGGTGTTTGATTACGAGAAATTTCAGATTCCTATCTTTGGTTGCAAGTGGGTAAATAGTAGTGGCATACGAATGGATAAGTCATGATTTCTTCAAGTTGATCTTAATAGGGTGGGGTACAAAGACGAGCCTTTTATTCTATCATCTCAAGCTAAACAAGTGTTCTATGTCACTGACCCGACGAGTACGAAATAGTCTATAGTGCTTTTATCTAACAAAGTGATTGATGATACCAGTGTAGATCAAGGTGATATTGATGTTGAGAATCAGTCATGTATTAGACAAAATGATCAAGATGAGAATATTATAGTGTAGAAAGTGGTTTTTAAATCAAGAGTCGCCACTATTAGTTTTTATCCCAGGGAAGGAAACCTAACAGAAAACCCTAATTCGTAGACAGAGATTCTAATTTTCGGACTCAATTAGATAAAAGGAAGGTGTTATGCACCTTTCATCTACCTTGTTCGCAAGGATATTAAGCTCTAGGTTTAGGTTTGGGGTAGAAAGGGTTTTAAGTTTTAATTAGCAAGACTCGCCACGATTTTAGATCGCTTGCCTACGTATCCTCTTATGAGGAATCAGAGTCCTAATTCGTAGTTTATATGAGTTAGTGTCTTTTAGGGGTCTGCGAACCTATTTTGAATCACTTCGCACTCGGTCGGGAGTAGTGATTTGTGGAGATTTTAACTGAGAACGCAGTAAGCCAAAATTAGTTTGAAACCCATTTTCAAAAAAGACGGTTGATTAGCTTAGTTTATTGCGAAAAATAGTTTGAGATTTGTTTGTGTTTTTTAATAATATTAATTGTGAAAATCTTGATTAATGTATGATAAAAAGGATTTAATGCAATATACGTGAAAATAATATATGTACATGAGTTTTTTTGAGAAAATAATTTGTTTATGATAATATAAATAATATTTACAATTGATGAATAAAATAACAATTAATATTAATAATAATATGATATAAAATTAATTTTACCAATAATAATAATTATTAAATAAAGAAATAAATAATATAAAGATAAAATAGAAGAAAATAGAAGAATTATATAAAAAAAAATACAAAGTAAATCAATTAACCAGGGGGTGGAATTTTGGTTATAGAGTAAAACTGTGGGGGTGCTAAAAGTAGACAGGGCTAGGCCCAGATATAAATTCCAATGGGGGTGTACCTGGATTTGTGTTTTAGTAATTATTGACAAGGAGGGTGCAGACAGTAGATGGGCTAGGCCCAAACGCAGTAAGAGGGGTCTAGATGGATTGTGTGTGGCGCGGAGTACAAAGTTACGGTGGAAACTTGGCCTACGGCCGTCTGATGAAGATCCAATAGATCTAAATGAAAGGTGCACGATAATTGATACGGACTCACATATATGGTATCTAAACAGAGTTTTAATATTATTTTTTTCATTTTTGTTTTCATTTACAGTCTCCCGTCAGTCTCTCACGAACCCTTCCTTCAACTTCTTCCTTCCCAAAACCCTAATGTCGATTCCACCCGGCGACGGAAACAAAACAAAACCCACCCCAAATCATAACCCCAACCCCAAACACCCCAAAACTAAATAAAAGAAAAGCTAAGGGTTCGTACCCACTCTGCGACCGTCTCGTTCTGATTTTTGAGCTTTTACGATTTGGGACTGATCCCCTCTTCTTCTCCATCTGTTTACAAGTTCCGGTTGTGGCTTCAAAGATTGATGGTGGTGTACGACGGAGGAGAAGTGGCTAGCGGTGGTTCAAGGGTGATTAGGGTTTTCGATCTGGAAACTCTAATCACTTTTTCTTCTGGATCTCCAACGATAAGGGTTCATCTGAATTTCCGTCTTCCAGTTTTTTCCTTTTTTCCTTCGACCTCTTCTGTATTCTTTTAGTTTGCTTTTTATAGGGTTAGCAGTTAGGGTTGTTGTTATAAATTGTTTAGCGTAGATTTAGGGATAATTAGAGAGAAATTAAGGTTTTGTTTTCTCCTCTTCCGATTCTGTGTGTTGGGCTTCTTGTATATCTTCTGAGATTTGTAATGAAAAATTATATTTAATGACTTTCGGATCTTAAAAATTAGGTTAGTTTTGATTCTGTTTTCTTTCTGTAAATCATGCTTCAGGATATATGAAGATTCAATTTCTGATTTGCAGTAAAATATATTTTAGATTTGATTTGGATTAATTTAAACTATACGAAGATTCAATTTCTGATATATGAAGATTTGAACAATGGCTGTTAGTGACTTAGGTTTTTTAGAAGATTTGATTTCATGGATATCTATTTTATTTCACTGTATAAAATAGAGATCTGACTTTTATCAAATCCAAACAATAAATGTTATAAAAAAACGTGCGTAATTCACACAATAGCATTTTTTCCTAAATTGGGCTTTGCATTACTCACTCTGATTGGGCCTTTTACTGCAATGCAAAACATTATCTGCCTATTAATTCATTTTCATTGCAACAAATATTTTTAGGATGAGTTGGGCCTAACTGTCCTTTGCAATTTGGCCCAACATATCTTTACCTAAAAAATCTTTAAACAAAAACTGTTTGATAATAACAACGTTTTTTGATCTAAAACAGTATATAAATAAAAAATTTCCAATGGGCTTGACTTTAGAAACTCAATGGGTCTGCGTCAATTCTTCTTCTACCCATCATTTTGAACAACCGCTTTGAGCTTAAGTCTTTTCTTTTAAAACATTGATCCAAACAAAAAACTCTTAATCAGAAACATCTTACCCAAATCTAAGATAAAACATAAACGTAAAATGGGCTAACTAACATCTTTGGATGGGCTTGTGATATATAACCATACCCCTCCTTTTTGCCATTTAACTACACGAAATAGGCCAAATTCTAATGGGCTTTAAATTTAAAGTCGCACCCCTTTTTTATCAATTTAACTTAAACAAGATTATGCAAATAATTATTGTTCTTTTGAAATAACTTCCATTTTCGAATCGCATGGGCCATTGGTCAACATGCTTCGTGAATGGGTTTATGAGTCTTTCTGATTTAGAAAGCTCCATCAAAATACACCCCTTAGTCTTGGATAAAGATAGGCCATCAGATACTGTTGTACCATCTTTAATTAAATATTTCTTCTATTTTAATCTCGAAAAATAAAATCATCGAGGTAGGACAAATTTGGGGTATGACATATAGCGGATGAATCATATATTAGAAGCGATCATAACGAGGGAATTTGGATAAATTATGACGTCCGCATTGCTAAGAAACGAGTAATTCATATTCCAACCAAGAAAAGAAAGATATGTTAGTGAAAGAGGCAATATAATAAAATGTTATATATTATGTCATTTTCAATAAATTTATATGCTCTTCTTTATTTGTCATTTGTTATATATTCAATTGATTATGGATTTTTATATCGGGTTTATGTTTTTCTTTATTATAGGTTAAATGGCTAGTAATGAGGATCACCCACATGATGATGCTATTGATGATGGAGATCATGCGACCATTACTGATCAGGAAGCGGAAATTAGACGGGGAATAACAGTTATGAAGAAAGTCATTTGTGATAGATACCGAGGCATAAAATTAGATGCACATTGGAGCCAAAGTGGCCAACTAATTGAGCCTAACGGTTCAACGGTGATAAGTTTTATTTGTGCACTTGTAGGGAATGAAGTTCCAATTACTTGTGATGATTGGAGAAAATAGAGTTGAAAGAAGCTAAAGAAAAAATTTGGAGTGAGATATAGGTACCATATTTAATGAAGTTCCAATTTGTTTTTAATGGTGATTATGTCTTTAAATTACTTGTACTAACGCACTTTGTGTATGTTTTTCGTAGAGGTCTTTCAACAACATTGATGATACTAGAAGAAATTTTGTCTCTGATTGGCCGGAAAATTACTAAGAGGGTTTAGGACTTTTTTAAATATCAATTTTCTTAGGGATGCGGATAAGATTGTACACCCGACAAGTTGAAAACCCGAAAGGGCGGCTTGGGCAAAAAAGGGCATCCTGGTGGGCTGAAAACCCGAAAGGGCAGTTCAGGAAAAAGTTAAGGATTAAAGCGTATAACTATGTCCCATGGAATCTCTACATCCAACTTTATTATCAAGGTCCGAGTTCAAATGATCCAAGATCAATCCAATCAACTTCTTTCAATGCTAAGGGGTGATGTTCGAGACATAGGGGCAATAGCGGAGTTGGGACACAATGATATCACTTCCACATGGCTATTATTTTTGCTTTCACTTTGTATTTCCTTTCATTCTTTCGACGATTTCCTCTTACTAGGATCTCTGTCTCTTTGTACAAAAACGCCTATTCCTGGGCAAAACATCAATACAAATATACTTTGAGGTGCAAACTTTTCTTTTCTTCTGTTTTGAGCGCACAAGCATCCAACGACTAAAATTGAATGAACATATGCATATGAACATGATTGAACTATTTAGCAAATGTATGCTTGAAAACAGTAACAAGAATCTCCTTAAGGCATTTAAAGATATCCTCAGAGTTATTTCATTAACATTATCCCCTCAGAGTTTGGATTCATGAAATTTCCAACCAGAGTTTCAACCTCCGGAAAATCCTCTCCTCAACTGATTTGAAGAAGTCTTATGGAGTCCCTTCCTAAAGAATACACCTCCTCCGTAGATCGTCAAATATTCTCTTCAAAAAAAATTATAAATTCCCAAGTTCGAGTTTACCCCTCAGACTAATATCAAGGGACCAAAACCCCTAATCCCTGGTAAAATCATTACAATCCTCAACAGAGTCGTTACTATTATCGCAAGTTGTTGCGAAGCCTGGAATCTGACCAGATAACAGTTCAACTTCATCCTTTCAAGCAAGTTACTACAAAGCCTAGACCCGACCAGATACTAGTTCAACTTCATCCCATCCAAACAAATTATCGTGAAACCTGGACCCGACCAAATAATAGTAAATCTTAATTTTAAGTTACTAAATGCCTGAACCCGGCCAAATAATAGTTTAACTTCTTCAATTGCTGAAACCTGTACCCTACCAAATAACAGTTTGAATTGCTGAGACCTGGACCCGACCAGATAACAGTTAATCTCAAGTTTAAATTGCTGAAGCCTGGAACCTGACCAGGTAATAGTTTAACTTCTTCTATTTTCTAGGAAACCTGGACCCGACCAGATAACAGTTAACCCCAAGTTCAAATTGCTGAAACCTGGACCCAACCAGATAACAGTTAACCTCAAGTTTAAACCTGGACCCGACCCGATAACAGATAACCTCAAGTTTAAATTGCTGAAGCCTGGAATCCAATCAGATAACAATTAAATTCTTCAAATTTCTGTGAAACCTGGAATCCGACCAGATAATAGTTAATTTCATATTCCCTGGTAAGTCACTACGAAGCCTGGAAAATGACCAAATAACAGTTAACTTTATCACCCCCAGCATGTTGTTGTGAAGCCTGGAATCCGACCAAATAACAGCTAAACTTTCTTCCTCTAGATAAGCTCCCCCAATAGAGAAATAACTCCTTAACTATATTCCCCGAGCAGAAAATCAACATTCCCCGCAGAGTTTCCTCAAAGCAAAGAGCCAAAATAATTATTCCCCAGCGGATTTCTCCTCAAAATTAGAAATTCCTAACAGGAAGCACTCTGAACAAAGTTTGAAGATACACATACTCTTCATCTCCAGTAGCAGTCCGAGATTTAACTTCCCAAAACTCCCCAACAATTTGTCAAGGATTTATTTTCCAGAAAAAGATGCACTTTAATTTTTCACATTCATATATCATATCACATACATAACAAATGCATATAGCATAATCTTATTTATTTTGAGAACACCATTACACCATGCACA
Organism: Vicia faba; assembly: GCA_948472305.1. NCBI lineage: Eukaryota > Viridiplantae > Streptophyta > Magnoliopsida > Fabales > Fabaceae > Vicia > Vicia faba. Next base: position 1,521,973,415 of record OX451738.1, read on the forward strand.
CATCTGCATGCAACTAAATTTCTTCCTTGCAGGAAGAAATCAATCATCAGTCAAGTCCTCTTCTGGATAGATTCACATATTCCAGTTAATGATAGGTAATCAATAGGCCTCCTCTGTTTAGAATTGTTTCCCTGATGAAGTCACCAACCACGAGACCTCTTATGGATCAGGTTTATCTCTCCCAGTTAAAAACAGGCAAAAGACATCTACAGTTTCAGCGTAAATGGACCAAATATTTATTCCAATACTTCTTCCAGTCTCCACCAATAGACATTCCAAATGCCATCATTAAGCCCATTCCCGATACGATCAACCGCATCATTGAGTGCAAATTTCTGAGCACTCTAGTGTTCAATCATCTTTCACCTTCAAGTCACGAATGGCGGATCCGCCAATCTAGCTCTTCAGGCTTAAGAAGATTGAACAGGGGAAACTGTTGTCTCCTAAAATTTCCCCTCTCATTTCTCAAGAAATTTCTCACAAGATCTTCAGTTGCTCAAAGTTGCACAAGGATTTATCAACTTAAGACACTTCCTCAACACTTATGACTCAAATTAGGGTTTGAGTTTGCATAAGGACAATGCAAATTTAATGCCTCATATTACTTTCATGGATCATTTTGGACCTTCAATAATGCTCATGTCAAATTTCAAGTCTTGCAGTTCAAGTTTGCTCAGTTAATTGATCAGTTGACCTAAAATCAACTGTACTGGGTTAAAAGTCAACTGTGGTCAACTTACAATCAAAGTTCATGATATTTTATCCATATCAACATTTTGAACTCATATGAACCATTTTGTCAAGTTTGGATTACAATTCCTCAAGAAATTTGATCAGATCACCAAAAGGGCAAAATGGTCAAAATTAGGGTTTTGACTGAGAAAGTTTAATTTTTGACTTTTGACCAAATACATGAATTATGGATTGAGACATGATATTAAGGATTAAAATGCATCATATTTATCTAACGACATGGTTCAAAACACTTCTCAAGATCAATTGATTGGTAATTGAAATTTGGTCAACTGATGAAAAAGTCAACTGTACACTGAAAAGTCAAATTTTCACCTTTTGATCAAAATCAAGTTTCAAAAATCATATTGTATCAAGACATGTCAAAATATTAAGATTGTTCATCAAGAAATCAAAAAGTCAAAATTCACTTGGAAAAGTCAAAATTTCTAAGACTTAGAAAATTTTCTAAGTGTTGGAAAACTTACCTTTTTTTTTTAATGATTTTGTGCCAAATTTTCATCATGATGAAAAATGATTCAAAGAAAACTTCCAACATGAAAGTTGTAGATCTTGAGGAAATATACAGCTTTGCTTCAAAAATCAAATTCTATAAATGCATGGATTTTAAGTTATAAATTCATGAAGACATGTACATGAAACAAAAACACAGTGAAATTTTGACCTAATTCAGGCAGATTTTTTACCTAACTTCTTGGACAAGTTTCACATAGTTCCAATTTTATTTTTAGAAAATGATTAAAATAGAAGTTGTAGAGGATGTTTTAAGCTTTACAAAATGTCAAAGAACTCATTGATATCATGTTTGAGCTAAGAGAATCAAAGCCATGAAGTTAGGATTTCATTCTTGTTTTGCAAGGCTGATTTTGTGATGAACATGAACCAAATCCATAACCATGCTGCATAATCTTCATTTTATAGGCCTCAAACTTATATATAACTCCTTAATTTAATGCTTACACAACTGATTGAGCTTTAATCCAAGTGTTTAAGCCTTTGTCCAATTGATCATTCCATTTTTGGAAGAAAGTAACATATCCATTCTTGAAAAGTGACTTTAATCACAAAGTCAACTTGTCTTGAGCCTCTCACTTGTTGTCCTGATCACACTCAACATCTAAAAATCAGAACATCCATGTTTAAACTTCTAACCACTCTACAATAGCATGGTATAAACATTGGAAACATGTTCTTCATGTTTGCTTCAAAAACAAGCAAGAGTGCCATAACTCATGGATTCAAACTCTGGCTTTTTGTAGCACTCAAAACCTCTTGCCTATAAATACATACACTATTTTCAAGATAAGACATGCATGTTCAAGCCCTCAAACACTCCCAAAGCCAGAATCATATAGCAAACCTCCATTATTGCATATTTTGGCCAGAAATCTCAAAATCAAAAACCACTCGTGCGTTTCTTGGCTTTTTGTTCCCAAAAGCTTCTAAACATCATACATAAACAATCCCAACACCTGTTATCCAAGCGTAACACCATATCCATCAACTTCCATAACAAAAAAAAAAGGTTTTGCATCTTGACTTCTCTAGCACGACTCAAACACTTCCAGCACTAAGTAAGGGTTGCATTAGCTTTCTGGGAACTTAAGGAAGCTAATATGATCATCATCATCACTTGAAACAAGCTCAAACTCATTCCACGATTTCTAGTTTTGAAAGTTATTTTATGAACTTTCATCTCTTCATTTAGGCATTGTTAGGCTTGCATTTTCAAAGACAAAATGTAGACATCATTTCCCTGAAGCTAACCATGTCCATAGTTTTCATTTATATTGCCTGAGCTTAGAGGATTTTGAGTTTGAAATTGCTGAAAAAATTAGGGTTCAAATTAGGACCAACAAAATTCTTGCTCATCTTTGACTTATAGTTTTAGTGAGTTACATTTCTGGAATCGTGATGAAAAGTAGAACAACTTTCATGTTTACCATTTTAATTTTCGTTGAGAAATGAGTAAGTTACAAGTAGTCTGGCTGGCACGAGGTTGAAGATGAAGTTCACGCCATGGAAGCGTTTTGTAATATAATTTTATGGTTTTAATTTTAATACCGGATGTATAGCCACCCTAGTGGTAAGGCAGCGTGCGTATATTGGTGAGGGCGTGGATATGAGCCCCAGCGCTGCCATTTTTATGTTTCTCCTAACATTTTCACTTCTTTTTTGTTTCTAGCTAGCGTGTTTAGGCCTATGAAGTGTTGGGCATTGTCATTTTTATTTTGCTAACCCCCCTTTTATTATACAAAAATGCAGACCCAATGTTTTTTTTTTAATTTCTTTTCTGATTTCAAAAACTTTTAATGGGCAGGCTTATCAAACAAAAACAATTTTTTTCCAATAAGCACCCAAATTTAATCTTTTACCCCCTGACTTCTTTTTTTTATTTTTTTTATTTTTATTTTCATTTTCTTTACTTATATTATTATTAATATTATTATTATTATTATTAATTTTTTTTTAGCAATTAAAAAAAAGACAAAAAAATATTTCTATTTATTTATATACTATTATATTCATACTTTATTTTTCTTTCAAAACAAAAAGACAAAAACTTTTTCTTAAATAACTTCTTTCCTTTTCTTAATTAAACAAATAATTAGACTTAGGTTTATTTCATTTTATTTTCTTTCTTAGTTAAAATTAATTTAGAACTTTTGACTTTTAATTAATTAATTTTTCACACTAGTTTAATTAAATTAAAACTATTTTCTACAAAACCCTAAAAAACTTGGTTCTTTAATCAAATTAATTTCTTTTCTTAATTAACTTAGATTTAATTTTTCCTCATTCTAATTGATTATTCTCCTTTTATTTAGTTACATCAAAATCATTTTCTTAACAAAACCCAGACAAAAAATCTATTTCTTTTCCATTTATATCCTTGTACATTATTCATTTAATTTCTTGTATATTTATTCAAATTCAATATGGTTGTAATAGATAATTATGACTAAATCTTTTGCACTCCCCATTTGTAAATTTATACACCCCATCCCCAAATGATGTAACAGCGTAAAAATTTACTTTTCGCAATTTATCGCTTTCGAATATAAATGCTAGTAATTAGGGTTTGTATGGAAAGATAAAAATCAATACTTAGAAAACCCTAATTCAAGATAAATCAAGCCTGAAATACAAAACACTTGCACACTTACACCTCTAGGGTTAACTCCACTTTGTCGCCTTAAGAAAAATGGTAATGTTATGCATGTGAGACACTTTAGCAAAAAATAATCAAAAACACAAGATCATAGTCTCTCGATGACGCTTCGAATGTTGCCTTCAAAATGATCTTAGACCCTTAAGAAAAATGCTAAGGTATCTCACAACATTGCATTTTATGACTATATGATGACCCATACTTGTCCATTCACATCCAATAATAGGGCTTCTTATTAATCAATGGTAAGATAGCAATAACTAGAGGAGGAGGAAAGGAACTAAGACTTTTTGAGTAGGTAGAACATTCATAGTTGCTTGCTCACAATCATTCTTCAAAACATCCTTCAAAACACACCAACACTTTCAAACATGAAATATTTTCAAAAGTCAACACTTTGTATGCATTCTTATAGAGACGAGAACCATTACAAAGTTTGCCTAAACAAAGGCACTATACTTTCAAAACCCATCACAAGCACATTTCAAATAAAGCATTTTAAAGTGAGCTAGCAACTAAGAGCCCGTAGATAACTACAGATGAAAAGAGTGCTAACACATTCCATTTTCATAACCTACCCCTCTGAACTCAAGAAAAACTCACAAAAGGTCTTTCCTGTTCTTTACACCCTTTCCTTTATTGGATAAAAGAAAAGTCGGTGGCGACTCTTGCTATCCGTATCATTTGCGATAAAACGCAAAACAACTAAGTCAGTTCTCCCATTGTATTACACTAGGGTTTAGGTTTAAGGTTTAGGAATATGGTTTTAATTTTTTCAGTTAGAGGAACTCGCCACGATTTTTAAGCTACGTGCCTACGTATTCTCTTATGAGGAATCAGAGTCTCAATTCGTAGTTCGAAGTTGTTTGGTTAGTTTTTTTACGAATTATAGAAATATCTCAAATTCTCCTTGAACCAAGTCTGAATGTGTGAATAGTGGAATCGTAGACGAAGCTCACAGTCGATAAAAGAAATTCCCATAATCCTTTTTGAAAATAAATATAAGTTTGCATTATGTTAATAAAAAAAGGATAGTATTTAATTGGTTAGATATTTTCGAATAAATGATGCAATATGAAAAAAAATAGATTTTAATGCATGAGAAAAATATTCAAAAAAATTAAAGTATTTAAAAAAAGAGTTAGTATTTTTTTAAAAAAAAGAGAGTTTAAATTAATAAATAAATAATTTTATGATTTATTAAAAATACATTAAATATTTTTAAAATATTGATAATGCAAAATGATAGAAAATAAATAAAGAAATGACATTATGAAAATAAATTAATTTTATTTACAAACGGAGGGGGGTGCAAAATTAGTTTAGGCAGTAAAACTTGGGGGGTGTAAATAGCAGGGCCTTAAATCCATATATTGGATTTAGGCCCAAAACGCATGGGGGTGAGGATTTGCACGTGGTAGTGAAACAAACTGCGCTGGGGGTTAGTTTAGCAATGGGCTACGCCCAAACGCAACTGAGGAGAGTTCATTGGGTTTGATACGTGCATGTATATGGAATTATGATGAGGATGCACGGTTTGGATTGTTTAATTATGATCAAAGGCCCATAAAGGGAGGGCGTATGGTAAAGGCGTGGGGATGAAGGCTCTGTATCGTGAGGGAGTTATATACAACAAACAACAGGGCCTGAGGCCCATTTTCTCCTTTCCCCTCTCTCCCTCTCTATGTTATTCTTCAAACAGAACAAAATTTTAGTGAGAGAAGCTCTCGCTTCTCTCTAGGAAATCAGAATTCACCCTGCCGGTCGAAAATCACTTTCACCGGCGGCTTCACCCTTAGCCACCGTAGGTAAACCCAGCAACAGCGTTGACCTTCATCTGGGTTCATATGAACCATAACAATCTCATCCAACCCTCAAGAACCCTAGCAATTATTCAAACCTAGAAACGTAACCCTTTAGAACCCTAGGCCAATCCCAAGAACCCTAACCCTAAAAACATGAACCCTAACCCCATAACCTAACCCTAAGTTCCAAATTTTACCTGAAAAATAAAAAATTTAACCCTCAATCATGCGATTACAACCATCAATAACAACAATTTAAACGACCTAAGCTAAGTGTTAGGCTTACCTGGTCCTCCGTAAATCTTCAAGCTCGATTTACTTTGTGCCTGCACTGGTTTCCTCCCTTGTTTGTTTTACAGGTACAGAAGATGACGACGGAAGCGATTATGAGGTTTTGAAGACGGTGACGATGCTACAGTGGGGATCTTAGGGTTTCTGTTCAGAAACCCTAGATCGGTTAGAAGAGAGGGGAGTTTCAGGAGCTTCTTCGTCTCTATCTCCTTCTTCTTCTTCTTCTTCTTCTTCTTTTCTTCTTCTATTACCACCTTTTTTCTCCTCCTCGGTCTTAGAAATTTTAGGGTTATTTATAGTTTTGTAGGGATTAGTATATTAGGAAATTGTATGTTGATTGTTTGTTATAGATTGGTGATTAGAGAAGATTATGGTAGATTTAAGTTAGATTTAGAGATTGATTTGATTATGTTGTAACTTTTTTTAGAAGATTTTGTTGTAATTGTATAAATTTTGATACGATTTGATTTGCATTAGTTTGTATTGATTTGATACATTTTTTGATTTAATCAGTACAATATCTATTTTTGGATTTGGAAATCACTAGGATACAGGGCGCGCAGGTGGGGGAATTAGGGTTTCAAAACCCTTGATTTTGACTTTGGTCAAACGTTATGATAATATAAAACATAAACTATAAAAATATTAATAATTAATAATAATTTAATAATAATTAATAATAATAATAATATTTAAGAAAAACAACAATAACAGAACTAAAAATAATTATAATATTAAATAAAAGTGTAAACAAAAAATATTTATGTAATTGATCAAAAAAGTCAGAAATTAACTTTGGATCACATGCATCTAATGGGCCTTCAAACACGTTATGGGTTATCTAATTTTAAGAGAAAACCCCCTTATGTACAATAATGCACCTCCCTCCTCTTATTATTTGAAAATGGTCAAAACTTAATGGGCCATTTAATTCAGTAAGAACACCCCCCCTTTTTGTACCATACGAACATGAAGCCAAAATGGGCTTAGTTGTGAGGCAAGCTAAGCCCAATACACCCCTATCTTATTTATCCAAAAAACAAAAGCAATTTTAATGGGCCAAAAAATTTAAATGTAGAATCATACACCCTTCTTTGCAACAAATACACCCCTCTTTCCATTTAAAATAAATTAAAAAACCCTTAATGGACCATCAGATTTTGATGGTCTATTTTAAAACCCCTTAAAACAAAACTATTCCAAATAAATAAGTTGAACAATACTATTAGAAATAGTAAAATTTAAAAAATAAGACCATTGAATTTGATGGGGGAAATTTTGGGTATGACATGATCATGAAGAGGAATGATGGATATTCCTTGATTAAAGATGTATTGTACACACCGGAAATCAAATGTAACTTTTATCACTTTCATACAGGGTATCAAATCGTCAGAAGACGAGAGCAAAATCGCCTTCATACCCTTATCAACCGCATTTAGATCATCGTAAGAGACCCAATGATATTTAGGAGCTATAGAGAAACAATCCGGAGACCAAAATCTATGCTTCTAGTCCATACATCCTACTTGCATGGCAGAAGTAGGAGAGATAACACATAATTTCTTGTAAGCAAGAGAAGATATACACTTAGCCAAGAAGTAGTCATTCTTGAAATACTTCCAACTATCGATGTAGACCTTGAAGATCTGGTTGGCACAACATAGAGAAACAAGCCCACAACCAACAACGTCCTTTGAGGCGGGACATACTTCAAAAAGGTGGAAAAAGAGGTCTCAAGAAGTTGAACCCATTTTCTCCTCATATTTATACCAGTACTGAAATAATCATACAAAACCCCAAGCATATGGATGAAGTTGTGAAGGGAAACTGCAGAGATGATCCAGAATGCCCTTCTCAAAAGAGGTTAGTGGAAGTTGAACGCCAACTTCCGAAAAATGCAGGAATAAAAAGGGAATAGAACACCATTCAAACTGGTGGCATATACTTTTCTCGGCCAGAATTGGGAAAATAACCCAATCGGAAGAAGCCCAGGTTTTTGGAGGACTAGATAATGTTTCTTTCCCTTGAACAAAAGCAGATTTGTGGGCTAAATATTCTGGTTTGACCAAGGAGTAATCTTCCACTGTTTTTGCTGCTATCAAACTAGTTAGAGGAGCAAACATTTAAGATTACTAAATGAAAAGGAATAATACGATGAGAATGGACGAATAAAAGGTGACCATGGAAAAGAGGAAAACTAGAGAACAATGTCTGGCTTTTGTAAGAAGGGTTAGTGCAAGGGTTGACGGTTCAAGCTGAGCAATATGAAAAAAATCGAGAATAATCTATATCTCATCCTTTCAATCTAATCGAGGGTAAGATACACTTAAATATCCTAGGTAGGGTAATCCTTCGCTAACTTGTATGCCTAGGATGACATGTTGACAAGCAGAAGTAAAAACGAATCAGTGACAAGAAAGGATTAAATGCCTCTGTCCCCCACAACTTCCTCTACATACTCTAAAACGTTTTAATTTTAAAAATAATGATGATGAATCCTTGGAAAGCCGACCGCAGTTACTAAAGACTCCCCGGTACCCATGGTGCATGGTGTTTACCGTGAAATTTAGTAAACAAGCTAGTCCTCCAAAATGGCTACTTGCATGAATCCTTGTGACATTGTTTGAGTGTTTGGTATGAAATGAAAGTTATTCTGATTTCTACTAAGTTAAAATGCCAAGTTTGTAGAAAATGAAGGATTTCGACTTGGTCAAAATCTTTGCAAAAAGTAAGGCGAAAAGGTAAAGACAAAAATGCAGGAAAATGCAAGTTAAAATAAAGAAAATTTGCTTAAAATGTAAAGAACATGGTGTTCATGATCATATATTTCGCTCAACTGACTCGTTTCTCGCTTGACACTTGGATACTTTGAGTTTGTGAGTTTTCGTAATGATGTTGACACCTCGAATACTAACACTAGAACTCCTATTTATACTAATGTAAGATTAACTATCTTCAACGACTTTCTCCTTAGAAGTCGACACGTCTTTGCTGCATGCATTTTCCCTTGGATTTGTCTCCACATGTACTTTCAGATAAGACCAAAAAACAATTATGTTGCTTTTCTCCGCTCCCAATCCATTACTGTCGAAGACGCATGCCAAAGTTTCCGTCAAAATCTTGACTACATCGTTTGTCATCGAAATCCTTAGACAATCACTCCTGAGGAAAATGCTAAGTCCACACTTCTATCTTATGCTTGAAACTTCAACTTCTTGGGTTGAAAGGGTAATGTCAAAATACTTTTTTAACCCTTCAGATTTTACTTAGTTTTTTCTTAGACCTTCTCTTCCATACATTGAGCTCATTGTGGTAGAAAATCGATGATAACACACGGTAAGTCTTGTGGGCAACTATTATGGGTCAACCATACCTCTCTCGAGCTGACCAATTTGAGATAACCCATTTCGAATCGTAGCTTCTAGGCCGACTACATTGTTATGCCTCTAGAGTCTTCTCCTTACCATTGAACTGTCCTACACCCTACTCTAGGAGAATTACGCCTCAAGCACATCCAACAGTCCTCCACATTACACGATTGAAAGATAGAGAGACAGTTATTCCTCTCCTCTATATATAGAAAATGACACCATTTCAAGTAACAAGTTTCAAACACAATTTGAATATTCTCTACTCAACGTTAGAAATGCTAACCTTGTAGATACACCTACACTCTGCCGCGTTAGAAGCTCTCCTCCACTACAACTTCCACATCTCTCTTTATTTTTTAATCCAGAACAGAACAATACATTTCGAATATGAATGTGATTTTACATCATAATTTACTAATTATCTTACTTTTATATGTTTATATATAAAATTAATTAATTCAAAAATTAATTTTGATCATCATAACAAAAAAACATACTACTCTCTCCATCCCAAAATATTTATCATACTAACACTTTCAAACATATTAAAAAAATATAATAAACGAAAGAGAGAATAATAATTTTATCAAATTATCCTAATTAGTTATTGATGTATTCAAATTATCATTAATACAAAATAAAAATAATAATAAATTAAAAATATCAATTATAATATATAATTTAAAGATAAAAATTAAAATTGAATTGAAAACTAAAAACCACACTTATTTTACAATGTTCTTTTACAAATACAGCACTTATTTTAGACTAAAGAAATATTAATTATAACACCCATTAACCCTATAACATACATTAATGATATCATGTCATGAGTGTTACATAAGCCGCCTAACATACCTACCTTTTATCTCCGTGACTCATTCACCTTTATCCTCCTATATAACAGGATCACAATAACAAATCCTAATCCTAATATAATACCATTTCTTATTTGGAAGTGCAATTTTTATGGGAAATACTAACTACTTTTTAAGTATTTAAAGTGATAATTTTTTTAAGAAACACATATATTTAATATATTAAAGTTTAAAATTATTAACTTTTATAAATAATATTTTTATAAATAATATTTTTATAAATAATATTTTATATTAAATATTTTTATATTAAATATTTTTAAAGAGTGTTTTCAAAATACTAGTCAATATGATCTATATTTTATTTTAATTATATATAATTTTAAAAATAATTCGATTTCTAAATAGAAAAATATTTGATTAGTGTTCATATTTTAATTTAAAAATGTTTGATTAATAGAATTTCATTTCTCCAAGAATTAAAATGAAAAGACAAAAAAAAAAAATTTATAATAATAAAATTAAAATTATTTAATTATAAGTAATAACATAAATAAACAGAATAAAAGATATAATTAATATAAATATAATAATAAACATTTAGAATACATTTAAAAAAAATCGAAATACACAGTTTACATAGAAAAGTGATAAAGTAAAAAGAAGAAAAAAATAAAAAATGTGCGTAACAGTTGCAGAGAGCATAAAGCTCAAAATGGTTGAGAATATACTTTACTTCCTTTTCCTCAATTTTCTCGTCTCCGTTACAACAGTTCCTTTCTTCTTATCACTTCCATCCTAAATTCTCTCACTTCTCTCCCAACTAACTCACTTTAAATATTTCTTCTCACTTCATCGTCCCAAACATTTTCCTTACCAATTAATTATGGACCTTGTTACTGCAACTCATCTTTTATTCACTGTAACGGTTGGACTTGTTATTTTCTTCATCGTTGCAAAACTTGTTTCCTCGGCAACCACCGACAATAACACAACAACAAAACATCATGTTCAGGAACAACCGGTTCTTCAACGGTTGGCGGTTCAGTCACGTCAGAGTAAGAGCCGGGTTCGTTTTGTTAAACCGGTTCATGTTACAACAACAAATTTAGAAACCGAACCTACCATCAGAGACGCTATTGTCAATTCCGATTCCGAAGTTGGTGTTGAGTTGCCACCGACAACGTCGAACGTTGACGAAGAAACTGATCACGGCGATATAGGAGTTGCTAAGGTGGAAACAGATTCTGATGTTGTTGAATATTTGCAGGAAACCGTAGTGAAAAGTGGCGATTCTACTGAACGGAGCATTGAGTGTGTGGAAGAAACCATCGGAGATGATTCCGGTGAGAAGAAGGAGGGAGAGGAAGAGGAAGAGGAAGATGATGAGGATTGGGAATGGGAAGGGATTGAGAGGAGTGAGGTGGAAAAGACATTTATGTCGGCTACAAACTTTGTTGCTGAGAAAGGGTATATTGGTAAATGTGTTGATGATTTGGAGATGGAGTTATATGGACTTGAGAGAGTTGCTATGGAAGGACCTTGCCGTGAACCTCAACCAATGCCGCTTAAACTCTCCGCACGTGCTAAATGGTATCGACTTTTCTTTTTCTTCTGAAATTTATGTTTTGTTTGTTCAATTGCGTAACTAATTTGCAATGTCTTGTTCTTTGGGTGCGTTCTGTTGTTTTGGACTATGTTGATTTTCAATATAGTAATGCTGTTTATTTAGTTAGTACTAAAATGTTGTCACACAACTAGGATAATTACAGAAAATTCATAAGTAAATGGTGAAGTTTATGTCAAATGTCTTTGTAAAAGTAACTCTTTACCCGGTTACATTGGCATGTTGTTGTTGGTGATGACTTGGGTTCCGAGAGTGTGGTTCTCTCAAGATCTCAAAGTCTCTCAGGTTTGAATTCTGCTAGGTGTTAACAATTCCTCTGTTGGATTATTTCATACAAAGTTTTCTATTACTATTCCTCTGTTGGATTATTTCATGCAAAGTTTTCTCTGACTTTAAATGGAGTTTCACAAGTGGACGGTGAGATTGATCCTCTTGAGCTAGTCTATTGCGGGGCCAGATACTATATTTTAAAAATAAAATTAATGCAGCTTACTTTCGTACTCTGTCTCTATCAAATGAATAAGTTGTTTCTACAATTGAATAGGAAATGAGGTTTCTTAAGTAACTCAATAGAGCCCTTTTTGTATGAAAACTGTGTTAGGTGATTCTAGATTAGAGTAGGAAATGAAAGTCAATTCTGCATAAGCTCAAAACACCTACTAAAATAAGCTACTTGATCAAATTTATAGAAATAAGTTGAGAATAACTTATGAAGATATTTTAAGGTATTTTTACTAGTTTTTTCATTCACTTAAGTGTTATATCATTAGATAAGCTCAAATAAGTCTTTCCAACACCCATTTAATCATGTTCTTCCGTGCAACTTTTACCAAATTTCATAGACAATAGAGTTATCATTTAGTCATATTAAGGAAGGACCCACCTTAAGATTGTCTATAGGGACCCCTTTATTAGTAAGTTGTACGTGTAGAAATTGCTCCAATCCAATCACTATCAAATTTTGTTTAGGCACAAAAAGATGATGAAAATTTGTTCTTAAGGGTTAGGGGTAAATTTGAATCGCTACATGAAAGTGCATAGCACAAAACTGAATCAAATATACTGATCCATAAATAGAAATTAGGCTATGATGCTAACAAAGGTTGTTCTCATGTATTTGATTGCTATTCCATATGAAGCTATGTAGCACCGACACCTCTACATCTTTGGAAAAAAACGTGTCTGTGTGCGTGTTATTACCGGTGTCGATATGTCACTGTCAATGTCGTGTCCTGGGTCTGTGCTTCATAGCTAAGAAGTAATATACTCAAATGCTCCAATTGGATGAATAAATGTAAGCAACAGATACCGGCGAGCTGTAGAAGTTATACGGTATAGGTTGGTTGCTAGTCATAATAACTGTGTTGAGAGAGCTGCTTTTTTATGAATAAACAACAGTACTGATTACGTTGTTCAAGGAATGCTTGGCAAAAGCTGGGGAACATGAGTCCAGAGGTTGCGATGGAGCAATATATCAGCCTTCTTTCCGATAAATTTCCTGGATGGATGAAAAGTACTTCTACTGTGAGTTTGTACTCTTGAGGCATATTGTGTTTTGATAACTTAAGTCACTTGAGCAATGGAATTGAGGAGTTTTTTGTTGTTATTATTTGCAGGGAATGAGTGAAGGTGAACCCTCGGGATCAGAAGATTCGGAGTCTGCTGCTCGTGATTCGAGCTCAGCTTTGTCTCATCCACAAGCGTTCTTAGCAGAAAGGTAACCTTTATGCTTCCAAGCATGCACTAACCTTTTGGTCAAAATATTGTTCGATTCAAATTTTGCTTCGCTGTGTCTCCTCAATCTTCAGTATATCTGATTTTATGTTGTCTATCTCTTGCAGGAAACCTGTTCAAGAATCTAAGTCTGGTGCCCAGGAGCTTATCCCATCTGCAGAGTCCGATTTCAAGAACAATGTAAGATTTTGAAATCATTCAGAATCATGATACATTGTAAAATGATCATCAATACCTTAGAATTATTTCAGTACAATTTTGTCGAATGAAACCAGTAAATATCATTCTTTTAGTGGTGAAAATATATTCGATGTTGCTTTCAAAAATTTTCATGTCATATTATTTCAGTGATTGAAAATTCATAAATAAGTTGCTCACGCATATAAGTTAGTTAGCATGGAAAATTTCAGGTTAAAAACTGATGGCATACTTCTGCATATATTCTGCGTCACGGGACATTTTCCTACATTCATTTCAGCTATTAGAAGACTGATTCCAAGATTATAGTAAGTTCTTTTTCGAATTATGCCCGATTCTTGAGCTGTTTGTTTTCTCCTCTGTTACTTCAGTTAAGTGTTGATTGTTGACCTGTTGTTCAATATCAAACCGTTGAAATGTTAATAGATATTTTCTGTATATAAATAAATGCTTGTAAATATGATCTTACTATGTGCGATTGAAGGTTAATAATTCCAATTTGTTAAAACAAATTTACAATTCATATCTTACTCTTGTGGAAACTTAAAAGGTGATTCAATGAAGCTCAATTCAAAGTGCCTAATTTTGAATGGCCTGCTTAGTAATGTGAAATTCATCCGTCCAAACTATTGTAACATTCGTTAGTTTTTGATTTAGAGCTAATATTCAATTAGCCTCCAACCATATGGAGTGAATGTGAGTTTGAAAAGCGCCTATGTAAGAAAAACACTTCTTGTCCTCTAAATATTCTCTTATATTAAATCTTCAATTGAAATAAATCTTGTAATATGGCGTTGCCACCTTTGCTTTTGTTTTTATTGCTTTGGACCGCTCACAAGACATGCACATAAAGGCCTAGTTACAAGCACCACGAGGAACAAGTGTGACTTTGCTCAAGCATGAAACATGTAATTTCGACCTCATGCAAACTTTCTATCGTTAGATTTAATTGGATTGTGATCCACGTAAATTGTTGGATTAATCGCAAGTAGTTCTAATTGTCTATAGACTATGTAAAACTTTGCATAGGTCAGATTCAAATATTCTATTCATTCTCACACTCAAACTATTTCTTATCCATTAAATGACTTGAGCGTTTGCAAACCTTGTAGAGTAGCCCTCGCTCTGCCGCATCAGAAACACACTCCACCACATCTGAATTTTATTTCGCTCCATCGTCAACTATTTTTGGTTCCATAACAAAATAATTGGTCGACTATTTTTGGTTCCATAACAAAACAATGGGCCAACTATTTTTTATTTCATAACGGAACAATGTCATCGTTCGTGGGGATATAACGTCTAAGAGAGCTACAATATCCATATTTTACTCCACCTAATAAGATCATTCATATCCATTTGGCTAAGAGAGCTACATTAACCAAATAGAGATCTCTCACACACAAGCCCCCATTCTTCTTAGACTTAACATCAGACTATTTCATCGAAGAAATCTTGGCCTCACCTTCACACCACCATAAAAGAATCTCCTCTGAATCTTGACTAACTTCTTCCAAACAATTTGAGGCATCTTTACGACAGAAAGGAAGAAAACATGAAAAGCATTCAAAACATAATTAAGAAAAGTAACTATCCCCTCAAGCCTGGCATGCCTATGACTCTAAGAAAGAAGTCATTTTTGCACCATATTAACTAAAGGTCCCCGAGTAAATTCTAGCTGAGGGTTGGCTCCTACTGACAACCCTAGATATTTGAATAGAAGGGAATCAATCTTGCAATGAAGAAAACTCTCAACTGCCTTTAAGAAAGAGGGATCAACATTAATCCCAATCAAACTAATAAAACTAACCCCACGACCTAAAACTAGCTTAAAAACTCTTTAAGATAGCTTTAATGACCCATAAATTCTCCATTGATGTATCTACCAAGAATAAGGTATCATCTGCATACTGGAAATGAGATATTTACAAATTAGATGTACTAACTATAAACTCATACTGGAGATGAGAGATTTACAAATTGGATGTACTAACTATAAACTCAGAGAGAAGCGATAACTCAGTTGCCCTCCTAACTAAACCACTAAAATCTCATGCCATAAGGAAAAGGAGGAAATGAGCTATAGATGCTCCCCCTGTTTCAACCCTCTTTGGATCTTAATCTCTTAAGTTGGGGAGCCATTGACCAATACAACTAGGATACCAGAGGACATACATGCTTTAATCTAGGACTTTCACTTATCATTGAAGCCATATTTAAGAAACATATATTCTAGAAAGCTCAAGCTGAACTAATAATATGTTTTCTCAAAGTCAACTTTAACGATGAGACGAGCCTTCCTAGAACACTTTGCAAAATCAATCGCCTTATTAACAACCAGCACTCCATTAACCACCATTCTCCCTTCTAAGAAGGCTGATTAGTTAGGAGAAATTAACTTATCCTTAACCACACCAAATTTCCCGGCGATAACTTTGGCTACCATTATAAAGAGATTCTACTAGAGAAATAGGGTGAAAATCTCTCTGCAGAGATGAATTTTTTAATCTTAGGGATACGAGTAAGAAAATTGGAGGCAAAACTACGAGGTAGCGATTCAAAACGATGAAACTTGGAAAACATAGTTCCTACCTCTAGCATCATCAAATTCCAAAATCTTTTGAAAAAAGAGAAGTTAATCCCATCAGGCCCAGGACATTTGTTCCCATCACATTGAGACACAACTCTAGCAAGCTCCTCAAGGAGGAAAGGGTAGGTTAAGGTCAAATTATCTTCCAAAGAGATGGATCGAAAAGGCACCTTGTCATGTCGAGGTCGGTCAACCATCATCTCCTTAAATCGCTCATAGAAATAATTAAAGACTTCCTGATGAATCTCAACAACCCCTTAAATCTAATTATTTCCTACCTTGAGAGTTAAGATCGAATTCCTTCATCTACTCTTAACTGAAGCATGAAAAAAAACTTGGATTAACATATCCTTCCTTGAGTCAACGAACTCTCGATCTTTGAGACAGTTGGAAATCCTCCACCTTAAGAAAAACCCATAAATAAAGGGTGTTTTTAGACCTAGTTCCAAATTCCTTATCAGATAAGGCCCTCTGCTCGGTCTGCAAGTCCATATTACCGATCACAACTCTACAAGACTCAATTTGGAAGTCCAAATTATTAAAAAAATTGTGTGTTCCAACCTTTAAGAGATCTAAGCTTTCTTATTAGGACAAAGGCCTTCCAACCCAAATTGGGAAAATAGGAGCAAGACCTAAAAACCAACTCAAGAAAGTTTGCGTGTGTTGTACCCCAAAATTTCCCCTCCCATATTTCTCAATACATATCAAGTGAGGTCCTCAAATTGCTCAAGGGAGTCCAAAAGTTGACCAGACAAACTCTCTCCTAAGGCAGTCTACTTCAAATTAGGGTTTCATTTTGCATCAAGATGCTTGAGTCCAAAGGATCCCAAATGCTCACCATTGTCCTAATATGTTCTCAATATCATCCATGTCAAGTTTCAAGCCTTGCAGAGGAAGTTTGCTCAG
Source organism: Vicia faba (assembly GCA_948472305.1). NCBI lineage: Eukaryota > Viridiplantae > Streptophyta > Magnoliopsida > Fabales > Fabaceae > Vicia > Vicia faba. The sequence continues at coordinate 1,521,990,683 of OX451738.1, forward strand.
TCAATTGATCAAATACCTAGAAATCGACTATGCTAGGTCAAGAGTCAACTGGGACCAACATACATTCAAACTTCAATATTTTTGGTCAACATCCTAATTTTTAAGTATTATCCATCATTTGATCAATGGTTGATCATGATTCATCAAGGATTGCTCACAATTCATCAAAACCCAAAAGTTGCTAAATTAGGGTTTTGTAGGAAAAGTCAACTCAACTTTGACCAAGCATAACTTTCTCATATTTTATCAGAAATGACCCATCCAAATCTCATTTTGAAGAGAATGCAATTCCCTACAATTCATCTTCATCTCCCAAGTTCAAAATATGCACTCACAAAAAGATATGAATTTTGACATTATAGGTCATTTTGAAAAGTCAACAAAAACACCTTTTGGGTCAAGGATTCATACATAAACATGGAAGACTCAATTAAGATGAGACAAAAAGGGTTGCTTATAGGACATCCTAAGCTTTCTAAAAAGTCCAAGAACACCCCTCTAGGGTCAAAATTGAGAGAGTTATGCATTGGTCAAGTTGACCTTTTTTGCAAAATTGCCAAAAGTCAAACATGTTCAAATTTGCATCTTTTGCTAAATGGGCCCAACTTTTTATGCTTGTATATCATTTCTAACATAGTCCATGACCTATGGGACCCTCCATGCTTTATTTATTCATTTATTTAATTTATTTTGATTTTTATTCATTTAAAACTCAAATAAAATCAAATAAATCCTAATAAATCATATATTGTATTTTAGGGATGATTTGTGCATTGAAAAAAGATCTCATATGCTGTCAATTGAAGTTCAACTCGTGCAAAGGCAATTTGGTTTGAAAAATATTGGATTTGAGAAAAATTGGAAAGGAATCCTATGCATTGAAAGAGCAAATCAAATCTCCATGATGAGCAAGATTGAGGTCGTTTTTGTTGACCTAATAAGTTGTGCTACATATATAGAAGCAAGCCAAGGAATATAGAGGTTAGAAGCAGTCGTGCAAAGAGAGAACAAAACTCAAAAAAATTCAAGAAAAGTGGTAATCCAATTTCCATATTAGAGACCAGATCGTGCCTCTCTCACATTGCCAAGAGGTTGTTGGACGTTCCAGGAGCATTTTCTAATCAGATTCAAGCCTTTTCACGTCTAGAATTGCAAGATATAGGTATCACGACATGCTTCCAAATTCGAATTCAGTTTCATTGATTCACTCATCCATTGCATATTTTAATGATATATTTGTGTTTGTCTTTGAGTTTGCAAGCTTTTGATACCATTTAATTGTATTTCTAACGCTTGTACGTGAAATTGCCATAACCAGGATTTTATGTTCTTGATTAGGGCTTTGCAGGATAGGCAAAATTGGGTAATGATTTTGGTACCAGGAGACTCGTGAGGTTGAAACGAGTAGAATGGTACCAGCCTTGGCCATTTATCTTGAACGCACGCGATTTTGGAGATGGACATGGATGTACCTACGGCCAGTGTCTGTAGGTAAAAGTCAGTTTACCAAAAACGACGGATGGGAGGTAGACGATGATGCGTGTCATCCTTTGGTTGGGCAGTTTGAAATTCCGCGCGTTTTTCTTATCTAACCATCGTGTTTGATATATTATGTATTATTATTATTACATGTACAACTGAAGCGCGTAGCTCAGATGGTAGCGTCGGGGTGGAAATATGCATAAGGATCTGGGTTCGAGTCCCAGGTCCCAACCTTTGTTCTTAATATTTTTCCACAGGCAATCTAACGCTTTGCAGGACAAGGTGCTCACCGTGCACCATCAAGATCTGGCCCTTTGATTCATCAATGTCCCCAGATCAAACATTCCACCTTGGAAGGACCACCATGCACCTGAGTCAAACATGCATACTGGATTAGGGTGAAGTCAAACAGGCCCCTGTCCATTTGGGCCCAGAAATTCAGTTCTAAACCCCCTTTTCCAACAAAAACCACCAGGGCCATCTCACCTTTCTTTCTTTCTTTATTTTTAATTCTTTTAGTACCTTTCTTTTAAATTATTTTAATTGACAACTAATTATTCTTTTTCATAAAAAATCATAAAATCAAGAAACCAAAAAATTAGAATTAGACCTTTTTTATCAAAATTAATTTTGTTAATTTAATTTAATTTAATTTAGTTTAACTTAGGGCAATTTTACCTTTTTTTTATGATTAAAACTAATTAGAAAATTAGGTTAAATTATTGATTTAATTCTTTTATTTTTTCAAATAAACAAAATACAAAAAATAGATTTTAGATGGAATCAATTTATTTTTAATTTAAAATTAAACTTAGAATTTTATCTTTAATTTTAAAAATACCTTTATTTTCTTAAAAACATAACAAAAACTTGTTTTTTCAATTAATCACAATTAGTTTTAGGCAAGGGTCAAAATCCTAATTATCTCGTATTCGATTCAACGCGCGCATATCATTTATTTTGTCAATATTTCTGTAAATGCTCATGGTTTGTAATAGTTTAACCTAGGTTTTATTTATCCCTTTTTCCCGGGGGTTTTGGCTATGTAATTAATTCCCCTCCCTGAAGCCTTGTAATAGCGTAGATTTACTTTCTCGCATCTTAATTTCTGCCAATATTTAACTATCTAGATGTATGTTAATAGGATTGTATGACAAGATTGCATGATAATTTAATACAGTTAGAAAACCCTAATGTGCAAAGATAAATAACCGACACAAATCACTCGCACATATCACTCTTAGGGTATACTCTCACTTCGGTTTCCTTCGGTAAACGATCATTAAGCATATGGTGTCTTAGTGGTTGCCCTCCTGTCTAAAAAGATCAAATGTCCCGTTCGAATGTTGCCTCGGAAATGTTGCCTCGAAAATGTTGCCACGAATATGATCTTAAGACTTTAGGGTTATTACTAAGATTTCCTAATATTGCTTTAGTGATGGTACGTCCCTTTCGAATTGACCCTTACAACTCCAACAACGGTGCTACCTATTTCTCAAATAGTAGGATAGCGCTGTCTAAAGGAAACGAGAATAGAAACAATCTTTTTTCGAGTAGGTAGATGCTAGTAGGTACTTGCTCAAATCAAAACTCTTCACACTTACACATTTTCAAAACAATTTTCAAAACAACTTCATCACATCCTTGAGGACTGATACAAGGGTTATCACGAAGTCAAACTTTTCAAAAAGAAAGCACATACACAAGCAATTTTAAAAAGATGAGCAAGTACCTAAGAGCCCATGGAAAACCATGGATAGAAAGGGTGTTAACACCTTCCCTTTTTATAATCTACCCCCCGTACTCAGAATATCTCGAAAAAGGATTTTTTCTGTACTTTTTTCCTTTCCAATTGGATTAAATAAAAGTCGATGGCGACTCTTGCTTACCGCGACATTTTGCAAACACAAAACGTAAAACGCAAACCAGCATTTCAAACCAGTCGGTTCTGCCACCTTATCACAGGGTGGGAGAACTAATTGTTATTGAATCCAAACGATTTCAGACCCCGCAATTAATTTTCATAGTTCAGATTGACATGACAATGATTCAATACGTCTCTAGGGAGGATCCACTGAGCAAATGTTCTCTAAGAATTCCACCAACCATTAGAAATCAGAATCCGGTCGAGTCTACTAACAACCCCTCCATTAGGTTGGAATTAGGTAAACTTCCTACATAACTCAGGAAGATCCAACAAATTCATATGAGACATAAAGGAGAAAAACAATACACTCTTCAAAACTAGAGAAGTTCGAGGAGCCGTCGAAACCTCTCATATCACTAGGAGAGCTAGTCGATTTGAAATAACCTATGACACACCAAATTTCACCTCGAAAATACAGGCTTACTGTTACCTTGAAAAATCTTAACACAAACCAGCACGCATAGTAAATGAGAATATCCTCATAAGCTAAGGGTTATCCTCTAAAATAAGGGTTTTTTTTGGGAAATTGAGGACAAAGTGTTTGGAAATTTGGTTTCATTAAACTAGATTTTTTGTCTAAAGGGAATGTCACGCCAAGTTGTCGAAAATGAGCCAGGTTGACCAGAAGCAAATAAAAGAATAAATGCCAAGGAAATGATCGAAATTGGTTTAGTCGACCGGAGGACGAAAGGCAAAGAAAATAGTCGAAATTAGTTTTTGTTAACTATAAGGGTTTCTGGACTTAGAAGAGTTGTTGATTTTTAAATCTTGCCAAAGGGAAAGTGTCGAAGCGAGTCAGAAGCGGTTTATTTTCGGAAGCTGGGAGCGAGAAGATTCAAATTTCAAAGTCATCAGCAGTTACCAGCAGTTTACAAATTGTTTAAAGCGCCAAATAGGTGGCAACATCCAGTGAAGCGGTTATCTCAAGTTTTTAATATGCTCCGTAGATTTAATCTAGGCAGTTACATTGTAAATACTATAAATAATCAGATTTATTGTAGTTTTTGGGTGTTCACTTGTATGCTCAAATCACTTGTATGCTCAAATCACTTGTAAAAACTCTGTCATTCCGAGCGTTAGGAAACAAAGAGTGAAGAAGTGCTTGATGTACGTGAATTACCATTTTTATTTCAATGTAAATCCTTTATTTTTCAATTATCTCTTTTGAATACTTTATTTGCTTTCTATATACTGTCGAACACAGTCTTTACGTTATTTTCTACTTCGCACAAACAATTCAATGCTCTATGTCGGCCACGAGTCACCGGTCAGTTAGTTTATTGAATCTTATTTTTGTTTAAATACCTTCTGTTGCTCACGAGTCACCAGTCATTAGGTCGATTCATAGTGTGGAAATTCGTTATATTTGTTCCCTTAGTCACAGAAAGCTGTTTCCTTTGACAAGGGTTTCGATAGAATAAGTATAATAATAAAACTCTTAGCACATGTCTTAAGATCAACTGGTCGATCTTGCTAATTACCCTTAATTTTAGGTCTTTCGGAGGATCAACGGTTGCTTACCATTTTCCACAGTAAATAAATTGGCACACCTGGTGGGACCTTAGTGCTAAGAATTTGTCTTAGGTGTATGCAGTTTAGAAATGGAAAGTTAACCAAAGAGTATAATCAACCATCATCTAGGAAGCATATATCAAGAATGGAAATTCTCGATAATTCAAACGTAGATGAAATACCGTCACGAATTTTAACTACTATTGGTCCAGTAGTTTCTCAAGTTTCACCTTTTCCTCTAGTCGGGTCAACTGCAGCAGGTCCCACATAATTTCTCAGGCTCCACCGGGAAGCTCAAGGCCTGTAATGACTACGACCACCATTCCTAATGCGCCTCATTTTGGTAATGTGGATCCTGTTTATGGAATGGCGTATTCCATGTTGCCAGGATACCAGTCAACGTCGAGTGCAGCAGTGGTGTCAGATAATGTTCAAAATTTGAAATCCCCTTTACAAGGATCTGCACAAGGAGGAAATAATAGAGGCAACCAAATTAGAGGAATGTCGTCTCAACCAATAGTACCGTCTCTCACTAATACTTCAGTAGCAGTGTTAAGGCAACAGATGGATGATAGTAACCATGAGTTGGTTAATATGTTAACCAAATAAATGGGTAACATATTTAATCCTATAGTACAAGAGTCGGCTGAGACTAATAGGAAGGCCGCTAAAACAAATAGGCAGGTGATTTCCCAATAAACAGGTTTGTGTAATTTTTTAGGCGCTCCCCCAGCACCTATTCGACATGTGCCACTTGTTCGACTAGATCTCCTTGGTAAAATGGACATAGAGGAAATACAAGATGAAAATGTACATCAGGGACAAGCTCCAGTACCTCCAAGGAATTTGATTGTCGATCCACCTAGGGCATTAATACTTCGACATCAAGAGGTTGATCAAATTGTTGAACAAATTCGACAAGAGGATTTAGTCGTAGAAAATAATCTAACCACCATTGTCGAAAGAATTATGGCCAGGAATGGTATGAATACCAACACTTCAGAGGCCAACATATTCTTCCCCTTTGTCTGAATATATCTTATAGACTGAAAACCCTAGAGGATGGAAAATTCCCAAGTATAAAAAATTTGGGGAGAATCTGGAGAGTCGACAGTAGAATATATTATTAGGTATTTGACTGAATCTAGGGATATGGAGAATAATAAAAACTTAAGGGTAAAACATTTTCCTTCTTCCCTTTCTAAGGCAGCCTTCACGTGGTTTACTACTTTGCCTCCAAATTCGATTGACTCATGGACTAGGTTGGAAATTTTTTTCCATGAACAGTTTTATGAGGGTCATTCGAAAATAAGTTTGGTTGAATTGTCAAACATTAAAAGAAGGTTTGTTGAAACCATTGACGATTATCTAAATATATTTAGGTCATTGAAAGAGAGATGCTTTACTCAAGTTCCAGAACATGAGCTTGTTCAAATGGTTTCTGGAGGTTTAGATTATTCCATTAGGAAGAAAATAGACCCAACCTTCGTGAAGAGTATGTCACATTTAGCTGATAGAGTTCGACATCTAGAGCGTCTACGACTAGAAAAAGTCAGACATACTAAAGCTAGGACTAAAAAAGAAAAAGTAGCTTTCATAGATTATGATGACACAGATCCCATTTGTGAAGCCGATTATACCTCACCAACAGAGCCAAATGTCGACGTGGGTGAAATAAAGTTAGGGCCAACATATGAATGTAAATCACTATTTCCTGCTAAAGGAAAAAATATGGTCGAAAACAATCCAAAATTTCCAGCGAAAATTTATACGTTTGATGTCACTAAATGTGAAGAAATTTTTGATTTGTTAGTTAAAGATGTTCAAATTTTAGTATCCCCAGGTGCTAAGTTACCACCATTAGAACAGCGACAGAAAAAAGGTTTTTGTAAATTTCATAATTATCTTGATCACACAACCTCTCAATGTTATCTTTTCAGGGATCTCGTACAAAAATCGTTGCAAGAAGGTAGATTGAAATTTGCTGCATGGAAGATGAAGATTGACACTGATCCTCTTAGGCAAGAGGAGGCTTTGTTTCTTGACCCTGTTGGCATCAACATGGTAGAAATTACTGAATTCCCTGATGATGATATGGTCGAAGAGGGTACTGGAGAAATTCCTGATGTCGACTTAGCTGATGTGTACCCAAGGCCTGAAGAGGACTTGTTAGACTTCCTTTACTGTTGTAAGAACAAAGGTTCACAAGCTTGCTTGTGTCCCAGGTGTGGCGCCTTGACTGATAAAATAGCTGCTGAAAATTTCCAGAAGTTGCAGTTAGAAAAGAACAAGGGAAAACTGTACAATCAGAGGTTCCCTACACCAAGGGACCCGAGAAGAATTGTGGGAGACTCTCATGCCAAACTAAGGAGTTATATTCCTTCAGCAAAAGCTCCCAACGATACTTAGATTAAGCCTCAAGGGAGAATGGGAGCACCAATTGATGGTGCTATTACTAGAGATCCAAACAGAGGAAAGTTGGCTATTAACTATCGACATGAGTTTAAATCTGAGAGGAAAAGTCATGTTTCTGAAAATTACATGGGGAAGAATCCCGTGACTAGAACTCAATGGAGACGCTTCCAACGTCGAAAGTAGGCTGAGAGGAAAGCATCTGCTAGCCAGATTGCTGCAAACAAAGCTGAAAATCAGAAGCAGTATAAAGTGAAGGTCGATTCCTCTGCAAAAGAACTAATTAAATAATTCGTGAGTCGACCAGTTGCTAAGTGTTCTGAAGAAGCTACTGATGATTTTGAGTCTGAGTCTAAAGAAAGTTTGAATATCTTAGTAAATATGGTATCAATTCTCCCAGCAGAATATGATTGCTTAACTGAAGTGGAAGATTTAGCAAACATTGATGCTGAGGAGATGGCTTTACACAAGCCAACATGTTACTTTGTAATGAATAATGGTTCGATTGAGAACCAAGATGCGTTCTTCAAAAAACCAGATATGGCCATGAGGAGCCATTTGAAGCCTCTTTTAATAAGGGATAAGCTTGAAGGGGTGGATATCAACAAGGTGTTGGTAGACTATGGTGCTACGGTAAATATTATGCCACACCACCTATTGCATAAAATTGGTAAATATGACACTGATGTTAGATCTCATAACGTGGTCTTATCAGACTATGAAGGAAGGACTAGGAACACTATGGGTGTGATCCAAGTTGATATTATTGTCGTCTCCGTTACTAGGCCGACTATATTCATGGTGATTCAAGGCAAGCCAAGTTACAACTTCTTAGTCGGGAGGGAATGGTTGCACGGTGTAGGGGATGTACCATCTTCTATGCAACAACGTTTGGTGATTTGGAAGATGGTATCATCGAGAACATTGAGGCTGATCAAGGATATTTTAGGGCAGACGTGAACAATGTCGGAAAGAAGCAATTTGACAGGAAATTAGCTAACATTTCCCCATATCAACCTGCTGAAGATGTGCATGCCGACCTTGATGAGGCCTTTGTTTCGTTAAAGTTACATGAGACCCATGGTTTTATATGGGATGTGGAACGTCTTGAGGATCCATACTGTAATAACCGGCCGACTGGCTAGGGAGACACCAATGATGATGTCTGAGCTAAATGCTCTAAAAAGGATTTTGGTGTATATTGCCAAAAGAAAAATAAATTCGGCACTAGAGGCTGAAGAAAATATGGCTGTCGAAGCCAATAAGACACAAATTCTGAATGAATGAGCTACTTTGGCTATTAAGCTAAAACCACCAGATAAAAACAAAGTGGTCGAAGAAAACATCAATAAGCAGCGTCTGGACTGCATATATGACGAAGAACCCTTAGGCTTCGAAAAGGATCCGATGGCACCAGAAAGAATGCAGCCACAAGACCCTTTAGAAGAAATAGATCTTGGTGAAAAGGGAGATAAAAGACCAACTTATATCAGCGCCAACATCTACCAAAAGTTAAAGTCTGGGGTAATATTTTTATTAAAAGAATTTAAAGATTGTTTTTCTTGGGACTATAACGAAATTCCAGGTTTAAGCAGGGATTTGATCGAACTAAAGTTTCCAATAAAAGTTGGAAAGAAACCAGTGAAGCGGACGTTTTTCTCCAGTAATAATGTACAAAACCAAAGAGGAGATAGAAAGACTCCTCAAAAGCAGATTCATAAGAACTGTAAGGTATGTCGACTGGTTGGAAAACATAGTTCCAGTAATTAAGAAAAATGGAAAATTAAGAGTGTGCATTGATTTTAGAGATTTAAACGCTGCCACTCCTAAAGATGAATATGCTATGCCTGTGGCAGAAATATTGGTCGACTCTGTTGCTGGTTTTAAATATTTAAGTATGCTTAATGGTTATTCTGGTTATAACCAAATTTTTATTGCAGATGAAGATGTGCCGAAGACGGTGTTTCGCTGCCCAGGGGCATTGGGAACCTATGAATGGGTTGTCATGCCATTCAGTTTGAAAAATACCAGAGCGACATATCAAAGGGTAATGAATTCTATGTTTCATGATTTTATCGAAGATTCCATGCAAGTTTACATTGATGATATTGTAATAAAGTCAAACAGTAAATCGACTCATCTGCACCACCTTTGAGAGTCTTTTGAAAGAATGAGGAAATATGGATTAAAAATGAATCCATTAAAATGTGCTTTTTGTGTGCAGGCAAGTGATTTTCTTGGCTTTGTGGTGCATAAAAAAAGGCATAAAAGGGAATCATAGCAAGACCAAAGCCATCATGCGTCAAACCTCCGTCGACCAAAAAGGAACTTCAGTCTTTATTGGGCAAGATAAATTTCCTAAGGAGATTCATATCCAACTTAAGTGGAAAAACCAAAATACTTTCACCACTACTTGGTGAAGCCTCCAATATTGGCACCTCCTGTTAGACATATGCCTATGAGGTTATATATTGCAGCCTCAGATTCGACTATAAGAAGTATGTTAGCCCAACAGGACAAAAAAGGTGTTGAGAGACCTGTATATTATCTTAGTCGAATGCTTAATGATCCTGAAACTAGGTATAAGGATATAGAAAAACTATGCCTTTGCTTGTATTTATCTTGTATTAAATTAAAGCAATATATAAAGCCTGTTGATGTGTATGTATCTTCTCATTTCGATATTATTAAGCACATGTTATACAAACTGATTTTACATAGTCGAATTGGTAAATGGGCTTTAGCATTAACAGAGTATTCTCTGACTTATGTGCCCTTAAAAGCAATGAAGGGACAAGTGGTGGCGGATTTCTTGGTCGACCATTCAATGGTTGGTATGCCTCAAAATTATGTAGATCTAGCACCATAGAAATTATACTTTGATGGTTCTAGCCATAAAAATGGAGTTGGAATAGGAGGAATTATAATTCCCCCAGTGGAATTCCAGCAGAGTTCAAGTATAGAATCAACGACATATGTACAAATAATGAAGCAGAATACGAGTCTTTAATAACAGGACTTGAACTACTGCTAGAATTGGGGGCAAGGAACGTCGAAATTATGGGAGACTTTAAATTAGTAATTAAACAAGTATCAAAGGAATACAAATGTGTTAAAGCAAATTTAATCATGTATTTTGTGATTACTATTAGATTGCTAAAGCAATTTGAACAAGTGAGTATTCGACACATACCTCGACGAGAGAATGAAGAGGCTAATGACCTAGAACAAGAAGCTTCAGGATACAAGAAAGACCAAAATGAAGAACTTATTCAGGTAAGAAAGAAAGTTCAAGCAACTTGGTTATCTCCTTCAGATTTATCAATAATAAGGTTAGGGGCTATAGATGCCAAAAAATTTCAAATTTTAACTGTTGACACTGGGCAAGAGAATGATTGGCGAGAACCATTGGCTGACTATTTGTGCATCCCTATAGGGTCAACGGATCATAAGATCAAGTACCGCGCCCCTCAATCATGTTTTGATAGAGAACGAATTATTTAAGAAAACTGCTGAAGGAATATTGCTTAAATGCCTTGGAGAAAGTGAGGCATATGTAGCAGTGTCAAATGTGCATAGTGGAGCATGTGGCGCACATCAAGCAGGACACAAAATGAAATGGATTTTGGTGCGTTCAGGTGTATATTGGCCTTCAATGATAAAATATTTCATCCAATTTGCTAAGGGTTGTCAAGAATGCCAAGTACATGGGGGCATACAACATGTTCCTGCTATTGAATTACATGCAATTATAAAACCCTGGCCATTCATAGGATGGGCCTTAGATGTGATTGGAGAAATAAAACCAGCATCATCAAAACAACAAAGGTATATTTTAGTTGGTATTGATTATTTTACAAAATGGGTCGAGGCAGTAGCCTTAACAGATGTCGACCAAGAAGCTGTTATTGATTTTATACAAAATCACATCATATGTCGGTTTGGGATTCCAGAAACAATTACAACCGACCAAGGATCAATGTTTACTGAATAAAAATGCAAGAATTTACGCAAGAAGTTGGAATTAAATTGTTAACTTCTACTCCTTACTATGCTCAGGAAAATGGCCAAGTCGAAGCTGCCAATAAAGTAATAATTAGCCTAATTAAGAAACATGTAGGGAAGAAGCCAAGGAATTGGGATAAAACACTAGATCAAGCCTTATGGGCATGTAGAACTTACCCTAAGGAAGTAACGGGAACTACTCCATTTCGACTTGCATATGGGCATGATGCAATATTACCAGTGGAGATACATGTTCAGTCAATAAGGATCCAAAGACAACATGAAATACCATCTGGATATTACTAGAATATGATGGCGTACGAACTTGTCGACTTAGATGAAGAGAGGATGTTGGCCCTTGATTCGTTAATAAGACAGAAAGAAAGAGCTGCCAGAGCTTATAATAAAAAAGTGAAAGATAAAGTATTTGTTGTCGACGATTTGGTATGGAAAGTAATATTACCTATGGACAAGAACGATAGAGTCTTAGGGAAATGGTCTCCGAATTGGGAAGGGCCTTTTAAAGTGATGAAAGTTTTTTCAAATAATTCCTATGAACTTGAAGAGTTAGCCCCAGATCGACGGATCTTAAGGGTAAATGGTAAATATTTTAAAAAATATAAGCCCATTCTTCAAGAAGTCAGAATTTCGATGGAATGAATATCCGTCGAATTAATAAGCTGGTAAAATTATGTTCGAAACCAGCAAATTAAAAACATACATAAAATGTGTGCAATAGAGGAAGATGTATATAAGACAGATAAAGAAAGGTTCCATTAAAATTTGGCTTAAAGCCATAAAGAAATCATAAGACTATTGATACAATGATTAAAACTGTCTGAATCTGTTTTGGAATGACCGTAGTTCACCATGGAGGCTTACGGCCTGATATTCAAAATCTTCTGCTTGAGTCCTAAGTGTTTCAAGCTCCGTTTCGACAGAAGAAATTTTTTCACTTACGGCCACAACATCCATGGCCATTTGGTCAGCCTTTGCTTGAGTTGGATTAATAATGTTATTGATCTCTTCCTCTTCCCTGGCAATCGATTATAATTCCTTGTTAAGAGAAGAAACTTGGTCACGTATTTCAGCAGCTGTTTTCTGTTTGGGACTCAGTTCCCATTTTTTCTTTTCAATCATTGCTAATAAATCAGTGATTTCCCCAGTAGCTTGCACCATCATATCCAAATTCTCTTCCACGAAAGCTTTCTTTGACTCGACCGCTTCCTCATTTGCCCGAACACTTTCGACATTTTGGAGTAAAGGAATAAAGAATTTCTCAAATTCCGTTATCATAAACATGGATGATTCAGCAATGTTGAGCCCTTTCAATTGAGTAAGAGAGTCTGAAAGTTATAGGCCAAGAGTTGGATCAGAATGAAGCATATGAGGCAAATCAGGATTCAAAGCATGAGTCTGAATTTTAGTCATTAGATTTTTGGCTTTGATTGCTTCAGGACTCATCTTGTCATTATGTGCTTGAGACTGGTCAGAGTCAGAAGAAAGAGTGCGAGATCTCACGAAGTGACGCAACCTAGTAATTGCTTCTAGAGTAGAAGGCTTGACTCCCATGTGTTTTGTAGTAGGTGAGTCGACCTTTGCTTTCCCAAAAGAAGTGAGAAGCGCGCCTTGTGTGCCTTTAGGAGGGGGCAGGATTTGGGAGGTGGTAACATTCTTATTTACTTCGGAACCCTGTAGGGAATCTGAAAGGCTAGAGTCGGAGCTAGTCGAACTATAACCCTTATGTTTGGAAGGACTAGTGACTGAGTCCGAGTCATTAAGAGTAGCCTAAATAGCCAGGTCAATAAACTCACCATCAACAATGTCGACCCCATGATGATGAGGGGAAGAATCTTCTGGCAAAGGGGTATAGTCAGGCACACTTTGTCGTTGGCTAGAGACATTAACCTAAAGAAAGCAAGAAAAGATATCAGCCAAACAAATCCAACAAACAAAAAGGAAAAAGAAACTCATATATATAGTCAGCTAGTACCTGTGTCGATGAATCAAGATCGACAAACTCATCCTTAGCTGAAGCATCAACAACATCTCCTATTGGGTTTGGAGCTTTATCGATTCCTGGAGCACGAGTCAGAGTGACAATGGCTGTGTCGACCACTATAGTGTCAGCACCTAAATCTAAGGTAGCTTCAGGATTTTCAGCCAAGACCACATTACGTCTCCTCCTTTTAACAAGGGGAACTTCGATATTATCTGGTTCTCCTATTTCATCAACAAGATTTAGGCCAACTTTTGCTTCAGCGTCCTGGGACATAGGTACCTTGGTCTTCTTCTTCTTTTTCGCCACTTTGGTTTCAGTAGAAGAGTCTTTTTTCCTCTTGTGGCTTTTGGATTTGTGGGAGCATTGGGGGGACTTAACATTAGGTGATGGCTTAGTATCAGAAAAAGACATAAGTCAAAACAGTTGGGTTAGTCGAGTATGAAGAGTTGAATCGACAAAATATACCTCAGTTATCTCAGAAGTATGTTGTATGTCTTTCTTGGACCGTTTGGATTTGTCAGAGGGAGTAGTCAAATCCACTGAGCGTTTGTGACTCTGATAAACAAGGAAACAAAGAAAGTATTAGTACAATTCAAGGCATAAAAGACGTGGAAACAAGAAGCATATAAGTACACCTACAGAAGAAGCCTTCTTAAGTGAAGAAGAAATGGGTTCATCGTTGGAGGGTGTATGATCAGGGATGATCTACAAGAAGTTGTCTAAGTCAGATATGCCAAATCAGAAATGATAATTGACAGAAAGTTGAGTTTAAACCTGTTTCGTTGAAGGTTTCGGCTTACCGACAGAAACGAAACCTGCCTGATCTATTGGGATAGCTGTAAGGCAAGTATAAAACAATTAAATAAGCAACCAAATCAAAACGAGCAGGGGGAGCTTTCCAGAAATTGTTACTGATTTGTATGGTCGAAAGTACTCTAACATATCGGAGATCAAAATGAAGATGCCCTGAATAGTTAGGTAGATAATACTTCGTCGGTACCACTCTGTTGGCCTTTTTCTTATAGGCATTTTGCATATCAGATAAAGAGCAATACCACCAGCCAGGAATAGGTGAGCCAAAGGCCAAAGCCAAAGGGATAGATGACAAAGGAGGAAATTTGATGTTTCCAAAATGAAGAGCGTAAAGATATTTGTATTTCGCATAAACAGGAATTTTAAGTGTCGAGATCCTATCGGTTACCTTCTCCTTTAATTCGACAACGACATCAAAAATGGTCCAACGAAGATTATTAGGATGATACACAACTCGGAAGTAATTCTGGAAAGCTCGAATTTGTTTAGCATGAGTAATCTTACACTTGGTCGATTTCTCCTACAAATTGGAAAAAGTTGTAGTTAGTTCAACCAACTTTGCATCAGGATCACCAATGAATGCAACAAAATATGACTGCCACCAAGTCTCAAATTCTTTGGTGTGATAGAGAGATGGTTGGAAAGGAGTGAGAGTAAGTTTAGAACTTTGTGCCCACATGTTTCCAATATCGTCTTTGATCATTTTGAAAGGTTGGTCGGATATGATGTGTATCAGCAGCCCGTGAGAATTGAACAAAGACTTGGGGACAAGTTAACAAAGTCTAAATTGTATAGCCACCAGGTTAGGCTGATAGGCGACCAAGCCTGGATTCACACCAACAATCACAGAAGACAAAAATTGGGGAGTTAAGTAACGCCTCCAGAGGATTAGGGAATTTTTCCTGTCTTCTTCTCTTGCAGGTGGGAAAGCCCTAGTGAACCACTCTAGACCATCTTGTCTGTCATGAAATGGGGCCATAGAGGGTGTGAAATCGACTCTTGTTAACATGATGTTGAACAACAGTTTAAAAACTTTAGGATTTGGCGAATCCTTGTCGATAGAAGTCAAAGGGAGAAGGCATTGCCAAACGATATGATTTTGAGATGGAAGGCACGCTACTTTTCTATTCCTGAAGGGCTTGATCTCCTCAGAAAAAGTGGCATTCAACCATAATTATAAAAGCCAAAAAGGACCATGGACCAAGACATTCTTTTTCTTTGGATTAGTAGGGTCAAAACGCTTGATTTGATTAGCAGCGTCAATCAAGGATGCATAAAGGGAGGCCAGAATCAGTTGGCGTAAAGCAACATTCTCACCCATATGTAATTGGGTAGCCAAATAAGAAAATTATTTGGCCACCTGCATCGACCTAGAGCAAAAAATAATGCGAGACAGCCATAAGGTTAAAAACGCTACATGCTCTTCGTCAGTTATACGGCCAGAAGTTTGAGCATGATGGTCGATGAAGTTGTTGTACGTCGGTTTACTAGCTTCACCAACGTCGGACCTTAGTGGCATAAGTTCAACATCTCTATGGTTAAATATTGTGCCATATGGTTTTAACCATGTGATGGAAGCAACGTCGAACAGGGTAGGAGTATCATACCACACTTAGTATGAAAAGTGTTAGTCGACCCTTCCCAAAAATGTATGGCAGCTAGGAGCATTCCACTAGAGTAAGGCTGGCCACATCGAGATAGTTCTAACAATGTGTAAATGCCCATTCTTTTCCATTGAGCTCCTTTTTCGGTTTCTAAATGTGTCATCCAAGCAAGAAACTTAGGGCAATGCAGAGGTGGAGCAGTTCTAAAATTCCTATCAATGTACTTGAGCGAAATAGGGTTTGGAGAAGAAATTATGGGTTTGGTAACAGTGCTAGTAGGAAACAAGGCTTCTTTATCATCTACATAGATTTCAGAGGGTGCATATGCAGGAAGTGGCCCTAAAAAATCTAAGGGTTTTTCTTCAAGAGAAAAAGGGATAAATACCTGAGATTGCCAGATTTTGGCTTTCTCCTCAGCAAATGGGGGTTCCGGCACATAAGTTTTGTCGTTGACAAGGTGTAGTTGAAGAGCGATTGCTGGAGAAGAAGTTTGATTATCAACGTTCTCCATTGTAAGAAGTTTGAAGGAGGATGAAGATGGAGAACAATGAAGAAATTTGTAAGTTCTACGTTTTTTTGAAACAAGGGTATAAAGAAGCGGAGAAAAGTAGAAAAAAGGAGAAATAAGGGTATTTATAGACTTTGAAAGGAAGGAAGAAATAATGGGGAGAATCTTTTGTGATTTCCTAAGTTTAATCGTGCCATTTGAGGGGACACGTGCTGCGAGATCAACGTGAGTTAGTGGGCTACGTTTCCCACTAAAAGCGCAATGATGGCAAAAAATTAAATGCTACACGTCTCGAGGCTGAAAGCGTGATACGTTACCATGATTACACGACGTCACGGAAAAGATGGAACAATAACATTCACTTTTGGAAGAATGGAAACGGCTGGGACAAATAGTAAAACCGACGCTTCAAAGATGCCATTATCTCATATGAGTCGAAATTCGAAAATGGCATCTCTGGGGGGCATTTTGTTACCTTGAAAAAATCTTAAGGCAAACCAGAACGCATAGTAAATGAGAATATCCTCATAAGCTAAGGGTTATCCTCTGAAATAAGGGTTTTTTTCGAAAATTGGGGACAAAGTGTTTGGAAATTTGGTTTCATTAAACTAGATTTTTTGTCTAAAGGGAATGTCACGCCAAGCTGTCGAAAATGAGTCAGGTCAACCAGAAGCAAATAAAAGAATAAATGCCAAGGAAATGATCGAAATTGGTTTAGTCGATCGGAGGACGAAAGGCAAAGAAAATGGTCGAAATTAGTTTTTGTCAACTAAAAGGGTTTCTGGACTTAGAGGAATTGTTGATTTTTAAATCTTGCCAAAGGGAAAGTGTCGAAGCGAGTCAGAAGCGGTTTATTTTCAGAAGCTGGGAGCGGGAAGATTCAAATTTCAAAGTCATCAGCAGTTACCAGTGGTTTACAAATTGTTTAAAGCGTCAAATAGGTGGAAACATCCAGTGAAGCGGTTATCTCAAGTTTTTAATATGCTCCGTAGATTTCATCTAGGCAGTTACATTGTGAATACTATAAATAAGTAGATTTATTGTATTTTTTGGGTGTTCACTTGTATACTCAAATCACTTGTAAAAACTTTGTCATTTCGAGCGTTAGGAAACAAAGAGTGAAGAAGTGTTTGATGTACGTGAATTACCACTTTTATTTCAATGCAAATCCTTTATTTTTCAATTATCTATTTTGAATACTTTATTTGCTTTTTATATACCGTCGAACACAGTCTTTACGTTATTTTCTACTTCGCGTAAACAATTCAATGCTCTATGTCGATCACGAGTCACTGGTCAGTTAGTTTATTGAATCTTATTTTCGTATAAATACCTTCTGTTGGTCACAAGTCACCAGTCAGTAGGTCGATTCGTAGTGTGGAAATCCGTTATATTTGTTCCCTTAGTCACGGAAAGCCGTTTCCTTTGACAAGGATTTCGATAGAATAAGTATAATAACAAAACTCTTAGCACATGTCTTAAGATCAACTGGTCGATCTTGCAAGGTACCCTTAGCTTTAGGTCTTTGGGAGGACCAACGGTTGTTTACCATTTTCCACAGTAAACACTCACGCATACAAAGAACATCCCACATACATCTTTTTGTATCCAGCAAGGGTTTGGAATAGACATTAACCACAAATCAAATCAACTTAGAGGCACCCCACTCTAAACAAACTCTAAGAAAAATTGGACCCGAAAAGGAGAAGAGTGACCTTCTTTCAAACTACACAAATCAAAAGAAAGCCACCTATATTACCTATTACGTGTTGAAAGCTTCAATCACAGAAGGAATTTCCCCAAAGGGAATGAACTAAAGAGCAAAGACCATGGAGAGTTAAGTCCACTGGATGACAATAAATCTAAAGAATTGGAAAGTATAAGCTCCCTCACCTTCTTCCTTTTGATCCTACCTTTCAACCTCCTAATATTAAAGGAACAAACTAACATTCACCCCCCACCCCCCACCTTAGACGATAAAAAAACTTTTTTCTTTATATCTCTTCTTTCCAATTCCATCGGTTTTTCCACCCCAACCTCATCACTAAACATAAACTCGTAACCCAACTTACTAGAAAGTATTAAAACTTTTGAAGATATAGCAATATCTACTACCTTAGAACCCCCAAATATAAGAGAAACTAGAGCCAACAAATGTGAACGAGAAGAAATAGAAGATATTTCTAAATAAAATGATGAAGAGAAACTATGAGAACTCAACGCTCCCTTAGGTATCGGCGAAGAACGCTATCTTGCAAACAAAAAATAATATAAGTACAAGTATAAGAAGAAGGGTTAAATATACTTTCCCCCTGAGAGGAATAGGGAGAACCTGAATCAAATAGTCTGAAATAGGGAGTGAGCCTGAGTCCAACGTCCAATAATCTGCATGTGGAGCGGGTAGAGAGCAAGCCCAAGTAGGAAATCAGAATGTAGCGAGAGTACCCGTTTCATAAGACTTTGGAAGCGATGAGATGGACTCATATCCTAATCTTTGAGGAATAAGAGCCAAAGTATCCACCAACTATGTGGAAAGATGGGAGATAATAAAATCATCGTCTAACTCTTGAACAGGAGTGCAAAAAACTAATGTCGCTTGCTTTAGAATGAGATCTGAGTTCGAGTTTGGCACCCAAAACTCACAAGGAGAATTTGAGACAAAAGGATCACATCCTAGGGATTATCTGGAAAAGGGAGCTAGAAACCACTAGTGTCACAACCATTAGGTCTAGTGCTAAAAGTTTGAGAGATAAGGGCTAGTAACCACTTTGAGCCTCTATAATAAATGAGGTTGACTACATCTCAACAATGAAAATAGACAAATATGATGTCCTTCCCCATGTGGATTCACTCCATTGGAGAATGCCTCAACATCTTCAAAATTAGAGATTTGAAGTAAAGAATCCAGTCCTAGAGCTTGACTAAGAAAATGTGAGAAAATTATTTTAGTAACAGGAGTGCACTTAGCTATCTTAAGAGGGTACTGTACCAAATAAGAAAGAAGGCCCGTATTTGATTTAAGAGAACGGCCTACTAAAAAGCCTTTCCTTGTAGAAATTCACACTTGAAAACAATTAATTTTTTTCTTTGATATGAAATTATATGTTAGTTTAAATATTTATTACATTTTTTAAAGGAAAGTATTAGTACTGAACTTTATTTATATTCCCCCCATTCATTTTTTATGTATTGTTTTTGTGAAAATTTTATATTTTTCTTTAATTGTCATTTTCAAAGTTTAAATAGTACTTTCTCCGTCTTAAAATAAAATAAGTGTCATATTTAAAAGAAAAAAATTATTTCAAAATATTTACACTTTAAATTATAAATATAATTTTATATTTAATTTTCTATTTGTACTATCTAATAAATATTTTTAATTTATTATTTTTCACTTAAAATTAATATTAATTTGAATACACCATTAGTTAATCAGAATAATTTAATAAAAAATAATTTTTTATTTATTATTATTTCTTAATTTGTGTGATTGTCACGTACAATAAATAAGATGAGACGGAAGAAGTAATAATTATAGTTTTGTTTAAATTATCTTTTAAGTATTTATTATGGAGAGAGAAAAAATATATTAAAATAATTGTAAGTTAAGAGTATTATAGAGAAAAGAAAAGTAATAGTTTAAAAAATAACAGTAATTAATTACTTTCTTATTATATGTAAAAAAAATTTAAAAAATGACAATTAATAAGTAACGGAGTAAAGAGGAATGAGGAAGCATGTGTATTTGATCATCATTAATTCAAATATGTAAGATGTTATTTCTTGTCACCATCACAACGTCCCTTTTCCTTTACTATCTTTTTTGTTGATGAAAACGTGAACGTGATTGTTTTTGGGTCGCAATGCATGTGCAATTAATTATTTTCAAAATTTCAATTGTGTTTTGATGATATATTATAATCCCTGTAGTTAAAGCTTTTGTTAGGTGTCAATTCTATTAAGAGGAAAAAGAACTTAATCATTCAACCAAATGCGACTTTTACAACCATTTTAGATTATGTAATTTAATTTTTTGGTGTGAGGATGTGACTTATTAGCTAACCGTATATGGTATTTGGATTATGTACTAAATAGGCTATGATATAATGCATTTTTTTAATAATATGCAATAAAGAACATAGATATAAAAGTGGGGGTTAGACCAAAATCTTTTTAATGAATAGTATATAATTAAAAAGTTTTAATTTGTGTCTACAACGTGAGATAAAAGAGTCCTAGGTGGACTATCCCAAGACATAAGCAAAGAGAATTCCAGAGCTAAAGAAGTTAATAAATTCGCACACTGATTACTTTTTTAAAAAATATGAGAAAAGTGGAATCTCAAATTCTTAATTTTAGTTAAATAGTTAATTCAGATGGTTCTAAGATGCCAATGTACTAAAGAAGGATTACTAACAACAAACAAAACAAAAATAGAATTAGTTTCAAGTTAAAGAGGGAGTAAAATGTTGGTTGTGTTTTGTGCTCTAATGCTATATCACATGTCTTGACATGTCGATTTAACATTGTGATAAGACTGTATGCTATTATTTTTGGGAGAGTATATCTTTGTGGTTGCTTGTTGTGTGCAACTATTAAGGGGGACTATGATAGTTTGTGTAGTACGGTGGCAGAACCGATTATTTTTACTGGTTGGCGTTTTGCGTTTTGTGTTCGCAAAATGTCGCGGTAAGCAAGAGTCGCCACCGACTTTTATTTCATCCAATCGAAAAGGAAAAAAGTACAGAAAAAATCATTTTTCGAGATATTCTGAGTACGCGGGGGGGGGGGGGGGGGGGGGGGGGGGGGGGTAGATAATAGAAAGGGAAGGTGTTAGCACCCTTTCTATCCACGGTTTTCCATGGGCTCTTAGGTACTTGCTCATCTTTTTAAATTGTTTGTGTATGTGCTTTGTTTTTGAAAATGTTTACTTCGGGATAATCCTTGTATCAGTCCTCAAGGATGTGACGAAGTTTGTTTTGAAAATTTGTTTGAAAAGTGTAAGTGTAAAAAGTTTTTGATTTGAGCAAGTACCTACTAGCATCTACCTACTCGAAAAAAGATCATTTCTATTCTTGTTTCCTTTAGACAACGCTATCCTATTATTGAGAAATAGGTAGCACCATCGTTGGAGTTTGTAAGGGTCAATTCGAAAGGGACGTACGATCACCAAAGCAATGTTAGGACACCTTAGTAATAACCCTAGAGTCTTAAGATCATATTCGAGGCAACATTTCCGAGGCAACATTCCCGAGGCAACATTCGAACGAGACAATTTAATCTTTTAGACGGGAGGGCAACCACTAAGACACTCTGTGCTTAATGATCGTTTACCGAAGGCAACCGAAGTGTGAGTATACCCTAAGAGTGATATGTGCGAGTTATATGTTTTCAGTTATTTGTCTTTGCACATTAGGGTTTTCTAACTGGATTAATTTGCCATGCATTCTTGTCATACAATCCTATTAGCATACATCTAAACAGTCAAATATTTGCAAGAATTAAAATGCGAGAAAGTAAATCTACGCTATTACAAGGCTTCGGGGAGGGGGATTAATTACATAGCCAAAAACCCGGGAAAAAGCGATAAATAAAAACTCTAGATTAAACTATTACAAACCATGAACAGTTACAAACATATTGACAAAAATAAATAACGCGCGTGCGATGAATTGAATATGAAACACCTAGGATTTTGACCCTCGCTTAAACCTAATTGCGATTGATTAAAAAAAGGTTTTTGTCATTTTTTGTTATTTAAGAAAATAGAGAAATTATTAAATTAAAAAAAGAAAAGCCTAATTATTAATTTTAATTTTAAGAAAAAAATGAATTAGTTTAATCTACAACCTATTTTTGTATTTTTATTTATTTTGAGAAAAAGAGCAAAATTAGACTAAATCAAAAGTTTAACCTAATTTCTATTTTATTTTATTTTTGAAAGCAAGTTACAATTTCCTAAATTAAACTAAATTAAATTAATTTTGATAATATGAAAATAAAAAAACTAACCCTATTTTTTTTGTGAATTATTGATTTTATGTTTTTTGTGAAAAAATAAATAAATTTATGAATTAAAGAAAATAAAATAAATATTGAAAGATTTAAATAAATTAAAAAAAAAGGAAGGAATAATGGGCCTGTATTAGCAATTATGGGGGGTGTGCTGTTTGAGATTCTGAGCCCAAAAGATCTAGGCCCGTTTGACTTTGCCTGATCCAATGTGGCTATTGACTGGAGGCGTATGGTGGTCCTCTAAGAGTGGCACGTTGATCTGGGTCAGAGATGTGTTTGATGGCCAGATGTTGAGGGTACATGGTGGATGCTGGAGGCTGTAGTGTACTTGAATTCCTGAAACAAAATAGCATGAACAAAGTTTGGGACCTGGGGATCGAACCCAGGTCCTTATGCATACTTCCACCCCCACGCTACCATCTGTGCTACGCGTTTCTGTTGTACATATAATAATAATAATAATACACAATATATCAAACACGATGGTTAAATAAAAAAACGCGCGGAATTTCAAAACAGCCAATGGTGCCCAGACACGTTGCCTTCTTCTTCCTTGTCCGTCGTGTTAGACTGTAAACTTATACCTACGGGCGTGGCTCCATGGCTAAAGACCTGTAAACTTCAACAATCAAGAAAACACATGCTAAATAAATTCTAATTACATGGTTCCATTTGTCTTGAACCCACGAACACCATGGTATTACTTTCTTGGACCAATTTTACTGATAAGGAGAAATCCCAAAACATAAGAGCAAACCCTAACAATGGCATCTTTTGATTCCTGTACTAAAAACACAATTAAACACTACCAAAAGCTGGCAAATTCAATGATAAACAATGATATATGCACAAAACATGCTAATGATGCGTGAACCAATGAAAACGAAATCAAAGTTTTGGGACAAAACCGTGACTTCTGTACCTATGATTCCAGGCGTAAGAAAGCTTGCAATTGGTTGAAATCCCTTCTGGAGATGTCCAGGAACCTGTTGGTATTGTGAGGATGGTTCGAACTGGCCTCTAGAATGGAAATTGGATCACCACTTTTCTTGATTTTTTTTAGTTTTGTCTGCCTCTTTCATGACTACTCAACCTCTTCTTATGCCTTGCCTTGCTTCTGTATATGTAATACAACATGTTAGGTCAACAAAAACATACTCAATCTTGCTCATTATGAAGATTTGATTTGGTCTTTCATGACATATTATATCTTTCCAAATTTGTTCAAATTTAATCTTTTTCCACCCAAATCAGCCTTGCACGAATTGATTCTTATTTGACATCACATAAGACCTTCCTTCAATGCAAAAATCATCCCTAAAACACAATATATGATTTATTTAGATTTATTTGATTTTACTTAAATTTTAAGTGAATAAAAATCAAAATAAATTGAATAAATAAATAAATAAAGCATGGAGGGTCCCATAGGTCGTGGACTATGTTAGGAATGAGATGCAAGCATAAAAAGTTGGGCCCATGTGGAAAAAATGCAAATTTAAGCACATTTGACTTTTGGCAATTTTACAAAAAAGGTCAATTTGGCCAATGTATAACTCTTTCAATTTTGACCCTATAGAGGTGTTCTTGGACTTTTTAGAAAGCTTAGGATGTCCTCTAAGCAACCCTTTTGGTCTCATCTCAATTGAGTCTTCCATGTTCATGTATGAAGCTTTGACCAAAAAGGTGTTTTTGTTGACTTTTCAAAATGCCCTATAATGTCAAAATTCATATCTTTTTGTGAGTGAATATTTTGAACTTGGGAGCAAGATTAATTATAGGGAATTGCATCCTCTTTAAAATGAGCTTTGGATGGGTCATTTCTGATAAAGTATGAGAAAGTTGTGCTTGGTCAAAGTTGAATTGACTTTTCCTACAAAACCCTAATTTAACAACTTTTGGGTTTTGATGAATTGTGAGCAATCCTTGAGGAATCATGATCAAACCTTGATAAAATGATGGATAATACTTCAAAATGAGGATGTTGACCAAAAATCTTGAGGTTTGACTGTATGTGGGCCACAGTTGACTTTTAACCTAGTACAATTGATTTTCAGGCCTTTGAGCAATTGACTGAGCAAACTTCTTCTGCAAGGCTTGAAACTTGACATGGATGATCTTGAGAACATATTAGGAAAATGGTGAGCATTTGGGATCCTTTGGACTCAAACATCTTGATACAAAAGGAAATCCTAATTTGAAGTAGACTCCCTTAGGAGAGAGTTTGTCTGGTCAACTTTTGAACTTCTTTGAGCAATTTGAGGACCTCACTTGACATGTATTGAGAAATATGGGAGGGCAAATTTTAGGATACAACAGCTGCCCCTGTTCAATCTTTTTAAATCTGAGTGTGATACGGTGGCCAGAACCGGGACTGTTTTAGGAATGCTGGTTTGTGTTTTGCGTTTGTGTTTGCAAAATGTCGCGGTAAGCAAGAGTCGTCACCGACTTTTATTTTATCCAACAAGGAAAGGAAAAAGGCACAGAAAAATTCCTTTTTCGAGATCTTCTGAGTACGGGGGGTAGATTATAGAAAGGGAAGGTATTAGCACCCTTTCTATCTGTAGTTTTCTACGGGCTCTTAGGTACTTGCTCATCATTTTCAAAATTGCTTCAGTGTTTGTGTGATTTGAAAAGTTTTTGTTTTGACTTCGATTTAACCCTTGCTTCTGTCTTCAAGAGTGTTACGAAGTGTTTTTGAAAACTTTGTTTGAAAAGGAGTGTAAGTGCAGAAAAGTTTGTTTGGATTGAGCAAGTACTTAAGAACTAATTTACCTACTCGAAAAAAGAATTGTTCTATGTTCGTTTCCTTTAGACCGTGCTACCCTACTATTAGTGAGTAGGTAGCACCGTCGTTGGAGTTTTAAGGGTCAATTCGAAAGGGACGTACGGTCACTAAAGCAATGTTAGGACGCCTTAGTAGTAATCCTAATGTCTTAGATCAATTATTCGAGGCAACAATTCCGAGGCAACCATTCCGAGGCAACTTTGATCTTTGAGACAAAAAGAGCGACCACTAAAATATCCTATACTCAATGACCGTTTACCGAAGGCAACCGAAGTGGGAGTGTACCCTAAGAGTGCGCATGTGCGAGTGATTCAATTTTAAGTTTATTATCTTTGCACATTTAGGGTTTGCTAACTGTTTTAAAGTTAATCATACATTCTTGTCATGCATCCCTATTATTCATACATCTAACAGTTAATATTTTGCGGAATTTAAAGTGCGGAAAATAAGCTACGCTATTACAAGGCTTCGGGTATTTACATAGCCAAAAACAAACCCGTCAAAACGATAAATAAAAAAAAAGAGAAAAATCCTAATTAATCTATTACAACTTGTGAGCAATTACATTAATATGGAAAAATAAAATAATAAAGCGCGCGATGAGTTAAGAACGATAAGAACTTAGGGTTTTGACCCCATCTAACCTAATTGAAAGAAAAAATAGTTTTTGTTGCTTTTGATTATTTTTAAGAAAAAGAATTAGGTTTTTAAGTTAAATACAAAAATAATTAGTAATTAAATTAATTAAAGAAAATGACTAAGTTTAACCTATTTTTGTGTTTTTGGTTATTTTAAGAAAAATGAAAATATAATTAAGTTAGAAATAAAAAACCCTAATTGTTCTAATTGTTTTTTTTAAATTTATTTACAAAATAATTTAAGTTACATAAAATTAAATAACCTAATTAAATTAATTTTTTTTTTGATAAAAAATAAACCTAAATCTAATTGGATGAAAATATTATTTTTATGATTTTTTGATAAAAAGAATTATTTATTTGTGTTAGTGAAATAATTAAATAAATTAATTAAGAAAATATAAAAAGAAAAGATAAAGAGATATTGGGCCTGCAAAGTGATTTTGGGGGTGCTGATAGAAAATCTTGGGCCCAAAAGGGATTGACCCATGTTGACCTGCTAGATCACATGCATTGCATTGACCATGGCCTATGACACTCCTTCATTGATGGCCTTTAGATCTGGCCATCTGGACACTTGGCTGGCTGGATTATGAGAAGGTATGGTGGTCTTTATGCCTTGTGGGCGTGCCTGAACATTGAAAGAAAAATAATATGGAAGAATGAGGGGACCTGGGATTCGAACCCAGGCCCTATGACCTTTTCCACCCGCACCAATGCCAGCTGAGCTACGTGTTCTATTTGTACATAGAATAAATAATAATGATAATATATATAATAACGTAAAAAAGGGCGCCAAAATTCAATTAAGCCAATACGGTAGTGCCATGCCAGTCATCTTCTTCCTTTCTCCGTTGGTTAAAGTCACAGACTTTTACCTACGGACGTACGTCTGTAGCTACAAACCCTGTGATTATTAAAATCAAACACAAGCAAGATAAATAACATCTAAGGCCATGGATTGATTCGTCTTGGCCTGCTGAGCACAATGGTTCCCCTTTCATGGCCCAATTTTACCTGTGTAAAAAGATCCTAAAACGAAGCATGAAACCCTAACAATGGCAAACCTTGATACAGTCCATAAAAATGCAATTGAGTGTTACAGATAGTTTGCAAATGTTCCAAGGATCAAGAATATATGATTATTTCATGCTATAAGTTCCAAAATTATGCAATTCGAATTCAAGAAAAAGCCATTGACGTGGCTGACTTACAGTGAGTTATAGGGCTGGAAACTCCTTGTTCTTGATTGGTTTCGCTTGCTTGTGATCCCAGGAAGCGATTGGGATGGCTAGAGGGTCTTGAGACTGCCTGGAAATAGCAAAAACGAATTACCACTTTTCTTTGTCTTTTTCAAGTTTGGTTCTTGTTCTTGCGCCTCTCCAACCTCTTGATTTAGGTCTGCAAATGTTCCTTATGTACTGAGGAATGAATTAGGGTGTAAAACATGATCTCAATCTTTTCCAGTTATTGATTTTGATTTGGATTTGATTCACTTGAAAATCTTGCTAAAAATAGGTCAAACTCAATCTTTTTGTGCATACAAAGGCCTTGCGCGAATTCAATCACTTGCCAACCGGATATAGGACCTGAAACATGCATAATATCTTGAGATTTCAATGTTTTGGATTTTCCCATGATTTGTTTTGATTAAAATTGATTTAATTCAAATAAAAATCAAAATAAATAATAAAAACAAGATAAAGACAAGTGGGAAGAGCTAGGGCTCGTGGACCATTCTACCAACTCAATACAAGTGCAAAAAGTTAGGCCCATTTAGCAAAATTTGCAATTTGAGGCATAATTGACTTTTGACAATTTTGTAAAAAGGGTCAACTTCACCAATTCATAACTTCCTCAATTTTGACTCTTTGAAGGTCTTCTTGGACTTTTTAGAAAGCTTGAGATGTCCTCTAAGCAACCCTTTTGGTCTCATCTCAATTTGGTATTCCATGTTCATGTATGAAGCTTTGACAAAAAAAGTGTTTTTGTTGACTTTTCAAAATGACCTATAATATCCAAATTCATAACTTCTTGTGAGTGCTTATTTTGAACTTGGGAGATGAAGATGGATTGTAGGGAATTTCATACTCTTCGAAATGAGCTTTGGATGGGTCATTTCTCATAAAGTATGAGAAAGTTTTGCTTGGTCAAAGTTGAGTTGACTTTTCCTGCAAAACCCTAATTTAGCAACTTTTGAGTTTTGATGAATTGTGAGAAATCCTTAATGAATCATGATCAACCCTTGATCAAATGATGAATGATACTTCAAAATTAGAATGTTGATCAAAAATCTTGAAGTTTGACTGTATGTAGGCCACAATTGACTTTTATCTTAGCACAATCGATTTTCAGGCCTTTGAGCAATTGACTGAGCAAATTTTCTCTGCAAGGCTTGAAACTTGACATGGATGATCTTGAGAACATATTAGGAAAATGGTGAGAATTTGGGATCCCTTGGACTCAAGTATCTTTATGCAACATGAAACCCTAATTTGAGGTAGAATGCCTTAGGAGAGGGTTTGTCTGGTCAACCCTTGGACTTCCTTGAGCAACTTGAGGATCTTTCTTGCAATGTTTTGAGAAATATGGGAGGAAAAATTTTGGGGTACAACAGCTGCCCCTGTTCAATCTTCTTAAACCTAAAGATTTAGATTGGCTCGTCTGCCTTTCGTGATCTGAAGGTGGAAGATTATTGAACACTAGAGTGCCCAGAAATTTGCACTCGCATGAAGTGGTACTTGTCTTGTGATGTCGGGAATGGGCTTATAGATGCCATTTGGAGATTGATGACGGGAGATGGGCTTAAAGATGCCATCCGGAGGAGTGTCGATCATATAAGAGATTCCTTAGCGAGAGTCTGTATACCTGTTGTTGAGGAAGATTCTGTTGGGGAATGCTGATCTCTGTCTTGGGAGAAATAGAATTTTAGGAGCTTCGGTCGTCCGTTATTCTACTGGGAAATCGTCTCTTGGTCGAAGAGGTGAACAAGAACTACTATCTGGTCGTAATCCAGGCTTCATAGTGATAAGATCGACTGCTATCTGGTTGTAATCCAGGCTTTAAAGTGACTTACTGGGGAGATGAGATTAAACTTGCTATCCGATCGTGATCCAGGCTTCGCAATTTCTCAATTCTTATCTGGTCGTAGTCCAGGCTTCAGAAGGAAATGAGTTGTAATCCGGTCGCATCCGGGCTTCAACTTGAATTTAGGGCACACTAATATCCGGTCGACTCCGAGCTTCTTAGTAATTGTCCAGGTAAACTGCTATTTGGTCGAAATCTAAGCTTCACAGTGCCTTGTACCGTTATCTGGTCATGATCCAGGCTTCAGTCTTTTTATCGTTATCTGGTCGTAATCCAGGCTTCACGATGCTTTATACCATTATTTGGTCGAATGCAGGATTCATGGTGTTCTGTACTGCTATCTGGTCGTAATCCAGGCTTCACAATACCTTACTTCTTATCTGGTCGTAGTCCAGGCTTTAGAAGAAAATCAAGTGGTTATCCGGTCGCCTCCGGTCTTCCATTTGACTTTTGGGCCTACTAATATCCGGTTGAATCCGGGCTTCATAGTAATTGGCCGGGTAAACTGCTATTTGGTCGTAATCCAAGCTTCATAGTGTCCCTCACTGTTATCTGGTCGTAACCTAGGCTTCAGTGTCTTTTACCGCTATCTGGTCGTAATCCAGGCTTCACGATGTAATATACCATTATCCGGTCGAATCCAGGCTTCATGGTGTTCGGGGAAATCAAGATATTATCCGGTCGAATCCGGGCTTCATAACCTGTATTAAAGATATACCACTAACTGGTCATAATCCAGGCTTCGTAGTATTCTTGGTTGCTATCTGGTCGTAATCCAGGCTTCACAACGTCTTTTACCATTATCTGGTCGTAATCCAGGCTTCATGGTCTTGTATTGCTATCTGGTCGTAATCCAGGCTTCGTAATAACTTGCTGAGCTGTTATCCGGTCGTAATTCGGGCTTCACGGCTTGTGTTTAAGATATACCACTATCTGGTCAAATCCAGGCTTCATAATGTCTTGCACTGCTATCTGGTCGAAATCCAGGCTTCACAGTAACTTGTTGAGCTGTTATCCAGTCGTAATCCGGGCTTCACGTCTTGCTGGGGATTAAACTATTATCCGGTCGAATCCGGGCTTCATAGCTTGATTTTAAGAGATACCACTATCTGGTCGTAATCCAGGCTTCGCAATATTCTGATACTGTTATCCGGTCGTTTTCTGGGCTTCACAATATGATGGAGTAATCAAGATATTATCCGGTCGTACCCGGGCTTCATAGCTTGAACTTTGTGAGAATTTGATTGTATCTTTTCCTGAAAGGTAAAGGTTAGTCGTATGTAATGCATGATATGTATCAAGCAATGATGTTCTCAAAATAAATGAGATTGTGCTGTATGGTGCGCATGCATATGTCATGATGTATGGATATGCAATGTTTTTATGATGTTTTCTAGCTGGGGAAAATAAATCCCGGATTACTGCTGGAGAATAAGAGTTTCGCTCGCTGAGGGTAACGATTGAAGATGATTGTGAGAATAATCCTGTTGGAGAATAAACTGACAAGAAAGTGACTCTGTGGGGAAGAGATATTCTGTCAGAAGATCTGCTGACTTGGAGGAGTCACCTCGGCTGTGGATGAATTACCGTTGCTGGCGGTGATGAACTCTGTCGGGGATAAAATTTCTGTTTGTGAAAGAAATGAACTCCGCTGGGGATAATCTTCTAGTACTGGTGATAGATAAACTCTGTTTGGGGGAATCTTACCGATTCATTCGCGATTGAGAACCTCAACTGGGGAGAGTTGATAATACTGTATTCTGGTACTTCCTACTCTGCGGGGACTGTATGCAATTTTAGTCACATTCTTCAGCTGGGTCTATCCCGGTACCTGGTGAATAGAGCAACTGTAAGGCTCAGACATTTCTTGTTTTCCCCTATTTCTAAAATTACGAGTAATCGTATTTTGTTTCGCATGTAAATATTCATGAGCAGCAATTATTGTCAAATGCATATATCAAAAATGAACATTGGATGTTCTTGCAAAACAAAATAGAAAAAAGACAAATAATTTGAAATTTCTTTGTGAAAATGAATTGTATTGATTTTGAAGTTGGCCTGTAAATAGGCGTTTTTGTACAAGAGGCTGACGTTCTAGTAAGAGAACATCGCCGAAAGATAGAAATTATAGAATTTATGAAGAATAAAGAAAAACAGCTATGTGAACAATCCCACTGGGTCCCAACTCTGCTATTGCCTTTATATCTTCGAGCATCTCATCACTTTGCCACTTGGTTGAAGGTAGATCAGATTGATTGACGTCGTCCGAGCTTGATAGTCGATACCAAAGTCTTGTTACAAGGTGATCCAATAAGGCATAGTGTTACGCTTTAATCCCTAATTTTTGCCTGGACCGCCCTTTCGGGTTTTCAGTCCACCGGGATACCTTTTTTGCCCAAGCCGCCTTTTCAGGTTTTCGACTTGCCGGGTGTATAGTTTTTTCATTTTCATCCCTTAATTTTCCTCGAACCCTTTTGGTTCGCCGGGAATCCCTTATTTTTTCCTAGGTCGATCGACCTAGCGGGTCTTTGATTATGCGTAGTATTTTTTCACTATGTCTGTGTTGACGGGGTGAGGAAGGTCGTCACCATCCATGGTGGTTAGAATCATAGCTCCTCCTGAGAAAATGTTCTTAACCACAAATGACCCTTCGTACGTAGGGGTCCATTTGCCCCTGGGATCACCTTGCGGCAGTATGATGCGTTTGATCACTAGATCCCCAACTTGATACTCTTGTCGTTTAACTTTCTTGTTAAATGCCTTGATCATTCGCTTTTGATACGTCTGACCATGACAAATAGCAGTAAGTCTCTTTTTGTCGATTAAGCTCAGCTGATCAAGCGGGGTCTAGATCCAATCATCCTTGCTCAAACCTGCATCCTTCATAATCCGAAGAGAGGGTATCTGGACCTCAATAGGTAATACTGCTTCCATTCCATACACCAAAGAGTAGGGTGTTTCCCCTGTTGACGTCCGCGCTGAGGTGCGGTACCCATTAAGAGCAAACAGTAACATCTCATGCCAATCTTTGTATGTCACTGTCATCTTCTGCACAATCTTCTTAATATTCTTATTAGCTGCTTCAACAACCCCATTCATCTTCGGCCGGTAAGGAGAAGAGTTGTGATGCTGTATCTTGAATTGCTTGTAGAGCTCGATGATCATCGTATTATTGAGATTTGTATCATTGTCCGTAATGATCCTCTCTGGTACACCATATCGACAAATCAAATTGTGCCGAATAAACCGCGCCACGACGTTCTTGGTCACTGTAGAAAAGGAAGCTGCTTCAACCCACTTTGTAAAGTAATCAATAGCTACTAGAATGAAACGATGCCCGTTGGATGCAGTAGGTCTAATCTCGCCGATCATGTCGATGCCCCACATTGCATAAGGCCAAGGAGATGTCAAGATGTTCAGAGGAACTAGAGGTATATGCACCTTATCAGCATAGACTTGGCACTTATGGTAGGTCCGAGAATGCTGATAACAGTCGGCCTCCATAGTGGACCACACATCGCAATAAGGTTAAATCATGGTTACGCTTGTAAAGGATATCATTACTGATGAAGAACTTTTCTGCGAACCTCCTCAGAAACTTCTTATCATTAACAGATGCCCCCTCGGGGTATTCCTGAGCTTCAAGATACCTTTTTACCTCGTGAAACCAGGATTTATCTGCTACCTCTTCAGTCTCAATATTGCAGCAATGTGAGGGTTCGTCCAGCCTCTCGATAGTAATCTGGGGAGCTTCATTTTCCGACCTGACCTTGAACATACTAGACATAGTAGCTAGCGCGTCCGCTAACTGGTTCTCCTCTCTTGGGAAGTGTTCAAAGGTTATCTCCTCGAAGTGCGGAAGCAACGTCAGTACATACTCTTTGTAAGGAATAAGATTCGGGTGTTTCGTATCCCACTCGCCTTTGATATGACTGATCATGAGAGAGGAATCTCCAAATACACTCAAGAACTTAATCCTCAGGTCAACAGCTGCTCGAAGGCCCATGATGCATGCTTCGTACTCCGCCATGTTGTTGGTACAGTTAAAACATAATCGGGCGGTAAACGGAGTATGACAGCCTCCAGGAGATATGATCACGACGCCAATGCCATTACCCAACGCGTTTGAAGCTCCATCAAAGTACATAGACCATCGGGATCCTTCCTCAGGTCCTTCATCCGGTCCAGGTTTTTCACAGTCAGTCACCAACATGATGTTCTCATCCGGGAACTCGAAATTCATGGATTGGTAGTCGTCTACAGCCTGATGCGCCAAATGATCTGCCAACACACTTCCCTTGATTTCTTTTTGGGTCGTGTATTGGATGTCACACTCAGTCAAGATCATCTTCCATCTTGCTATTCTTCCGGACAAGGCAGGCTTTTCGAAGATATACTTGATTGGGTCCATCTTTGATATCAATAGGGTAGTGTGAGTAAACATATGCTGTTTCAGTTGGCGAGCAGCCTATGCCAAAACGCATCAATTTTTCTCAAGCAACGAGTATTGGGTCTCGCAGTCGGTAAACTTTTTTCTAAGGTAGTAAATAGCATGCTCTTTTTGGCCAGACTCGTCATGCTGCCCCAGCACACACCCCATCAAATTGTCGAGTACTGTCAAGTATAAGATCAAAGGTTTTCCTTCAACTGGAGGCATCATAATAGGTGGCTCTTGGAGGTATTCCTTGATCCTCTCTGTGATACGGTGGGAGAACTGACTTGAGGTTTTGCGTTTGTTTTCGCAGATGTTTCGGTTGAGCAAGAGTCGCCACCGACTTTTTATTTTATCCTAAGGAAAGGTTAAAAAGCACAACAAAAACCTTTGAGATGTTTTCTTGGGTTCGGGGAGTAGATTATAGAAAGGGAAGGTATTAGCACCCTTTCTATCCATGGTTATCCATGGGCTCTTAGTTACTTGCTTAGATCAACTTGCCTTGATTTTCAATTGTTTGAAATGGTGCTTTGTGTGTGTGGGTTTTGAAAATGTTTTGAAAAGAGGCCAACGTGGTGGCAACCTTTGTAATGATCCATGTTGGGATGTATACAAAGGTGTATGTCTTTTGAAAAGGGTTTCAATGTTTTTGAAAGTTGTTTTGAAAGTGTAGTGATGTGTGGTTTGAAAAATAGGCAAGTGTTTTGTTTTACAAGTTGGCAAGTAATCAAGAGCTATCTACCCTAAATTTCTCAAAGATTATTGCTATGTTTTAACCTTTTTTAACAATTTTGTTCCACCATTGTATTTGGTGGACAATCTTGTGTTAGGATGTGAAAGAGACGGGCGCGGGTCATCGTTTAGACCATAATTGCAATGGTGCCAAGTATCTTTGGGCAATTTTTCCTTTGAGGGACTTGATCATTTTTTAGGCAACTTTCGAAAGCGTCATCGAGGGACTATGATCATTTGAATTGTTTTGTTTTGCCCAAAGAGACCTAACATGCAATATGGCCCATTATTGAAGGCAACAAGTGGAATACCCTAGGGGTGCAAGTGTGATTGGTGTTGTCCATTTTCATGCTTATTTATCTTGAATTTAGGTCAAACTATTTTTGGTTAATTGATTTGCATACAAAACCCTAATTCTAACATGGCATATTTAGAAAACTTTAAAGTGCGAAAAATAAAGCTCCTAAGTTATTACAACACAATATATGGGAAGGGGGGTACAAATGTTCAAATGGGGATATTTTAGCAAGAAATTAAATCCTAAACTATTACAATCCAAATGGAATTATACAAATTATTTAATATGCAATAATTAAATAAAAATAAGATAAATATGCAAGATGCAAAAATGATTTTTTATGTGTATGTAAAAAGTGTTTTTTTATGTGTCAAGAAAACAAAAATAAAAGTATTAATTTTTGGGCATTTTTATATTTAGGGAAAAAAACCTAATTTTTAAAATAAAAGTATTTATTGTATAATATATGCAATATTTATTAATTATATACAAAAAATAAATAAAAGAGAAGTATATTTGTCAAAAGGTATTTTTAATGTTAAATGTTAATAAAAATAAAAATGTATATATTTTGTATTTTTTAACCTAAATATACTAATAAATATATATGTATTTGTATTATTTACTAAATATATTAAATATATACAAAAATAATAATATTTAATATTTACAAAAAAAAGGATATTTTATATAAAATATTTTCAGAAGATAAAATAACATACAAATTAGAAAATAAATGTATTTGGTATTATTCCTAATATTCTAAACAAAAAAAAAGTATTATGTATTATTTACATACAAATATCAATTTAAACAAATAAATGCCTAATAAATACAAAAATGGCTTGGAAAATATTTTTTATATTTTTAATATTATGAGAAAAAATGAATAAGTCAGAAATAACAAAAAAAAGTCAAAAAAAGGTTTCAAATAAGCACAATGGGCCAAGGGGGTTCAAAAGTAGAAATATGGTGCAAACAAGAAGTCAACTCAGGCCCAGCCCAAGAAGACTTTGTCTTCAACCTCAGAACAACACATTTGAAAAACGCGCGCCTTTGATGCTTCAAACACAACTCCTGATTCCTGGACTTTTAGCACAAACTTACAACATGAAAAATGTTAAGCATCAAGCCACGATTCTGGACATATAAAGAACTCATCCTAACTCTTAGAAATGAGAGAGAATTTCTCCATTCCCAATTCCTGACCTAGTTTTTATTCAATGTTCAGACTTAAAATTCTCTAAGCACACATAACATAAATGAAAACTAATGATATGGGCATGTTCAGGGCTATGAATGTGACATAATTTCTTCACAAATCTAAACCTAACTATGCCTGGATAGAGAGATAAGAGTTCATGAACTTACCTGTTCAGTTGGAATCGTGTCTGGCAATGGAGGAGCTTTCAGGGCAAGATAATGATTTGTATAGCTTGCTTGATTTCCAGGGATGCTATTCCAAGCTTTAGTTTGCTTTGAAACCAAGTGAATCGTGTTATGGCACTTCAACTGCAAAACAAAAAAAAATGAAAATGGTGATGTTGGTTAGGAGTGTTACAGTCTGCTTTTAATGCTTTAGACAATTTGTATGGATGGTAGGGAAAGTGTTTGAAGTGGTTTTGGCCAAGATGCACGATGGAAATGAGCTAGCCAAGTCCAAGTGCAGAATGCCCTGTTTTTGTGCAGTTTAATGGTGATTCTGTGTTTGAGAAAGCAATGGAGATGGTTGGCTCGTGTTTCAGGTCAGGGTGGTTGTTTAGAATGTGTTTAACAAGTTTGCTTAAGTTGGTCTTGGCAGAAATGAGAGTTGGTAGTTGTTATGTCAAGTTTCTTCTTACTTAAGCAACAAAAGTTCAAATTGTGTTCTAGACTGATGCAGGCCCCCAATCTATGCTGCAACCTTTCCCCTTGATCAGTGTGTTTTGCTTCTGAACTTGTGCCCAAAGATATGGCCTTGTACTTCTTGATTTGCAACTTTGACATAAAGTTCATCTTTTCTAAAATGGATAATTTGCTTTTTCTATTTAAGGGTTAAATTTCCATGTAATGCTTAAACACTTAATGCAAGGCTTGAACACAAGGGGTTTGCATTAAATTATTGAGTGTGAATGAGATAAGGACCTGTAATCTAGCTTAAGGCATGCTGAGTTCAAAAATGCAAATGGACATGTAACTTGGTCATGACCAAAGTGAGTTTTTCCCAACTTGCCAAATTCGATTCTTCCTAACCATGAGGTTGTTTGATGAGTTCTTGGACATTTTGGAAAGCTTGGAATGTGTACTACAATCCATCTTTGTAATGCAAATTGAAATTCCAAGTGGAAGCAAGTGAAAAGTGGCCATGAAGTTGGGCAAAAATCCTGCCTAAAATAGGTCAAAATTTCTCTAAGTTAAGAATGGTTTGGTACCCTTGTTCCAAAAATTGTAACTTGAGCTACAAGCTTCTTTTGAGAAAACTTTGTGAATAAAATTTGTAGATTTTGCAATGGACTACAACTTTCATGTTTTGACTTTTCCTTGAATCCAAATGCATCTTGATGAGAAAGTGGGACAAATTTAGGGAAAAAAATTAGGGTTTTTCATAACTTAGAAAAATTCTAAGTTATGAAAAATCTTCATTTCAAACCCTAATTTGTGATTTTTGATTTCTTGATGAACAATTTTCATTATTTGGCCTGTTTTGATGAAAAATGAATCTTGACACTTGATTTTGACCAAAAAGTCAAAGTTTGACTTTTCAGTATACAGTCAAAATTGATCAATTGACTGGAAAATTCAACTGTCAATCTTGTGCATTTGGGAACTTTTGAACTTGTTGAGTATGTCAAGACAATTCCATGGGATACTTGAGTCCATATGTGAGCTTGGTTTGCCATTGGCTAGGTCAAACAGTCAAAAATTGCCTCTGTGCAGTCAAAACCCTAAAAATGACCATTTTGCCCTTTTGGTGATCTGATCAAATTTCTTGTGGAATTGTGATCCAAACTTGATCAAATGGTCCATATGAGTTCATAATGTTGATGTGGGTCAATTTCCATGAGGTTTGACTGTCAATTGGCCACAGTTGACTTTTTCTCCAATACAGCTGATTTCTAGGTCAACTGTCCAATTGACTGGGCAAAGGTTGGAATCAAGGCTTGAAACTTGGTATGGATAAACTTGGGAGTCCAACATGAAGCATGAAAGTCTTCTTAGGAATTTTAGGTCAAAATATCTTTGTGCAAACACAAACCCTAATTTGGGTCAACAGTGCAAGGAGAAGTCTTGAGCAGAGGAAACCCTAACTGGATCTTGAGCTCCAAGGGCCTTGTGATGAGAAAATATTGAGAAAATGGGAGGGAAAATTTTGGGGTACAACAGTTGCCCCTGTTCAATCTTCTTGAACCTGAAGAGTTAGATTGGCAAGTTTGCCTTTCGTGACTCGAAGGTAAAAGGAGATTGGACACTAGAGTGCCCGGAAATTTGCACTCGCATGTTGGAGTATCAGCAAATGTGATGTCGGGAATGGGCTTATAGATGCCATTTGGAGAGATGGTGGATAGGGAGACGGGCTTATAGATGCCATCTGAAGGCGTGACAGAACCTTGTCGGGAATGGGTTTATAGATGCCATTTGGAAGTGTTGATCGCATAAGAGATTCATTAGCGATAACTTGCGCACTTTGAGAAAGACAGATGTTTTCCTGGCTTGTTACCGGTGTTGATCTTCAATCTCCTCATGCAGACATGCCCTGGCTAGATACAGGAATCGAATCTCTAAACTCTTCAGATGTGCCCTGGCTGGGTACAGGAATCGAATCTGGAAATAGTCGTCAACAGATATGCCCTGGCTGGATACAGGAATCGAATCTGGAAATAGTCGTCAACAAATATGCCCTGGCTGGATACAAGAATCGAATCTGGAATTAGTCGTCAACAGATATGCCCTGGCTGGATACATGAATCGAATCTTCAAACTCTTCAGATGTGCCCTGGCTGGATACAGGAATCGAATCTGGAAATAGTCGTCAACAGATATGCCTTGGCTGGATACAGGAATCGAATCTGGAAATAGTCGTCAACAGATATGCCCTGGCTGGATACAGGAATTGAATCTGGAAATAGTCGTCAACAGATATGCCCTGGCTGGATACAGGAATCGAATCTGGAATTAGTCGTCAACAGATATGCCCTGGCTGGATATAGGAATCGAATCTTCAAACTCTTCAGATGTGCCCTGGCTGGATACAGGAATCGAATCTGGAAATAGTCGTCAACAGATATGCCCTGGCTAGATACAGGAATCAAATCTGGAAATAGTCGTCAACAGATATGCCCTGGCTGGATACAGGAATCGAATCTGGAATTAGTCGTCAACAGATATGCCCTAGCTGGATACAGGAAT
The DNA here is from genome assembly GCA_948472305.1 of Vicia faba. Lineage (NCBI taxonomy): Eukaryota > Viridiplantae > Streptophyta > Magnoliopsida > Fabales > Fabaceae > Vicia > Vicia faba. The sequence goes on from OX451738.1 coordinate 1,522,029,324, forward strand.
CGAATCTTCAAACTCTTCAGATGTGCCCTGGCTGGATACAGGAATCGAATCTGGAAATAGTCGTCAACAGATATGCCCTGGCTGGATACAGGAATCGAATCTGGAATTGTGACAGTTGAAGGTAGTTGTCTTTTGGGTTGTCTTTTTCCCTGAAAAGGCAAAACATCAGTTGTATGCAATGTCATGATGTATGAAATGCACGATGTCATGATGTTCAAAATGAGATAGTGTCATATGCACTTTATCATGTATGTAAGCAAGATGTATGAAATGTGAAATGTTTATGAATGTATTTTCGTCTAGGAAAATAAATCCTTGACGATCGGCTGGGGAATTAAATCCTGGGCTGATGTTGAAGAGTAGAGTTCTTCGTTCCCTCTAGGGATGATGGTTGCGAGAGTACACCGGTAGGAGAAGATAACTCCATTGGAGAATAAACTTGTTGGAGAGATTACCCTGAGGGGAACTGCTCTGTGGGAAGAGACACTTCGCCGAAGTTTTGACGAGAGCTCCGCTGAGGATTTCGATGACGGACTCCGCTGGGGATAACAATGATAAACTCCGCTGGGGATGACAATGATAAACTCCGGTGGGGATTGGAAGAACTTCGCCGAGGGCGATCTTCCGTGGTAATTAGCTGAGGATAACCCAGTTATAAGCCCTTGTGAGGAATAACTTTGAATAAAGCCCGGGAGAGACGTCCGTACTTTACAGGGGATAAGCTTCCAGAATCTACTGGGGATAAGCTTCAAGACCTGCTGGGGATATGGATTCCAAATTTCCTGGGGGAACTTTTGGACTGTACTGGAAAATGGTTCCGCTGGAGTGTCTGTATTCCGCCGGGGAACAATCTTAGATCAAGACTGTCGGGGATGCTTGCTGATGAATGCCTATACTCCGCTGGGGAATGTTGATATCTCCTAGGGATACCCAACTTCCTTTAGGCTGACCGTAGACTAACTCTGCTGGAGGAGACTATTGCTGACTTGCTAGGGGAATAGGGTGCCTGTTGTAGGGCTGATGATAGACTAACTCTTCCTGGGGAGAGTATTGCTGAATCTTGTCTTACTCTGTGGGGAGTTGAGGTAACTTGGTCACATTCTTCAGTTGGATCTACCTTGGTACCTTGACGGACAGAGCAACTAGACTTCCTGGACAACTCTTCATTGCCCCTGTTTCTGACGTCACCTGTAATCAGTCTTTTGTTTCGTATGCAAGCATTTATGAATTAGCAATTTAATGTCAAATGCATATATCAAAAATGAACATTGGACGTTCTTCGCAAGACAAAACAGAAAAAGGAAAAAAACAATTGGCAATTTGTTTGGAGAAGTGAACTTGTATTGATTTTGAAATTTGCCTGTAAATATGCGTTTTTTGTACAAGAGGCTGACGTCCTAGTAAGAGAACGCCGCCAAATAACATAAAGTTTATACAATTTTGAAAAGGAAACAAAACAGCTATGTGAACAATATTCCCACTGGGTTCCAACTCTGCTATTGCCTTTATGTCTTCAAGCGTCTTATCACTTTGCTGCTTAGTTGAAGATGAAGCTGATTGATCGATGCCGAAGTATGAGCCCGATAGTTGATGCCGAATTCTGGATGCAAGGTGATCCAATGAGACATAGTGTTACGCTTTATCCCTAACTTTTGCCTGGACCGCCCTTTCGGGTTTTCAGTCCACCGGGATACCCATTTTTTCCCAAGCCGCCTTTTCAGGTTTTCGACTTGCCGGGTGTACAGATTCTTTTCATTTCATCCCTTATTTTTGCCCGAACCCTTTTGGTTCGCCGAGAAGCCCTTATTTTTGCCTAGGTATGTCAACCTAGCGGGTCTTTTATTCATGCGTAGTATCTTTTTACTATGTCTGCATTGGCGGGGTGAGGAAGGTCGTCACCATCCATGATGGTTAGAATCATGGCTCCTCCTGAGAACACATGTTTAACCAAAAATGGCCCTTCGTACGTAGGGGTCCATTTGCCCCTGGGATCACTTTGAGGAAGGATGATGCGTTTGATTACCAGGTCCCCAACTTGATACTCTTGTGGTCTGACTTTCTTGTTAAATACCCTGATCATTCGTTTTTGGCACGTCTGACCATGGCAAATAGCAGTGAGTCTCTTTTCGTCAATTAGGTTTAATTGATCAAGTCGAGTCTGGATCCAGTCATCTTCACTCAAGTCTGCATCCTTCATTATCCGGAGAGAGGATATCTGGACTTCAATCGGCAAGACTGCCTCCATGCCATAGACCAAGGAAAAAGGTGTTGCCCCGGTTGACGTCCGTGCTGAGGTACGGTACCCATGAAGAGCAAATGGTAACATTTCGTGCAAATCTTTGTAGGTCACTGTCATCTTCTGCACAATCTTCTTAATATTCTTATTCGCCGCTTCTACAGCCCCGTTCATCTTCGGCCGGTAAGGAGAAGAGTTGTGGTGCTGTATCTTGAATTGCTCGCAGAGCTCAGTGATCATCTTATTGTTAAGATTGGTACCATTGTCCGTAATGATTCTTTCCGGGATGCCGTACCGACATATCAGGTTATGCCGAATGAAACGTGCCACTACGCTCTTGGTTACGGTGGCGTAGGAGGCTGCTTCCACCCACTTCGTGAAGTAATCAATCGCTACCAAGATGAAGCGATGCCCGTTGGATGCCGTCGGTCGAATCTCGCCGATCATATCAATGCCCCACATTGCAAAAGGCCAAGGTGCCGTTAAGACGTTCAGAGGAACCGGAGGGATATGCACCTTATCAGCATAGATCTGGCATTTATGACAAGTTCGAGAATGTTGGTAACAGTCGGCTTCCATTGTGGACCAGAAATATCCTGCCCGAAGGATTTTCTTTGTCATGGTATGTCCACTGGAATGTGTTCCGAATGTACCTTCGTGTAGTTCTACCATGATCTTCTCTGCTTCAGTCTTATCCACACAATGCATTAAAGTTGAATCATGGTTTCGTTTGTAGAGAACGCCGTTGCTGAGGAAGAATTTCGCCGCGAACCTTCTCAGAAACTTCTTATCGTTGACAGACGCACCTTCAGGGTATTCCTGAGCTTCCAAATATCTCTTCACCTCATGATACCAGGGTTTCTCGATTACCTCTTCGGCCTCAAGATTGCAGCAGTATGCAGGTTCATCCAACTTCCAGATAATGATCCGGGGAGCCTCGTTATCCCATTTGACTTTGAACATTGAAGACATCGTAGCTAGTGCGTCTGCTAACTGATTCTCCTCTCTTGGGAAGTGTTCAAAAGTTATCTCTTCAAAATGGGGAAGCAAAGTCAACACATACTCCTTGTAAGGAATAAGATTTGGGTGTTTCGTATCCCACTCTCCCTTGATCTGATTGATGACGAGAGCGGAATCTCCGAAGACACTCAGAAACTTGATCCTTAAGTCGATTGCAGCTTGAAGACCCATGATACATGCCTCATATTCTGCCATGTTGTTGGTGCAGTTGAAACACAGCCGGGCGGTGAGTGGAGTATGAGTACCTTTAGGGGATATGATCACAGCGCCGATGTCGTTACCCAAAGCGTTCGAGGCTCCGTCAAAATTCATAGACCATCGGGATCCTTCCTCAGGTCCTTCATCCGGTCCAGGTACTTCACAATCAGTTACTACCATGATATCTTCGTCTGGAAATTCAAAGTTCAATGATTGGTACTCGTCCACAGGTTGGTGTGCCAAATGATCTGCCAATACACTTCCCTTGATTGCTTTTTGAGTTGTGTACTGGATGTCATATTCTGTCAAGATCATTTGCCATCTTGCTATTCTTCCAGACAGAGCAGGCTTTTCGAATATGTACTTGATTGGATCCATTTTTGAAATCAATAGAGTAGTGTGAGTCAGCATATACTGTCTCAGCCGACGAGCAGCCCATACCAGAGCGCATCAAGTTTTCTCGAGCAGTGAGTACCGAGTCTCACAGTCGGTAAACTTTTTGCTCAGGTAATAAATAGCGTGCTCTTTTCGGCCAGACTCGTCATGCTGCCCCAACACACACCCCATTGAGTTGTCAAGCACTGTCAAGTATAGTATTAGAGGTCTCCCTTCCACTGGTGGCATAAGAATGGGTGGTTCTTGGAGATATTCCTTTATCTTTTCGAAAGCAGCCTGACATTCATCGTTCCAACGTACTACTTGATCTTTCTTCAGCAATTTGAAGATTGGCTCACAGGTAGCAGTTAGATGTGAGATGAATCGGGCAATGTAGTTCAACCGTCCTAGAAAGCCTTTGACTTGTTTCTCTGTCTTGGGAGTCGGCATCTCTTGTATAGCTTTCACCTTGGCAGGGTCCACTTGAATACCTTTGTCGCTTACAATGAAACCTAGCAATTTTCCAGATCTTACCCTGAAGGTGCACTTGTTCGGGTTCAACCTCAGCTTGTACAACTTTAGACGGTCAAACAGCTTCCGCAGATGGTCAAGGTGTTCCTCCTCAGTTTGAGATCTTGCAATCATGTCGTCGACGTACACTTCTATCTCATGATGGATCATATCATGAAATAAAGCAACCATGGCACGTTGGTAGGTTGCCCCAGCATTTTTCAACCCAAATGGCATGACTTTGTAGCAGAAGGTGCCCCGCTGAGTAATAAAGGTAGTCTTTTCCATATCTTCAGGGGCCATCTTGATCTGATTATACCCTGAAAAACCATCCATGAAGGAGAACACCTTGTGTTGAGCAGTATTGTCAACAAGAACGTCGATGTGAGGCAGAGGGAAATCATCCTTGGGGCTGGCCCTGTTCAAATCCCTGTAGTCAACACACATTCTGACTTTACCATCTTTCTTTGGCACTGGAACCACGTTGGCCACCCACTGAGGATAAGAAGTCACTGCTAGAAACCCGGCATCAAATTGTTTCATAACCTCAGCTTTGATTTTCTTGGACATCTCTGGGCGCATGCGGCGGACCTTCTGTTTTACTGGAGGGCAGTCTTCCTTGGTAGGCATGTGATGAACTACAATGTCGGCATCCAAACCAGGCATGTCTTCGTAAGACCAAGAAAAGATTTCCACGTAATCATGCAGAATCTGAATCAATCGTTGTTTCACGCTGAGCTCCAGATTGGCACCAATCTTGACTTCTTTTCTATCTGTTTCAGTACCCAGATTCACCGTTTCCACTGGCTCTTCATGCGGCTGAATGGCCCTCTCTTCCTGGAGTAGCAGTCTTGCGAGTTCACCAGGCACTTCGCAATCATCTTCACCTTCGTCTTCGGCCAAGTTGATCGGATTTTCGAAGTCATAACTGGCAGTAGCAGAGCCGTTACCAGTGAGATCCAGAGTGGATTGGAACCTGTATAAGTGAGTGTGTGTAAATATAGCTGTTTTGCAATATATAACAAAGAAAGAAAAATAGCACAAGATTTGAAATGCAACAACGTCCAATGTTTTGATTAATGATATATGGAAATGTCATACAAAAAGCCCTCACAAATGGAGCCACGGTGCCCCGGGTAGGACACCGAGCCAATAAAAGTTTCAACATATTGTTTGTTACAAATTGAAAACAAAAGAGTTCATTACTGCGTGACAAATGTAATAGGTGTAAAATCTTTGGCCGTCCAGTTGCTTGGTCCGTTGTTGGTTGTCGGATAGATCCAACTGTCAAATTCTGCTTCCTCTACGTCCTCCTCGATAGCATTCACCCTTGGGTTGGTGACGAACACCGGAGGCTTTCTGACCCTTTCTTTGTGAACAGCCCTCTGAGCCTCTGCAGTGAAGCCCAGCCCAAACTTGTCGGTCTTTTGAGTGAAGTCAGGAAGTTGACCCCAGTTTGCGCACTTGCCTTTCTCGATTACAGCCCGGGCATCCTTCAAGGAAGCCATCTTCAAAGGAAGGTCTTCTTCAACCACTGTCTCAGCTGACGCCAATGTTGGAGGTACCTCTTCAAAATGTTGAAAGGGGGTTTCAATAAACTCCCCGTCCATCTCGATATACCGGAATGAATTCAGGTGACTAACCATGTAATCCTCCTCTCCCTGCACAGTAACAATCTTCCCTTTGACAGGGTATTTGAGCTTCTGGTGTAGAGTGGATGTTACAGCCCCAGCCTTGTGAATCCAAGGTCGTCCCAGCAAACAGGAATAAGATGGACGAATATCCATCACGTAGAACGTTCAATCAAAGACTTGGGAACCCACACGAATATGAATGTCTACCTCACCGTGCACCATCCTCTTAGAACCGTCGAAGGCTCTAACAATGATGTTACTAGGTTTCAATTCCAGGCCCTCACAATCCAACCGATCTAAGGCCTTCTTGGGCAATACATTCAGGGAAGAACCGATGTCCACCAACACGTGTGCAAGAGTAGTGCCCCTGCATTCTATGGAAACATGCAGGGCATCATTATGGTTTTTTCCCTTGGCGGTAAGGTCGGCATCCGAGAAACCCAAACCATTGTCAGCTGTCAAATTGGCCACACAGTCAGTGAATTGATCTGCAGATGTCTCTTGCGGCACATGGGCCGTTTTCAGAAATGAAATCAGGGCCTTGGCGTGGGCCTCTGAGCACAGCAGCAATGATAGCATAGAGATTTTGGAGGGGGTATGCCCCAGCTGTTCAACGACATTGAAGTCACTCTTTTTAATGATTTTAAGGATTTCCTCCATCTCTTGCTGGAAGGCTTCAATAACGGTCTTTTTTGGTGCCTCCGTTCGGGCAGGCAAATCGGTAGTAACTTCTTTTCCCCGAGCATCAGAGGACTCGGCGGCAGTAGTAGACACAGGAACTTGATTTGGAAGAGAAACATGCACACTTGCGGGTGTGATGATAAGAGGTTTTCAGATGACTGGTGGTGCAATGTCAGGCGAGAAGAGCCTGCCACTGCGAGTAATTTTGGCGGGACTGGTGATGTTACTGATACTGGTACTGGTGTTGAACTCCTGCTTGTTCGGGTTTAACCTTAGCTTATACATCTTCAACCTGTCGAACAACTTCTGGAGATGGTCAAGATGTTCTTCTTCCGTCTGGGACCTTGCGATCATGTCATCAACATACACCTCAATCTCATGGTGAATCATGTCGTGGAATAAAGCGACCATGGCGCGCTGATAAGTTGCCCCAGCATTCTTCAACCCGAACGGCATGACTTTATAGCAAAAGGTGCCCCACTGTGTAACAAACGTTGTCTTCTCCATGTCTTCGGGAGCCATCTTAATCTGATTGTATCCAGAAAAACCATCCATAAAGGAGAAGACCTTATGCTGCGCGGTATTGTTGACCATAACATCAATGTGAGGCAGTGGGAAATCATCCTTGGGGCTCGCCCTGTTCAGATCTCTATAGTCTACACACATACGTACTTTACCATATTTCTTCGGCACCGGAACCACGTTGGCAACCCACTGCGGGTAAGAAGTAACTGCTAGAAAACCGGCATCAAACTGTTTCATAACCTCAGCTTTGATTTTCTCATACATCTCTGGGCGCATGCGGCGAACTTTCTGCTTCACTGGAGGACAGTCTTCTTTGGTTGGCAAGCGGTGAACCACGATGTCGGTATCCAACCCAGGCATATCTTCATAGGACCAGGCAAAAATCTCAACATAGTCACGTAACATATGTATCAACCGTTTCTTGACATTAGGCTCCAGATTTGCACCTATCTTGACCTCTTTCCTGTCTTCCTCGGTACCCAAATTCACTGATTCCACTGGCTCTTCATGCGGCTGTAAGGCCCTCTCTTCCTCAAGTAACAGTCTAGCAAGTTCCCCAGGCACTTCACAATCATCCTCACCTTCACCCTCGGCTTGGTTGATCGGACTTTCAAAGTCATAACTGGTAGTAGTAGAGTCGTTATCAGTGGGATCCATAGTGGATATGGACCTGTATTATGATATGTGAGTGTGTGTAAGACAATAGCTGTTTTGATAGAGTGCAAGATAGAAAAGAAAAACAAAGAGCGTAATATTTGTAATGCAAGAAAACGTCCAATGCTTTATTGATGATATATGAAAATGACAAGTAATAGGCTCTCACAAACAAAGCCAAGGTGCCTCGGGCAAGGCACCGGGCCATAAAGTTTTAAATTGTCTGTTACAAATTTCAAAACAAAAGTCTATTACTATGTAATAAAAGAAATGGGCACGAAGTCCTTTGCCGTCCAATTGTTCAAGCCACCGTTGGTAGTCGGGTAAATCCAGCTGTCGATATCTGACTCTACATTATCATCCTCAATTGCATTCACTCCCTGATCATGTTTGGGCATAGGAGCAGTTATGATGTTGGGTTTCTCTGGAGCGTCAAACTCAATCTCTTTAGCTTCAATCAAATCTTGCACCTTATTTCTCAGAGCCCAACAGTTGTTCGTATCATGACCCGGGCTATCAGAGTGATAAGCATAACGGGCGTTTGGATTATATAGCAGAGATGTGGTGCTGGGATTCTTTGGGGCTTCCCTCAAAGTTACCAGGTTGGTCTTCAACAATTGCGGCAGAATTTGAGACAAGGTCATACTGAGCCAAGTATACTGTCTTTGTGGTCTCTCTACTCTTTGCTGATTGTTGCATTGTGGGGAAACTGTAGGTCTTGATATTACTACCGCATTAACTGCTTTGTGGCATTCAGGTCGGTTTTGGCTCCTCGAGCTGTAAACGACACTGGCTTCTTTCTTGAAAGGCTTCTTTTCTGTACTTGATGAAGCACCTTTCTGTATTTTGCCACTTCTGATACCAGCCTCGACTCTCTCCCCGGTCATTATCAATTCAGTAAACTCAGATGATGAACTACCGATCAGATGATTGAAAAATGGACCTGACAATGTACCAAGAAACATATCCACCAACTCCCTATCAGACAGAGGGGGTTGTACTCTTCCATCCAGATCTCTCCACTTCTGAGCATAGTCCTTAAAGCCTTCGCTTGCACCCATAGACATACCCTGAAGTTGAGTACGCGTGGGAGCAAGGTCGGCATTATACTGGTATTGCTTGTAAAAAGCAGCAACAAGGTCCTCCCAGTTGCGGACATTAGCTCCTTCCAATTGATAAAAGCATTCAAGCTGAGTCCCTGACAGACTATCTTGAAAGAAATGAACCCAAAGATTTCTATCAGCAGTGTAAGGTTGAATTTTTCTGACATACAAGCAGAGGTGGAGCTTTGGGCAGGATGCTCCATCGTACTTAGCAAAAACCGGAGCCTTAAATTTGTGAGGGATCACCACCCCTGATGCTAACCCCAAATCTCCAAAATTCAAACCCGGAACCTTCTAAATCTCCATAGCACTCAAACGGTCTTCAAGTTGTTTGTACCTATCTTCAGCAGGAGGGTACTGTTCTTCATCAAAATCAGTGTCATTATCAGAGACTACAGGACTAGGACCCTTTCTTTCTTCTTGATTCTCTCTTCCTCTAGATGAATGAGACGGATCAGCTTCCTGTCGCAAATTGTTCCCAAATCTGTGACCCATATTCAGCAGAACCACCCTCTTCTTCTTCTTCTTCTTCTTCTTCTTCTTCTTCTTGTCCTTCAAGATGAGAGCCTTCAAATCTTGTTGTCCTTTGGCCATGTTCAGGAACATCTCTTGGAATTGAGCATTCTGTGCTTGAAGAGCTTTGATAGCTTGATCGATAGGTGTTTCAGAAGACATGATTGCTGGAATAAACAGCGAAGAAGATAAGAAACTTGTAATGGTACCTGTAATGAGGTGCATGGTAATGGAATGTGTATGAAATGATTTCAAAGACTTTGGGAGATTCAAATTTGCAAACCAAGAAATAAACAAACTTTATTAGATTCAAACTTGTAACAATGTTTAATAATGCCTTCAAGGCGTTACAAACGAAATAACTGAAAAGCAAATCTAAACTAGAAACAAAAAGACATCAGAAATCCCATGGTCGCTTTCCCTTCGTGCTGACATAATCATTGATTGTCCTTTCATTCTCAAGCTACCTCGTGAGCTTCAAGATCTTCCTCTCCCACTCATGATACTTCTCCCGGTAGGTATCCCTTTCTTCCTTCAACTGGATCCAGGATCTCTTCAATGTCCCAAGATCAGTAGGCATATAAGGATAAAGGACTGTATAAGGAACGCCCTCATCATTAGTAGGCTCCACAACCACTGGCAAAACAGCTTCATAAGGCATCCCCAACTTTTGAGCACGGGCTCGAACCCACTAGAGATAAGGTTGCATAGGGAGAGAAGTCTTCGGTCCTAGCTCATGAGGGTCAGACCTGTTCACCATGCCCCAGGCCCGTATAAACCTTCGGCGATGCTCACCAACATCCTCCTTGTAGTCAAATGCAATATCTGTAAGAAGCAACTCATGAGGACCATCTCTCCGAGCGCGACCAAATTTTCGTAAGGCCAAATAAGGACTATAGGTTATTCCCCCTCTAATTCCAAGCAACGGGACATTAGGGTATTCCCCACATCGATCAATGACAGCTACTCTTTCCATATCCTTAGAACTCCAAAGAATGTCCGTGTGGGCAAGGGACAATATCCTGTAAGCCCAACCTACACCTTCCTCATTCTTCAATACAGAATTAGGGAGGTGCGAAATAAACCACCTCGCCAGCAGCGGCGTGCAACACATGAGGGTCCCTCTTCTTCCCACAATACAAGTATAGAGAGCATGTAGGATATCACCCAGAAGAGTAGGTACTGGATTGCGAGACAAGAAGATGTTAACCGCATTCACATCTATGAAGGAATCTGGATTCGGTAAAAGAACCAAGCCGTAGATGAGGAGAGCCAAGATGTCTTCGAATGCTTGAAAATCCAAGTTATCCCAGAACTGTTGAGCTTGATCGATCAGAAACTTAGCCAAGAAACCTTTAACCCCGCTTCGTGTCTCCCAGTTGGATACTACATCAGCCCTTTTTAGATGTAAGGATGAAGCAATGTCCTCGGGTCTAGGAACCTCCTCTAAACCTGTGAAGGGTGTCTGCTCGAGGATAGATATGCCTAATAAATCAGAAAATTCCCCCAAAGTAGGGACTAGTTGATAATCCGGGAAGGTGAAACAATGATGCAATGGACCAAAGAACTAGAACAGCACACTCATCAACTGCTCATCCAACTTTGAAGTGACCAAGCCAAGGAGATGACCATGTCTTCAAACAAAGGAAGAAGTATCAGGAACTTTTGAGATTAACTCTCTGAGATGAGCAGGCATTTGCACGAAGTTAACTCGAATGGTATTTCTGCGTACTGAAGCCATAATCTGCAAAATAGAACAAAGATAAATCCCCTCGGTCTTCGAAATGGTTAGTCTAATGAAGTATGCATGCGATGTCATGATGCATGATGTCATGATAAAACACACAACAGGTATAGCAGGTGTGATACGGTGGGAGAACTGACTTGAGGTTTTGCGTTTGTGTTCGCGCTTGTTCGGCTTAGCAAGAGTCGCCACCGACTTTTTATTTTATCCTAAGGAAAGGTAAAAAAGCACAGGAAAGACCTTTGAGATGTTTTCTTGTGTTTGGGGGGTAGATTATGAAAAGGGAAGGTGCTAGCACCCTTTTCATCCATGGTTTTCCACGGGCTCTTAGTTACTTGTTTTAGATCACTTGCCTTTGCTTTTCAATTGTTTGAAATGGTGTTTTGTGTGTGGTTTTTGAAAATGCTTTGAAAAAGAAGCCTTGTCTAGGCAACCTTTGTAATAATTCTTGTTTGAATATATACAAAGGTGTGTGTCTTTTTGAAAAGATATTTCAATGTTTTGAAAGTTGTTTTGAAATTGTTTTGAAGTTGTGTTGTGAAGTGTGTTTGAAAATGGCAAGGATGTTTTGCAAGATTTTTGATCAAGTAACTAAGAGTTGTCTACCCTATTTTACTCAAAGATCTTTCTTATGTTTTTAACCCTTTTAATAGTGTTGCTTCACCATTGTATTTTGTGAACAACCTTGTGTTAGGATGTTAAACGAGACAGGCGCGGGTCATCGTATAGACCATGATAGCAATGGTGTCAAGTATTTTTGGAAATTTTCTTGAGGGACTTGATCATTTTGTTTAGGCAACTGAGATAGCATCATTGAGGGACTATGATCTTTCGTTTTGTTTTTGTTTTGCCAAAGTACTTGACATGCAAATCATGGCCCATTTTTGAAGGCAACAAGTGGATTGAAACCCTAGGGGTGCAAGTGTGCATGTGTGTTATTTTCATGCTTTGTCTTTTATTAGTGATTGTCTACTTGTTGATTTTATCTTGCCATACATATCCTATTTACTAGCAAGCATATAAAAGTAATAAAGCGCAGAAAGATAAAATCCTACACTATTACAACCATATTGAATTGCATGAAAATATAAAGGAAAAAATAAAATAAAAGCAATAAAAATGAGGGTCTTTCGATTGAGGCAGAAAACCCTTCGATTCTGCACTTTCTGGCTCTCTTCGATTTGGCCTAAAAAGGGTGAAGGCATGACTTTCGACTGAGGCCTCACGGTCAACATGTTGTGCCTTTTGATTGGGACCAGTGGGACAACATGTTGTGCCTTTCGACTGGGCCTGGAACCAGTATAAGATGTAATCTGCCTTTCTGCCTCCTTCGACCACGGGTTGAAAGCAGTGAGGGAGTGGCTATCAATTTTCCTTTGTCTCCTTCGACTGGGGGTTGGAGTCAGTGGAGTCATGCCCTTCGATTTTCCTTTGTCTCCTTCGACTGGGGGTTATAGTCATGGTTCTATCTTTTGTTTGAGGCATGGAAACGGAAAGGTTATGGATTTCGTCTGAGGTCTGGAAACAACAAGGTTCTGGCTTTTCCACAGGCTCCTTGCTGACTCCTTGTAAGCATATTAGGCCCTCAAATTGTGATTCGAAAGGCTTGTGCAGCTAGCCAATCGAAGGGTATAACAAACCTATCTCAAGTTCTTAAAATGCAACATCCAAACATAACTACAGTCCAGGGGTTAGCACAAAAACCAATGGGTCTCAAAGTCTAAATTATAACTAATTAAGGTTGAGTTTTCAGCATAAGAGCAGTCAGAATCTAATGCTAAAACATGGTCTAGAAATATCTACATTTTTCTTTATTGGCATGTGCATATGATGTTTAAATGAAAGAGTTCCAAGTTTAGAGAGAACTTACCTCTTGAAGTGTTTAATCGAAAGAGCTGTAGGTGACTTCTTTGATGGTGGAGGGAGCTTCGTTGGGATCTTCCTGAAGCTAGTTCTGTTACTGCTTGGTTTGGGCAGTCACTGAATCGAAAGAGAGTATATGATGGTGATGCGTGAATCGAAGGTTGCTACAGTTTAGGGGAAGTAAATCGAAAGGTACACTACTGAGGCCTTTTTACGAAAAAATCTTAGAGTTTTGAAGGTTTGAGAATGTTGGAGAGTTTGAGAATATGGGAGAGTTTGAGTGTTTGAGTATTTTTTTATGATTTTTTCTCTAGCAAAAAATCTGGACCCTTTCTTTGTCAATGGTTTCTCTATTTATAGAGAAAAGGTTTGGGAGTTTAAACAAAAAGGTGGCTTGGCTGAAATGTGAATATTAAGCTAAGTCAGATTTTCCAAGATCCCAAGGTGAAGTACTGAAGTTGTTGGTTAAAAGGGGCTGACTCCCCTGACTTATGGTGAAGTACAAATAGGATTTAAGCAAAGCACGAGCTTAGGACAGGATTTGTACTAACAAATTCACTTTCAAGAAAATAATCTTCTGGACAAAGGTTTAATCACCTGGACAGTAACTTAATCCAAAGTGTAAGCAATTAATTATCGAGTGAAATACAAGCATTAAGGCTTGTAAAGTAAGATCATGTAGCATGGTCCAAAGATTTGATCAGTGTCCTTTCAAAATCCTATTTTCCACTTGTGTCGAAGATTTCTAGAAATGTGCTAAAGAAGATTGCGTCGAAGGATTCAGAGTTGGGTTTGAAAGATGCTGATTCGAAGGGAACCAAAACTCCAATCGAAGCTTTTGTGTGAAGGTGGCTCATGTCCAATCGAAGGCTTGCATGCCAGGGGTTACATGTGGTCAAACGAAAGAGTGTACATAGAGGGTCCCTGTCTTGTGACTTCATGCCAACACGTAAAAGATCTATGTTCGAACGAAGCTTGTATAAAGGGAACCAACAAGTCCAAACGAAAGGTGCATGTAGGAGGACAAAATGTTCAGATTCGAAAGAGGCATATAGGGAACAAAAAGTGCAAATCGAAGGATGCTAAAAGAGAGCCTTTTGCCTTGGAAGTGAAATAGATTACAAGAGGCTTTTTTCCTTGTGAATCCAAACCAAAATGTGCCAGAGGCCCATGCCCAGTCGAAGGATGCAAGCCAAGCTTGTATCAAAAGAGGCCAAAAGGCCAATCGAAGGAGCTGAAACGAAGAACACTTGTATTTCTCCAAATTTTTTCAAAATCATATTTTTATCTGTTTTCTCCCTTTTTGACAGTTTCCTTTTAATTTTGGTACTGAAAAATTCCAAAGTACTTGTGCAAGCTTGAACCTTGAGAATCCTTGTGAGAAAGGCCTTGAAGAATGAGAGGGCAAATTTTGGGGTACAACAGCTGCCCCTGTTCAATCTTCTTGAACCTGAAGAGTTAGATTAGCAAGTTTGCCTTTCACGACTAGAAGGTAAAAGAGGATTGGACACTAGAGTGCCCATAAATTTGCACTCGTCAAAATATAGCTGAGGAAATGGGCTTAAAGATTCCATTTGGAGATGGTGGAATCTTGCCGGAGATGGGCTTAAAGATGCCATCCAAGAATATTTATTGAACTGTATGTTGTAGGTGAAAGGGTGAGTATCAAAAAGGTATCCGTGTTTGGAACATCTCTGAGCTAGGGGTCTGAATAAGAAATAGATTAGAATCCGTGTTTGGAGTTTCCGTAAACTGTTTTCAGTGGTTGAAGTTTGAAACTTGCTAAACTTATCCTGCGAAGGGTAAAATATTAGCTGAAACACAAAGTTATGCTGTATGATGCAATGTACGTGTTATATGAATGTAATGAATGTGCATGTAAGCTGATTAGTCGTCTTGCTGAGGAAGATAAGCCCTGGATAGCTGGAGATAATAAAATCTTTGACCGCCATTGGGGAAAGTAAATCCTTGACTGCTGCCGGGGATTGAAAATCCTTTGATCGTTGAAAAAGAGAAGTTCTGGGACCACTGTTGGGGAAATCAGGAGTTTGGGTTGTATTCCAATCTACTGGGGATTCCTGTTTTGAGGAGATCTTCGCCGGGGAATATCTGAAAACTCTGTGAGGATTTGAGAATGAAAGTCTTTATTCTGCTTGGGGAGTTGGTGTTGAGGAGCCAAGAACGAGAACCTTCGATCTGCAGGGGATTAAAAACTCCGAAAAATTATGCTGAGAGTAAAGAAAGCTCCAGAGAATCAAGGACGAGAGTCTTGATTTTGTTGGGGAGTAAGAACTCTGTGGGGAATAGCCATACTGTTGCAGAGTGGCTATCATGTTGGAGAGTAAAAACTCAGGACTCTAGGAAAAGCTTATTCCACTTTGAGAATGAGAATCTTCATTCTATCGGGAATATCAGAAATTCAGATGTTATACCACTTTGAGAATGAGAATCTTCATTCTGTCGGGAATATCAGAAATTCAGATGTTATACCACTTTGAGAATGAGAATCTTCATTCTGTCGGGGAGAATTAGGAGGTTGGGTGTATGCCAACCTACTGGGGAAGCCAAAATGAGAATCTTCATTCAGGTCTTGGGTCAGAAGGTTGGGTGTATGCCAATCTACTGGGGAAGCCAAAATGAGAATCTTCATTCAGGCCTTGGGTCAGAAGGTTGGGTGTATGCCAATCTACTGGGGAAGCCAAAATGAGAATCTTCATTCTGTTAACGGTATCAGGAGCTTGGGAGTATACCAATCTCTGAGGTTTCAAGGATGAGAATCTTCATTCTGTTAACGGTATCAGGAGCTTGGGAGTATACCAATCTCTGAGGTTTCAAGGATGAGAATCTTCATTCTGTTAATGGTACCAGGAGCTTGGGAGTATACCAATCTCTTGAGGTTTCAAGGATGAGAATATTCATTCTGTTAACGGTATCAGGAGCTTGGGAGTATGCCAATCTCTTGAGGTTTCAAGGATGAGAATCTTCATTCTGTTAACGGTATCAGGAGCTTGGGAGTATACCAATCTCTGAGGTTTCAAGAGTGAGAATCTTCATTCTGTTAAGGGTATCAGGAGCTTGGGAGTATACCAATCTTTTGAGGTTTCAAGGATGAGAATCTTCATTCTGTTAAGGGTATCAGGAGCTTGGGAGTATACCCAATCTTCTGAGGTTTCAAGGATGAGAATCTTCATTTTGTTAAGGGTATCAGGAGCTTGGGAGTATACCAATCTTCTGAGGTTTCAAGAATGAGAATCTTCATTCTATTAACGGTATCAGGAGCTTGGGAGTATACCAATCTTCTGAGATTTCAAGGATGAGAATCTTCATTCTGTTAACGGTATCAGGAGCTTGGGAGTATACCAATCTTCGAGGTTTCAAGGATGAGAATCTTCATTCTGTTAACGGTATCAGGAGCTTGGGAGTATACCAATCTTCTGAGGTTTCAAGGATGAGAATCTTCATTCTGTTAATGGTATCAGGAGCTTGGGAGTATACCAATCTCTTGAGGTTTTAAGGATGAGAATCTTCATTCTTGAGAGAAAAAGAATTTTAGGAGCTTCATTTGGCCATTATTCTGTTGGTGGGTTACTTCTGTTGAAATTTAGGAATTCGTCCGTAATTCAGCTGGAGAAAAAGCTTTGTCGAAATTTAGGAACTTGTCCGTAATTCGACTGAAGAAAAGCGTTGTTGCTTGAATTTGATTGTACCTTTTCTGAAAGGCAAATGTTAGTGGCATATATCAAACAATAATGTTCTCAAAATAAATGAGATCGCGTTGCATGATGTCCTGATGCACGGAGGTGTAATGTTTTTCAAGACGACCTTTCGCTGGGGAAAATAAATCCCGAGCTGATGAAGGAGAAAAGAGTTGGATTCTTCATCTCTGGTATTGAAGATAATCAGAACAAATCGCTGAGAGAGTTATCTGAAATATCAAAAACCTGGAATGTCTTCCCCTGACATAAGAAAATAGGGAGATCTTAGTGTCGATCTGACCAAAACATAGAGGGTCTTAGATTAACTTTGATTCAACCGGATGATGGAAGAGTCTTTGATGATCATAACTTCCAACAGGTGATGAAGGAATTTTTGACGACCGTAACTTCCAACAGGTGATGAAGGAATTCTTGACGACCGTAACTTCCAACAGGTGATGAAGGAATTCTTGACGACCGTAACTTCCAACAGGTGATGCAGGAATTCTTGACGGCCGATCAATCTGCGTATGTCATGAACATTTTTGAAATGTAATTTTGTTTTGGAGAATAAATCCTTGACAAGTTTTGGGGAAATAAACCCATGACTGCTGGTCTGCTAGAGAGGTGACGAACTTCTCGAGGACGCTTGAATTTCTTTTCAGAAATATTTCAGAGAGATTCATCACTGCCCCTAGTATCAAATGCTTGTGGCACTTCCAGGAAACTTGGACTGTACGTAACCCTTTGATGAGATTTACGTTTAAATGCCCCAAGTGATAGTGAGGAAGACTTGCCCCTGGTTAAATTGCAATTGAGAGATTTCTTGAAATCTTGACTGGGCTGCCCCAGGTTTAGTGGACTCTGAAAGATTTGTTGAAATCTTGACTGGACTGCCCCAGGTTTTCCATGTCAGGTCCCCTTTTTTTATAGGAGGTTTTTGCAATGGGAGTGTCATCCCACTTGAAGTGATTTTGTTCACTGAGAGAGCTTTCGTTCATCGGAACATTCACTGTGCGAATCTCTTCGCTGTCAAACAAATAAACATGTGCAAACAACGATATTCAAGTAATGCAAAGTTCATGCTTGTCTCAAAGTTTTGAAAAATGCATTTTTTAGCAGAAAACTTTTTATAAGAGAAATTCAGCTCAAGATTTAGAGCAAAGCCTTACAGGAGTCAGGATACCTTTTGTAACAGTATGCTTTCGAACTAACCCATGCTTCAATTAGGACTTTTGAAGGGTTATAACGTGGCTTGGTTCACGGTTTAAGAAACAAAGGATAAAGTCTCAAATTATATTTGTACCCACCCGCTCTTCATGATGTTCTTCAATCCTAAACTCAGTTAATTGTGCGTCGAACTCTATTCGAGTTTGGAACAACGTTTTGGTGATGGTTCACGCAAGTTGAATTTGTTGGAAGGCAGCCATCATTTTTTTTGCAACATTTTTCATGTTTGTTGAGGATTTATAATGACCTCTTTCTTTTGATTTGTTATCCCTAACTTTTGCCTGACTGTTCTTGTTTTCGAGATTACAATCAGCGGGATGCCCCAGCTTTCTTAAGCCTCCTTCGTAGGTTTTGGCTCAGTGGGCTCTTCTCTTTTGAGAGATAATGACTGCCTATGAGATAAAGAACCATCGCTGTCTTTTGGTTCCAAAGGAATGTTTTTGATGTCATTCGTTGTATTACGAACTGAGAGTTTGCGATTTCAATGCACATCTTTTGAATTAACTGAGAGACTACCCTGCCCCAGGTTTGATTAAAGGTTTCAACTTGTGTTTAAAACAGAAAACTTCTACTTCTTTGGCTTGAAGGGGTTGACTAGGGATTATCTTCCTTATAACTCCAGTGTTTTAGGATTTGAAAGAAACGCATGTACATCGTCAGCAAGGTCTGTTCAAAAGCATATCGTATGAGATTATGGCATTGTTTCGTCATCCTCCCTCTAAAGGCTTGTAACTTTTATCAAGAGTTAAATATCATAAAGAAAGTAGGAAGCATAATTCAAGAATAGTGAAAATGAATGGATGAATTCAAGACAAACATATGCAATGCATTAATGAAACAGAGTTTGACATCAACAGATAATTGTTTGAATAACAAAAGAAATTACAACTTAAGAATTCAAATGAAACAAAAGTCTCTTAGTTCGAACTTTGTCATTTCAGGTGGAGAACCCTCAGCGAAAAATTTTCATCTCGCCATCCGGCATGAATTTCAGCACTCCATTGTCAATCAAATCTTGGATCTTGTTCTTCAAAGCCCAACAATCGTTGGTGTCATGTCCAGGACTATAGGAGTGATATACACAAAATGCGTCAGGGTGATAGCTAGGAGCAGAGGTATTGGGCTTCCGAATAGAATCCCTTAAAGCAGTCAGATTGACCTCCAACAAGCGTTCCAGTATTAGAGATGATGGTATATCAGTCTCAGTGAAATGTCTTCCAGATGTATTTTGTTTACGCCGATTACCCCATTGACGTTGGCGTGGTTGTTGCTGGGCTTGTGACCCTGAAGCAAGCTGGGGAGCCTTTCCCTTGTCTTCTTGTCTCAAAGGAGGTTGAATGATGACTTGATCTTCAACCCTAGTTGTTTTACCATCTTGGTTATCTTGAAGCAGTTTGTTGACGAGGACTCTGAGCTCCTCTTGTCTTTGAGCCAGGTCTTGAATGAGAGCCATCTGGCCCACCAGCTGTCCCATCATCTGGATCTTCATTGTTGCCAACTCAGTCTGTAGCTCTTCCAATTGATCATTCCTGATGCCTCCTGGATTCCCTAGGACCATGCCCCTTGTGAGGAGAGCTTTCACTTCTTCTTGCCCCTGGGATAGGTTCAAGAACATTTCTTGATGTTGAGCGTTTTGAGCCTGGATATCTTCGACAGTCCTCTCTAGAGCCATCTCTCTCTCTTGAAATAAACACTAGGAGAATAAGGAAACCTGAAAGGGAAAACCTGTCATGATGCAATGCATGATATGTGGATGCATGTTTTCAAGAATCTCTCGGGATAAACATAAGAAAATGTTAGAGATTGAACTTCGATCAACATCTTTGATTGGAGAACTTTGTATCGGTGGATGTCTTTCCACGAGAATCAAGCTCACCATGTTGAGTGGGTCATAGCCCTCAATTTAAGTTGTTGCACTTGATCTTTGACAACGTTTGTTTAGAGGAAAATGAAACCTCTTGCCCTTTGGTAGACGTCTGGTTCAACGTGACCCTGCATTAAAGACCCTCGAGATCCTTGAAATGGTTATTGAAAATGCTATGGTATGATGTTATGATGTTATGTACATGTATGCAAAAGTAGGCACGTGTATATACAGATGATCACATTCACACAAAGCAGACAAGTCCTTAGGTTTAGGCTTCTATGGGGTTTGTAGGTAAGTACCCTCTTGAAGTTAGTTGGCTCAACCTGTCCTAGAAATAGAAACCGGGTTCTAAGGAGCTCAATATCACTGGATTATTTTCTGTGTTCATTGTTTTAGTTTAGCCACTTAACTGGCGACCAAAATATTCCAAGAAAACAACCCTCAATGAGTGTAGTATCGAGTATCTACCAACTTTGGACTGCACCAAAGCCGGCCATCTCACTACCCCTAATAAGGCCAAGATGGTCAAGTAAGGTTCTAAGAGTTCGTTAGTGCTTCATGACATCACTCAGCGGCCCCGTATTCTCTTTGATTGACTCAAAGGCTACCGGCACCCACAAATATGTCACACTAACATAGATACTATTTCAACCATGTCGGTATACCCCACACAGTTCCCTCACAGTTTATTGCTACTTACCTAAAAGGTGCCCCCAAATCCGGGTGTAGGATTTAAAACAAACCCAAACAAGGAACCCAAAGAGTAAAGCAATCAAAGAAATCAAGATAAGTATGTAAAGGTGATCTAGAACCCTAAGGTAACCCCACTTTTAGAAATGATCCCCAACAGAGTCGTCAGTTCTGTGATAGGTGGGAGAACTGACTTGAGGTTTTGCGTTTGTGTTCGCACTTGTTCGATTTATCAAGAGTCGCCACCGACTTTTTATTTTATCCTAAGGAAAGGTCAAAAAGCACAGGAAAGACCTTTGAGATGTTTTCTTGGGTTCGGGGGGTAGATTATGAAAAGGGAAGGTGCTAGCACCCTTTTAATCCATGGTTTTCCATGGGCTCTTAGTTACTTGTTTTAGATCACTTGCCTTTTCTTTTCAATTGTTTGAAATGGTGCTTTGTGTGTGGTTTTTGAAAATGATTTGAAAAAGAAGCCTTGTCTAAGCAACCTTTGTAATAATTCTTGTTTGAATATATACAAAGGTGTGTGTCTTTTTGAAAAGATATTTCAATGTTTTGAAAGTTGTTTTGAAATTGTTTTGAAGTTGTGTTGTGAAGTGTGTTTGAAAATGGCAAGGATGTTTTGCAAGATTTTTGATCAAGTAACTAAGAGTTGTCTACCCTATTTTACTCAAAGATATTTCTTATGTTTTTAACCCTTTTAACAGTGTTGCTTCACCATTGTATTTGGTGAACAACCTTGTGTTAGGATGTTAAACGGGACAGGCGCGGGTCATCGTATAGACCATGATAGCAATGGTGTCAAGTATTTTTTGCAATTTTCTTGAGGGACTTGATCATTTTGTTTAGGCAACTCAGATAGCGTCATTGAGGGACTATGATCTTTTGTTTTGTTTTTGTTTTGCCAAAGTACTTGACATGCATATCATGGCCCATTTTTGAAGGCAACAAGTGGATTGAAACCCTAGGGGTGCAAGTGTGCACGTGTGTTATTTTCATGCTTTGTTTTTTATTAGTGATTGTCTACTTGTTTATCTTATCTTGCCATACATATCCTATTTACTAGCAAGCATATAAAAGTAATAAAGCACAGAAAGATAAAATCCTACACTATTACAACCATATTGAATTGCATGAAAATATAAAGGCAAAAATAAAATAAAAGTAAGAAAAATGAGGGTCTTTCGATTGAGGCAGAAAACCCTTTGATTCTGCACTTTCTGGCTCTCTTCGATTTGGCCTGAAAAGGGTGAAGGCATGACTTTCGACTGAGGCCTCACGGTCAGCATGTTGTGCCTTTCGATTGGGACCAGTGGGACAGCATGTTGTGCCTTTCGACTGGGCCTGGAACCAGTATAAGATGTAATCTGCCTTTCTGCCTCCTTCGACCAGGGGTTGAAAGCAGTGAGGGAGTGGTTTTTGATTTTCCGTTGTCTCCTTCGACTGGGGGTTGGAGTCAGTGGAGTCATGCCCTTCGATTTTCCTTTGTCTCCTTCGATTGGGGGTTGGAGTCAGTGGTTCTATCTTTTGTTTGAGGCATGGAAACGGAAAGGTTATGGATTTCGTCTGAGGTCTGGAAACAACAAGGTTCTGGCTTTTCCACAGGCTCCTTGCTGACTCCTTGTAAGCATATTAGGCCCTCAAATTGTGATTCGAAAGGCTTGTGCAGCTAGCCAATCGAAGGGTATAACAAACCTATCTCAAGTTCTTAAAATGCAACATCCAAACATAACTACAGTCCAGGGGTTAGCACAAAAACCAATGGGTCTCAAAGTCCAAATTATAACTAATTAAGGTTGAGTTTTCATCATAAGAGTAGTCAGAATCTAATGCTAAAACATGGTCTAGAAATATCTACATTTTTCTTTATTGGCATGTGCATATGATGTTTAAATGAAAGAGTTCCAAGTTTAGAGAGAACTTACCTCTTGAAGTGTTTAATCGAAAGAGCTGTAGGTGACTTCTTTGATGATGGAGGGAGCTTCGTTGGGATCTTCCCGAAGCTAGTTCTATTACTGCTTGGTTTGGGCAGTCACTGAATCGAAAGAGAGTATATGATGGTGATGCATGAATCGAAGGTTGCTACAGTTTAGGGGAAGTAAATCGAAAGGTACACTACTGAGGCCTTTTTACGAAAAAAATCTTAGAGTTTTGAAGGTTTGAGAATGTTGGAGAGTTTGAGAATATGGGAGAGTTTGAGTGTCTGAGTATTTTTTTATGATTTTTTCTCTAGCAAAAAATCTGGACCCTTTCTTTGTCAATGGTTTCTCTATTTATAGAGAAAAGGTTTGGGAGTTTAAACAAAAAGGTGGCTTGGCTGAAACGTGAATATTAAGCTAAGTCAGA
Source organism: Vicia faba (assembly GCA_948472305.1). Taxonomy (NCBI): domain Eukaryota; kingdom Viridiplantae; phylum Streptophyta; class Magnoliopsida; order Fabales; family Fabaceae; genus Vicia; species Vicia faba. The sequence goes on from OX451738.1 coordinate 1,522,052,208, forward strand.
TTTTCCAAGATCCCAAGGTGAAGTACTGAAGTTGTTGGTTAAAAGGGGCTGACTCCCCTGACTTATGGTGAAGTACAAATAGGATTTAAGCAAAGCATGGGCTTAGGACAGGATTTGTACTAACAAATTCACTTTCAAGAAAATAATCTTCTGGACAAAGATTTAATCACCTGGACAATAACTTAATCCAAAGTGTAAGCAATTAATTATGGAGTGAAATACAAGCATTAAGGCTTGTAAATTAAGATCATGTAGCATGGTCCAAAGATTTGATCAGTGTCCTTTCAAAATCCTATTTTCCACTTGTGTCAAAGATTTCTAGAAATGTGCTAAAGAAGACTGCGTCGAAGGATTCAAAGTTGGGTTTGAAAGATGCTGATTCGAAGGGAACCAAAACTCCAATCGAAGCTTTTGTGTGAAGGTGGCTCATGTCCAATCGAAGGCTTGCATGCCAGGGGTTACATGTGGTCAAACGAAAGAGTGTACATAGAGGGGTCCCTGTCTTGTGACTTCATGCCAACACGTAAAAGATCTATGTTCGAACGAAGCTTGTATAAAGGGAACCAACATGTCCAAACGAAAGGTGCATGTAGGAGGACAAAATGTTCAGATTCGAAAGAGGCATATAGGGAACAAAAAGTGCAAATCGAAGGATGCTAAAAGAGAGCCTTTTGCCTTGGAAATGAAATAGATTACAAGAGGCTTTTTTCCTTGTGAATCCAAACCAAAATGTGCCAGAGGCCCATGCCCAGTCGAAGGATGCAAGCCAAACTTGTATCAAAAGAGGCCAAAAGGCCAATCGAAGGAGCTAAAACGAAGAACACTTGTATTTCTCCAAATTTTGTCAAAATCATATTTTTATCTGTTTTCTCCCTTTTTGACAGTTTCCTTTTAATTTTGGTACTGGAAAATTCCAAAGTACTTGTGCAAGCTTGAACCTTGAGAGTCCTTGTGAGAAAGGCCTTGAAGAATGAGAGGGCAAATTTTGGGGTACAACAGCAGGTAACAAACATGGTAAAGGCACACAAGTCATACAATATCCCTTAAGCTCAGGCATGCATGGAGTCTAGGTACTACCCTCTTGAAGTTCAGTTGGTTCAACCTGTCCTAATAATAGTAACCGGGTTCTAGAGGTTCTCAATATCATTGACCATCCTCCATCGGTCATGGTTTCAGCTCACACAATCTTTTCTTGCGGTCAGAACTATCTCAAGAGTATGGTCTCAATGAGTGTAGCATCAAGTATCAACCAGTTCCCAGCTCTACACCGAGACCGGCTATCTCACCACTTCCTATGGCCAAGTTGGTCAATTATAGGTTCTAAGGTCAGTTGATGCTTAACGACCCATATAGCAACCCCGTATTCTCCTTGTTCCTCCACAAGGGATACCGGTACCAACTAATGTACCACATCAACGTAGCTACTGCTTCAACCGTATCGGTCTATGCCGTACAGTTGCCTCACAGTTTATTGCTACTCACCTAATAGGTATTCCGCAGATCCGGGTTAGGATCTATAGTAACTCCGATACAAAGCCCACAAAAATAAAGCAATCAAATCAAACAATAGAAGCAATATGATGAACTAATCCTAAGGTATACCCCACTTATTATTCCCCAACAGAGTCGCCAGTTCTGTGATACGGTGGCCAGAACCGGGACTGTTTTAGGAATGCTGGTTTGCGTTTTGCGTTTGTGTTTGCAAAATGTCACGGTAAGCAAGAGTCGCCACCGACTTTTATTTTATCCAACAAGGAAATGAACAAAGCACAACAAAATTCCTTTTTCGAGATCTTCTGAGTACGGGGGGTAGATTATAGAAAGGGAAGGTATTAGCACCCTTTCTATCCGTAGTTTTCTACGGGCTCTTAGGTACTTGCTCATCATTTTCAAAATTGCTTCGGTGTTTGTGTGATTTGAAAAGTTTTTGTTTTGACTTCGATTTAACCCTTACTTCTGTCTTCAAGAGTGTTACGAAGTGTTTTTGAAAACTTTGTTTGAAACGGAGTATAAGTGCGGAAAAGTTTGTTTGGATTGAGAAAGTACTTAAGAACTAATCTACCTACTCAAAAAAAGAATTATTCTATGTTCGTTTCCTTTAGACCGTGCTACTCTACTATTAGTGAGTAGGTAGCACCGTCGTTGGAGTTTTAAGGGTCAATTCGAAAGGGACGTACGGTCACTAAAGCAATATTAGGACGCCTTAGTAGTAACCCTAATGTCTTAGATCAATTATTCGAGGCAACAATTCCGAGGTAACCATTCCGAGGCAACTTTGATCTTTGAGACAAAAAGAGCGACCACTAAAATATCCTATACTCAATGACCGTTTACCGAAGGCAACCGAAGTGGGAGTGTACCCTAGGAGTGCGCATGTGTGAGTGATTCAATTTCAAGTTTACTATCTTTGCACATTTAGGGTTTGCTAACTGTTTTAAAGTTAATCATACATTCTTGTCATGTATCCCTATTATTCATACATCTAACAGTTAATATTTTGCGGAATTTAAAGTGCGGAAAATAAGCTACGCTATTACAAGGCTTCGGGTATTTACATAGCCAAAAACAAACCCGTCAAAACGATAAATAAAAAAAAAGAGAAAAATCCTAATTAATCTATTACAACTTGTGAGCAATCACATTAATATGGAAAAATAAAATAATAAAGCACGCGCGATGAGTTAAGAACGATAAGAACTTAGGGTTTTGACCCCATCTAACCTAATTGAAAGAAAAAATTGTTTTTGTTGCTTTTGATTATTTTTAAGAAAAAGAATTAGGTTTTTAAGTTAAATATAAAAATAATTAGTAATTAAATTAATTAAAGAAAATGACTAAGTTTAACCTATTTTTGTGTTTTTGGTTATTTTAAGAAAAATGAAAATATAATTAAGTTAGAAATAAAAAACTCTAATTGTTCTAATTGTTTTTTATAATTTATTTACAAAATAATTTAAGTTACCTAAAATTAAATAACCTAATTAAATTAATAATTTTTTTTTGATAAAAAGTGAACTTAAATCTAATTGGATGAAAATATTATTTTTATGATTTTTTTGATAAAAAGAATTATTTATTTGTGTTAGTGAAATAATTAAATAAATTAATTAAGAAAATATAAAAAGAAAAGATAAAGAGATATTGGGCCTGAAAAGTGATTTTGGGGGTGCTGATAACAAATCTTGGGCCTGAAAAGTGATTTTGGGGGTGCTGATAGCAAATCTTGGGCCCAAAAGGGATTGACCCACGTTGACCTGCTAGATCCCATGCATTGCATTGACCATGGCCTATGATACTCCTTCATTGATGGCCTTTAGATCTGGCCATCTGGACACTTGGCTGGCTGGATTATGAGGAGGTATGGTGGTCTTCATGCCTTGTGGGCGTGCCTGAACATTGAAAGAAAAATAATATGGAAGAATGAGGGGACCTGGGATTTGAACCCAGGCCCTATGACCTTTTCCACCTGCACCAATGTCAGCTGAGCTACGTGTTCTATTTGTACATAGAATAAATAATAATGATAATATATAATAAGTAAAAAAGGGCGCCAGAATTCAAATAAGCCAATACGGTAGCACCACACCAGTCATCTTCTTCCTTTCTCCGTTGGTAAAAGTCACAGACTTTTACCTACGGACGTACGTCTGTAGCTACAAACCCTGTGATTATTAAAATCAAACACAAGCAAGATAAATAACATCTAAGGCCATGGATTGATTCGTCTTGGCCTGCTGAGCACGATGGTGCCCCTTTCATGGCCCAATTTTACCTGTGTAAAAAGATCCTAAATTGAAGCATGAAACCATGACAATGGCAAACCTTGATACAGTCCATACAAATGCAATTGAGTGTTACAGATAGTTTGCAAATGTTCTAAGGATCAAGAATATATGATTATTTCATGCTATAAGTGCCAAAATTATGCAATTCGAATTCAAGAAAAAGCCATTGTCGTGGCTGACTTACAGTGAGTTATAGGGCTGGAAACTCCTTGTTCTTGATTGGTTTCGCTTGCTTGTGATCCCAGGAAGCGATTGGGATGGCTAGAGGGTCTTGAGACTTCCTGGAAATAGAAAAACGAATTACCACTTTTCTTTGTCTTTTTCAAGTTTGGTTCTTGTTCTTGCGCCTCTCCAACCTCTTGATTTAGGTCTGCAAATGTTCCTTATGTACTGAGGAATGAATTAGGGTTGAAAACATGATCTCAATCTTTTTCAATTATTGATTTTGATTTGGATTTTATCCACTTGAAAATCTTGCTAAAAATAGGTCAAACTCAATCTTTTTGTGAACACAAAGGCCTTGCGCGAATTCAATCACTTGCCAACTGGATATAGGACCTGAAACATGCACAATATCTTGAGATTTCAATGTTTTGGATTTTTCCATGATTTGTTTTGATTAAAATTGATTTAATTCAAATAAAAATAAAATAAATAATGAAAACAAGATAAAGAAAAGTGGAAAGAGCTAGGGCTCGTGGACCATGCTACCAACTCAAGACAAGTGCAAAAAGTTAGGCCCATTTAGAAAAATTTGCAATTTGAGGCATATTTGACTTTTGACAATTTTGCAAAAAGGGTCAACTTCACCAATGCATAACTTCCTCAATTTTGACTCTTTGAAGGTGTTCTTGGACTTTTTAGAAATCTTGAGATGTCCTCTAAGCAACCCTTTTGGTCTCATCTCAATTTGGTATTCCATATTCATGTATGAAGCTTTGACAAAAAAGGTGTTTTTGTTGACTTTTCAAAATGACCTATAATGTCCAAATTCATAACTTCTTGTAAGTGCATATTTTGAACTTGGGAGATGAATATGGATTGTAGGTATTTGCATCCTATTCAAAATGAGTTTTGGATGGGTCATTTCTCATAAAGTATGAGAAAGTTTTGCTTGGTCAAAGTTGAGTTGACTTTTCCTGCAAAACCCTAATTTAGCAACTTTTGAGTTTTGATGAATTGTGAGCAATCCTTGATGAATCATAATCAACCCTTGATCAAATGATGAATAATACTTCAAAATGATAATTTTGACCCAAAATATTGAAGTTTGACTGTATGTAGGCCACAATTGACTTTTACCCTAGCACAGTCGATTTTCAGGCCTTTGAGCAATTGACTGAGCAAATTTTCTCTACAAGGCTTGAAAATTGACATGGATGATCTTGAGAACATATTAGGACAATGGTGAGAATTTGGGATCCCTTGGACTCAAGTATCTTGATGCAACATGAAACCCTAATTTGAGGTAGAATGCCTTAGGAAAGGGTTTGTCTGGTCAACCCTTGGACTTCCTTGAGCAACTTGAGGATCTTTCTTGAAATGTTTTGAGAAATATGGGAGGGAAACTTTTGGGGTACAAAACTGAGGATGTAGATTGGCTCGTCTGCCTTTCGTGATCTGAAGGTGGAAGATGATTGAACACTAGATTTCCCAGAAATTTGCACTCGTATGAAGTGATACTTGATTTGTGATATCGGGAATGAGATTATAGATGCCATTCGGATGTTGATAGAGAATTATCAGAGACGGGCTTAAAGATGCCATCCGAAGAAGTATCGATTGCACAAGAGATTCCTTTACGAGAACCCGTATACCTGTTGTTGAGGAGGACTTCGTTGGGGAATACTGGTCTCTGTCTTGAGAGAAATAGAGTTTTAGGAGCTTCAGTTGTCCGTTAATCTACTAGGGAATAACTCCGGTTTGGGAAGCGGAAGTGAACTGCGTGTTTGGTCGGGGTATATGTTGCACCGCAATTTATCGGGGAAATATGAAATCAATTGTGTTTGATCGGGTCCAGGTCTTACAGTGTTGTGGACTGCTGTTAGGGGATAAGAGAGGAAGAACCCGGATAGTAAGGTTATGAGAAGGAACCTGGATAGTAGGGTTACTTCGATATGAAAGCCTGGGTAGTAGGGCTGTGAGAAGGAACCTGGATAGTAGGGTTACTTCGATATGAAATCCTGAATAGTAGGGATGTGAGAAGGAACCAGGATAGTAGGGTTACTTTGATATGAAAGCCTGGATAGTAGGGCTATGAGAAGGAACCTGGATAGTAGGGTTACTTAGATATGAAAGCCTAGATAGTAGGGCTGTGAGAAGGAACCTGGATAGTAGGGTTACTTCGATATGAAAGCCTGGATAGTAGGGCTGTGAGAAGGAACCTGGATTGTAGGGTTACTTCGATATGAAAGCCTGGATAGTAGGGCTGTGAGAAGGAACCTGGATAGTAGGGTTACTTCGATATGAAAGCATGGGTAGTAGGGCTGTGAGAAGGAACCTGGATAGTAGGGTTACTTCGGAATGAGTTTGGGTGAAACTGCAGAGGGAACCTGTGTAAGGTTGTTCTTGTCATGCTGATGATTACTCAGTTTAGCTTCGAGTGTTGGTCATGGACTTGTTGGAAATTGTTGATAATAACTGTCCTTCCTAAAAGAAATATAGGGTTAGTTATGTGCGATGCATGAGATGCATTATATGATGACGTTTCTCAAAATAAATGAGGCTATGTTATATGTGATGTATGCATATGTCATGATGTATGAACATGAAACGCTGACGTAATAATCTGAATCTGGGAAAATAAATCCCTGATTGCTATGAAAACCATAGTTCCTCTACTTCTGTTGGGGATGGTGACCAAGGATGACTAGCTGGGGATTTGCCCCTTGGCTGGTAGATATTCTGCCGGACAAGACCCTGTCTGAGGATAACTCTGCGGGGAATAACTCTGTTGGAGAGGAGACACTCTATTGATAGATCTGCTGATTCAGCTGAGGATGAATTACCGTTGCCGGTGATAATGAATTATGTCGGGATTGAACTTCTTCCTGAGAATAGACTCTGCTTGGGGGATGACATTTACTGACTCGCCCATGATTGTGAACCTCAGCTAGGGAGAGTTATGTCCTGCTTGGGGAAGCATGACACCTGTCTTTGGGTACTTTTTACTCTGTGGGAAGTGTATGCATCACTACTCATGTTCTCGAGCTGGCTCTATCCCGGTACCTGATGGGCAGAGTAACTGTAGGGTTAGGACACTTCTTGTTTGTCCCTGTTCCTGGAATTACGAGTAATCGTCTTTTATTTTTTATGTAAATATTTATGAGCAGCAATTATTTCCAAATGCATATATAAAAAATGAATCATTGGACGTTCTTGCAAAACAAAACAGAAGAAGAAAAACAATTTGAAATTTCTTGTGAAAATGAATTGTATTGATTTTCGAAGTTAACCTATAATAGGCGTTTGTACAAAGAGGCTGACGTTCCAGTAAGAGAATGCCGCTGAAAGATAGAAATTACAGTTTATGTAAAAGAAAGAAAAACAAATATGTGGAATGATCCCATCGGGTTTCAACTCTGCTATTGCCTTTATATCTTCAAGCGTCTCATCACTTTGCTACTTGGTCGAAGATGGATCAGATTGATTGGCGCTATCTGAACTTGATAGTCGATACCGAAGTCTGGTTGCAAGATGATCCAATGAGACATAGTGTTACACTTCGATCCCTAATTTTTTCCTGGACCGCCCTTTCAGGTTTTCAGTCCACCAGGATACCCTTTTTTGCCCAAGTCGCCTTTTCAGGTTTTCGAATTTCCAGGTGTACAATTTTTTTTATTTTCATCCCTTACTTTTGCCCGAACCCTTTTGGTTCGCCGGAAAGCCCTTATTTTTGTCTAGGCCAGTCAACCTAGAGGGTCTTTGATTATGCGTAGTATCTTTTCACTATGTCTGCATTGACGGGGTGAGGAAGGTCGTCACCATCCATGGTGGTTAGAATCATAGCTCCTCCCAAGAAAATGTTCTTAACCACAAATGGCCCTTCGTATCTGGGGGTCCATTTGTCCCTGGGATCACCCTGCGGCAGTATGATGCGTTTGATCACTAGATCCCCGATTTGATATTCTTGACGTCTGACTTTCTTGTTATAAGCCTTGATCATTCGCTTTTGATACGTATGACCATGACAAATAGCAGTAAGTCTCTTTTCATCGATTAGGTTCAGCTGATCAAGTCGGGTTTGGATCCAGTCGTCTTTGTTCAAACCCACATCCTTCATAATCCTGAGAGAGGGTATCTGGACTTTGATGGGTAGGACTGCCTCCATGCCATATACCAGAGAGTAGGGTGTTGCCCCTGTCGACGTCCGTAATGAAGTACGGTACCCATGAAGAGCGAATGGTAACATCTCGTGCCAGTCTTTGTATGTCACCGTCATCTTCTGCACAATCTTCTTGATGTTCTTGTTAGCCGCTTCGACAACTCCATTCATCTTCTGCCGGTAGGGAGAAGAGTTGTGATGCTGAATCTTGAACTGCTTACAGAGCTCGGTGATCATCGTATTATTGAGATTTGTACCATTGTCAGTAATAATCCTCTCTGGCACACCATATCGACAAATCAGATTATGCCGGATGAACCGCGCCACGACGTTCTTGGTTACTATGGCAAATGAAGTTGCCTTAACCCACTTTGTAAAGTAATCAATTGCTACCAGAACGAAGCGATGCCCGTTAGATGCAGTAGGTCTGATCTCGCTGATCATGTCGATGCCCCACATTTTAAAAGGCCAAGGAGCTGTCAAAACATTTAGGGGAACTAGAGGTACATGCACCTTATCGGCATAGACTTGGCACTTGTGATAGGTTCGAGAATACTGATAACAATCGGTTTCCATAGTAGACCAGTAATATCCTGTCCGTAGGATTTTCTTCGCCATAGTATGTCCACTAGAATGGGTTCCAAAGGCACCTTCATGTAACTCGGCCATGATCCTTTCTGCCTCGCTCTTGTCTACACACCGCAGTAAGGTTGAATCATGGTTACTCTTATAGAGAACTCCATTATTGATGAAGAACTTCGCCGCAAACCTTCTCAGAAACTTCTTATCATTAACAGATGCCCCCTCGGGGTATTCTTGAGCTTCAAGATACCTCTTTACCTCATGGAACCAGGGTTTATCTACCACTTCTTCGGTGTCACTGTCACAACAATGTGTGGGTTCGTCCAACCTCTCAATGGTAATCTGGGGAGCTTCATTGTCCCACCTGACTTTGAACATAGAAGACATGGTAGCTAGCGCGTCCGCTAACTAATTCTCCTCTCTTGGGAAATGTTCAAAGGTTACCTCCTCAAAGTGTGGGAGCAATGTCAGTACACACTCCTTGTAAGGAATAAGATTCGGGTGCTTCGTATCCCACTCGCCTTTGATCTAACTTATCACCAGAGCGGAATCTCCGAATACACTCAAGAACTTAATCCTCAGGTCAATAGCAGCTCGAAGACCCATGATACACGGTTCATACTTCGCCATATTGTTGGTGCAGTTGAAACATAATCGAGCAACGAATGGAGTATGACAGCCCTTAGGAGATATAATTACAACGCCAATTCCATTTCCCAATGCATTCTAGGCTCCATTAAAATACATAGACCATCGGGATCCCTCCTCAGGTCCTTCATCTGGTCCAGGTTCTCCGCAGTCGGTTACCAACATGACATTCTCATCCGGGAACTCGAAATTCATGGACTGGTAGTCATCCACGGCCTGATGCGCCAAATGATCCTCCAATACACTCCTCTTGATTGCTTTTTGGGTTGTGTATTAGATGTCGTACTCAGTTAAGATCATCTGCCATCTTGCTATCCTTCCGGAGAGAGCAGGCTTCTCGAAAATATACTTGATCGGGTCCATTTTTGATATCAATAAGGTAGTGTGAGTCAACATATACTGTCTCATCCGGCAAGCAGCCCATGCCAAAGCACAACAAGTTTTCTCGAGCAATGAGTATCGGGTCTCACAGTCGATAAACTTTTTGCTAAGGTAGTAAATAGCGTGCTCTTTTCGGCCAGACTCATCATGTTGCCTTAGCACACACCCCATCGAATTGTCCATCACTGTCAAGTATAATATCAAAGGTCTTCCTTCAACTGGAGGCATCAGAATTGGTGGTTCTTGAAGGTATTCCTTGATTCTTTCGAAAGCAATCTGGCATTCATCATTCCACTTTACCACTTGATCTTTCTTCAGCAGCTTGAAGATTGGCTCACAAGTAGCAGTCATATGTGAAATGAACCTGGCGATGCAATTCAGACGTCCCAAGAAACCTCTGACTTCTTTTTCTGTGCGGGGAGCTGGCATCTCTTGTATGGCTTTTACCTTTGCAGGGTCCACCTGAATACCTTTATCACTGACAACAAAACCCAGAAGCTTACCAGACCTTACCCCGAGGGTACACTTGTTCGGATTCAACCTCAGCTTGTACGTCTTCAACCTGTCAAACAATTTATGGAGATGATCAAGGTGCTCTTCCTCAGTCTGAGACCTGGTTATCATATCATCAACATAAACCTTGATCTCGTGGTGAGTTATATCATGGAACAAAGCGACCATGGCATGCTGATAAGTTTCCCCATCATTCTTTAACCCAAAAGGCATTACCTTGTAACAGAAGGTTCCCCACTGTGTAACGAAGGTTGTCTTCTCCATGTCTCAGGAGCCATCTTGATCTGGTTGTAGCCAGAAAAACCATCCATGAAAGAAAAGATCTTGTGATGCGCGGTGTTGTCGACTAGAACATCAATGTGAGGTAGTGGGAAGTCATCCTTGGGGCTTGCCCTATTCAAATCTCTATAGTCCACACACATTCGTACCTTACCTTCTTTCTTAGGTACCAGAAATATGTTGGCCACCCACTACGGATAAGAAGTGACAGCTAAGAACCCTGCGTCAAACTGTTTCATGACTTCTGCTTTGATTTTCTCTGACATTTCAGGGCGAATACGACGGACCTTCTGCTTTACCGGAGGGCAGTCTTCTTTAGTCGGCAGGAGGTGTACCACAATATCAGCGTCTAAACCAGGCATGTCTTTATAGGACCAGGCGAAGATCTCAACATAGTCCTGTAGCATCTGTGTTAGTCGTTGTTTGACACTAGGATCCAGATTCGCACCTATTTAAACCTCTTTCATGTCTTCCTCTGTACCCAAATTCACTGATTCAACTGGCCCTTCATGAGGCTGTATGGCCCTTTCTTCCTGCTGTAATAGTCTAGCAAGTTCTCCAGGAACCTCACAATCATCCTCACCTTCGTCCTCAGCTTGGTTGATCAGATTTTCGAAGTCATAACTGGGAGTAGCAGAGTTGTTATCAATGGGATCCAGAGTGGATATGGATCTGCAGTATGATACGTGAGTGTGTGTAAGAAAATAGCTGTTTTAATAAAGTGAGAGACAGAAAAGAAAAACAAGGAGCGCAAAATTTGTAATGCAAGAAACGTCCAATGCTTTATTAATGATATATGAAATGCCAAATAATAAGCCCTCACAAGCAAAGCCAAGGTGCCTCGGGCAAGGCACCGGGCCATAAAGTTTCGAACTGTTTATTACAACTCTTAAAACAAAAGTCAATTACTGCGGAATAAAAGAAACAGGTATGAAGTCCTTCGCCATCCAGTTGTTCAGTCCACCGTTGGTTGTTGGGTAGATCCAGCTGTCAACATCCGGGTTCTCATCATTAGCATCTTCTGTGGCGGAGACAACCTCAATAGCATTGATTCCTGAGCCATGCTTGGGCATGGGTGCAGTTATGACGTTGGGCTTCTCTGTAGCGTCAAACTCAATCTCTTTGGCTTCAAGTAAGTCTTGTACTTTGTTTCTCAGAGCCCATAAATCATTTGTATCGTGGCCAGGATTCTCAGAATGGTAGGCACACCGCGCGTTGGGATTGTATCTGGGAGATGTAGGGTTTGGATTCTTGGGAGCCTCTCTCAAGGTTTCCAAGTTAGATTTTAACAGGTGAGGCAGCACTTCAGCCAATGTCATGCTAATGCGGGTAAACTGCCACTGTGGTCTTTCCACCCTCTGTTGATTGTTGTGTTGTGGAGTAACAACTGGTCTTGGTATCACTACAGGATTTACCGTTGGACGGTGTTCAGATCTGTTTTGGCCCCTCAGACTATAAACTGCACTGGCTTCCTTATTACCAGTAAAAGGTTTCTTTATCGAACTCGAAGAGGCATCTTTCTGCATTTTACCACTTCGAATTCCAGCCTCCACTCTTTCTCTAGTTAAAATCAACTAGGTGAAACCAGATGACGATTTTCCAATCAAGTGGTTGAAAAATGGACCAGACAGCGTCCCCAGAAACATATCAACCAACTCCCTATCAGACAAAGGGGGTTGAACTCTACCAGCCAAATCTCTCCATTTTTTAGCATAGTCCTTAAAACCTTCACCTGCACCCATGGACATACCATGGAGCTGAGTACGAGTGGGAGAAAGGTCGGCGTTGTACTGATACTGCTTGTAGAAAGAGGCGGAAATATCTTCCTAGTTGCGGACACTGGCTCCTTCCAACTGGTAGAACCATTCAAGCTGAGTCCCTGACAGACTATCTTGAAAGAAATGCACCCACAAATTTCTATCAGCAGTGTGGGGTTGGATTTTCCTGACATACGAGTGGAGATGGAGTTTTGGACAAGATACTCCATCGTACTTGGCAAAAACCAGAGCTTTGAACTTATGAGGGATGACCACTCCCGATACTAGTCCCAATTCTCCGAAGTCCAAACCAGGTATTTTCTGAATTTCCATAGCGCTTAGACGGTCTTCTAGCTACTTGTACCTATCTTCAGCAGGAGGATACTGCTCATCGTCGTAATCCATATCGTTATCAGAAACTGCAAGACTAGGGTCCTTTGCTCTTTCTTGGTTCTCCCCGTCCTTGGATGAGGAGGTCAGATCAACTGGTTGTCTCTACCTTTCTCCGAATCTTCTACCCATGTTCAGAATCCCGACCTTCTTCTTCTTCTTCTTCTTCTTCTTCTTCTTCTTCTTCTTCTTCTTCTTCTTCTTCTTCTTCTTCTTCTTCTTCTTCTCTTTCAGAATAAGGGTCTTCAGATCCTCTTGCCCTTTATCCATACTTATGAACATCTGTTGGAATTGGGCGTTATGTGCCTGAAGATCTTTGATGGCTTGACCGAAAGACATTTCTGCTGTAATAAACAGCGAAGAAGATGAGAAACCTGTAATGGTACCTGTAATGGTGTGCATGATAATGGGATGCGCATGTAATGATTTCAAAGACTTTAGGAGATTTAAATTTGTAAACTAAAAATAAATAAAACTTTATTAGCTTAAACTTTGAAAGGTTCAACAATGCCTTTTAAGGCGTTACAAAGAAGTAAATAAAACAAAAGTCTAAAACTAGAAAAGCAAAATCAAAAGTCCCATGGTCGCTTCCTCTTTGTGCTGATGTAGTCATTGATCACTCTTTCTTCCTCGAGCTGCCTGGTGAGCTTCAAAACCTTCCTTTCTTGCTCATGGAACTGCTCCTGGTAAGTATCCCGCTCATTCCTAAGTTGAATCCAAGACCTCTGCAACTCCCCAGGGTCAGTGGGCATGTAAGGATAGAGAACCGTGTAAGGAATGCCTTCTTCATGAATGGGCTCCATAATCACTGGTAGTACGGCCTCATAGGGCATCCCAAGCTTCTGGGCACGAGCTCGGACCCACTGGAGATAAGGCTGCATAGGAAGGGAAGTCTTTGGTCCCAACTCTTGGGGGTCAGATCTGTTCACCATGCCCCAAGGTCGTATAAACCTTCGGTGATGCTCCTTAATATCCTCCTTATAGTCAAATACAATGTCCTCAAGAAGTAACTCATGGGGACCATCTCTTCGAGCACGACCAAATTCTCGCAAAGCCAGGCAAGGATTGTAAGTTATACCTCCTCTAGTTCCAAGCAATGGGACATTAGGGTATCCCCCACAACGGTCAATAACAACAGTGTCTTCCATAGCCCGGGAACACCAAAGAATATTTGTATGAGCAAGTGAAATTATTCTGTAGGACCAACCCAAACCTTCTTCGTTCTTCAGCACAGACTTGGGGAGGTGAGAAATAAGCCACCTCGACAGCAACGACATGCAGCACATGAGAGTCCCTCTTCTCCTCATGGTACGGGTGTGGAGAGCATGCAAGATATCTCCCAGCAAGGTAGGCACATGGTTGCGGGAAAGGAAAATCTTGACAGCATTCACATCTACAAAGGAATCCGGATTCGGGAAGAGAACCAAACCATAGATAAGGAGAGCCAAGACATCTTCAAAAGCTTGAAAATCCAAATCATCCCAGAACAGCTGAGCCTGGTCTATCATAAATTTGGCTAGAAAACCTTTGACCCCGCTTCATGTTTCCCAATTGGATACTACATCAACCCGTTTCAAATGCAGAGCTGAGGCAATGTCTTATGGTATAGGAACTTCCTCCATACCTGTGAAGGGTACCTGTTCAAGGATGGATATGCCCAATAGATGAGAGAACTCTTCCAAGTTGGGTACCAGATGGTAATCTGGAAAGGTGAAGTAATGATGCACGGGATCGAAGAACTGAAATAGTACGCTCATCATCTGCTCATCAAGATTTAAAGTAACCAAGATGAGAAGTTGACTGTGTCTCTTAATGAACATAGAAGTCTCAGAAACTCTTGAGGCTACCTCTTTAAGTTGCACAGGTATTTGCACAAAGTTGACTCGGATGGTATTTCTGCGCACGGAAGCCATAATCTGCAAAACAGAACAAAGATAAATTCCGCTGGTCTTTGAAATGGTTAGTGTAATGAAGCATGAATGCCATGTTATGATGCATGATGTCATGGTAAACCACAGGTATAAAAAACACAGATATTGCAAACACAATCAAATCACACAAAGCCCTTATGTTTAAGCCTTGCATGAGGTCAAAGGTAGTACCCTCTTGAAGTTAAGTTGGTTTCAACCATTCCTAGAAAAAAGTAATCTGGTTCTAGAGGATCTCAATATCACTGACCATCCTCCATCGGTCATGGTTTTAGCTCACGCAATATTTTCTTGCGGCCGAAACTATCTCGAGAGTATGGTCTCAATGAGTGTAGCCTCGAGTATCAACCAATTCTCAGCTTTACACCGAGGCCGACTATCTCACTACTTTCTAATGGCCAAGTTGGGCGATTAAAGGTTCTAAGGTCAGTTGATTCTTAACGATACCATGCAACGGCCCCGTATTCTCCTCGTTTCTCCACAAGAGATACCGGTACCAACCAATGTGCCACATCAACGTAGTTACTGCTTCAACCGTATCAGTCTACACCGTACAGTTCCCTCACAGTCTATTGCTACTTACCTAAAAGGTATCCCCAGATCTGGGTTAGGATCTATAGTAACTCCCAAACAAAACCCTTAAAAATAAAGCAATCAAAGCAATCAAGAGAAGCAATTATGATGAACTAGATCCTAAGGTATACCCCACTTATTACACTCCCCAGTAGAGTCGCCAGTTCTGTAATACGGTGGCAGAACCGACTATTTTTACTGGTTGGCATTTTGCATTTTGTGTTCGCAAAATGTTGCGGTAAGCAAGAGTCGCCACCGACTTTTATTTCATCCAATCGGAAAGGAAAAAGTACGAAAAAAAAATCCTTTTTCGAGATATTTTGAGTACGGGGGGTAGATTATAGAAAGGGAAGGTGTTAGCATCCTTTCTATCCATGGTTTTCCATGGGCTCTTAGGTACTTGCTCATATTTTTAAATTGCTTGTGTATGTGCTTTGTTTTTGAAAATGTTTACTTCGTGATAACCCTTGTATCAGTCCTCAAGGATGTGACGAAGTTTGTTTTGAAAATTTGTTTGAAAAGTGTAAGTGTAAATTTTTTTTGATTTGAGCAAGTACAAACTAGCATCTACCTACTCGAAAAAAGATCGTTTCTATTCTTGTTTCCTTTAGACAGCTTTATCCTATTATTAAGAAATAGGTAGCACCATCGTTGGAGTTTGTAAGGGTCAATTCGAAAGGGACGTACGATCACCAAAGCAATGTTAGGACACCTTAGTAATAACCCTAGAGTCTTAAGATCATATTCGAGGTAACATTTCCGAGGCAACATTCCCGAGGCAACATTCGAACGGGACAATTTGTTCTTTTAGACGGGAGGGAAACCACTAAGACACCATGTGCTTAATGATTGTTTACCGAAGGCAACCGAAGTGTGAGTATACCCTAAGAGTGATATGTGCGAGTGATATGTGCGAGTGATCTGTTTTCAGTTATTTGTCTTTGCACATTAGGGTTTTCTAACTGGATTAATTTACCATGCATTCTTGTCATACAATCCTATTAGCATACATCTAAATAGTCAAATATTTGCGAGAATTAAAATGCGAGAAAGTAAATCTTTGCTATTACAAGGCTTCGGGGAGGGGGATTAATTACATAGCCAAAAACCCGGGAAAAAGCGATAAATAAAAACCCTATATTAAACTATTACAAACCATGAACAATTACAAAAATATTAGCAAAAATAAATAACGCGCGCGCGCGATGAATTGAATATGAAATACCTAGGGTTTTGACCCTCGCTTAAACCTAATTGCGTTTGATTAAAAAAAAGGTTTTTGTCATTTTTTGTTATTTAAGAAAATAGAGAAATTATTAAATTAAAAAAAGAAAAGCCTAATTCTAATTAATTTTAATTTTAAGAAAAAAATGAATTAATTTAATCTACAACCTATTTTTGTATTTTTATTTATTTTGAGAAAAAGAGAAAAATTAGACTAAATCAAAAGTTTAACCTAATTTCTATTTTATTTTATTTTTGAAAGCAAGTTACAATTTCCTAAATTAAACTAAATTAAATTAATTTTGATAATAATAAAATAAAAAAACAAACCCTAATTTTTTTGTGAATTATTGATTTTATGTTTTTTGTGAAAAAATAAATTAATTTGTGAATTAAAGAAAATAAAATAAATATTGAAAGATTTAAATAAACTAAAAGAAAAAGGAAGGAATAATGGGCCTGTATTAGCAATTATGGGGGGTGTGCTGTTTGAGATTCTGAGCCCAAAAGATCCAGGCCCGTTTGACTTTGCCTGATCCAATGTGGCTGTTGACTGGAGGCGTATGGTGGTCCTCCAAGAGTGGCACGTTGATCTGGGTCAGAGATGAGTTTGATAGCCAGATGTTGAGGGTACATGGTGGACGCTAGAGGTTGTATTGTACTTGAATTCCTGAAACAAAATAGCATGAACAAAGTTTGGGACTTGGGGATCGAACCCAGGTCCTTATGCATACTTCTACCCCCACGCTACCATCTGTGCTACGTGTTTCTGTTGTACATATAATAATAATATACAATATATAAAACACGATGGTTAAATAAAAAAACGCGCGAAATTTCAAAACAGCTAATGGTGCCCAGACACGTTGCCTTCTTCTTCCTTGTTCGTCGTGTTAGACTGTAAACTTATACCTACGGGCGTGGCTCCATGGCTAAAGACCTGTAAACTTCAACAATCTAGAAAACGCATGCTAAATAAATTCTAATTACATGGTTCCATTTGTGTTGAACCCACGAACACCATGGTATTACTTTCTTGGACCAATTTTACTGATACGGAGAAACCCCAAAACATAAGAGCAAACCCTAACAATGGCATCTTTTGATTCTTGTACTAAAAACACAATTAAACACTACCAAAAGCTTGCAAATTCAATGATAAACAAGGATATATGCATAAAACATGCTAATGATGCGTGAACCAATGAAAATGAAATCAATGTTTTGGGACAAAACCGTGACTTCTGTACCAATGATTCTAGGCGTGAGAAAGCTTGCAATTGGTTGAAATCCCTTCTGGAGATGTCTAGGAACTGGTTGGTATTGTGAGGATGGTTCGAACTGGCCTCTAGAATGGAAATTGGATCACCATTTTTCTTGATTTTTTTTGAGTTTTGTCTGCCTCTTTCACGAGTACTCAACCTCTTTTTATGCCTTGCATTGCTTCTGTATATGTAATACAACATGTTAGGTCAACAAAAACATACTCAATCTTGCTCATTATGAAGATTTGGTTTGGTCTTTCATGGCATATTATATCTTTCCAAATTTGCTCAAATTCAATCTTTTTCCACCCAAATCATCCTTGCACGAATTGATTCTTATTTGACATCACATAAGATCTTCCTTCAATGCAAAAATCATCCCTAAAACACATAATATAATTTATTTAGATTTATTTGATTTTATTTGAATTTTAAGTGAATAAAAATCAAAATAAATTGAATAAATAAATAAAGCATGGAGGGTCCCATAGGTCGTGGACTATGTTAGGAATGAGATGCAAGCATAAAAAGTTGGGCCCATGCGGAACAAAAAATGCAAATTTAAGCACATTTGACTTTTGGCAATTTTGCAAAAAAGGTCAATTTGGCCTATGCATAACTCTCTCAATTTTGACCCTAGATAGGTGTTCTTGGACTTTTTAGAAAGCTTAGCATGTCCTCTAAGCAACCCTTTTGGTATAATCTCAATTGTGTCTTCCATGTTCATGTATGAAGCTTTGACCCAAAAGGTGTTTTTGTTGACTTTTCAAAATGCCCTATAATGTCAAAATTCATATCTTTTTGTGAGTGCATATTTTGAACTTGGGAGATGAAGATGAATTGTAGGGAATTGAATCCTATTAAAAATGAGCTTTGGATGGGTCATTTCTGATAAAGTATGAGAATGTTATGCTTGGTCAAAGTTGAGTTGACTTTTCCTACAAAACCCTAATTTAGCAACTTTTGGGTTTTGATGAATTGTGAGCAATCATTGAGGAATCATGATCAAACCTTGATCAAATGATGGATAATACTTCAAAATGAGGATGTTTACAAAAAATCTTGAGGTTTGACTGTATGTGGGCCACAGTTGACTTTTGACCTAGTATAGTTGATTTTCAGGCCTTTAAGCAATTGACTGAGCAAACTTCTTCTGCAAGGCTTGAAACTTGACATGGATGATCTTAAGAACATATTAGGACAATGGTGAGCATTTGGGATCCTTTGGAATCAAACATTTTGATGCAAAATGAAACCCTAATTTGAAGTAGACTGCCTTAGGAGAGAGTTTGTCTGGTCAACTTTTGAACTTCCTTGAGCAATTTGAGGACCTCACTTGACATATATTGAGAAATATGGGAGGGAAAATTTTGGGGTTTAACAATTTGTCATACGCCGAAGTTACTGCTGTTTCTGATGTCTTCTGCTGTATGTGCTCTGATTTGGGGATTTTTCCTTTGAGGGGGATGACTGATTGTGTATGACAGAGGGAGTAATAGATCTATCTGGTTGTACAAGCTCAAGAGATGTGTTGAGTTGTGCTGTGTTGTGTTTTTACAGCTTACATGTATTCATGTAACTCGTGTTTGTGGTTTTCTTCCTCTCTCCAGGATTATTGTACAAAGGATGTTTTATCCAAAATTTGCCAAAGAGGGAGATTCTTAGGTATATGATTTTATAGTTGGTAACGATTTTGGTAAAACAAAGAGTTGGCAACAATTTTATCAAAACATGTTTCATTAGGAAAACATGTATTGCAGTCTAATGTTGAACAAGATGTCATAACATCTTGACCAATTGATACAACAGAGTCAACTGGTACTTTATTTGACATATGTTCTATCAGATGTTGTAACATGTTACAATAGAACATCATGAATGAACAGGTTGCTGATACCTTGAAGATTTGATTTAAAGATATGAGTTTTTGGAGGCTTTTAGTACTCATAACAGACGCAAGCAATCAAAGATTTTTTAGGAACAATTGCCTATTTGATTTGTTTCATAAAAAGGATCTTTGAGACTTTTTAGGAAATATTTGAAAGATTTGTTTTTGGTTTCTATTTTTATGTATAAGATTTTACAGGAATTTAGAGATGAAGATTGGATTTGATTGAAGAGTCCAAGCCCACTGCAAGAGTTTATTTAAGGGGACGTCAAAGACCTAATTTTTAAAGAATTGTTTTTATTGTAAAACCTTGTGAAAAATAAGATTTTAGGGTTTGAGAGTTCCTTAGGTTTTTCGGGTGTTCTTTGTACGTCCTCATGTATCTTAAAGCCAAATTTCTTAAGAACCTGCAAAAAATAACCAATCAATAGAATCAAAAGCTTTTTTATGTCTACTTTCATGATTAAATTACCGCCAAAGGACTTCTTGTGCATCAAGTTGATTGCCTCAGAAGTAAGACCTATAAAATCTTTAATGCATCTCCCATGAAAAAAACTTTTTTTTCTCTTTGGAGATGATATAAGGCATAATGAGAGCTAACCTATCAGCAAGAACCTTAGAAATAATTGTAAATTTTAAATTAGATAACGCAATAGGTTTAAAAAGATCAATCGAATCAGTGTTAGAAGTTTTAGGAATGACGATTAAAATGTTGGAATTAAAGTTAGGCATAATCTAGGAGGAAGAGAAAACTTCTTAACCGCATCGATGCCATCCTGGTGAATAATATCCCAATAGAGTTGGATGAATAAGGCTCCAAAACCACCGGTTCCAAGAGCACCTTCTTTGTTCAGGTTGAAGATAACCTCTTTGATTTCAATGTCAGAAGGGATCTCAGTAAGTGTTTGATTAGTTTCCTAGTTGATGAGGTTAGGAATACAATCTTTGATGAAGTCCGAATCAATAAAAGTGCTTGTAGAAGAAGAAAATATTCTTATAATATTCAATCACATGAGACCCAAGAATCTGTTGATCATAGACAAGATCACCATAAATTCTGAGAGCTGAAATATTCTTGACAACATTCTTTATTTTAGTAATCTTGTGGAAGTATTTGGTGTTTCGGTCCTCCTCCAAATGCCACTTGAACTTAACTTTTTCTTTCCAAAATAAGTGATTCTTATGAAGGGTATCCTCAAGTCTTCTCATGCAATTCCTTTTCTCCAATCTAAGAGGCTCATAATAATCATCAGCTTGAGTCTTTCCCTACACAATAGTCAACCCGTCCTCTTCTTCGTCAACTAAATGATGAATATTACTAAAAGTGTTTTTATACCAAGTCTTAAGATTACTATTGAGCAACCTAAGATTTTGTGAAAGGACAACCAGCAAATTTATTCATCTAAGAGGATTTGACAATATCTACCAAAGAGGGTGAGTAGTCCACATATTCTTAAATTTAAATTGACCAGTAAAAGAAAAAGAAGAAATATTAAAATTGAGCATCAAAGGAAAATGGTCAGATCTTACTTTGGTTAAGGAATAACATGAAGTTTGATTGAAATAGGAAAGTCATTCCATGTTGCAAATATCTCTATCCAATCTCTTTAGAGTGCTAGTTGTACTTACTCCCATTGGACCAAATATAGAAAGCTCCAATAATAGGCAAATGAAGTAAATCATTCAAGTTGGTCCAGTCAAAGAAATCCTAGATAGGAAGTCTGGTCAGAGAGGAGTTTCCAAGGTGCACATGAGTTTCCATCACCACATTAAAATCCCCAAAAATTATCTAAAGAATTTTATGGTTAGATATGATAGAAGAAAGTTCATGCCACAATAATCTTCTATGGATATAACTAATAGAAGCATAAACAAAAATCAACCCAAAAAAAATATTACCTAAGATAGAAGTGAACGCAATATGCTGCTCACCAACAAATAAGATAATCGGGTCAAAATCACACTTACAAAAGCACCATAAGTTATGAAGATTATTAGGTTTGCAGTTTACCGAAATGAGCTTTAAAGCCAAATTTGGAAAACCAATATTGAGGGAGTTAGCATTATCCACCAAGGTTTAGACATGAAAAGAAAATTAGGATTGTATTTAACAATCAATCTTCTAAGAGCCAATTTCGTAGGGAGATTGGCCAAACCTGTCAAGTTCCAATATATGAAAATCATTTCAAAGGCGCTTTTTGGCCAACCTTTTATCTGGTAATGTATCCCTTCGCCAATTTTAATTTTTCTTTTGGTTTTTACCTCTAACCAAAGAGAACCTAGGAGGTTTAAGAGGTAAATCATCAAGTTCATTAGGATCACACTTCTCCTCGCTTTCATTATCCGCCTAAGTATCCCAAGATTCTTTAAGGAATTTTTTATTTTTGTCTGAACTGTTGGTAGGATAATTTTCATTGGAGTAAATGTCATCATTAATGATTTATCGTCAGAATCTGTCGGATCTTCTTCATCAACCATAAGAAGGGATTCAAATTTGTTTTGTAAAAGAGGAGACTTTACAACTCCACTTGTTTGAGTTACAGGTTCACGAAAAACATCATTCTATCGAAACAGATTCTCAATCACCTCTTCATTCAAATTTTCATTTATAGGTCTCTTGCCTCTGTCTATAGAAGTATTGTCCAGAATAACAGTATCCTATGTACCACCCTTTGCAATCTGAACATAAATCGGATCATGCCTAGATTTAGGTTTTGAAGCAGTAACATTCTCAACATGTTATTTGTTGGCTCTTTTACAACCATCCACATCGTGTCCAATAACTTTGCAAACAGAGCAGAAGAGAGGCATATTTTCGTACTCAATATCGACAAAAATGCAAAACATTGTCTTTCGACCAAAATAGTGGACACCAGAGGCACATCTAAATCCACATCAACCAAAACCCGTGCAAAATATCCAAAAGGACGATCAAACGTAGATTTAGAGGCGATAAAATCAGTGCAGATCGACATCCCTACACTGCTAGAGTCATTGGTAAGAGAATACTCTAGAATTACTTAGTTTCTTTATCTACTCCTTTTTTCACTTTTGGTACCAGATAGTCATTGAGATGTTTGGAACTTCCTACATTATTGTTGACCCTAAGTTGAGGAGTTCTCTCATCCTCTAGACCTGTGTGCTCTTTATAATACGGTGGGAGAATTGACTTGGTTGTTTTGCATTTTATTGCAATTGTTGCGGATAGCAAGAGTCACCACCGGCTTTTTTTATCCAATAAAGGAAAGGGTGAAAACAATATGAAAGACCTTTTGACAATTTTCTTGAGTTTAGGGGGTAGGTTATGAAAAGGGAAGGTGTTAGAACCCTTTTCATCCGTAGTTATCTATGGGCTCTTAGTTGCTAGCTCACTTTGAAATTCTTTGTTTGAAATGTGTTTGTGTTTGTTTGAAAGTATTTTTGAAAAGTGCCTTTGTTTAGGCGAACTTTGTAATGATTCTCGTCTCTATAAGAATGCATACAAAGTGTTAACTTTTGAAAATATTTCATGTTTTAAAAGTATTGGTGTGTTTGAAAGATGTTTTGAAAATGGTTGTGAGCAAGCAACTATGAACGTTCTACCTACTCAAAAAGTCTTTTGTTCATTTCCTCTTTCCTTTGATATTGCTATCTTACCATTGATTGGTAAGAAGCCCTATCTTTGGATGTGAAGGGACATACATGGGTTATCGTATAGTCATAGAATGCAATGTTGTGAGATACCTTAGCAATTTTCTTAAGGGTCTAAGATCATTTGTAAGGCAACATTTGAAGCGTCATCGAGGGACTATAATCTTGTATTTTTGATTGTTTTTGCTAAAGTGTCTCAC
The DNA here is from genome assembly GCA_948472305.1 of Vicia faba. NCBI lineage: Eukaryota > Viridiplantae > Streptophyta > Magnoliopsida > Fabales > Fabaceae > Vicia > Vicia faba. Next base: position 1,522,075,575 of record OX451738.1, read on the forward strand.
AAGCATAACATGACCATTTTTCTTAAGGCAACAAGTGGAATTAACCCTAGAGGTGCAAGTGTTTATTTTTCATGCATTGTTTTTCTTGAATTAGGGTTTTCTACTTGTTGTTTTTATGTATTGACATACAAATCCCATTTACTAGCATTTATATTTGAAAGCGATAAATTGCAGAATGTAAAGATTCTACGCTATTACATAATTTAGGGGATGGGGATACAAATTATAAATGGGGATGAAAGCAATTAAACCTAATTACTATTACAACCAAATTGAATAAAAATAAATAGCAAAAAAAAGTCTCAAAAATCAAGATTTTTGGTGTTTAGGCTGACACGGGCCGTGTCCTGTGACACGGGCACCCGTGTCAGGACCCTGTCCTGCCATACATGCCTTTTTTATTCCAGCTGAGCTGATACAGGCCGTGTCCCGTGACACGGGCACCCGTGTAAGAACCCTATCCTACCATTTTGCCAAGTTTTAATCCCAATAAGAGGGACACGGGCCATGTCCCGTGACACGGGCACCCGTGTCAGAACCCTATCTTGCCATTTTTCATGTTTTCTTCCTGACACGGCCCATGTCAGACTTCCAGAAGCATTTTTCTTTAGTTTTTAGTGTTTGTAACTCTTCTACTTTGATTTGTCCTGTTTTATTCTTTTGAAAATGAAAGTAAAATGATGTATGAACAAGGATATCACAGTTTGAGAAAACTTACCTCTTGAAATGAAAACTCGAAATGTGTATGGATGTTTCCAGGTGAAATGTGATGATTGATTGAGCTTCCTTAGACCTCCCTGAAGTTGTTCCAATCTTTACTTTATGCTGAAAGTGTTTGAATCTCTCCAACCAAGTCAACTTGCAAGATAATGTTTTTGAGTTTGGAAAGTGGAGATAATGATGTTACATAAGTTGTTCTTGTGTTTGAACAATTTCTATATGATATATATGAAGTGTGATGATGGTTTGTTTGGACATAAATGCAAGGTTTGAGAGATTTGAAGATTTTGATTTCTAAGCTCAAGAGTGGAGATTTTGTGGATAATTATGGTTTTTTTTAGAGTATGAGGGGTTTTGAGAAACTTGTCTACACCACCAAAACTTCTTATTTTTTTAGGCTTGCAAATGGCCTCTCTATTTATAGAGGAGATTTGAGAGAATGAGAGAGTTTGTTTTACAAGCTGTCAAAATTCTGGTTTAGTTGAGATGAAACAACCAAGTTATTATGAAAATTGGTGTTCCAATGCATGGTACAAGCATGGTCTGAAGTTGCTAGATGCTTTTAGGCATGTTGCTTCTTGCTTTGACATTGTGTATGTGCAGAGAAAACAATTGAGAGTCTCAAGGAGTTGACAATTGCATAAAGCTTACTTTATGTGAATGACAATGGTGCTTTTGTGCTATAAATGGAATGATGCAATTGACAATACTTGAATCACTTGGATAATGGTTCAATCAATTGTGTAAACATCTGATTATGGATAGATTTGCAAGTCAAAAGGCCTGCAAAGTAAGATTATGTAGCACATCATGCAAATTGGATTATGTGTTCTTCAACCAAATGTCTTGCAATTCAAGAATGGATGCCCAACTTCATGCCCTTGAATCCCCTAGCTCAAGTATGATAAATTCATGCTCTTGGATGTTTTGGAAATCTTGAAACATCCTCTATAACTTTCATGTTGGCCATTTTGACAAAATCATCTTGGAACTATGAAAAAATGCCAAGAAGTTAGGATAAAATCCTGACCAAAATCTGTTGAAAATTTCTTTAAGTGTTTATACAAAAATGTCATGACTTCATGGGCTTATATCTCCAAATCTAAGAATTTTTTGGACATCAACCCTCTAATACAAAGTTGTAGAACTCATCAAGATCTACAACATTCATGTTTAAAGTTTCCTTTGAATCATCATGCATCTTGGTGAAAAATTGGTATGAAGTAGTGAAATTATCATGTACAAAACACTTTAATAAATTTTAACATCATCAGCAGTTAAAAAAATTGGCATGAAGTAGTGAAATTATCACCGTGCTAGAACCAACAATATTTGTAACATCATCAGTCTTGTCTTTGTTGATCCAGGAATCTTCCTTAATTCCATGATAGTAAACTTCAGCATCGTAATTCCAAGGGACTGCTTTGTCTGAGGAATAAGGATCGTCCCAGGAGCAGTAATTATCAAGGGAGAAATAGTTGGCTCGTCAGAAATCCTAATAGGACCCTTTGAAGAGATCCTAAGAGGCTTGTTGGAAATTATTATGATGGAAATGTCTTCAGCTTTATCAGTTAAACTTTTGATGGAAGGAGTTCTTTCAAACAGGATCTCATGACTATTTATCAGGCGTTAAACACCTTCTTTCAACCATTTGCATCCATTAACTTGTTCGGTACAACAATTACAGTCTTTTAAACAGCCAGGGAAAACCCCGACTCTCAGCAGGTTCTCTTTAACAACGGTCAGTGGAGTAGTCAAATCTTCAACGGAGGAAACAAAATCAGTGTCTTCAATTGCATTGACACCTTTTCCATAATTTGGCATTGGTGCAGTTATAACATTCGGAGTTGTAGGTGGATTAAACTCAATAGTTTTATTGTTGATAAGATCTTGAATCTTGTTTTTTAGAGCCCAACATTGATCAGTTTCATGCCCAGGGCTGTTGGAATGATATGCGCATTTGGCATTAGGATCGTACTTCGGTTATGAAACATTGGGATTTGATGGTGGATCACGCAATGTTACCAAGTTGGTCTTCAACATGTGTTGCAAGGCTTGGGACAGTGACATGTTAATCCTCGTGAATTGTCTTCTTGGAACCTCAGACCTTTGATGGTTGGCTTGTTGTGGTTTTCTTTGAGTAGATGGTGCATTAGAAATCAAAACAACATTGACGGATTGACGATGGTCCTTCTTGGCATGGCCCCTTGACCCATATACATCATTGGTTTCCTTTTTTCCAGTAAAGGGCTTCATCACAATGTTGGATGTAGAGGCGGAAGCTATGGGGATTTTTCCACTTTTAATACCGCTCTGGACCATTTCACCAGTCAAGATTAACTTAGTGAAATCGGAAGATGAGCTACCAATTAGCATGTTGAATTATGGTCCTGTTAGTGTTCCCATGTACATGTCCACCAGCTCTCTATCAATCAGTGGTGGTTGAACTCTACCAGCAAGGTCCCTCCATTTTTGTGCGTACTCTTTAAACCCTTCATTAGTATCCATTGTCATTCCTTGAAGTTGAACTCTAATTGACGCTAAATCAGCATTGTACTGATATTGGCGATAGAAAGCGGTGGCCAGATCTTCCTAAGTATGAATGTTGGAACCCTCCAATTGGTAAAACCATTCTAACTGAGTCCTAGATAGACTCTCTTGAAAGAAGTGTACCCAGAGCTTCTTGTCAGTGGTATGCGGTTGTATCTTGCGGACGTAGGACCTCAAGTGAGGTTTTGGGCATGAAACTCCATCGTACTTAGAAAAGATTGGAATTTTGAACATGTGGGGAATAACAACCCCAAGAACTAAGCCCAATTCACCAAAATCCAAGTCATATACAACTTGAATTTCCACAGCTTTCAACCTATCTTCCAGTTGCTTGTACTTATCCTCAGTCAGTGGATATTGTTCATTAAAGTAATCTTCATCCTCAGAAGCTTGATTCTTTACACCCTCAACACGTGTGCTCCTTGCATCTTCCTCTTGGTTCTCGTCCTCCTCGAATGATTCTTCAACTACTTGTACTTGACGGACAGGGCCTTTAAACCCTTTTCCCATGTTGATCAAGTCTTTCTTCTTGGTCTTCTTTTTGGATACCAGAAGTGGCATCAACTATTGTTGTCCTTTGACCAAGGTGAGCAAAGTTTCTTGAAATTGAGAATTTTGTTTCTGCAAGTCTTTCACAGTCTGCTCGATATCCATCTTACTGAAATAAATAGTAGAAATATGAGGAAACCTGTGTCGAAAAACCTGCTTATGTTATGATGCATGTGATGCAAATGCGAATTTTTTCAAGGACCTTTAAGACTTAAATTTGTTTAAACAAATAAGGAACAAACATTAATCTATTAATAAGTTCAAACGGTTTACAAAAATGCCTCTTGGGCTTGCAATAGAAGAAGAAAAAATAATACAAAATAAACTCCTTAAACAAAAAGGATTCAAGCTTCCCATGAGCGCATCCTCTTCGGTGCAATGTAAGCATTCAAACTCCGCTCTTCATAAAGTTGTCTCGTAAGTTCCAAAACCTTCTTCTCACTTACGTAGAATTGGGCTTCAAAGGTGTCTCACTCCCCCTTTAGTTGAATCCATGACCTTTGCAACTCCTCGAGAGTACTGGGCATGTCAGGATGAAGAATAGTGTAGGGAAGATCTCCTTCGGAAACAGGCTCCATGATGATAGGTAGGATGGCCTCATAAGACATCATGAGGTTTTGAGCATGAGCTCGCACCCACTTGAGATAAGGCTCCAAAGGAATGGAGTTCTTATGCCCCAATGTCTTGCTACCAACTTTGTTCACCATGCCCAAGCTCATATGAATCTTTGATGATAACCTTGGACATCATTCTCATAGTCAAATGCAATTCCTCGGACAAGTGCATCATGAGGGCCATCCCTCCTAGCATACCCAAACTGTCGCAAAGCCAAAAAAGGATTATAGGTGATACCTCCCCTAATGCCAAGGAGAGGGACATTAGGGAATTCCCCGCAACGGTCAATAATGATAACGTCCTCCAAAGATCGAGAACACGAATGAATATCCGAATGCGAGAGTGACATCAACCTTTTAGACCATCTCATGCTTTGCTCATTCTTCAAAACAGATCGAGGTAGGTGCGAAATAAACCACCTAGCCAACAAAGGAGTGTAACACATAAGAATTACCCTTTTCTTCATGGTGCTAGTGTGAAGAGAATGCAAGATATCTCCAAGTAAGGTAGACACCGGGTTACGAGATAGAAAAACCTTGACCGCATCCACATTTATGAGTTGGTCTAGGTTAGGAAATAGTACCATCCCATAGTGAGAAGAGCCAACACTTCTTAAAAGGCTTGTAAGTCCAAAGTATCCCAAAATTGTTGAGCCTTCTCAAACAAAAACTTGGCTAGAAATCCTTTAACATCACTTATTGTTTCCAAATTTGCCACAACATCGATTCGTTGCAAATGTAAAGCTCGAGCAATCTCCTTAGGTCTTGGTTCTCTCTCAATACCGATGAAGGGTAATTGATCAAGAGTAGGCACTCCCAAGAGTTGAGAAAACTCCTCCATAGTAGGCACTAGTTGGTAATCAGGAAATGCAAAGCAATGATGCTTAGGATCAAAGAATTGGAAAAGCACATGTACTATTTCCTCTTCAAAATTTGTGGTAACCAAGTTGATGAGACGACCGTACTTCTTGGTGAACGGAGAATCACTGGGAACCCTTGATGCTAATTCTTTAAGTTGAGGAGGAACTTTCACAAGGTTGATTCAGATGGTATTTCTTCGTGCAGAAGCCATGTCCTATAAAACAGCACAAAGATAAATCCCACAGTCCTTGAAATGGTTAGTGCAATTTCAATGGTATTATGTCATGATGTTATGTACAAGTAAACACATACGCATAAAGCAAACAAGTCCTTAGGTTTAGGCTTTCATGAGGTTTTATTGGTAAGTACCTTCTTGAAGTTTAGTTGGTTCAACGTGTCCTAGAAAGTAATCGGGTTCTAGGAAGTCTCAATATAATTAATCTTTCTTCATTGGGCATTGTTTCAGTGCAATCAATCTTTTCTTGTGGCCGAAATATCCCAAAAGTCTGATCTCAATAAGCGTAGTATTAAGTATCAACCAATATTCACCTTTGCACCAAAGTCGGCTATCTCACTACTTCCTAATGTCCAAGTTATTCAATTAAGGGTTCTACGATCAGTTGGTGCTTCATGAAACCGCTCAGTGGCCCCGTATTCTCCTCAATTCAACACAAGGGATACCGGTACCAAAAAATGCGTCACACTAACATAGCCATTGCTTCAACCACATCGGTATACACCGTACAATTTCCATAATTTATTGAAAACCCAAACAAGGACCCATAAATGTAAAGCACACAAATCAAACAAATAAATTATTTAAAGGTTATCTATATCTAAGATAGCCAGTTCTGTAATACGGTGGGAGAACTGACTTGGTTGTTTTGCGTTTTATCGCAATTGTTGCGGATAGCAAGAGTCGCCACCGACTTTTCTTTTATCCAATAAAGGAAAGGGTTAAAAGAATAAGAAAGACCTTTTGATAATTTTCTCGAGTTCGGGGGATAGGTTATGAAAATGGAAGGTGTTAGCACCCTTTTCATCCTTTGTTATCTACGGGCTCTTAGTTGCTAGCTCACTTTGAAATACTTTGTTTGAAATGTGTTTGTGTTTGTTTGAAAGTATTTTTGAAAAGTGCCTTTGTTTAGGCTAACTTTGTAATGATTCTCGTTTCTATAAGAATGCATATGAAAATATTTCATGTTTTGAAAGTGTTGACTTTTGAAAATATTTAATGTTTTGAAAGTGTTGGTGTGTTTGAAAGATGTTTTGAAAATGGTTGTGGGCAAGCAACTATGAACGTTCTACCTACTCAAAAAGTCTTTTGTTCATTTCCTCTTTTATTTGATATTTCTATATTACTATTGATTAGTAAGAAACCCTGTCTTTGGATGTGAATGGACAAGCGTGGGTTATCGTATAGTCATAGAATTCAATATTGTCAGATACCTTAGCAATTTTCTTAAGGATATAAGATCATTTGTAAGGAAACATTTGAAGCGTCATCGAGGGACTATAATCTTGTATTTTTGATTGTTTTTGCTAAAGTGTATCACATGCATAACATGACCATTTTTCTTAAGGCAACAAGTGGAATTAGCCCTAGAGGTGCAAGTGTTTATTTTTCATGCATTATTTTTCTTGAATTAGTGTTTTCTACTTGTTAATTTTATGTCTTGCCATACAAACCCTAATTACTAGCATTTATATTTGAAAGCGATAAATTGTGGAATGTAAAGATTCTATGCTATTACATCATTTAGGGGATGGGGATACAAATTATAAATAGGGATGAAAGCAATTAAAACCTAATTACTATTACAACCAAATTGAATAAAAATAAATAGCAAAAAAAAAGTCTAAAAAATCAAGATTTTTGGTGTTTAGGCTGACACGAGCCGTGTCCTGTGACACGAGCCGTGTCCTGTGACATGATCCGTGTCCTGTGACACGAGCACCCGTGTCAGGACCCTGTCCTACCATACATGCCTTTTTTATTCCAGCTGAGCTGATACAGGCCGTGTCCCGTGACACGGGCACCCGTGTCAGAACCCTGTCCTTCCATTTGGCCATGTTTTAATCCCAATAAGAGGGACACGGGCCGTGCCCCGTGACACGGGCCGTGTCCCGTGACACGGGCCGTGTCCCGTGACACGGGCCGTGTCCCGTGACACAGGCACCCGTGTCAGAACCCTGTCTTGCCATTTTTACTGTTTTCTTCGTGACACGGCCCGTGTCAGGCGACATGGCTGGCCATGTCAGACTTCTAGAAGCATTTTCTTTAGTTTTGAGTGTTTGTAACTCTTCTACTTTGATTTGTCCTATTTTATTCTTTTGAAAACAAAAGTAAAATGATGTATGAACAAGGATATCACAGTTTGAGAAAACATACCTCTTGAAATGAAAACTCGAAAAGTGTATGGATGTTTCCAGGTTAAATGTGATGATTGATTGAGCTTCCTTAGACCTCCCTGAAGTTGTTCCAATCTTTACTTTGTGCTGAAAGTGTTTGAATCTCTCCAACCAAGTCAACTTGCAAGACAATGTTTTTGAGTTTGGAAAGTGGAGATAATGATGTTACATAAGTTGTTCTTATGTTTGAACAATTTATATATGATGTATATGAAGTGTGTGGATGGTTTGTCTGGACAGAAATGCAAGGTTTGAGAGATTTGAAGATTTTGGTTTCTAAGCTCAAGAGTGGAGGTTTTATGGAAAATTATGGTTTTTTTAGAGTATGAGGGGTTTTAAGAAACTTGTCTACACCACCAAAACTTCTTATTTTTTTGGCTTGAAAATGTCCTCTCCATTTATAGAGGAGGTTTGAGAGAATGAGAGAGTTTGTTTTACAAGCTGTCAAAATGCTGGTTTAGTTGAGATGAAACAACCAAGTAATTATGAAAATTGGTGTTCCAATGAATGGTACAAGCATGGTCTGAAGTTGCTAGAGGCTTTTAGTCATGTTGCTTATTGCTTTGACATTGTTTATGTGCAGAGAAAACAATTGAGAGGCTCAAGGAGTTGACAATTGCATATAGCTTGCTTTATGTGAATGACAATGGTGCCTTTGTGCTATAAATGGAATGATGCAATTGACAATACTTGAATCACTTGGATAATGGTTCAATCAATTATGTAAACATCAGATTATGGATAGATTTAAAAGTCAAAAGGTTTGAAAAGTAATATTATGCAGCACATCATGCAAATTGGATTATGCGTTTTTCAACCAAATGTCTTGCAATTCAAGAATGGATGCCCAAGTTCATGCCCTTGAATATCCTAGCTCAAGTATGATAACTTCATGCTCTTGGATGTTTTGGAAAGCTTGAAACATCCTCTATAACTTTCATGTTGGCCATTTTGACAAAATCATCTTGGAACTATGAAAAATGCCAAGAAGTTAGGATAAAATCCTGACCAAAATCTGTTGAAAATTTCTCTAAGTGTTTATACAAAAATGTCATGAGTTCATGGGCTTATATCTTCAAATCTAAGAATTTTTTGGACATCAACCCTCTAATACAAAGTTGTAGAACTCATCAAGATCTACAACGTTCATGTTGAAAGTTTCCTTTGAATCATCATGCATCTTGGTGAAAAATTGGCACGAAGTAGTGAAATTATCATGTACAAAACACTTCAAAAAATTCTAAGTCTTGAAAAGTTTAACTTTTCAAATTGAATTTTGACTTTATTGACTTCTTGATGATCAAGTTTGATATTCTTGAATGTCTTGATGAATTTTGATCTTTGAAACTTAATATTGACCAAAAAGTCAAAGTTTGACTTTTTGTGTATCAGTTGACTTTTCACCAGTTGACTGAATTTCAACTATGAATCAATTGATCTTGTGAACTGAATTGATATATGCAATTAGGTCAAAATGATGCATTTGAATCCTTGAGACCATGTTTCAAACCAATAGATTGTGCATTAGGTCAAAAGTCAGTGATCATTCGTTCTCAGTCAAAACCCTAATTTGTGGTCTCAGTATTTCAAAGGTGATTTTGTTTGATCAATTCCTTGAGAATCCTCGAGCATTGGAGATCTTTTGTGAAATGTCTTAAGAAAAGAGAGCACAAATTTTGGGGTACAATAGATGTCCCTGTTCAATCTTCTTAAACCTGAAGGGTTAGATTGGCGGGTCTGCCATTCGTGATTGAAGGTGAAAGATGATTGAACACTAGAGTGCCCAGAAATTTGCACTCGATGATGTGTTAGTTGATTATATCGGGAATGGGATTATTGATTCCATTTAGAGAAATAATGAAGAGTCTATCGAAGATGGGCTTATAGATTCCATTCAGAGTGAATGTTGGTAGAAACTGGAAGAAGTAATAGAATAAATTCTTGGTCAATTTTTTACTGAAACTGTATATGTATTTTGTCTGTCTTTAATTGGGAGAAATAAATGTAACTAGAAGAGGTCTTGTGATGGTGACTTCACTGGGGAAACAAACCTAACCAGAAGAGGCCTTTTAATTACCTATTATTAACCAGTAGAAGTAAATCGATGCCAGAAGAGGTTTGTTGATTTCCTATTATTATTTGGTAGAAGTAAATACATCTAGAAGAGGACTGCTGATTTGTTGACTTTTCCTGCAAGGAAGAGGGTTAGTTGCATGCAGATGTATGCATGGCACAATGAAGTTCTCAAAATAAATGAGAGTTTGTTGTATGCATTTGTCATGTATGTAATATGATATATGAATGTGAAATATTGTTGAAGTGTATCTTTTTATTGGAAAATAAATTCTTGACAAATGCTGGGGAGTTTTGGGAAGTTAAATCCCGGACTGCTGTTGGGGATGAAGAGTACGAAGAGTATGCACATCTTGAAACCTTGTTTTGAATGCTTCCGCTGGGAATTCCTGTTTTGTTGTTTGAGGAGAAATTCGTTGGGGAACATTGATTTTGGCTCTTTGCTTGAGGAAAATCTGTGAGGAGTGTTGGTTTGTGCTTGGGGAATAAAGTCAGGAGTTGTCCATTACTCTACTGGGGAATTATATTTGACTGGGGAGAGTGAAAGCTAGCTGTTATCTTATCAAAATCCAGGCTTCCCAACAACTTTCCGAGGATAATAAAGTTTAACTATCATCTAGTCGGATTCTAGGCTTTGCAAAAACTTAGATGAAATTAATTGTTATCTGGTCGAATTCCAGGCTTCGCAGAAAATTGAAGTTAAACTGTCATCTGGTCGAATTCCAGGCTTCACAGCAACTTAGATGAAATTAACTATTATCTGAACAGATTCCAGGCTTTAGAAAATTGAAGTTAAACTGTTATCTGGTCAGATTCTAGGCTTCGCAACAACTTAGATGAAATTAACTGTTATCTGGTTAGATTCTAGGCTTTTGGAAAATTGAAGTTAAACTGTTATCTGGTCGGATTTCAGGCTTCACAACAACTTAGATGAAATTAACTGTTATCTGGTCGGATTCCAGGCTTCGCAACAACTTACATGAAATTAACTATTATCTGGTCGGATTCCAGGCTTCGCAGTAAGTTGAAGTTAAACTGTTATCTGGTCAAATTCAGGCTTCGCAATAACTTACTGAATTTAACTGTTATCTGGTCGGATTCCAAGCTTCACAAAAAATTGAAGTTAAACTGTTATCTGGCCTGATTCCAGGCTTCGCATCAACTTAGATGAAAGGATGAAATTAACTGTTATCTAGTCGGATTCTAGGCTTCTCAGTAATTTGCTTGAAAGGATGAAGTTTAAACTGTTATCTGGTCGGATTCAGGGCTTCTTAGTAATTTGCTTGAAAGGATGAAGTTTAACTATTATCTGGTCAGATTCCAGGCTTCACAGTAACTTATTAGGGTAGTAACGACTCTGTTGGGGAATGCAATGACTCTACCGGGGATTAAGGGATTTTGTCCATTGATTTATAATAGTCTGAGAGGCCAACTCAAGTTGGGGAATTTGTAGTTTGTTGGGGAAATTAACCGTTTTGAAGAGAATATTTTGACGACCTATTGGGGAAGTGACTTCTTTAGGAAGAACTACACCGGGCTTCTTCTTTTAAGACCAACTCAGCTGGGGGAGTTGTAGTTTTCGAGAGATCAGAACTCTGGATGGGGATAATTTTATTAAAGTAACTCTGTGGGGATAATCCCAAATCCTTAAGGATATGTTTGTTACTGTTTTTATGTATACATTTGTTAACAGTTTAATCATGTTCATATGCATATGTTCATTCAATTTTAGTTATTGGACGCTTTTGCACTCGAAACAGAAAAAATAAAAAGTTTGCACTTCAAAGTATATTTGTATTGATGTTTTACCCATAAATAGGCATTTTTGTACAAGGAGACAGAGATCCTAGTAAGAGGAAATCGTTGAAAGAATGAAAGGAAAACAAAGTGAAAACAAAAATAATAGCCACGTGGAAGTGATCTCATCGTGTTTCATCTTTGCTGTTGCCCCTATGTCTTCGAACATCATCCCTCACCGTTGAAAGAAGCTGATTGAATTGATCTTGGATCATTGAACTTGGACCTTGGTAATAAAGCTAGCTGTAATGATTCCACGAGACATAGTCATACACTTTAATCCTTAACTTTTGCCTGGACTTCCCTTTCGGGTTTTTGATCCACCAGGATACCCTTTTTTGTCCAAGCCGCCCTTTCGGGTTTTCGACTTTCCGGGTGTACAATATTTTTTGTATATATCCCTAATTTTTGCTCGAACCTCTTTGGTTTGCCAGGATGCCCTTGTTTTTGACTAGGTATGTCAACCTAGCGGATCATTTTTATGCGTAGTATTTTTTGACTATGTCCGCGTTCACAGGATGTAGGAAATCTTCGTCGTCCATAGTAGTTAGCATCATGGCACAGCTAGAGAATACTTTCTTAACAACAAATGGCCCTTCGTAAGTGGGAGTCCATTTACCCCTGGGATCACCTTGTGGAAGAATGATGCGTTTTATTACCAAGTCACCAATCTGATACACTCGAGGTTTGATCTTTTTGTTGAAAGCCTTGACTGTGCGCTTTTGATACATTTGACCATGACAGAAAACAACCAGTCTCTTCTCGTCAATTATGTTCAACTGATCCAACCTAGTACGAATCCATTCATCTTCGCATAAATCTTCTTCTTTCATAATCCTTAAGGAAGGAATCTGAACTTCCACAGGCAAGACAAATTCCATGCCATAGACTAAAAAGAACGGGGTTGCCCCAGTTGAAGTTCGAGCAAAATTACGGTAGCCACGAGGAGCAAATGGTAGCATCTCATGCCAGTCTTTGTAGGTCACCACCATTTTTTGCACAATCTTCTTAATATTTTTATTGACATCTTCCACTGTGTCATTCATCTTCGGTCTGTATGGAGAAGAATTATGATGCTTGATTTTGAACTGAGTGCAGAGTTCCGTGATCATAGCATTGTTGAGATTGGTTCCATTGTCAGTGATGATCCTTTCGAGGATACCGTAACGATAGACGAGGTTATGTTTGATAAACCGGGCTACGACATTCTTTGTTACTAAGGCGAATGAGGCGACTTCGACCCATTTGGTGAGTAATCAATAGCAACAAGGATGAAACAGTGTCCAATGGAAGCAGTAGGTTTGATCTCTCCAATCATGTCAATGCCCCACATTGCAAATGGCCAAGGAGCAGTCATGACATTCAAGGGAATTGGAGGTACATGAACTTTATTGGCATAGATTTGGCACTTGTGGCAAGTCCTCGAGTGATGTTGAAAATTGGTTTCCATTATGGACTAATAGTAACCAGCCCTTAGAATCTTCTTGGCCATAGTTTCTCCACTAGAGTGAGTCCCAAGGATACAATCATGCATGTCTTCCATGATCTTCTCTGCCTCCTTCTTGTCCATACACCAGAGTAGAGTAGAATCATGATTGCGCTTGTACATGATTCTGTAGCTTAGGAAGAATTTGGCTGAGAATCTCCGCAAACATTTCTTACCATTGATGGAAGCTCCTTTAGGATACTCTTGTGCTTTAATATATCTCTTCATCTCATGGTAGCATGGCTTCTCTTCGTCAGTGTCAAGCTCATAACAGTGTGCAGGTCCATCAAATTTTTCGATTGTAATTCTAGGAGCCTCGTTGTCCCAATTGACCTTGAATATGGATGACAGTGTTTCTAGAGCATCTGCCAACTGATTTTCTTCTCTATGGAAGTGCTCAAAGGTGATTTCCTCAAAGTATGGAATCAGAGTTTGCACAAGCTCTTTGTAAGGGATCAAGTTAGGATGTTTGGTATCCCACTCTCCTTTGACTTGACTGATTACTAGAGTAGAATCTCCGTACACGTTTAAGAACTTAATCTTTAGGTCAATAGCAGCCTTTAGACCCAAGATACACGCTTTATATTCGGCCATGTTATTTTTACAGTCGAATCAAAGTCTAGCAGTGAAAGGTGTATGATAACCTTCAAGAGAAATAATCGCAGCACCAATTCCATTACCCAAAGCATTGGAAGCCCCATCAAAAACCACAGTCCATCGGGATCCTTGTTCAGGTCCGTCATATGGTCCAGGATTTTCACAGTCAGTTACTAGCATGGTATTCTCGTTCAGGAATTCAAAGTTCACAGATTGGTAGTCGTCAAAAGCTTGATGTGCCAAATTATCCGCCAACACGCTTCCTTTGATTGCTTTTTATGTAGTGTACTGGATGTCGTATTCGGTCAGAATCATTTGCCATCTAGCTATTTGTCTAGAGAGAGCCGGATTATCGAAGATATACTTGATAGGGTCCATCCTAGAAATCAACAAAGTGGTGTGAGTCAACATATACTGTCTTAGCCGTCGAGCAGCACATGCCAGAGCGTAACAAGTTTTCTCAAGCAGTGAATATCTAGTTTCACAGTCAGTAAAATTTTTGCTCAGGTAGTATATTGCATGATCTTTTCGGCCAGACTCGCCATGTTGGCTCAGCACACACCCCATTGAATTCTCAAATACAGTCAAGTACATAATCAGAGGTATTCCTTCAACTGGAGGCATCTAGATTGGAGGTTCTTGCAAGTACTCCTTAATCTTGTTAAAAGCTACTTGGCAGTCGTCATCCCATCTGATTACTTGATCTTTCTTCAAGAGTATGAATATTGGCTCACAAGTAGAAGTTAGGTGAGATATGAAGCGAGCAATGTATTTAAGTCGACCTAAGAAGCCTCTAACTTCCTTCTCGGAACAGGGAACTGGAATTTCTTGAATAGCTTTGACCCTCGTAGGATCCACTTCAATACCTTTGCCACTGATAAGAAAACCCATATGCTTCCAGACCTTACTCCAAAGGTGCACTTGCTAGGATTTAGCCTTAGCTTGTACTTCTTCAACCTTTCAAACAACTTGTATAAGTGATCAAGGTGCTCTTCCTCAGTCTGAGACCTTGCAATCATATCATCCATATAGACATTTATCTCATGATATATCATGTCATGAAATAGAGCTACCATAGCTCGTTGATACGTTACCCCATGCATTCTTCAAATCGAACGACATGACCTTGTAGCAGAAAGTGCCTCATTGTGTAATAAAGATGGTCTTCTCCATGTACTCGGGAGCATCTTAATTTGATTGTAACCATAGAAACCATCCATGAAGGAGAAGACTTTATGTTGAGCCGTGTTGTCAACCAAGATGTCAATATGTGGTAAATGGAAATCATCTTTGGGGCTTGCCCTATTCAAGTCCCTATAGTCTATGCACATACGAACCTTCCCATATTTCTTCGGTACGGGGACCACATTTGCCATCGATTGAGGGTATGATGTCACAGCTAGAAAACCTACATCAAACTGTTTCATTACCTCAGCCTTTATCTTTTCAGACATGCCTGGCCGCATACGACGCACTTTTTGCTTGACTGGAGGACAATCTTCTTTTGTTGGTATACGATGAACCACTATGTTAGTATCAAGCACTGGCATATCTTTACACACCAAGCAAACACTTCAACGTAGTCATGCAACATCTGGACCAATCTGCCTTTGATACCGTCTTCCAAGTTGGAGCCGATCTTGACCTCTTTCTTGTCTGTCTCAGTACCTAGGTTGATTACTTCAGCTGGATCTTCATGAGGTTGAATAGTTTTCTCTTCTTGCAACAGAAGTATGGCTAGTTACCCTGGTATTTCACAATCTTCTTCGCTTTCGTCTTCGGCTTGGTAGATTGGATGTTCAAAGTCATGGCTGACAATGACGGAGTCGTTGGCAATGAGATTCAGAGTGGATGAGGATCTGCAAGTGTGTGTGTGCGTGAATGTGAGATACATGGATATTTTTTTTAAAATGCAAATAAGAAAAGGAAAGACAATGAGCGCAAAATTTGAATGCAAAACGTCCAATGCTTTTCATTAAATGATCATATGGCATATGAAAATGAACAAACCCTTAACAAATGGACCATGGTGCCCCGGGCAAGGCCCACGGGTTTAAATTCATTGTTTGGAAATAAAATTACAGACAAAAGTTCTTGAATTGATAAAAAAAAATAGTAAATAATAATTACTCCTCGTTGAAGGAGATGTGAATGAAATCCTTGGCACGCCAGTTGTTGAGTCCTTCACCGATAGTCGGGTAAATCCATTCGTCAAAGTCACAGTCATCCTCATAGTCTTCAATAACATTCACTTCATGATTACCAATGCGAAGATGTGGTTTTCCTATGCGAGCACGTCTGACCTCCTTTTGAGCTTTAGTAGTAAAACCTAGCCCAAACTTGCTTATTTTGAAAGGAATGTCAAGAAGTTGTCCCCAAATTGTACTACTTCCATCTTTAATCACAACATGAACGTCTTTGAGTGAAACCATCCTTGGCACAACTTCATCAGTTTTTGGTCAGAAGATATTTTTGGTGGCGGCAACCATGGGAGGAACTACTTCAAAGGCTTGGCACAAAGTCTCTATAAACTCACCATCCATTTCCACATACTTGAACGAATTCAGGTAGCTAACCATGAATTCTTCTTCACCATAAACAGTAACAATCTTTCCCTTGACTGGATATTTCAAATTTTGGTGAATGGTGGACGTTATTGCTCCTTCCCCATGTATCCAAGGGCGCCCAAGTAAACAAGAGTAAGCGGGACGAATGTCCATCACATAGAAAGTAGAAATGAAAGTTTATGGACCAACTTTAACAGGGATATCCACCTCTTCATGCACCATCCTTTTGGGCCCATCAAAAGCCCTCACAACTATGTCACTTGGTTTTAACACCAGACCTTCGCAATCTAACCGGTCCAAGGCTCCTTTGGGTAGAACATTTAGAGAGGAACCAATATCAACCAGGACATGGGCCAGGGTAGTTCCTTTGCATTCAATAGAGACATGCAAGGCCTTTTTATGATTCCTTCCAACTGGTGTCAAGTCAGTATCAGAGAACCCCAATCCATTGTCAGCAGTAAGACTTGCCACACAATTTTCAACTTGATCGGTTGTGGTCTCTTGAGGGATGTGCACTTTCTACAAACATTTGATTAAAGCTTGGGCATGAACATCGGAACAAAGCAACAAAGATAGCATGAAGATTTTAGAGGGGGTTTGCCCCAGTTGTTCTACTATCTTGAAGTCACTTTTCTTTATAATCTTCAAGATTTCCACCATCTCTTGGGTGGAAGGTTCCTTAGAAGTAATGTCTTTGGTCGGCGCCTCTGTCCTGGCAGGCTCAAATACTTTCTGTTTACCCCTACTGTAAGTACTAGGCTTATCAAGGGTAATGCAGATAGGTGTCGTTGTAGCAGTTGGAGGTGAGATGTTAGGAGAGAAAATCCTCCTCGTTCTTGTCACCTTTCTAGAACCAGCAATATTTGTAACATCATTAGTCTTGTCTATGTTGATCCAGGAATCTTGCTTAATTCCATGATAGTAAACTTCAGCATCGTAATTCCAAGGGACTTCTTTGTCAGAGGAATAAGGAATCGGCCCAGAAGCAGCAATTATCAAGGGAGTAATCGTTGGTTCGTTAGAAATCCTAATAGGATCCTTTGAAGATATCCTAAGAGGCTTGTTGGAAATTGTTATGATGGAAATATCTTCATCTTTATCAGTCAAACTTTTGATGTACGAAGTTCTTCAAACAGGATCTGATGACTACTTATCAGGCATTAAACACCTTCTTTCATCCATTTTCATATATTAACTTGTTTGGCGTAACAATTACAGTCTTTCAAACAGCCAGGGAAAACCCTGGCTCTCAGCAGGTTCTCTTTAACAACGGTCAGTGGAGTAGTCAAATCTTCAACGGAGGAAACAAAAACAGTGTCATCAATTGCATTGACACCTTTGCCATGATTTGGCATTGGTGCAGTTATAACATTTGAAGTTGTAGGTGGATCAAACTCAATAGTTTTGTTGTCAATAAGATCTTGAATCTTGTTTTTTAGAGCAAAAAATTGACCAGTTTCATGCTCAGGGCTGTTGGAATGGTATGCGCATTTGGCATTAGGATTGTACTTCGGTGATGAAATATTTGGATTTGATGGTGGATCACACAATGTTACCAAAATGGCCTTCAAAATGTGTTGCAAGGCTTGGGACACTGACATGTTAATCCTCATGAATTGTCTTATTGGAACCTCAGACCCTTTGATGGTTGGATTGTTGTGGTTGTCTTTGCGTAGATGGTGGATTGGAAATCAAAACAACATTGACGAATTGGCGGTGGTCCTTCTTGGCATGGCCCCTTTACCCATATACATCATTAGTTTCCTTTTTGCCAGTAAAGGGCTTCTTCACAATGTTGGATGTAGAGGCGGAAGCTATGGGAATTTTTCCACTTTTAATACCGCTCTCGACCCTTTCACCAGTCAAGATTAACTTAGTGAAATCGAAAGATGAGCTACCAATTAGAAAGTAGAAATATGGTCCTGTTAGTGTTCCCATGAACATGTCCACTAGCTCCCTATCAATCAGTGGTGGTTGAACTCTACCAGCAAGGTCCCTCCATTTTTGCGCGCACTCTTTAAAACCTTCATAAGCACCCATTATCATTCCTTGAAGTTGAACTCTAGTCGGCGCTAAATCAGCGTTGTGCTGATATTGGCGGTAGAAAGCGGTGGCCAGATCTTCATAAGTATGAATGTTGGAACCCTCCAACTGGTAAAACCATTCTAACTGAGTCCTAGACAGACTCTCTTAAAAGAAGTGTAGCCAGGGCTTCTTATTAGTGGTATGCGGTTGTATCTTGTGGACGTAGGACCTCAAGTGAAGTTTTGGGCATGAAACTCCATCGTACTTAGAAAAGATTAGAATTTTGAATTTGTGTGGAATAACAACCCCAGGAACTAAGCCCAAATCACCAAAATCTAAGCCAGATACAACTTGAATTTCCACAGCTTTCAACCTATCTTCCAGTTGCTTGTACTTATCCTCAGCCAGTGGATACTGCTCATCAAAGTAATCTTCATCCTCAGAAGTTTGATTGTTTGCACCCCTAGCACGGGTGCTCCTCACGTCTTCCTCTTGGTTCTCGTCCTCCTCGGACGACTCTTCAACCACTTGTACTTGATGGACATGGACTTTAAACCCTTTTCCCATGTTGATCATGGCTTTCTTCTTGGTCTTCTTTTTGGCCACCAGAAGTGACATCAACTCTTGTTGTCCTTTGGCCAAGGTGAGCAAAGTTTCTTGAAATTGAGAATTTTGTTTCTGCAAGTCTTTCACGGTCAGCTCGATATCCATCTTACTGAAATAAATAGTGGAAATATGAGGAAACATGTGTCAGAAAACCTGCTTATGTTATGATACATGTGATGCGAATGTGAATTTTTTCAAGGACCTTTAAGACTTAAATTTGTTTAGAAGAACAAACATTAATTGTATTAATAATTTCAAACGGTTTACAAAAATTCCTCTTGGGCTTACAATAGAAGAAGAAAAAATAATACAAAATAAACTCCTAAAACAAAAAGGACTCAAGCTTCCCATGAGCGCATCCTCTTCGGTGCAATGTAAGCACTCAAACCCCACTCTCCATAAAGTTGTCTCATGAGTTCCAAAACCTTCTTCTCTCTTGCGTAGAACTGGATTTCAAAGGTGTCTCGCTCCCCCTTTAGTTGAATCCATGACCTTTGCGACTCCTTGAGAGTAGTGGGCATGTCAGGATGAAGAATAATGTAGGGAACATCTCATTTGGCAACAGGCTCCATGATGATAGGTAGGATGGCCTCATAAGGCATCATGAGGTTTTGAGCGCGAGCTTGCATCCACTTGAGATAAGGCTCCAAAGGAATGGAGTTTTTATGCCCAAATGTCTTGCTACCAACTTTGTTCACAATGCCCAAGCTCGTATGAATCTTTGATGATAACCTTAGACATCATTCTCATAGTCAAATGAAATTCCTTGGACAAGTGCATCATGAGGACCATACCTCCTAGCGTACCAAAACTGTCGCAAATCCAAACAAAGATTATAGGTGATACCTACCTTAATGCCAAGGAGAGTGACATTAGGGAATTCCCCGCAACGGTCAATAATGATAACATCCTCCAAAGATCGAGAACATCAATGAATATCTGAATGTGAGAGTGACATCAACCTTTTAGACGATCTTATGATTTGCTCATTCTTCAAAACAGATCGAGGCAGGTGCGGAATAAACCACCTAGCCAATAAAGGAGTGCAACATATAAGAATTCCCCTTTTCTTCATGGTGCGAGTGTGAAGAGAACACAAGATATCTCCAAGTAAGGTAGGCACCGGGTTACGAGATAGAAAAACCTTGACCGTATTCACATCTATGAGTTAGTCCAGGTTAGGAAATAGTACCATCCCATAGATGAGAAGAGCCAACACTTCTTCAAAGGCTTGTAAGTCCAAATCATCCCAAAATTGTTGAGCCTTCTCAAACAGAAACTTGGCTAGAAATCCTTTAACATCACTTCTTGTTTCCATATTTTCCACACCGTCGGATCGTTGCAAATGTAAAGCTCGAGCAATCTCCTCAGGTTTTGGTTCTCTCTCAATACCGGTGAAGGGTAATTGATCAAGAGTAGGCACTCTCAAGAGTTGAGAAAACTCCTCCATAGTAGGCATTAGTTGGTAATCAGGAAATGTAAAGCAATGATGCTTTAGATCAATGAATTGGAAAAGCACATGTACCATATCCTTTTAAAAATTTGTGGTAACCAAGTTGATGAGATGACCTTACTTCTTGGTGAACGAAGAATCATTGGGAACCCTTGATGCTAATTCTTTTAGTTGAGGAGGCACTTTCACAAGGTTGATTCAGATGGTATTTCTTCGTGCGGAAGCCATGTCCTACAAAATAGCACAAAGATAAATCCCAAAGTCCTTGAAATGGTTAGTGAAAATGCAATGGTATCATGTCATGATGTTATGTACAAGTAAACACATACACACAAAGCAAACAAGTCCTTAGGTTTAAGCTTGCACGAGGTTTCATTGGTAACCCTCTTGAAATTTAGTTGGTTCAACTTGTCCTAGAAAGTAATCGGGTTCTAGGGAGTCTCAATATTATTGATCTTTCTTCATTGGACATTGTTTCAGTGTAATCAATCTTTTCTTGCAGTCGAAATATCCCAAAAGTCCGATCTCAATGAGTGTAGTATCGAGTATCAACCAATATTCAGCTTTTCACCAAATTCGGCTATCTCACTACTTCCTAATGACCAAGTTGTTCAATTAAGGATTCTACGATCAGTTAGTGCTTCATGACATTACTCAGTGGCCCCATATTCTTCTCGATTCAACACAAGGGATATCGGTACCAACAAATGCGTCACACTAACGTAGCCATTGCTTCAACCATATCGGTCTACGCCGTATAATTTCCACAATCTATTGCAAAACCAAACAAGGATCCATAAATGTAAAGCAACCAAATCAAACAAAGAAACCATTTAAAGGTTATCTAGATCTAAGGTAACCCCACTTTTAAGTTATTCTCCCCAGCAGAGTCGCCAGTTCTGTAATACTGGGGGAGAACTGACTTGGTTGTTTTACATTTTATCGCAATTGTTACGGATAACAAGAGTCACCACCGACTTTTATTTTATCCAATAAAGGAAAGGGTGAAAAGAACAGGAAAAACCTTTTGAGAATTTTCTTGAGTTCACGGGGTAGGTTATGAAAATGGAAGGTGTTAGCACCCTTTTCATCCTTTGTTATCTACGGGTTCTTAGTTGCTAGCTCACTTTGAAATTCTTTGTTTGAAATGTGTTTGTGTTTGTTTGAAAGTCTTTTTGAAAAGTGCCTTTATTTCGGCGAACTTTGTAATGATTCTCGTCTCTATAAGAATGCATATAAAATGTTGACTTTTGAAAATATTTCATGTTTTGAAAGTGTTGGTGTATTTGAAAAATGTTTTGAAAATGGTTGTGAGCAAGCAACTATGAACGTTCTACCTACTCAAAAAGTCTTTTGTTCATTTCTTCTTTTCTTTGATATTGCTATCTTACTATTGATTGGTAAGAAGCCCTATCTTTGGATGTGAAGGGACATGCGTGGGTTATCATATAGTCATAGAATGTAATATTGTGAGATACCTTAGCAATTTTATTAAGGGTCTAAGATCATTTGTAAGGAAACATTTGAAGCGTCATCGAGGGACTATGATCTTGTATTTTTGATTGTTTTTGCTAAAGTGTCTCACATGCATAACATGACCATTTTTCTTAAGTCAACAAGTGGAATTAACCCTAGAGGGGCAAGTTTTTATTTTTCATGCATTGTTTTTCTTGAATTATGGTTTTCTACTTGTTGTTTTTATGTCTTTCAATATAAACCCTAATTACTAGCATTTATATTTGAAAGCGATAAATTGCATAATGTAAAGATTATACGCTATTACATCATTTAGGGGGGGATACAAATTATAAATGGGGATGAAAGCAATTAAAACCTAATTACTATTACAGCTAAATTGAATAAAAATAAATAGCAAAAAAAGTCTCAAAAATCAAGATTTTTGGTGTTTAGGCTGACACGGGCCATGTCCTGTGACACGGGCACCCGTGTCAGGACCCTGTCCTGCCATACATGCCTTTTTTATCCCTACTAAGCTGACACAGGCCGTGTCCCGTGACACGGGCACCCGTGTCAGAACCTTGTTATTATACCCCAAAATTTGACCTCTCATTTCTTAAAGGATCATCTTGGACCCTCAGGTTTGCTTCCATCCAATTCCAAGCCTTGAATCACAAATGTCCCAAGAAAGTCACTCACAAGGGCAAAATGGTCATTTACATACTAAAAAGTCAAACTTTGACTTTTGGATCAAAGTCAAGTTTCAAGAGTCATATTTCATCAAGACATGTTGAAATATGAAGTTTGTTTCATCAAGAAAATTCAAAAGTCAAAATTACTTTGGAAAATTCAAAATTCTAAATACTTAGAATTTTACTAAGTGTTTAAGAAATATGACAAATTCAGAACTTCTAGCCAGGTTATCACCATAATGCAAGCTGATTCTGGATGAACTGCTAACTCGAGTTTTAGATCTCAATGATACCTAAAACACTACAGAACATAACTTCTTCTAGAAATGCTAGGATTTCAAGTTATACATCCTCAAAGTCACGTCCCTGAAACTTAAACACTTAGTAAATTTTGAGCATTTTCATATCAAAATTTGTTTACAACTTCTGGGCCAGTTTTCACGTAGGTTCAGCCAGAAGTGGCAAGAGTAACTCAAAGAGGGCTTACAAAGCATGCCATAAGCTTTCTGGAAAGTCTAAGAACTCGCTCATAACATACTGGAGCAAAGAGATTAAATGATCAGAAGTTGGATATTTGTTCTAAGTTGCACTGATGCTGAACTTCTGACCCAAAATTAAGTTATTATACATAATCTCACATTGCAAGATTTTTGGTTTTATAAATCTCATCATCATTTGATGCTCACAACCACTTTTGAGTTTTTATCCAAAGGATTTCCCAACGTGTGACATAGAAGAACATTGTTGTCCTTGAAAAAAGCAAACTTTTGTACAAGAGTACGCTGGGCCCATGCTTTGCTTTTGCTTTTGAGGGTACTTTTCCTTAATTCATGCTGACAAATCCAGCTTAGGCACGGCTAAAAGCTGCTAACCACCATACTTGTTTATCTTGCTTCAAGAACAAGCCAGCACTCTAGCATGATGTTGGTACTTTTGACTTCTCCAAACTACAAAATTATTGCCTATAAATTGAACTTCATTTGCAACTATGAAGGGGCCGGTCGAAAAAACTGAAAAGAAAAAGCTTTGAAACCTTGCTAAAAATTCCAGAAATCTGAAACTGCAAACACAAATACAAAACCTGCTAGTTTTTGATTCTTGCATTCAAACTCCAACTTCTCTCAAGTGTTTCTTGACCAAATCATTCATACAACTTCTAAATTTTCCAGCCATTCATAACCCAAGTTAAAGGTTGTTCTAGCCTGCTAAGCACGTGAGGAAGCTGATCAGAACATTACAAGCAGTTAGAACCAGGCTCTAGTTCACAGGACTTTCTCCAGCTGCAAGGTAAGCTTCTGCTGACTCTCATCATATCACTTAGGCATTGTTAAACTTGCATGTCCAAAATACAGTGTAGACATCCTAGTTCTGATGCTGTACATATTCTGAGGTTTCATGTATTTGTCTGTCTAAGTAGGGAGAACATCAGTTCAGAACTTCTTAAGGAAACTAGAATTAACATATACATGTTTGTTTCTGATTTATAGTCTTGACATTTTTTATGTTTCTGAAACCATGATGGAAACCTGCCATAATTGCTATGTTTGTGTTTCCTGTTCTGTTAAGAAATGACTAAGTTGCAGATGTTCTGATTAGCATGAAGAAAGAGATGGAATTTATCATCAGAGTTTACCTTGTAATACATGTTTATGCTTTTACTTCTAATACCAGATGTACAGCCACCCCAGTGGTAGAAAGCATGCGCATAAGACATTAGTAATAAGGGTCCTGGGTTCTAAACCCAGAAGCATCTTCTTAGGTTCATTTATTGACATTTTTACCCATTCATCTGTCAGACAATATTCCTAAATCAGAACTTCTAGACAATCTTACTCAACAACATTATCACCTCACTCTCTCAAACAGCCAGAACTTCTAATTTGCCAGTGACATTAGAACTTCTAGGTTCCCAGCTACACTATAGCTTCTGAACCCCTTCAACAATCAGAACTTCTAGGTTTTCCTTTATTCCCAGCAACCTTAGAACTTGGTGTACCCAGGCCATAACTTCTGACCCTCTACTTTCCTACTAACATTTTCTCTCTTGCAGCGTATCAGAGTCAGAACTTTTGTTCCTTCTCGTTTCAGCAATGTGCTGATTCTCACTCCTTTTTCTCTTATTTTTTTTATTTTAGATTTTAATAACCAAAAACACCAAAAATATTTCATATTCACATGTTTTATTTTATTTCTTCTAGAACAAAAAGATCAAAATATTTTCTTAAGTAAACTAACTTCTTTACTTAAACAAAACAAACCCATTTTACATTTCTTGAATATTATTTCAATGTGGTTGTAATAGATAATTAGGACTTTAATTTCTTGCAATCCTTATTTGAAAATTTGCACACCCCATCCCCTTAATGATGTAATAGTGTAGGACTTTAATTTTCCGCACTTTATTGCTTTCATATATTGCTAGTAATTAGGTGTGTATGGAAAGATAAAAACATCAAATAGACAACCCAAAAATCAAAGACTAAATGCATGCAATCAAACACACTATTCACACATGCACCCCTTAGGGTAATCTCACTTGTTGCCTATCAAAAATAGTCATGTCCCTCGAACATGGACGTTTTAACAAAGACCCTCGATAAAAGTTCGTAGTCCCATGTTTATCCTTGATGTTGCCTTCCGTAAACGATCTAGTCCTTAAACAACATTGCTAAAACGTCCCATAGGTTGCCTTCTATGACTATACAAACGTCCCGCGCCCGTCCCTTCACATCCAACGACGGGGCTTCTTACCAAAACAATGGTAAGATAGCAACATTTAAAGGAGGAGGAAAAGAACATTTAGAACCTTTTGAGTAGGTAGATTCGCTCCTAGTTGCTCGCTTGCTCACAACAAAAACATTTTATACGCCAACACACTCAGTTGAAACATTTTCAAAAGACAAACACTTTGTACGCGTTCTTATAGAAACGAGAGCCATTACAAAGAAGACACCTTTTCAAAATCACTTTCAAAAACACATTCCACAAACATCTCTTTGAACAATTTTCGAAACAACACTTTGTACGTGTTCTTATAGAAACTAGAACCATTTACAAAGACATTTTCAAAATACTTTCAAAAACCACACCACAAGCACACATTCAAACAAAAGCAAGTGATCTAGCAAGAAACTAAGAGCCTGTAGATGACTACGGATGAAAAGGGTGCTAATACCTTCCCTTTTCATAATCTACCCCCCAAACTCAAGAAAACATCTCTAAAGGTCTTTCCTGTTCTTTTCAGCCTTTCCTTATTTGATAAAAGAAAAGTCAGTGGCGACTCTTGCTATCTGCAACAATTGCGATCAAACGCAAAACAACCAAGTCATTTCTCCCACCGTATCACAAAACTAGCGACTCTGCTGGGGATATTTAAACTTAAAAGTGGGGGTACCTTAGGGCTAGATCACCTTTACTTGCTTTCTTTATTTGACTTGTATGCTTTACATTTTGGTTCTTTGTTTGGGCTTGAATCCTCTACCCGGATTTGGGATACCTTATAGGTAAATAGCAATACGTTGTGGAAATTATGCAGGGTATACCGATATGGTCTAAGCAATAGCTACGTTAGTGTGTCATATTTGTGGGTACCGGTAGCCCCTGAGTAGTCAAGAAGAATACATGGCCGCTGAGTGTTGTCATGAAGCACTAACTGACTTTTAGAACCTTTACTTGACCAACTTGGCCATTAGGACGTGGTGAGATGACCGACTTTGGTGCAGTCTGAAGTTGGTAGATACTCGATACTACACTTATTGATGTTTGGATTTTTGGGATATTTCGGTCACCGTGAAAGAGGCTTGCACCGAAACAATGCCCGAGAAGACAAATCAGTGATATTTAGATCCTTTAGAACCCCGTTACTATTCATAGGACAGGTTGAGCCAACTAAACTTCAAGAGGGTACTTACCTATAAAACCTAATGCAAGCCTAAACCTAAGGATTTGTTTGATTTAACTTGTGCATATGCTTGTACATAACATCATGACATCATGCCATAGAATTTTAGACTAAGCATTTCAAGGATTTTGAGATTCATATTTGTTCTTTTTTGTAGGATATGACTCCCACTTGTAGGAACACAATCCAAGTCAACCTTGTACGAGTACGTTTTCAGTTCAAGGATTTAGCGTTAAGGGTCCCTGAGAATTCTCCGTTCACCAAAAGACATGGACGACTTCTCAACTTGGTTACCTCGAGCTTTGATGAAGACATGATAAAGGTGCTTTTCCAGTTCTTTGACCCGTTGCACCATTGCTTTACCTTCCCCGATTACCAGCTTGTACCAACTATGGAAGAGTTCTCTCAGCTCTTGGGGATTCCTATCCTCGATCAACTACCTTTCAACAGTACCGGAAGAGACCCAAGACCTGAAGAGGTTTCCCGAGCTTTGCACTTGTAATAATCCGACGTCACGGCTAATTGGGAAACAAGAAGTGGTGTCAAAGGGTTCTTAGCCAAGTTCTTACTGGAAAAAGCTCAAGATTGTTGGAACAACCTGGATTTACAAGCTTTCTAAGAAGTTTTGGCTCTTCTCATCTATGGGTTGGTACTATTTCCAAATCTTGACCAACTTATAGATGTGAATGCTGTCAAAATCTTTTTATCTCACAATCCGGTGCTTACTTTGTTGGGATATATCTTGCATTCTCTCCACGCTCGCACCATGAGGAGAAGAGGAACCCTCATGTTTTGTACTCCTAGGTTGTCTAAATGGTTTGTTTTTCATCTTCCCTGATCCGTTGTGAAGAATGAGCAAGGTTTGAGGTGGTCCAACAGGCTGATGTCACTCAGGCATTCAGATATCTACTGGTGTTCTCGATCCTTGGAGGACATTATTATCATTGATCATTGCGGGGAATTCCGTAATATTCCTCTGCTTGGAATTAGGGGAGACATCATTTATAACCCTTATTTAGCTCTACGATAGATTGAGTACGCACGAAGAGATGGTCCACATGACTCGCTCATCTAAGGTGTAGTGTTCGACTATGAAAGTGACGATCGAGAATACCGTCGGAGGTTCATACGAGCTTGGAGGATGGTAAGCAAGGTGGACAGTGGGACATTGGGGAACAATAATTCCATTCCCCTTCTTACCTTAGGTGGGTACGGACTCGCGCTCAGAGTCTCGCAATGCCTTACCCCTACATTCTCCCAGTTATCATAGAGCCTGTTGTTGAAAGAGATGTCCTGTCCTTCATCCCAACATGCCTACCTCTCTCGAAGACTTACAAATGGATTGGATCCAGCTTAAGGAAGAACGAGACACTTTCGAGGCCCGATTCTACGCCAGTGAGAAGAAGTTTCTGGAACTCACTAAGCAGCTTCATGAAGAGCGGAGTCTGAATGCCTACATCGCACCAAAGAGGATGCGCTCAACTTTTTTGTCTTAGGAGTTTCGTATTTTATTTCTTTCATTGTAAGCCCAAAGAGGAATGATGTACCCAAACTTGGATTTATTAATATAACGTGTGTTCCTTTTTGTCTAAAGAAAATTTAAATCCCTAATTTCCTTGAAATCATTTGCATATGCATCTTCATTCATCATAACATAAACATGTTTCTTACAACAGGTCTCCTGATCTTTCTACTATTTATTTCAGTGAAATGGATATTGAACAAATATTAAAAGATCTTCAGACGCATAACACTCAATTTTAACAAATGTTCTTGACTCTAGCAAAAGGACAAGAGGAGTTGAAAACTCTGCTGAGTAAAGAAAAGAAGAAGAAAGCAAAGAAATTCGCCGGTGTTTTAAATATGGGAAGAGGGTTCTAAGGACCATCCAAACGGACTCTAGACTTCGCAACATCATCAGGTGAAGGGGACAATCAAGAAGGGAAAAACAAGGAAGTGACTGACCATCTAGAATCTGAAGAGGAAGAAGAGGTTGATTACTCTGAAGAGCAGTATCCTCCAGCTGACGATAAATACAAACAGTTGAAAGATCACCTAAATTCTATGGAGATCCAGAGGGTACCCATATTGGATTTTGAAGAGTTAGGACTTGTCTCAGGGGTTGTCATACCACAAAAATTCAAGGTCCATACTTTCACTAAATATGACAGTGTCTCTTGCCCAAAGTTATATTTAAGGTCATACGTTAGGAAAATTCAACCCCATACAGCCGATAGGGATCTATGGGTACTGTTGTACCCCAAAATTTGCCCTCTCATTTCTCAAAGGATCATCCTGGAACCTCAGGTTTGCTTCCATCCAATTTCAAGCCTTGAATTACAAATTTTCCAAGAAAGTCATTCATAAGCGCAAAATGGTCATTTGCACATTGAAAGTCAAACTTTGACTTTTAGATCAAAATCAAAGTTTCAAGAATCATATTTCATCAAGGCATGAAGTTTGTTTCATTAGGAAAATCATAAGTCAAGATTCATGTTGAAAAAGTTAAAATTCTAAATACTTAGAATTTTTCTAAGTGTTTAAGAAATATGACAATCTCAGAACTTCTGGCCAGATTTTCACCATGATGCAAGCTGATTCTGGAAGATCTTCTAACACAAGAGTATTAGATCTCAATAAGACATAAAATATTGCAGAATAGAACTTCTTCTAGAAATGCTGGGATTTCAAGTTATACATCTTCAAAGTCACGTCCCTGAAACTTAAACACTTAGTAAATTCTCAGCATTTTCAAATCAGAATTTGTTTACAAATTCTGGGCCAGTTTTCACATAGGTTCAGTCAGAAGTTGCAACAGTAATTCAAAAAGGGTTTACAAAGCATGTCATAAGCTATCTGGAAAGTCTGAGAAATCGCTCAGAACATGCTGGAGCAAAGAGATTCAAGGATCAGAAGTTGTATGTTTGTTCTAAGTTGCGCTGATGCTGAACTTCTGGCCCAGAATTAAGCTATGATGCACAATCTCATAGTGCAAGATTTCTGGTTTGATAAATCTTATCATCATTTAATGCTCACAACCACTTTTGAGTTTTTATCCAAAGGATTTTCCCACGTGTGAGATAGAAGTACCATTGCCGTCCTTGAAAAGCAAACTTTTGTACAAGTTTATGCTGGGCCCATGCTTTGCTTTTGCCTCTGAGGGTACTTTTCCTTAATTCATGCTTACAAATCCAGCTTAGGCACGGCTAAAAGCTTCTAACCACCATACTTGTTTATCTTTCTTCAAGAACCAACCAACATGCTAGCATGATGTTGGTACTTTTGACTTCTCCAAGCTACAAAGTTCTTGCCTATAAATTGAACTTCATTGGAAACTGTGAAAGGGAGGTCGGAAAATTGAAAAGAAGAAGCCTTGAAACCTTGCTAAAATTTCCGGAAATCCGAAAATGCAAACACAAATACAAAACCTGCTAATTTTTTATTCTTGCATTCAAACTCCAATTTTCCTCAAGTGTTTCTTGACCAAACCATCCATACAGCTTCTGATATACATTTAGAAACCATCTTAACTCCTGTTTTCAGACCATAACACGTACTCAAAAGGTCAGAACTTTGCTTCATGACTGTTCCAGAATTTTCCAGCCATTCATAGCCCAAGATAAAGGTTGTTCCCGCCTGCTGAGCACGTGAGGAAGCTGATCAGAACATTACAAGATGTCAGAACCTGGCTCCAACTCACAGAACATTTTCCAGCTGCAAGGTAAGTTTCTATTGACCCTTATCATATTACTTAGGCATTGTTAGATTTGCATGTTCAAAATACAATGTAGATATCCTGATTCTGATGCTGTACATATTCTGAAGTTCCATGTATATTCTGCCTAAGTAGAGAGAACATCAGTTCAGAACTTCTTAAGGAAACTAGGTTTAGCAGATACATGCTTGTTTATGATTTACAGTCTTGACATTTTTTATGTTTCTAAAACCATGATGGAAACCTGCCATAATTGCTATGTTTGTGTTTTTCTGTTCTATTGAGAGTTGACTAAGCTGCAGATATTCTGATTAGCATGGAGCAAGAAATGGAGTTTATTATCAGAGTTTACTTTGTGATACATATTTATGCTTTTGCTTCTGATACCGGATGTACAACCACCCCAGTGGTAGACAGTGTGTGCGCATAAGACATTAGTGTTAAAGGTCCTGGGTTCTAGCCCCAGAAGCATCTTTTTTAGGTTTATTTAATGACATTTTTACCCACTTATCTGTCAGACGATACTCCTATATAAGAACTTCTAGACAACCTTACCCAACAACATTATCAACTCACTCTCTCGAATAGCCATAACTTCTGACTTGCTAGTGATATATGAACTTCTAGGTTCCCAACTACGCTGCAGCTTCTGAACCCCTTCAACAATCAGAATTTCTAGGTTTTCCTTTATTCCCGAAACCTCAGAACTTGGTGTACCCAAGCCCAGAACTTCTGACCCTCTACTTTCCTACTAATATTTTCTCTTTTGCAGTGTATCAGAGTCAGAACTTCTGTTCCTCCTCGTTTCAGCAGTGTGCTGATTCTGACTCCTTTTTCTCTTGCTTGTCTTATTTTTGCTTTTAATAACCAAAAACACCAAAAACAATTTCATATTCACATGTTTTATTTTATTTCTTTTAGGACAAAAAGATCAAAATATTTTCTTAAGTAAACTAATTTCTTAACAAAAAACAAAACAAGTCCATTTCAATTCTTGTACATTATTTCAATATGGTTGTAATAGATAATTAGGACTTTTAATTTCTTGCAATCCCCATTTGTAAATTTGTACACCCCATCCCCCTAATGTTTGTAATAGCATAGAATCTTTACTTTCCGCGTTTTTATTGCTTTCATATATTGCTAGTAATTAGGTGTGTATGGCAAGATAAAAACACTAAATAGACAACCCTAATCAAAGATTAAATGCATGCAATCAAACACACTATTCACACATACACCCTTAGGGTAATATCACTTGTTTCCTATAGTAAAATAGTCATGTCCCTCAAACATGGGCGTTTTAGCAAAGACCCTCGATAAAAGGTCGTAGTCCCTCGATGACCCTCGATGTTGCCTTCGGTAAACTATCTAGTCCCTAAACAACGTCGCTAAAACATCCCATAGGTTGCCTTCTATGACTATACAAACGTCCCACGCATGTCCCTTCATATCCAACGATGGAGCTTCTTACCAAATCAATGGTAAGAGAGCAACATCTAAAGGAGGAGGAAAAGAATGTTTAAGACCTTTTGAGTAGGTAGATTCGCTCCTAGTTGCTCGCTTGTTCACAACAACAAAATTTTATACACCAACAACTCATTTGAAACATTTTCAAAAGACAAACACTTTGTACGCGTTCTTATAGAAACGAGAGCCATTACAAAAAAAAAACACTTTCAAAAACATCTTTCAAACTTGAAACATTTTCAAAAGATCAACACTTTGTATACATTCTTACGAACGAGAATCATTACAAAGTTTGCCTAAACGATGACGTCTTTTCAAAATACTTTCAAAAACCACACAAAGCACATTTTCAAACAAAAGCAAGTGATCTAGCAAGTAACTAAGAGCCCATGGAAAACCATGGATAGAAAGGGTGCTAACACATTCCCTTTTCATAATCTACCCCCGAACTCAAGAAAACATCTCAAAGGTCTTTCCTGTTCTTTTCAGCCTTTCCTTTTGGATAAAAGAAAAGTTGGTGGCGACTCTTGCTATCCGTACATATGTGATCAAACGCAAAACGACCAAGTCAGTTCTCCCACCGTATCACAGAACTGGCGACGCTACTGGGGAGATATTTAAAAGTAGGGTTACCTTAGGGCTAGATCACCTTTACCTACTTTCTTTGTTTGAATTTCTTGCTTTACATTATTGGTTCCTTGTTTGGGTTTGTTTTGATCCTCTACCCGAATCTAGGGCACCTTTTAGGTAAGTAGCAATAGATTGTGGAAATTGTGCGGGGTATAGCGACATGGTCTAAGAAATAGCTACGTTAGTGTGACGCATTTGTTGGTACTGGTATCCCTTGTGTTGAAACGAGGAGAATACGGGGCCACTGAGCGGTGTCATGAAGCACTAACTGACCTTAGAACCTTACTTGACCAACTTGGCCATTAGGAAGTAGTGAGATAGCCGGTTTCGGTGTAAAGTTGAAAATTGGTTGATACTCGATGCTACACTTATTGAGACTTGACTCTTGAGTTTTTGTTTGGTTGTGAGCCAATCGCCTATCGAATGATGCTTGTGGGAAAGGTCGGTGATGTTGAGATCCCTTAGAACCCGATTACTATTTATAGGATAGGTTGAACCAATCCAACTTCAAGAGGGTACTTGGCTATAAACTCCATGCAAGCCTAAACTTAAGGACTTGTCTGCTTTGTATGAATATGATTATTTGTATATAAACTTGCTTACTTTGCATACTTGTATATAACATCATACCATAACATTTTCAATAACCATTTCAAGGATCTCGAGGGCCTTTGATGCAGGGTCACATTGAACCAGACATCTATCAAGGGGCAAGAGGATTTATTTTCCTCTAACCAAGCACCGTCAAAGATCAAGTACAACAACTTGAGTCAAGGGCTACAACCCACTTGACATGGTGAGCTTAATTCTCGTGGAAGGACATCCACCGATACAAAGTTCTCCAATCAAAGATGTAAGTGACTACTAACATTCACCCCACGAGATCCTTGAAAACATGCATCCACATATCATGCATCATATCATGAGAGGTTTCTCCCATACATGTCTTATTATCTTCCTACTATTTATTTAAGTAAGATGGATATGGAACAAACGGTGAAAGATCTCCAAGCTCAAAATGCTTAATTCTAACAGATGTTCATGGCTTTGGCTAATGGGAAAGAGGACCTTAAGACTCTTCTTCTCAAAGACAAGAAGAAAAAGTCCAAGAAGTCAATAGGCGTCCTGAACTTGGGAAGAAGACTTAAAGGACCGCTCAAGGGGGCTCTAGATCTTCCAACTCCATCCAACATGGGGGATAGTCATGAAGAAGATAACAATATGGAGATTGATAAGACGAAGCCAACTTTTCTGAGGAACAATATCCTCCCGCTGATGACAAGTACAAACAGTTGGAGGACCACCTCATTGCTATGGAAATTCAGCAGATACCTGGCTTGGATTTAGGAGACATGGGTTTGGTTTCTGGAGTGGTCATCCCGCAAAAGTTCAAAATCCCTACCTTTGTCCTGTATGAAGGAGTATCTTGCCCTAAGATGCACCTAAAGTCTTATGTCCGCAAGACTCAACCATACACAATCGATCCGAAGCTATGGATCCATTTCTTCCAAGAGAGCCTAGTAGGGACTTAACTTGAATGGTTCTATCAATTGGAGAGTTCTCGCATCCACACCTGGGAGGATTTAGCTACTGCTTTCTATAAGCAGTACCAGTACAACACTGATCTTGCACCAACTCGTGTGCAATTGCAGAACATGGCCAAGGGTTCTAACAAGAGCTTCAAAGGATAAGCCCAAAAGTGGAGAGA
This sequence comes from Vicia faba, assembly GCA_948472305.1. Classification (NCBI taxonomy): domain Eukaryota; kingdom Viridiplantae; phylum Streptophyta; class Magnoliopsida; order Fabales; family Fabaceae; genus Vicia; species Vicia faba. The sequence continues at coordinate 1,522,109,459 of OX451738.1, forward strand.
TCTGGCTGGTAGGGTGTGTTGTACCCCAAAAGTTTCCCTCTCACTTATCAAGAATTTGCTTACAAGATCTCCTTTGGCTCAAGACTGCACTAAGGTTGATCAGCTCAAGACACCTCCTTAAACACTGATGACCAAAATTAGGGTTTAAGATTGCACAAAGATATTTGAACTTCCAATGCCCCATATGACTTTCATGGATCATTATAGACCCTCAAGATCACTCATGTCAAGTTTCAATCTTTGGATCACACTTTTGCTCAGTCAATTGAGCAGTTGACCTAACAATCAGTTGTATTGGGGAAAAAGTCAACTATGGCCAATTTACAGTCAAACTTAATAACTTTTGATCCGCGTAAACATTTTAAACTCATATGTATCATTTGATCAAGTTTGGACCATAATTCCTCAAGAAATTTGATCAAATCTTCAAAAGGGAAAAATGGTCAAAATTAGGGTTTTGACTGGGAAAGGGCAATTTCTGATTTTTGACCTAGAAAATGATCAATTGGTTTAAGGCATGATCTCAAGAGTCCAATTGCATTATTTTTACCTAATGACATGGCTCAAAACATTGCAAGTCCATTGGATTGACAGATGAATTTTTCAGTCAACTGATCAAAAGTCAACTGTATACTAAAAAGACAAACTTTGACTTTTTGGTCAAAATCAAATGCCAAAGATCACAATTCATCAAAACATGTCAAAATATGAAACTTATTCATCAAGAAATACAAAATTCAAGATTTCATTTTGAAAAGTTAAAATTTCTAAACTTAGAAATTTTTCTAAGTGTTGGAAATTTCTTATTTTTTCACAACTTTGAGCAAACTTTTCACCATGATGCAAGATGATTCGAGAGAAACTTCCAACATGAAAGTTGTATATCTACATGAAATATACAACTTTTCTTCACACAACTTCTTCCAAAAATTATTGGATCTCAAGTTATAATTTTAAGAACATGTGGTCATGAAACAAAACACTTAGTGAAATTTTTGCCCTAATTTGGTCAGGATTTTGACCCAACTTCATGGCACTTTTTCATATAGTTCCAAGGGTAATATTCAAAAGAAATTCAAATATGGGTTATATATAACATTACAAGATTTCCAAAATGTCCAAGAACTCCTTGAGATCATTCTTGAGTATGGAGAATCGAAGAGATAAAGTTAGGGTTTTATCACTTAAATTACAAGTCATTTTGTGATGAACCAAATTCAAAATTCAAGGTATGCTGCATAACCTCTACTTTGTAGGCCTCAAACTTATTAGGAACTGCATAATTAATTTCTTTCACAGCTGTTAGAGGTCTCATTTCAAGCATTCAATGCAAGGCCATGCTTTATATCCATTTTTGGAAGAAAGTGTACATTGCCATTTTGATAAAGTGCTTCTTTACACAAAACTTGTTCTTGAGCGTTGCAATTGTTCTCTTCTGATCATACAAGTCCCATAACCCATAAGAAACTTGTTAGACACTTACAATCACTCAGCCCATGCTTGTACCTCACATTGAAACTTGGTTTCCCACTTTTCTTAAAAATCAAGTAACCTAGCAATTAGCTAAAAACTTTTACTTCTGATTGCCCAAACCACTCCAATCCTTTTGCTTATAGATACACAAACCATTTGCCACAAAATACACGAAGGCTTGACCCTTAAAAATACCAAGATCTCAGAATCACATCTCATACCTCCATTTTCACATAAATTGACCAAAAACTTGAAACTCATAACTCCCTCATGCGCTTTCAAGCCTTTTGGTTCCTAAAGCTTCTAAACATCATTTAGAACTGATCCCACACCCTGTTACAGAACTGTAACACCATTAACACCATCCTCCATTTTCAAAAACAGAGCTTTGCACTTGGACTTCTCCAGAACTCCTCAGGCACTTTCAGCTCAAGCTAAGCATCCCTTTAGCCTCCTGGGAACTTGAGGAAGCTAACCCAATCATTGGAGCTCACTGAAAGCTGCTTAAACTCCAAACCCGATACCCTCTTGCAAGGTAAGTTTTCTAACTTTGGAACTTTTCATACAGGCATCATTAATGATTTATTTGTGAATGAAACATGTAGATGTCATTGCCCTAAAGCTAACCATGTCCATAGTTTCCATTAATTTTGCCTGAGCTTAGAGAATTTTAAGATGGAATTTCCTGAGATTTTTAGGGTTCAGATTAGGGCCAATAAAATTCATGATTGTCTTTGATCTATAGTTTTAATGCTTTACATTTTTGAAACCATGAGGAAATTTGCTACAAGTTTCATGTTTACAGTTTTCATTTTTGTTGAGATTTGAACAAGTTACAGAGCTTCTGTCTGGGCGTGAGGTTGAAGATGAAGTTGGCCTCGGGAACATGATTGCCTTATTTATTTATTGATTGATTTATATAAACGGATGTATATCCACCCCAGTGGTAGAAGCGTGCGCCTGTAACCAAAGGGAACTGGGTTCGAACCCCAGTGGTACCCTTTTGATTTTTTTTTCATATTTTTTGCATTTTTTACTTCTTTTTTGCAGGCGCTGGGCCTCCTTGGGCCTTGTTGTTTTTGTTTTTACTTGTTAACCCCCTGTTTTCTTTTCACACCCCTGGCCCAGTTTTATTTTCTTTTTCTTATTTTTCTTATATTTATTTATTTTCTTAAATATTTTCCTAATACTAAAATCATAAAAAATATAAAAATAGTAGATTTATATTTTGACATAGTTTATTTATTTTTTTGTCATAAAGATTATTTTATTTAATCAATACTTTATTTACTTTACTAATTATCTTTGTAAATTTAATTAAAAAAATAGGTTTTAGTTATTTTCTTTTACACCATTTAAATGTATTATTTTAAAATATAAAAAGACCAAAAATATTTTATAATACTATAAATTATTTTCAAGACAAAAATACAAAAAATACTTTTCTTAAACTTAATTTCTTTTTAATCAATTAATAGATTTAGGGTTTTATTTAAAATTTGTTCCTAGTAAAATTAGGTTCACTTTTTTAATTAATTATTTTCCCCTTTAATTAATTAGATTAAACTCAAAACCCCTTTTCTCTAAAAAATCCAAACAAAGATCCATTTTCTTTGCATTTACATTCTTGCATATTTATTCATTTTGTACATTATATCCATTTAATTTCTTCTATATTTATACCAATTCAATATGGTTGTAATAGATTAATTAGGTTTATCTTCTTGCAATCCCCATTCATACTTTGTACACCCCCTCCCACAAGTATTGTAATAGCGTAGTAACTTTAAATTCTGCAATTTATCGCTTTTATATACAATTGCTAGTAATTAGGGTTTGTATGGAAAGACTAAAACCAATCAATTAGAAAACCCTAATCAAAGACAAATCAAGCATGAAAAACAATACACTTGCACAAAAGCACCCCTAGGGTAAATCCACTTGGTTGCCTTACAAAATGGCCATTTTACGCATGTGAGGTATCTTAGCAAAAACAAGCAAATACAAGATCATAGTCCCTCGATGACGCTATCTAAGTTTCCTTTCAAATGATCTCAGTCCCTAAAAGAGAATGCAAAGATACCTTGCAATATTTCTAATCTTGGTTATACGATGACCCACGCCCATCCCGTTTACATCCAAAGATAGGGTTACTTATCAAATCTATGGTAAGATAACAATGTCAAAGGAAAAGAACATGAACAAGAAAGACTTTTGAGTAGGTAGAATGCTCCTAATTTACTTGCTCAACTTCAAACAAAACATCCTTGCTATTTTAAAAAAAAACAAACACCTACACTTTCAAACATCTTACAAACTTGAAAACATTTTCAAAAGATCAAACACTTTGTATACATTCTTACAAACGGGAATCATTACAAAGTTTGCCTAAATAATGGCCTCTTTACAAAATACTTTCAAAAACCACATAAAGCATAATTTCAAACAAAAGCAAGTGATCTAGCAAGTAACTAAGAGCCCATCGAAAACCATGGATGAAAAGGGTGCTAATACCTTCCCTTTTCATGATCTACCCCCCGAACTCAAGAAATAATCTGAAAGGTCTTTCCTGTGCTTTTTACCTTTACTTTTGGATAAAAGAAAAGTCGGTGGCGACTCTTGCTAACCGCAACATTTGCGATCAAACGCAAAACCTTCAAGTCAGTTCTCCCGCCGTACCACAGAACTAGCGACTCTACTGGGGAGAATTCTAAAAGTGGGGTTACCTTAGGGTTAGATCACATTTACTTGCGTTTATTGTTTGACTTGTATTCTTTACATTATGGTTCTTTGTTTGGGTTTGAATCCTCCACCCGAATTTGGGATACCTTATACGTAAGTAGCAATACGTTATGGAAACTGTGTGAGGTATACCGACGTGGTCTAAGCAATAGCTACGTTAGTGCGACATATTTGTGGGTACCGGTAGCCCTTGAGTTAATCAAGGAGAATACGGGGCCGCTGAGTGATGTCATGAAGCACTAATGAATTTTTAGAACCTTTACTTGACCAACTTGGCCTTTAGGACGTAGTGAGATGACCGACTTTGGTGCAGTCCGAAGTTGGTAGATACTCGATACTACACTTATTGAGGTTTGGTTTTTTGGGATATTTCGGTCGCCATTAAAGAGGCTTGTGCTGAAACAATGACCAAGGAAACAAACCAGTGATATTGAGCTCCTTAGAACCCGATTACTATTACTAGGACAAGTTTGAGCCAACTAAACTTTAAGAGGGTACTTACCTATGAGACCCCATGCAAGCCTAAAACTAAGGACTTGTTTGATTTGTTTGTGTATATTTACTTGTACATAACATCATGAACATCATAACATCATACACATTCACTAACCATTTCAAGGATTTTGGGATTTATCTTTGTTCTTATTTTGTAGGACATGGATTCTATTCGCAGAAAAACTATTCAAGTCAACCTTGTAAGGATCCCTCCACAACTTAAGGAGCTAGCTTCAAGGATTCCAGAAAATTCTCCATTCACCGAGAGACATGGTCGCCTACTCAACTTGGTCACTTCCAACACTGATGAAGACATGATGAAGGTGCTCTTTCAGTTCTTTGATCCTTTACACCATTGCTTCACATTTCCCGATTATCAACTTGTGCCAACTTTGGAAGAATTCTCCCAAATCTTGAGGATTCCTATTCTCAATAAACTACCTTTCAACGGTACGAAAAGAGATCCAAAGCCAAAAGAGATCGCTCAAGCTCTACCCTTGCAACCATCTGATATCACAACTAATTGGGAAACAAGGAGTGGTGTCACGGGTTTTCTAGCAAAGTTCATGTTTGAGAAAGCCAAAAACTGTTGGAACTCTTTGGATTTGCAAGCTTTTGAGGAAATTGTGGCTCTCCTCATCTACGGGATGGTTTTTTTTCCAAATCCCGACCAACTCGTAGATGTAAACACCGTCAAAATCTTCATGTCTCGTAACTCGATGCCTACTTTGCTAGGAGACATCCTACATTCTTTTCACACTCTCACTATGAGGAAAAGAGGTATCCTTATGTGTTGTACTCCTCTTTTGGCAAGATGGTTTATTTTGCATCTTCCCCAATCTGTATTGAAGAACGAGCAAGGTTCAAGGTGGTCACAAAGGTTAATGACACTCAAGCATTCAGACACCCATTGGTGTTCCCGATCTATAGAGAATGTTACTATTGTCGACCGTTGTGGAGAATTCCCTAATGTCCCTTTACTTGGCATTAGGGGAGGTATCACCTACAACCCATGCTTAGCCTTAAGACAGTTTGGTTACGCCCTAAGGGATGGCCCTCATGAGATGCTCATTCAAGGTTTGGTATTTGACTACGAGAACGACGATCAAGGTCTTCGCCAGAGATATATCCGAGATTGGAGGATGTTGAACAAGGTATATAGCAAGACATTGGGGCATAAGAATTCCATCCCTCTTGAGCCTTACCTCAAATGGGTACGAACTCGTGCTCAGAGTCTTATGATGCCTTATCCTTCCATTATCCCAGTAATCATTGAGCCTGTTATGGAAGGAGATGTTCCATACACTATCCTACATCCTGACATGCCCACCTCTCTTGAAGACTTACAAAGAGATTGGATACAACTCAAGGGGGAGCGAGATACTTTCGAAGCCCAATTCTACGCAAGCGAGAAGAAGGTTTTGGAACTCACTAAGAAACTCCATGAGGAGCAGAACTTGAATTCCTATATCGCACCAAAGAGGATGCGTACAAAGTTTTTATCTTAGAGTTTTTGTATTATTTTGCCCAAGGAGGCATTGATGTACTCGAGCTTTAATTTATTAATATAACGTGTGTTTCCTTTTTGTCTAAAACAAATTTGAATCTTTAAAATCCTTGAAATCATTGCATATGCATTTACCATTCATCATAACATAAGCAGGTTTCTTGCAACAAGTCTCCTCATCTTTCTACTGTTTATTTCAGTAAGATGGATCTCGAGCAAACAGTGAAGGACCTCCAAGCTCAAAATGCTCAGTTTCAACAGATGTTCTTGACTCTAGCCAAAGGACAAGAAGAGTTGAAGACCTTGCTAGTTGAAGAGAAAAAGAAGAAGACGAAGAAAATAACCGGAGTTCTAAACATGGGAAGAAGATTCCAAGGGAAGACAAGAAGGACCTTAGACTTTGCAACGACATCCGGTGAGAAAGACAATCAATATGGGAAGGGAAAAGAAACATTTGTACAGTCAGAATCAGAAGAGGAAGAGGAAGAAGAAGATTATTCTGAAGAATAATATCCTCTAGTCGATGACAAGTATAAGCATATAGAAGAACGGTTAAGTGCAATGGAAATCCAAAAAGTGTCTGGATTGGACTTTGAGGAGTTGGGATTAGTATCGGGGATTGTCATTCCTCCAAAATTCAAAGCACCTGTGTTCACCAAATATGACGGAGTTTCATGTCCCAAAATGCATCTTCGATCCTGTGTAAGGAAAATCCAGCCTCATACCGCTGACAAGGATTTATGGGTACATTTCTTCCAAGAAAGTCTGTCTGGAACTCAAATTGATTGGTTTTATCAGTTAGAAAGAGTTAATGCTCATAACCGGGAAGATCTGGCCGCCGCCTTTTACAAACAATACCAATACAACACTGATTTTGCGCCCACCCGTACTCAACTCCAGAGTATGGCCATTGTTTCAAGTGAAGGCTTTAAGGACTACGCGCAAAAATGGAGGGACATAGCAGGAAGGGTCCAGCCTCCCCTATCTGAAAGAGAATTAGTAGACATGTTCTTGGGCACCTTGTCCGGTCCTTTCTTCAACCACTTAATTGGGAGTTTGTCGACAGGTTTTACCGAATTGATATTGACCGAAGAAAGGGTGGAAGCTGGGATAAAGAATGGGAAAATTCAAAAAGATGCATCCTCTGCTGCTGTAAGGAAACCATACATCGGAAAGAAAGAAGTTGTTGCTGTATATCCTCAGAGAAATCAAGATAGGACTGAACGTCGTCCAATGGTGGGGGATGTTATGAGTCCTAAACCCGCGTCTGCTCAGCACAGAAAGCAACCAGCCAAGAATGGAAAGACTAGTCAGACAATTCACCCGAATTAATATGACATTATCTCAAGTATTGCCACATTTGTTAAGATCCAACCTAGTGACTTTGAAAGAAGCTCCAAAGAACCCTAAAACAACCTCTCCTCACTGTCATCCTAATGCCCGCTGTGCATACCATTATGAGAGTCTCGACCATGACACTAACAACTGTTGGGCTCTGAAGAACAAGGTACAAGACCTTCTTGAAGCCAAAGAGATTGAATTTTACGCGCCAAAAATTCCCAATGTCATTACGGCCCCTATGCCCAAGCACGACCGTGATGTCAATGCCGTTGAAGAAGACATGTTTGTTACTTTAGTTGATGAACTTATGACCCCACTCCTAACTATCAAAAAGAACTTGGTTAATGCCGGTGTATTCCCGGGCTGTGATGAAAGCTGTCATTTCTGTTTGTCCTTACCAACCAGCTGTCCGTTGTTAAAAGCAAGCGTTCAATGCCTAATAGATAACAAGAAGATTTTGTTCAAGAAGGCTTCAATTCCAACTGTTTCTTATAATGATGTTTCCATCGTGACCATTTCCGACAATTCTTCCAGGATCTCTACCAAAAGACCCATTAGAATTACATCAGTTCCTAAAGTAGATCCTTTGATAATTACAATTCCTAGACCAATCCCGTATTCATCAGAGAAAACCGTACCATGGAATCATGGAGGGGATGTCTACTACCACGGTATCAAGCAAGATTGGCCAGCTGCTGAAGATTCAAGTTCTGAGAAAGTTGATTCCAATGTCAATAATATCACAGGGACTAGTAAGATAAACCAAAGTGAAAGGGTTTTCTCTCCAGAAATTGCTCTCCCAAAAGCTGTTTCTGGACCCGTAATCATTCCTGTTGGTGTTTCTCCTCCCAAGGCTATTCCCAGTCCTGCAATCATCTCCACTAATACTCTTGTTAATAAAACTGTTACAATCCTTGTTATCACTCCTACTGACATTCCTGCTTCCGAGTCAATCAAGACTCGAGGTAAAGGTATTCTGGTTGAGCCTGTCCGAACGAAGTCACAATCAGTAGCTATCCCTGAGACCTCCCGAAAAGAGATATAGGAAATTCTAAAGATCATAAAAAGAAGCGACTACAACGTAGTTGAGCAACTGGGGAAAACTCCATCAAAATTTTCCATGATGGCTTTATTATTATGTTCCGAGGCGCATGCAAAGGCCTTGGTAAAGTTCCTCAAAACTGCTCATGTACCCCAAGAAACATCTGTCGATCAGTTCCAAGACTGCGTAGCCAGCTTGACTGCAGATAATGGTTTAGGTTTTTTGGATGCTGATTTAATGCCAAGAGGGAGGAAGCATAATGAGGCATTGCATGTCTCAGTCGAATGCAGGGGCACAACTCTGGCTCATTTCTTGGTTGACACCGGTTCGTCTCTAAATGTGTTGCCTAAAAAGGCTCTTGATAGGCTTGATTGTGAAGGATTGACATTGAAACCGAGCAACATAGTAGTGAGAGTCTTCGACGGCTCAAAAAAGATGGTGCATGGGGAAGTGGACATCCCCATAAAAGTTGGAACCCAAACCTTTGATTCAACTTTTTATATAATGGATATTTTCCCTTCATATTCCTGCTTGTTAGGCCGACCGTGGATCCACAATGTTGGTGCCGTTACTTCGACGTTGCATCAAATGCTAAAATATCCAATTTAGGGGAAGATCATCACTGTTCATGGAGAAGAAGAGTATATGGTCATCCATCTAAATTCCTTCATATATGTGGAATTAGATGGGGAATTTATTGAAACTCCATTCCAGCACTTTGAAGAAGTCCCGCAGAATGTGGCAGTAACCAAAGTTGTGTCTCAAGTGCCCAAGATTACAAGGCCTCCGCTCAAGATGTCATCTTTGAAGGATGCCAAGGCAGTGATAAAAGAAGGTGGGTGCACTATTTGGGGCCAACTCCCAGATATCCCATACAAATCTGACAAATTTGGTCTGGGTTTCACTTCAGGTGCCCAGAAGGCTGTACGCCGTGCTCGTGCCAGAGGACCACCCTTGAAGATTAGTAACCACCAAGTCAGCACTGTGGAGGATGATGAAGACAACTATAACCCGGAGGATTAGATTTTCCCAACTGTCAGTGGAGGGCTCAGCAACTGGGAGGCTAGAGATTTCATCCCAATCACTTTTATTCCATAGTAATTTGTCTTTAGATTTTGTTGGGTCTGTAATATTAAAACAATTCAGACTCTTAAAACCTTGTGTCTTACCCGAGGCACAAAGGTCCATTTGTAAGGGTTATTATCTCATTTCCATATGACATCAATGAATCATGGACGCTTTTGCATACAAACTTTGTGTTCATTGTTTTTCTTTTTTACATTTTCATTTCTTTCAAAGATAGCTTACTCTTACACACACTCACACTCACAATGCAGGTTTACATCCACTCAGGATCCCAAGGGTAACGATTCTGCTATGGCCTTATGTGATTATGAAAATATAATCTACCAAGCCGAAGACGAAGGTGAGGAAGATTGTGAAGTACCAGGGGAACTCGCCAGGTTACTGCAACAAGAAGAGAGGACCATTCAGCCCCACGAGGAACCAGTGGACACAATCAACCTAGGTACCGAAGAAGACAAAAGAGAAGTCATGGTGGGTGCCAATCTGGAACCCAGTGTCAAGGAGCGTTTGATTCAGTTGTTGCACGATTATGTTGAGGTCTTTGCCTGGTCGCATGAAGACATGCCAAGACTTGATGCAGATATCGTAGTACATCGTCTACCAACAAAAAAGGACTGCCCACCAGTAAAACAAAAGGTCCATCGTATGCGACCAGATATGTCAGAGAAGATTAAAGTTGAAGTCATGAAGAAATTCAACGCTGGTTTCCTGGCTGTCACCTCCTATCCGCAATGGGTTGCCAATGTTGTTCCCGTTCCCAAAAAGGACGACAAGGTACAGATGTGCATAGACTACAGAGATTTGAATAGGGAAAGCCCTAAGGATGATTTCCCACTTCCCTACATTGATATTCTAGTTGACAATACGACACAGCATAAAGTGTTTTCCTTCATGGACGGTTTCTCAGGCTACAACCAAATCAAAATGGCGCCTGAGGACATGGAGAAAACAACCTTTGTCACACAGTGGGGAACATTCTGCTATAAGGTTATGCCATTCAGACTGAAGAATGCTGGGGCAACCTATCAGCGTGCCATGGTAGCTCTGTTTCACGACATGATACATCACGAAATAGAGGTATATATGGACGACATGATAGCCAGATCTCAAAAAGAAGAAGAGCATCTTGATCATTTACAGAAACTCTTTGAGAGGCTAAATAAGTACAAGTCGAGGTTGAACCCAAATAAATGCACATTTGGGGTGAGGTCTGGTAAACTCCTAGGCTTTGTCGTCAGAAATAAAGGCATTGAAGTAGATCCCGCCAAGGTGAAACCGATACAAGAGATGCCTGCTCCTCGTACTGAGAAGGAAGTCAGAGGATTTTTGGGACGTTTAAACTACATTTCCAGATTCATTTCTCACCTGACAGCTACTTGTGAACCAATCTTCAAATTACTGAAGAAAGATCAAGTAGTCAAATGGAATGACGAGTGCCAAACTGCCTTCGACAAGATCAAAGAGTACCTGCAATAGCCTCCTGTATTGATGCCACCAGTCGAGAGAAGACCATTAATCATGTATCTAACTGTTTTGGAGAATTCAATGGGGTGTGTGCTGGGGCAGCATGACGAATCTGGCCGAAAAGAGCATGTTATTTATTACCTGAGCAAAAAGTTTACCGACTGTGAAACAAGATATTCACTGCTCGAGAAAACTTGTTGTGCTCTGTCATGGGCTGCTCGCCGGCTAAGATAGTATATACTGACCCATACTACCTTGTTGATATCCAAAATGGATCCGATAAAATACATCTTCGAGAAACCTACCCTCTCTGGGAGAATAGCGAGATGGCAGATGATCCTGACAGAATATGACATACAATATACTACCCAGAAAGCAATAAAGGGAAGTGTACTAGCTGATCACCTTGCTCACCAAGCTGTGGAAGACTACCAGTCCATGAAGTTCGAATTCCCAGATGAAGACATCATGATGGTAAACAACTGTGAAGAATTCAAACCATATGACAGACCTGAACAAGGATCCCGATGGACCCTGGTTTTTGATGGGGCATCCAATGCATTCAGAAATGGTATTGGTGATGTACTCATATCTCCTGAAGGGTGTCATACTACCTTTACGGCAAGACTCTGCTTCAATTGTACAAATAACATGGCTGAATACGAAGCGTGCATCTTTGGTCTCAAAGCTGCCATAGACTTGGGGATCAAATCCTTAAATGTATTCGGAGATTCAACTTTGGTCATCAGCCAGATCAAAGGGGAATGGGACACCAAACACCCTAACCTTATCCCTTACAAAGAACATGTGATGATATTGATCCCACATTTTGAGAAGATTACCTTTGAGCATTTCCCGCGAGAAGAAAATCAGCTAGCAGACGCACTAGCCACAATGTCATCCATGTTTAAACTTAAATGGGATAATGAGGCTCCCCAGATCACCATTCAATGAATGGATGAACCATCTCACTGTCACGAGATTAATACTGAAGAAGTAGTGGACCAGCCTTGGTTTCACGAAGTCAAGAGGTATCTCGAGGCTCAAGAATATCCAGAAGGAGCTTCAGTCAATGATAAGAAGTTCTTAAGGAGATTCTCTGCTAAATTCTTCCTTAGTAATGGCATTCTCTACAAACGCAACCATGACTCTGTTACTAGTGGGCATACGATGGAAAAGAAGATCCTACGGGCAGGCTATTACTGGTCTACCATGGAAGCAGATTGTTATCAACACTTTCGAACATGCCACAAGTGTCAGATCTATGCTGACAAGGTGCACGTACCTCCGGTTCCTCTGAATATCTTGATGGCTCCTTGGCCCTTTGTTATGTGGGGTATCGATATGATTGGAGAAATCAAGCCAACATCCTCTAATGGACACCACTTCATCTTAATGGCCATTGACTATTTTACAAAGTGGGTTGAGGCAGCCTCTTTCGCTTCCGTCACCAAGAATGTTGTAGCACGGTTCATTAAACAGAATCTCATCTGTCGATATGGTATCTCGGAGAGGATCATTACAGACAATGGTACGAATTTAAACAATACTATGATCACCGCCCTCTGTGAGCAATTCAAGATCCAACATCACAATTCTTCCCCTTACCGGCCAAAGATGAATGGTGCTGTCGAAGCTGCAAATAAGAATATCAAAAAGATCATACAGAAAATGACAGTCACCTACAAAGACTGGCATGAGATGCTACCATTCTCTCTCCACAGGTATCGTACCACAACTCACACATCAACCGGGGCAACACCCTACTCTCTAGTATACGACATGAAGGCTGTCTTGCCTATTGAGGTCCAGATCCCCTCTATGAGAATTATGAAGGATTCATGGTTGAATGAAGACGATTGGATCCAGACTCGACTTGATCAACTAAACTTGATTGATGAGAAAAGGCTTACTGCTGTCTGTCATGGTCAAATGTATCAAAAACGGATGATCAAGGCTTTCAACAAAAAAGTCAGACGCCAAGTATATCAAGTCGGGGATCTGGTGATCAAGCATATCATACTGCTGCAAGGTGATCCTAGGGGCAAATGGACTCCTACATATGAAGGACCGTTTGTAATCAAAAGCATATTCTCTGGTGGAGCAATGATCTTGGTCACCATGGATGGTGACGACCTGCCACACCCTGTGAATGCTGACATAGTCAAAAGATACTACGCATAAGAGACTCGCTAGGTTGACACACCTAGGCAAAAATAGGGCATCCCGGCGAACCAAAAAGGTTCGGGCAAAAATTAGGGATAAAACAAAAAAATCTGTACACCCGGAAAGCTGAAAACCCGAAAGGGAGGCTTGGGAAAAAAGGGTATCCCGGTGGACTGAAAACCCAAAAGGGCGGTCCAGGCAAAAGTTAGGGATTTAATGCGGATGACTATGTCCCGTTGGATCACCTTACAGACAACCTGCAAACTCGACGGTTCTGATCAATTCAATCAGCTTCGGGCAAGGCGACAAATAGACAAGATGCTCAAAGACACGAAGGCTATAGTAGAATGGGAACCCCATGGGATTATTTCACATAGCTATATTTTCTTTGTATAAAAATTTTCACTTTTTTACGACAACATTCTCTTACTAGAATGTTCGTCTCATTGTACAAAAATACTTACTCAAAGTCAATACAAAGATATCCCTTTGAAAGTGCAAAACTATCTGTTTTTCCTTTACTCTTGTGTTTTGTTTACAAAAACGTCCAATGATTTATTTTTGAACATATGCATTTGAACATAATTACTGTTTATAAATAAAAAAAATAGAAAGACAGCCACTGATGGCTTTAACAGATAGGGAAATCTCTCCAAGTTGTTTCTATAAAATGCCCCACAGTGTGCAGTTTAATCCCCAGCAGAACAAAGCTTCCAGTTATCAATCCCCAGTAGAAGTCGTCCAATTTCTCAGGATTCCCCAATAGGATTTTATAAGCAGTACACGACATTTCCCTTACAACATAGTTTATTTCTCTAAGAGGAAATTTATCAACACTTCACAACATGAAGACTTACACTCCATATCCTCAGCAGCAGTCAGGGATTTATTTTCCCCAATCCAACAGTAGTGTAGCAGATTAGCTCACATACACATACATCGCATCCATATATCAAAAACATTGATAACACGAATACATTACACTACACATTTCATACATCATGACATTGCATACTAGCTAACATTTTACCCTTTTCAGGATAAAGTTAATCAACATTTACCATTAACAATGTTCAAAGGCTTTTCAGATACAGTTCAGATACGCTCTAGACACGAATGCCATTCTGATACTCATTCAGAGTCTCTTTCACATACAATTCAGATACTCTCCAGACATGGATGCCATCCTGAAACTCATTCAGCTTTCAGATACAGTTCAGATACGCTCCATACATGGATGTCATTCTGATACTCATTCAGATTCAACCTTCAGATACAGTTCAGATACGCTCCAGACACAGATGCCATTCAGATACTCATTTAGACTCAACTTTCAGATACAGTTCAGATACGCTCCAGACACGGATTCCATTCAGATACTCATTCTGATTCAACCTTCAGATACAGTTTAGATACGCTCTAGACACGGAAGCCATTCTGATACTCATTCAGTCTCAGATACAGTTCAGATACGCTCTAGACACGGACGCCATTCTGATACTTATTCAGTTTTAGCTTACAGATACGGCTCAATAATCATTTCTGGATGGCATCTACAAGACCATATCTAACAACTTTCCACCATCTCTGCAAATGGCATCTTTAAGCCCATTCCCTCAAACCATCACATCACTGAGTGCAAATTTCTGGGCACTCTAGTGTCCAATCATCTTCCACCTTCGAGTCACGAATGGAAAAACTCGCCAATCTAACTCTTCAGGTTTAAGAAGATTAAACAGGGGCAGCTGTTGTACCCCAAAATTTTCCCTCTCACTTATCAAGAATTTTCTCACAAGATCTCCTTTGGCTCAAGACTGCACTAGGGTTGATCAGCTCAAGACACCTCCTTAAACACTGATGACCAAAATTAGGGTTTGAGATTGCACAAGGATATTTGAACTTCCAATGCCCCATATGACTTTCATGCATCATTATGGACCCTCAAGATCACTCATGTCAAGTTTCAAGCTTTGGATCACACTTTTGCTCAGTCAATTGAGCAGTTGACCTAAAAATAAGTTGTATTGGGGAAAAAGTCAACTATGGCCAATTTACAGTCAAACTTCATAATTTTTGATCCACATCAACATTTTAAACTCATATGTATCATTTGATCAAGTTTGGACCATAATTCCTCAAGAAATTTGACCAAATCTTCAAAAGGGCAAAATGGTCAAAATTAGGGTTTTGATTGGGAAAAGGCAATTTCTGATTTTTGACCTAGAAAATGATCAATTGGTTTAAGGAATGATATCAAGAGTCCAATTGCATCATTTTGACCTAATGACATGGCTCAAAATATTGCAAGTCCAATGGATTGACAGATGAATTTTTCAGTCAATTGATCAAAAGTCAACTGTATACTGAAAAGTCAAACTTTGACTTTTTGGTCAAAAACAAATGGCAAAGATCACAATTCATCAAAACATGTTAAAATATGAAACTTATTCATCAAGAGATCCAAAATTCAAGATTTCATTTTGAAAAGTTAAAATTTATAAACTTAGAAATTTTCACAACTTTGAGCAAAATTTTCACCATGATGCAAGATGATTCGAGAGAAACTTCCAACATGAAAGTTGTATATCTCCATGAAATCTACAACTTTTCTTCACACAGCTTCTACCAAAAATGCTTGGATCTCAAGTTATAATTTTAAAAACACGTGGTCATGAAACAAAACAGTGAAATTTATTCCCTAATTTGGTCAGGATTTTGACCCAACTTCATGGCACTTTTTCATATAGTTCCAAGGGGAATATTCAAAAGAAATTCAAATATGGGTTATATAGCACATTACAAGCTTTCCAAAATGTCCAATAACTCCTTGAGATCATTCCTGAGTAGGGAGAATCGAAGAGATGAAGTTAGGGTTTTATCACTTGAATTACAAGTCATTTTGTGATGAACCAAATTCAAAATTCAAAGTATGCTGCATAACCTCTCTTTTTCAGGCCTCAAACTTGTTAGGAACTCCATAATTAATTTCTTGCACAACTGTTAGAGGTCTCATTTCAAGCATTCAATGCAAGTCCATGCTTTATATCCATTTTTGGAAGAAAGTGTACATTGCCATTTTGATAAAGTGCTTTTTTACACAAAACTTGTTCTTGAGCCTTACACTTGTTCTCTTCTGATCATACAAGTCCCATAACCCATAATAAACTTGTTAGACACTTACAATCACTCAGCCCATGCTTGTACCTCACACTGAAACATGGTTTCGCACTTTTCTTCAAAATCAAGTAACCTAGCAATTAGCTGAAAACTTGTACTTCTGATTGTCCAAACCACTCCAATCCTTTTGCTTATAGATATACAAACCACTTTCCACAAAATTCATGAAGGCTTAACCCCTAAAAACACCAAGAGCTCAGAATCACATCTCATACCTCCATTTTCAGATAAACTTACCAAAAACTTGAAACTCATAACTCCCTCGTGCGTTTTCAAGCCTTTTGGTTCCTAAAGCTTCTAAACATCATTTAGAACTGATCCCACACTCTGTTACAGAACTTTAACACCATTAACACAATCCTCCATTTTCAAAAACAGAGCTTTGCACTTGGACTTCTCCAGAACTCCTCAGGCACTTTCAACTCAAGATAATCATACCTTTAGCTTCCTGGGAACTCGAGGAAGCTAACCCAACCATTGGAGCTCACTGAAAGCTGCTCAAACTCCAAACCCGATACCCTCTTGCAAGGTAAGTTTTCTAATTTTGGAACTTTTCATACATGCATCATCAATGATTTATTTGTGAATGAAACATGTAGATGTCATTGCCCTAAAGCTAACCATGTCCATAGTTTCTATTAATTTTACCTGAACTTAGAGAATTTTAAGATTGAATTTTATGAGATTTTTAGGGTTCAGATTAGGGCCAATAATATTCATGTTTGTCTTTGATCTATAGTTTTAATGCTTTACATTTCTGAAACCGTGAGGAAATTTGCTACAAGTTTCATGTTTACAGTTTTCATTTTTGTTGAGAGTTGAACAAGTTATAGAGCTTCTGGCTGGGCGTGAGGTTGAAGATGAAGTTGGCCTCAGGAAAATGTTTTCCTTATGTATTTATTTTTTGATTTATATAAACAGATTTATAGCGACCCCAGTGGTAGAAATGCGCGCCTGTAACCAAAGGGACCTGGGTTCGAGCCCCAGTGATGCTGGGCCTCCTTAGGCCTTGTTGTTTTTGTTTTTACTTGTTAACCCCTCTGTTTCCTTTTCACACCCCTGGCCCAGTTTTATTTTCTTTTTCTTATTTTTCTTATATTTATTTATTTTCTTAAATATTTTCCTAATACTAAAATCATAAAAAATATAAAAATAGTAGATTTATATTTTGACATAGTTTATTTATTTTTTCTCACAAAGATTATTTTATTTAATCAATACTTTATTTACTTTAGTAATTATCTTTATAAATTTAATTAAAAAAATAGGTTTTAGTTATTTTCTTTTACACCATTTAAATGTATTATTTTAAAATATAAAAAGACCAAAAATATTTTATAATACTATAAATTATTTTCAAGACAAAAATTCAAAAAATACTTTTCTTAAACTTAATTTCTTTTTAATCAATTAATAGATTTTGGGTTTTATTTAAAATCTTTTCCTAGTAAAATTAGGTTCACTTTTTTAATTAATTATTTTTCCCTTAA
Organism: Vicia faba; assembly: GCA_948472305.1. NCBI lineage: Eukaryota > Viridiplantae > Streptophyta > Magnoliopsida > Fabales > Fabaceae > Vicia > Vicia faba. Next base: position 1,522,127,442 of record OX451738.1, read on the forward strand.
TTAATAAGATTAAATTCAAAACCCCTTTTCTCTAAAAATCCAAACAAAGATCCATTTTCTTTGCATTTACATTCTTGCATATTTATTCATTTTATACATTATATCCATTTAATTTCTTCTATATTTATACCAATTCAATATGGTTGTAATAGATTAATTAGGTTTATCTTCTTGCAATCCCCATTCATACTTTGTACACCCCCTCCCACAAGTATTGTAATAGCGTAGTAACTTTAAATTCCACAATTTATCGCTTTTATATACAATTGCTAGTAATTAGGATTTGTATGGAAAGACTAAAACCAATCAATTAGAAAACCCTAATCAAAGACAAATCAAGCATGAAAAACAATACACTTGCACACAAGCACCCCTAGGGTCAATCCACTTGGTTGCCTTACAAAATGGCCATATTACGCATGTGAGGTATCTTAGTAAAAACAAGCAAATACAAGATCATGGTCCCTCGATGATGCTATCTAAGTTGCCTTTCAAATGATCTCAGTCCCTAAAATATAATGCTAAGATACCTTGCAATATTGTTAATCATGGTTATACGATGACCCACGCCCGTCCCGTTTACATCCAAAGATATGGTTACTTACCAAATCTATGGTAAGATAACAATGTCAAAGGAAATGAACATGAACAAGAAAGACTTTTGAGTAGGTAGAATGCTCCTAATTACTTGCTCAACTTCAAACAAAACATTCTTGCTATTTTCAAAAAAAACAAACACCTACACTTTCAAACATCTTACAAACTTGAAAACATTTTCAAAAGATCAAACACTTTGTATACATTCTTACGAATGAGAATCATTACAAAGTTTGCCTAAACAATGGCCTCTTTACAAAATACTTTCAAAAACCACACAAAGCACAATTTCAAACAAAAGCAAGTGATCTAGCAAGTAACTAAGAGCCCATGGAAAACCATGGATAAAAAGGGTGCTAATACCTTCCCTTTTCATAATCTACCCCCCGAACTCAAGAAATAATCTCAAAGGTCTTTCCTGTGCTTTTTCACCTTTCCTTTTGGATAAAAGAAAAGTAGGTGGCGACTCTTGCTAACCGCAACATTTGTGATCAAACGCAAAACCTTCAAGTCAATTCTCCCACCATACCACAGGGTGCAACCCCCTTTAACTGACAGGGAACTGATTGACATCTTTATGGGAACCTTGACAGGACCTTTCTTCAAACATCTAATCGGAAGCTCCTCGGCCGGGTTCACCGAGCTAATACTGACTGGCGAAAGAGTCGAAGCTGGCATCAAAAGTGGAAAGATTCTAGGAGCTACACCCTCTGATGCTTAGAAAAAGCCATACAATGGGAAGAAATAGTCTAATGTTGTGTATGGTCAAATGAGTCATCATGACTAACACGTGGGGGCAGTCCTGATCTCTGGTTCTGCGTCGCACCGACAACAGCAAAGGGGAAATCAACAAAGACCAGACGAGCCCAAAAGACAGTTTACCAACATCAACATGCCGCTGTCTCAAGCGCTACAACACTTGTTGAAGATGACTCTGATTACGTTGATAGGACCTCATCCAAATCCCAAAACTTCTTCTCCTAACTACAATCCTAATGCAACGTGTGCTTATCATTCCGCAGTCCCGGGCATGATACTAACGATTATTGGGCGTTGAAGTACAAGATTCAAAATTTGATTAATGCCAAGGAGATCGAGTTTGACCCTCCGGAGAATCCAAACATGATCACTGCTCCTATGCCGAATCATTGAGAGGGTTTTGTTCATTTTGAATTTTCATTTGTAATTTCTTTTATTCAAACAATTATATATTAATGTCAAACTTTGTTTCATTAATGCATTAAATATGTTTGTATTGAATTAATCCATTCATTTTCATTCTATTTAAATTATGCTTTTTACTCCTTTTATGATATTCAACTCGTGTTTTAAAAGTTGCAAGCCTTTAGAGGGAGGATGATGAAAACAATGCCATAATCTCATACAATATGCTTTTGGACAGACCTTGCTGACGATGTACATGCGTTTCTTTGAAATCCTAAACACTGGAGTTATAAGGAAGATAATCCCTAGTCAACCCCTTCGAGCCAAAGAAGTAGAATTTTTCTTTTTACACACAAATTGAAATCTTTAATCAAAACTTGGGGCAGGGTAGTCTCTCAGTTAATTCAAATGCGCGTTCATTCACAAACTTTCACTTCGTATACAACGAGTGATATCAAAAACATTCCTCTGGAATCAAAAGACAGTGATGGTTCCCTACCAAATAGGCAGTCATTATCTCTCAAAAAAAGAAAGCCCATTAAGTTAAAACCTACAAAGGAGACTTAAGAAAAATTGGGGCATCCCACTAACCGTAATCTCAAAACAAGAACAGTCAGGTAAAAATTAGGGATAACAAATCAAAAGAAAGAGGTCACTACAAATCCTCAACAACATGAAAAATGTTGCAAGAAATGAATGCCTTCTGATAAACTTAACTTGTCTGAACCATCACCAAGACGTCATTCCAGACTCAATTGGAGTTCAAACGCACAATTAGCTGAGTTTAGGACTGAAGAACATCACGAAGAGCGGGTGGGTACAAATACACTTTGAGCCTTATCCTTTGTTTCTTAAAACTGTGAACCAAACCATGATACAACCTTTCAAAGTCCTAATTGAAGCATGGGTTAGTTCGAAATCATACTGTTACAAAAGGTATCCTGACTCCTGTAAGGCTTTACTCTAAATCCTGAGTTGGATTTTTCTTACAAAATTTCTTTACTTGCTAAAATGCATTTCAAAACTTCAAGACAAGCAAAAACTTTGCATTATTTGAATATCGCTGTTTGTATATGGCTATTTGTTTGACAGCGGAGAAATTCATACAACGAATATCCGATGAACGAAAGCTCTCTCAATGAACAAAGTCACTTCAGATGGGATGACACTTCCAATAACATATCTCCTAAAGCAAAAAGACACGGCATGACATGTCACTATCCAGCACACCTGGGGAAGTCCAGTCAAGATTCCAAGAAATCTCTCAAGAAATTCTGAATAACCAGGGGCAAGTCTCCATCTAAATCACTCGGGGCATTAAATGCAAATCCCGACAAAGGGTTACGTACAGTTAAACATTTCCTGGCAGTGCCATAAACACTCCCAACCAGAGTTTAATCTCTGAAAATCTTTTCCCAGCTGAGTCGACCTCAAGAATTCTCGAGGATTTTCTCTAGTGAAGTCGCCACCTCTCCAACAGACTGGAAACAAGGTTTATTTCACCAACAAACAGCAGGATTCCCCAGCTTGAGTTTGCCTCTCCGACTACTACAAATAAGAGGACCACAACTCCTCTTCCCCAGTAGACTACTCTACAATCCCCAACAAGTTACTGTGAAGCCTGGACCCGACCAGACATCAGTTTAACTTTGACTCCCTAGTAGAGCAATGGACAACTCAGACTCATGAACTCTTTTTCCCCAAGCAAGGATCAACACTCTCCACATAATTTTCAACATTCCTCAGCGGAGCTCTCCTCAAACAACAAAACAGGAATCCTTGTTGGAAATATTCCAAGCAAAGTTTGAAGACTCACCTACTCTTCAACAACAGTCCAAGATTTAACGACTCCCCAACATTTGTCAAGGATTTATTTTCCCAGAAAAAGATACATTCAAATAACATTTCACCCTTCATGCATCATATTACGTACATATGAAGTGCATACGACACAATCTCATTTATTTTGAGAACATCATTGCACCGTGCATTTCATACATCATGACATTGCATACAACTAACGTTTTACCTTTTTCAGGAAAAGGTTAATCAATAAATGGCTATTGTCAATAAATCTTCAAAAAGGTCAGAAATTAATACCTGCAAAAAGTCAGGGCAATTATCTACACGATCAGCTGAGGCAATCCTACCCAGGTTCCTTCTCAAGAAATTTCCAAGATGAAGTTTAACACAAACTCATCATCAAGCAACCCTACACAGATTCCTCCTATTTCCAAGTTGAAGTTTAACAGGGACTCATCATCAAGCAACCCTACACAGGTTCCTCCTATTTCCAAGATGAAGTTTTACACGGACTAGTCATGAAGCAACCCTACACAGGTTCCTCCTATTTCCAAGATGAATTTTTACACGGACTCATCATCAAGCAACCCTACACAGGTTCCTCCTATTTCCAAGATGAAGTTTTACATGGACCGTCATGAAGCAACCCTGCACAGGTTCCTCCTATTTCCAAGATGAAGTTTTACACAGACTCATCATCAAGCAACCCTACACAGGTTCCTCCTATTTCCAAGATGAAGTTTAACACAGACTCATCATCAAGCAACCCTACACAGGTTCCTCCTATTTCCAAGATGAAGTTGTACATGGACTCGTCATGAAGCAAACTTACACAGGTTCCTCCTATTTCCAAGATGAAGTTTAACACGGACTCATCATCAAGCAACCCTACACAGGTTCCTCCTTTTTCCCAGATGCAATTTTACATAGACTCATCATGAAGTAATCCCATCCAGGTTCCTTCTCAGAAAATTCCGGATGCAGTTTTACACGGACTCATCATGAAGCAGCCCTACACAGGCCCGTCATAAATTGAAGAATATCCAAAACCTCTACTGGTTCAGTGTAAATATCTCAACGGTTTATCCCGATTCTCTCTGGTAGACTTTTTCTCTAGTTCAGATAAATCTCTCAAGGATTTCTTCTGATTCTTCTCCAGATCCCTTTCGGGTTCAGATATATCTCTCAAAGATTTATTCTGATTCTTTCCACAGACATTTTCTCTGGTTCAGATAAATCACTCAAAGATTTACTCTGATTCTTTCCAGTTTAAGAATATTCAAGATCTCTTTTGGTTCAGTTTAAACCCCTCAAACAGTTTATCCTGATTACTTTCCAAAGGAACACTCCTAGTTCAGATAAATTTCTCCAAGATTTATTCTGATTCTTCCCAGTCAAACAACATACAAGACTTCTCTTGGTTCAGATAAATCGCTCCAAAGATTTGTTCTGATTCTTTTCCAGTTGAAATCAAGATTAGACTTAGTCCATTCTCTATCAACAATCACCCTTGGATGGCATCTACACGCCCATCTCCGACAAATCTCCATCATTCCTTCGAATGGAATCTTTAATCCCATTCCCTACACAATCAACCACCACAACATCGAGTGCAAATTTCTGGGCACTCTAGTGTTCAATCATCTTCCACCTTCAAGTCACGAATGGAAGATTCGCCAATCTAACTCTTCAAGCATAAGAAGATTGAACAGAGGTAGCTGTTGTACCCTAAAATTTTCCCTCTCATTTCTCAAAGGACCATCCTGGACCCTCAGATTTGCTTCCATCCAATTTCAAGCCTTGAATTACAAATTTTCCAAGAAAGTCACTCACAAGGGCAAAATTGTCATTTGCACACTGAAAAGTCAAACTTTGACTTTTAGATCAAAATCAAAGTTTCAAGAATCATATTTCATCAAGGCATGAAGTTTTTTCCATCAGGAAAATCAAAAGTCAAGATTCATGTTGAAAAAGTCAAAATTCTAAATACTTAGAATTTTTCTAAGTGTTTAAGAAATATGACAAGCTCTAAACTTCTGGCCAGATTTTCACCATGATGCAAGCTGATTCTGGAAGAACTTCTAACACAAGAGTGTTAGATCTCAATAAGACCTAAAATATTGCAGAACAGAACTTTTTCTAGAAATGTTGGGATTTCAAGTTATACATCTTCAAAGTCACGTTCTTGAAACTTAAACACTTAGTCAATTCTGAGCATTTTCAAATCAGAATTTGCTTACAACTTATGGGCCAGTTTTCACATAGGTTCAGTCAGAATTTGCAAGAGTAATTCAAAAAGGGTTTACAAAGCATGTCATAAGCTATCTGGAAGCCTGAGAACTCGCTCAGAACATGCTGGAGCAAAGAGATTCAAGGATCAGAAGTTGGATGTTTGTTCTAAGTGGCGCTGATGCTGAACTTCTGGCGCAAAATTAAGATATGATGCACAATCTAGTAGCGCAAGATTTCTGGTTTGATAAATCTTATCATCATTTAATGCTCACACCCACTTTTGAATTTTTATCCAAAGGATTTCCCCACGTGTGAGATAGAAGTACCATTACTGTCCTTGAAAAGCCAACTTTTGTACAAGTTTATGCTGGGCCCATGCTTTGCTTTTGCCTCTGAGGGTACTTTTCCTTAATTCATGCTTACAAATCCAGCTTAGGCACGGCTAAAAGCCGCTAACCACCATACTTGTTTATCATGCTTCAAGAACCAGCCAACACGCTAGCATGATGTTGGTACTTTTGACTTCTCCAAGCTACAAAGTTCTTTCCTATAAATTGAACTTCATTGGCAACTGTGAAAGGGCGGTCGAAAAATTGAAAAGAAAAAGCCTTGAAACCTTGCTAAAATTTCTAGAAATCCGAAACTGCAAACACAAATACAAAACCTACTAATTTTTTATTCTTGCATTCAAACTCCAATTTTCCTCAAGTGTTTCTTGACCAAACCATCCATACAGCTTCAGATATACCTTTAGAAACCATCATAACTCCTGTTTTCAGACCGTAACACATGCTCAAAAGGTCAGAACTTTGCTTCTTTACTGTTCCAGAATTTTCCAACCATTCATAGCCCAAGATAAAGGTTGTTCCCGCCTGCTGAGCACGTGAGGAAGCTGATCAGAACATTACAAGCAGTCAGAACTAGGCTCTAACTCACAAAACATTTTCCAGCTGCAAGGTAAGTTTCTGCTGACCCTTATCATATTACTTAGACATTGTTGGATTTGCATGTTCAAAATACAATGTAGAAATCCTGATTCTGATGTTGTACATATTCTGAAGTTCTATGTATTTTCTGCCTAAGTAGAGAGAACATCAGTTCAGAACTTCTTAAGGAAACTAGGTTTAGCAGATACATGCTTGTTTCTTATTTACAGTCTTGACATTTTTTATGTTTCTGAAACCATGATGGAAACCTGCCATAATTTCTATGTTTGTGTTTTCCTGTTCTGTTGAGAGTTGACTAAGCTGCAGATATTCTGATTAGCATGGAGAAAGAAATGGAGTTCATTATCAAATTTTACTTTGTGATACATATTTATGCTTTTCTTTCTGATACCAGATATACAGCCACCCCAATGGTAGACAGTGTGTGCGCATAAGACATTAGTGCTAAGGGTCCTGGGTTCTAGCTCCAGAAGCATCTTTTTTAGGTTTATTTAAAGACATTTTTACCCATTTATCTGTCAGATGATACTCCTAGATCAGAACTTCTAGACAACCTTAACCAACAACATTATCACCTCACTCTCTCAAATAGCCAGAACTTCTGACTTGCCAGTGATATATGAACTTCTAGGTTCCCAACTACACTGCAACTTCTGAACCCCTTCAACAATCAGAACTTTTAGGTTTTCCTTTATTCTCGGCAACCTCAGAAATTGGTGTACCCAGGCCCAAAACTTTTTACCCTCTGCTTTCCTACTAACATTTTCTCTTTTGTAGTGTATCAGAGTCAGAACTTTTGTTCCTCCTCGTTTCAGCAATGTGCTGATTCTGACTCCTTTTTCTCTTACTTGTCTTACTTTTGCTTTTAATAATCAAAAAAACCAAAAATTATTTCATATTCACATGTTTTATTTTATTTATTTTAGGATAAAAAGATCAAAATATTTTCTTAAGTAAACTAATTTCTTAACAAAAAAACAAAACAAGTCCATTTCAATTCTGGTACATTATTTCAATATGGTTGTAATAGATAATTAGGAATTTTAATTTCTCGCAATCCCCATTTTTAAATTTGTACACCCCATCCCCCTAATGTTTGTAATAGCGTAGAATCTTTACTTTTCGCGTTTTTATTGCTTTCATATATTGCTAGTAATTAGGTGTGTATGGAAAGATAAAAACACCAAATAGACAACCCTAATCAAAGATTAAATGCGTGAAATCAAACACACTATTCACACATGCACCCTTAGGGTAATCTCACTTGTTGCCTATCGAAAAATAGTCATGTCCCTCAAACATGGGCGTTTTAGCAAAGACCCTCGATAAAAGGTCGTAGTCCCTCGATGACCCTTGATGTTGCCTTCGGTAAACGATCTAGTCCCTAAACGAAATTGCTAAAACGTCCCATAGGTTGCCTTATATGATTATACAAACTTCCCGCGCCCATCCCTTCACATCCAACGATGGAGCTTCTTACCAAATCAATGGTAAGATAATAACATCTAAAGGAGGAGGAAAAGAACGTTTAAGACCTTTTGAGAATGTAGATTCGCTCCTAGTTGCTCGCTTGCTCACAACAAAAAAATTTTATACACCAACACCTCATTTGAAACATTTTCAAAAGACAAACACTTTGTACGCGTTCTTATAGAAATGAGAGCCATTACAAAAAAAACACTTTCAAAAACATCTTTCAAACTTGAAACATTTTCAAAAGATCAACACTTTGTATACATTCTTACGAACGAGAATCATTACAAAGTTTGTCTAAACAATGGCGCATTTTCAAAATACTTTCAAAAACCACACAAATCACATTTTCAAACAAAAGCAAGTGATCTAGCAAGTAACTAAGAGCCCATGGAAAACCATGGATGGAAAGGGTGCTAACACCTTCCCTTTTCATAATCTACACCCCCAAACTCAAGAAAACATCTCAAAGGTCTTTCCTGTTCTTTTCAGCCTTTCCTTTTGGATAAAAGAAAAGTCGGTGGCGACTCTTGCTATCTGCACATATGCGATCAAACGCAAAATGACCAAGTCAGTTATCCCAGCATATCACAAGTACATTTCTTCCAAGAAAGCTTGTCAGGGACACAATTGGATTGGTTCTATCAATTGTAAGGAACCAATGTTCGCAATTGGGAAGACTTGGCTGCCGCCTTTTACAAATAATACCAGTATAACACTGACTTAGCTCCAACTCGGACACAGTTGCAAGGCATGTCCATGGGTATAGGTGAAGGTTTCAAAACCTATTCCCAAAAATGGCGGGATCTCGCGGGAAGAGTCCAACCCCCTCTATCTGACAGGGAATTGGTGGATATGTTCTTAGGCACGCTATCTGGCCCTTTCTTCAAACACCTAATCGGAAGCTCCTCGGCTGGATTTACCGAATTAATCATGACTAGAGAATGAGTAGAAGCGGGTATAAGAAGTGGAAAAATTCAAAAATATGCATCCTCGAGCGCATTGAAGAAACCATTTGCTGGGAAGAAAGAGGTTGGTGCTGTGTACCATCAAAGCAATCGGGACAAAAATGAACGCCATCCAGCGGTAGGGGCTATCATGATCTCTAAGCCTGCACTTACTCAACAAAGGAATAATCAGCCGAGAACAGAAAGACCGGTAAGACAGTTTACCCAGATAAATATGACGTTATCTTAAGTTTTTCCATATTTGTTGAGATCTAATCTGGTAACCTTGCGGGAAGCTCCGAAGAATCCCAACACTGCCTCTCCCCGTTACAACCCAAATGCTCATTGTGCTTACCATTCAGAAAGTCCAGGTCATGATACAAACGACTGCTGGGCTTTGTCGCCCCCGAAATTGAATTTGACGCCCCCGAAATCCCAAATGTTATCACTGCTCCTATGCTCAAGCACAACCGTGGTGTTAACGCTGTTGAATATGATGTGTTTGTTACTATTGTTGATGAGCTTGTTACTCCTCTCCTAACCGTCAAGAGAAACCCGTTGAAGGTCGGTTTATTTCCAGGATGTGGCGAGGGTTGCCACCTTTGTTTATCTCTACCGAATGGTTGTCATTTATTGAAGGAAGGTGTCTAGTGCCTGATGGATGACAAAGATATTTTGTTTGAAAAGGCTCCCGTTCCAACCATTTCTTACAAGGATGTTTCAATAATAACCATTTCCGCCGATCCTCCCAGGGTCTCCACCAAAAAACCCGTCAGGATTACATCCGTTCTGAAGGTGACTCCACTAATAATTACTATGCCAGGGCCAATCCCATACTACTCAGATAAAACTGTTCCTTGGAACTATGGGGGTGACGTCTACTACCACGGAGTCAAGCAAGATTGGCTGGCTGGTGAAGACTCAATTTTTGAGAAGGCTGACCTCGACATTGGAAACATTGTAGGAACCCGAAAAATAACCAGAAGTGGAAGAGTGTTCTCCCCTGAGATTTCTCCTCCGAAAACTGTCACTGGTCCTGTGATCATTCCTGCTTTTGTTCCTGCTGATACTACTACTACAGTTCCTGTGATTATCCCTGTTGACACCCCTATCACCGAGTCAACCGAGACTCAGGGCAAAGACATTTTGGTTGTGCCTGTCCAGACGAAGGCATAAACAGTATCTATCCCGGAGGCTTCCAAGAAGGAGATGGAAGAAAATTTTAAAATTATAAAGAGAAGCGACAATAATGCAGTCGAACAGCTAGGGCAGAACCCTTCAAAGATTTCTATGCTAGCTTTACTATTGTGCTCTGAAGCTCATGCGAAGGCTTTGGTGAAATTTCTTAAAACCGCCCATGTGCCACAAGAAACCTCTGCTGACCAATTTGAAGACTGTGTGGCTAGTCTGACAGCGGATAATGATTTGGGTTTTTCCGATGCTTATTTGGAACCCAAATGGAGAAAACACAATGATGCACTGCATGTCTCTGTTGAATGCAGGGGCACTACTTTGGCCTATGTCCTGGTAGATACTGGTTCATCATTGAACGTGCTTCCCGAGAAGGCTCTGGATAGACTATACTGTGAAGGCTTGACCTTAAAGCCCAGCAACATAGTGGTAAGGGCCTTCGATGGTTCTAAGAGAATGGTGCACGGGGAGGTGGACATCCCCATCAAAATTGGTTCTTAGACCTTTGATTCAACTTTCTATGTAATGGATATCCGCCCTTCTTATTCTTGTCTGTTAGGCCGACCTTGGATCCATGGCGCTGGTGCCGTCACCTCTACGTTACATTAGATGTTGAAATACCCGATCAAGGGAAAGATCATCACTGTTCACAGGGAGGAGGAATATATGGTCAGTCACCTGAACACTTTCAGGTACGTCGAAATGGATGGTGAGTTCATCGAAACTTTGTGTCAGCATTTCGAGGAGGTCCCACAAATAGTTGCGACAACCAAGACTGCTACCAAAACTCCAAGAGCTACCAGACCACCGTTGAAAAGGGCCTCGTTGAAGGATGCTAGAGAAGCAATTGAATAAGGTGAATGCACTATCTGGGGTAAACTCTTGGATATTCCTTACAAATCCGATAAATTTGGTTTGGGCTTCACCTTGGAGGCACAAAAGGCTGTTCGACGAACTCGTGCCGGGGGGCCACCTTTGCGTATCAGCAATCATGGAATCTACACGGTGGAAGACAGTGATAGTAACTGCGACCTGGACGAGTGGATCTCCCCAACTGTCAGTGGAGGACTCAACAACCGGGAAGCCAAAGATTTTGTCCCTATTACTTTTCTTCAAGAGTAATGTCTTTCAATTTTTGTCAGATTTGTAATAATCGAACAATTTAGATTTTAAAACCTTGTGTCTTACCTGAGGCACAACGGTCCATTTGTGAGGGTTGTTACTTCATCTTCATATGTCATCAATAAATCATGGATGTTTTTACATGCAAATTTTTATGCTCATTGTTTTTCTCTTTTTAACTTTTATCATTCTTTAATGATAGCTATGCTCTTACACACACCCACATATCAAAATACAGATCCACCTCCACTCAGGATCCCATGGGTAACGACTCTGCTATGGCCTATCATGAATTTGAAAATCCAATCTACCAGGCCAAAGACGAAAGTGAGGAAGATTGTGAGGTACCAGAGGAACTGGCCAGGTTACTGTAACAAGAAGAAAGGACCATACAACCCCATGAAGAGCCAGTGGAAACAGTTAACCTAGGTACTGAAGAGGACAAAAAAGAGGTCAAGGTAGGTGCCAACCTGGAGCCTAGCGTCAAGAAGCGCTTAACTCAGTTACTATATGACTATGTTGAGGTTTTTGCTTGCTCATATGAAGACATGCCAGGGCTCGAAACTGACATCGTGGTCCATCGTCTGCCGACAAAAGAAGACGGCCCTTCGGTAAAATAGAAAGTCCGCCGCATGAGGCCAGAAATGTCAGAGAAAATCAAGACTGGAGTCATGAAACAGTTCAACACCGGACTCTTAGCTGTCACCTCTTATCCACAATGGGTCGCCAATGTTGTTCCAGTGCCTAAAAAGGACTAGAAGGTACGTATGTGCGTGGACTACAGAGACCTGAATAGGGCAAGTCCCAAGGATGACTTCCCGCTTCCCCACATCGATATTCTGGTTGACAACACCGTACAACATAAAGTATTTTCTTTCATGGAAGGTTTCTCTGGATACAACCTGATTAAAATGGCACCCGAGGACATGGAAAAAATGACCTTCGTCACACAATGGGGTACATTCTGTTACAAGGTTATGCCATTCGGGCTGAAGAACACCGGGGCAACCTATCAGTGTGCCATGGTAGCTCTATTTCACGACATGATCCATCACGAAATAGAGGTTTATGTGGATGACATGATATCCAGATCTTAAACTGAAGAGAAGCATATAGACCATCTGCAGAAACTGTTTGAAAGACTGAAGAAATACAAGCTAAGGTTGAATCCAAATAAATGCATTTTTAGAGTAAGGTCTAGTAAACTCTTAGGTTTCGTTGTCAGCGACAAAGGTATCGAAGTGGACCCTGCAAAGGTAAAGGCAATACAATAAATGCCTACTCCTCGCACTGAGAAGGAAGTTAGGGGATTATTAGGACGGTTGAACTATATCGCCCGATTCATTTCCCATCTAACCGCTACTTGTGAACCAATCTTCAAATTGCTGAAGAAAGATCAAGTGATGGAATGGAACGACGACTGTCAGGCTGCCTTCGAAAGGATCAAAGATTATACTCAAAAGCCTCCTATTTTGATGCCGCCAGTCGAGGGAAGACCTTTGATCATGTACCTAACTGTCTTGGAAAATTCAATGGGGGCGTGTTGGGGCAGCATGACGAGACTTGCCGAAAAGAGCATGAAATTTACTACCTGAGCAAAAAGTTTACCGACTGTGAAACCAAATATTCACTGCTCGAGAAAACTTGTTGCGCTCTGGCATGGGCTGCTCGCTGGCTAAGACAGTATATGTTGACCCATACTACCTTATTGATATCCAAGATGGATCCAATTAAATACATATTCGAGAAGCGCACCCTCTCTGGGAGAATAGCAAGATGGCAGATGGTCCTGACTGAATACGACATTCAATACACTACCCAGAAAGCCATAAAGGGAAGTGTATTAGCCGATCGCCTTGCTCATTAGGCTATGGATGACTATCAGTCCATGAAGTTCGAGTTCCCAGATGAAGACATCATGATGTTAGACAATTGTGAAGAACTAAGACCATATGACGGACCTGAACAAGGATCCCGATGGATCTTGGTTTTTGACGGAGCTTCAAACGCACTCGACAATGGCATAGGCGCTGTGATCATATCTCCTAAAGGACGTCACACTCCCTTCACCTCTAGGCTGTGTTTCAACTGTACCAATAATATGGCAGAATACAAAGCATGTATTTTGGGTCACAAATCTGCCATAGATTTGGGAATCAATTCCTTAAGTGTATTTGGAAATTTAGCCTTAGTCATCAGTCAGATCAAAGGAGAATGGGACACGAGGCACCCTAATCTCATCCCCTACAAAGAACATGTGTTGACATTAATCCCGTATTTTGAAGAAATTACCTTTGAACATTTTCCACGAGAGGAAAATCAACTAGCAGACACGCTGGAAATTATGTCATCCATGTTTAAAATCAATTGGGATAAGGAGACTCCTCAGATCACCATCAAGAGAATGGACGAACCAGCTTACTATCACGAGATCGATACTGATAAAGTAGTGGGTAAGACTTGGTTCCATGAAATTATAAGGTATCTCGAGGCCCAAGAATATTCGGAGGGAGTTTCAGTCAATGGCAAGAAATTCCTGAGAAGATTCTCTGCTAAGTTTTTCCTCAGTAATGGCACTCTCTACAAACGTAACCACAACTCTACTTTGCTTCGGTGCATGGAAAAGAGTGAGGCAGACAAGATCATGGTTGATCTACATGAAGGAACTTTTGGAACCCATTCTAGTGGTCACACGATGGCAAAAAAGATCCTCTGAGAAGGATACTATTGGTCTACCATGGAAGCAGATTGTCATTAGCATTCATGAACCTGTCACAAGTGTCAGATCTATGCTGACAAAGTATATGTGCCTCTAGTTCCTCTAAATGTCCAAACTTCTCCTTGGCCATTCGCGTTGTGGGGCATTGACATGATTGGAGAAGTCAAACCTACAGCTTTTAATGGACACTGATTCATCTTGGTTGCCATTGACTACTTCACAAAATGGGTCGAGGCAGCATCCTTTGCTTTTGTCACCAAGAATTTTGTGGCCCGATTCATCAAGCAGAATCTTATCTGGCGATACAGTATTCCAGAAAGAATCATCACAGATAATGGTATAAATCTCAACAATACTATGATCACTGCACTATTCGTGCAATTCAAGATCCAGCATCATAACTCTTCCCCTTACCGGCCGAAGATGAATGGCGCTGTAGAATCCGCCAATAAAAACATCAAGACGATCATACAAAAAATGACAGTAATCTACAAGGACTGGCATGATATGTTACCATTCGCTCTCCACGGTTACCGTACCACAGCGTGCACATCAACATGGCAACTCCCTTCTCCTTGGTATACGGCATGGAAGTTGTTCTACCAATTAAAGTCCAAATACCTTCTTTGAGAATCATAAAGGATGAGGGGTTGAGTGAAGATGAATGGGTCCAAACTCGATTTGACCAGTTGAACTTGATTGATGAGAAGAGGCTTACGGCTGTATATCATGGCCAGATGTACCAAATCCGTATAATCAAAGCTTTCAACAAGAAGGTCAGACGTCAGGCATATCAGGCTGGTGACTTGGTAATCAAGTGTATCCTACTACTACAAGGTGATCCCAGGGGAAAACGGACTCCTACATATGAAGAACCCTTTGTGATCAAGAGCATATTTTCCGGTGGGGCAATGATCTTAACCACTATGGATGACGAGGATCTTCCACACCCTATAAATACGGACATAGTTAAAAGATACTATGCATGAACAAAGACCCGTTAGGTCGACTGGCCTAGGCAAAAATTAGGGCATCCCGACGAACCAAAAGGGTTCGGGAAAAATTAGGGATAAAATACAAAAAAAATCTGTACACCCGACAAGCTAAAAACCTGAAAGGGCGGCTTGGGAAAAAAAGGGTATCCCGGTGGACTGAAAACCCGAAAGGGAGGTCATGAAAAAGTTAGGGATTCAAAGCGTATGACTATGTCCCGTTATATTACCTTACAACCAATCTCCATCATCAATCGTCAAACTCAAACGGTACTAATCAATCTAACCAGCTTCGTACAAAGCAGCAAATGGACGAGACGCTCAGAGACATGTAGGCTATAGCATAATGGGAACCCCATGGGATTATTTCACATAGTTTCTTTTTCCTTTGTATCAATTTTCATTTTTACGACGACATTCTCTTACTAAGATGTTCATCTCTTTGTACAAACACTTATTCAAGTTAATACAAAGATACTCCTTTGAAAGTGAAAAACTATCTGTTTCTTCTTCTAATGTTCTTGTTTTGTTTATGAAAACATCCAACAATTATTTTTGAGCATATGCATTTAAATGTAATTACTGTTTATAAGTGAACTCGTAAAAAAGGGGAAAACTAAACCAGAATGACAATTACTAATAGCTTTGAGAAATAGGACAACATTTGTGGTCCATTCCATGAAATCTTCGCAGGTACTTTCTCCAGCAGAGGCAGAAGCACAAACATCTCGCTACAGGATCTTCGTCATATCCCTAACATGTAGCTTGTCGGCTCCTTTTACATTCATATCCCTGAAGGGACGAAACTTCTAGTTTCAACCTCAAAGATTCCCCGGCAAGAGTCATTCAGTTTCTCAGGATTTCTCAGCAGGATCTCATAAGGCCTACAAGCAATACACATCGTTTCTCTTCCCTGAAAGAGTTTATTTCTCTGGTTATGGAAACCCATCCATCAACACTACAACTTCAAACAGAACATGAAGACTTACACTCCTCATCCTCAGCAGCAGTCAAGGATTTATTTTCCTAATCCAAACAACATAGCAGCAGAACAGCTTACATGCATGTACATCGCATCCATACATCATAAGCATCGTTGTCACAAATGCATATATCACAATCTCATTGCACTATGCATTTCATACATCATAGCATTACATAAAACTAATCCTTCACCCTTTTCAGGAAAGATCAAACCAACAGAAAGTTATTTCCAACAAGACTAGGCAAATATCTATGAACAAACCAACTATAGATTCCTAAATCAAGACGGGGTGACTATCTATATAACAAATACTTTCTCCAGACCACTTCTGGTTCAGTATAAATCTCTCAACGGTTTATCCTGATTCTTTCGTGCATACATCTTCTCCGGTTCAGATAAGTCGCTCCAAGATTTATTCTGATTCTTCTCCAGACCACTGCTGGTTCAGTGTAAATCTCTTAACGGTTTATCCTAATTATTTCCCGCAGACATCTTCTCTGGTTAGGATAAGTCGCTCCCAAATTTATTCTGATTCTTCTCCAGACCACTACTGGTTTAGTGTAAATCTCTCAACGGTTTATCCTGATTCTTTCCCGCAGACATCTTCTCTGGTTCAGATAAGTCGCTCCGATTTATTCTGATTCTTCTCTAAACCACTGCTGGTTCAGTGTAAATCTCTCAACGGTTTATCCTAATTCTTTCCCGCAGACATCTTCTATGGTTCAGATAAGTCGCTCCAAGATTTATTTTGATTCTTCTCCAAACCACTGCTGGTTCAGTATAAATCTCTCAACGATTTATCCTGATTCTTTCCCTCAGACAGTTTCTCTGGTTCAGATAAGTCGTTCCAAGATTTATTCTGATCCTTTTCCAATTGAACTCAAGTTTAGACTTAGTCTTATTTCCATCAACAATCACCTTTAGATGGCATCTGTTAGGCCCATTCCCTACGCAATCAATCATGACATCATCAAGTGCAAATTTCTGGGCACTCTAGTGTTCAATCATCTTCCACCTTCAAGTCACGAATGGCAGATTCGCCAATCTAACTCTTCAAGCATAAGAAGATTGAACAGGGGTAGTTGTTATACCCCAAAATTTTCCCTCTCATTTCTCAAAGGATCATCTTGGACCCTCAGGTTTTCTTCCATCCAATTCCAAGCCTTGAATCACAAATGTCCCAAGAAAGTCATTCACAAGGGCAAAATGATCATTTACATACTGAAAAGTCAAACTTTGACTTTTGGATCAAAGTCAAGTTTCAAAAGTCATATTTCATCAAGACATGTTGAAATATGAAGTTCGTTACATCAAAAAAATTCAAAAGTCAAAATTACTTTGGAAAAGTAAAAATTCTAAATACTTAGAATTTTACTAAGTGTTTAAGAAATATGACAAATTCAGAACTTCTGGCCAGATTATCACCATAATGCAAGCTGATTCTAGAAGAACTGCTAACTCAAGAGTTTTAGATCTCAATGAGACCTAAAACACTGCAGAACAGAACTTCTTCTAGAAATGTTGGGATTTCAAGTTATACATCCTCAAAGTCACGTCCCTGAAACTTAAACACTTAGTAAATTCTGAGCATTTTCAAATCAGAATTTGTTTCTAGGCCAGTTTTCACGTAGGTTTATTCAGAAGTGGCAAAAGTAGCTCAAAGAGGGCTTACAAAGCATGTCATAAGCTTTCTGGAAAGTCTGAGAACTCGCTCAGAACATGCTGGAGAAAAGAGATTAAAGGATCAGAAGTTGGATGTTTGTTCTAAGTTGCGCTGATGCTGAACTTCTGACCCATGATTAAGTTATGATGCATAATCTCACATTGCAGGATTTCTGGTTTGATAAATCTCATCATCATTTAATGCTCACAACCACTTTTAAGTTTTTATCCAAAGGATTTCCCCAGGTGTGACATAGAAGTACATTGTTGTCCTTGAAAAAAGAAAACTTTTGTACAAGAGTACGTTGGGCTCATGCTTTGCTTTTCCTTTTGAGGGTACTTTACCTTAATTCATGCTGACAAATCCAACTTAGGCACGGCTAAAAGCTGCTAACCACCATACTTGTTTATCTTGCTTCAAGAACAAGCCAACACGCTAGCATGATGTTGGTACTTTTGACTTCTCCAAGCTACAAAATTCTTGACTATAAATTGAACTTCATTTGCAACTGTGAATGGGCGGTTCGAAAAAACTAAAAAGAAAAAGCTTTGAAACCTTGGTAAAAAATTCCAAGAATCCGAAACTGCAAACACAAATACAAAACCTACTATTTTTTTATTCTTGCATTCAAACTCCAACTTCCCTCAAATGTTTCTTGACCAAATCATTCATACAACTTCTAAATTTTCCAGCCTTTCATAACCCAAGTTAAAGGTTGTTCCAGCCTGCTGAGCATGTGAGGAAGCTGATCAGAATATTACAAGCAGTTAGAACCAGGCTCCCGCTCACAAGACTTTCTCCAACTGCAAGGTAAGCTTCTGCTGACTCTCATCATATCACTTAGGCATTGTTAAACTTGCATCTCCAAAATACAGTGTAGACATCCTGATTTGATGTTGTACATATTCTGAGGTTTCATGTATTTGTCTGTCTAAGTAGGGAGAACATCAGTTCAGAAGGAAACTAGGATCAGCATATACATGTTTGTTTCTGATTTACAGTCTTGAAATTTTTTATGTTTCTGAAACCATGATGGAAACTTACCATAATTTCCATGTTTGTGTTTTATGTTCTGTTGAGAAATGACTAAGTTGCAGATGTTCTGATTAGCATGAAGAAAGAGATGGAATTTATCATCATAGTTTACCTTGTAATACATGTTTATGCTTTTACTTATAATACCGGATGTACAGCCACCCCACTGGTAAAAAGCGTGCGCATAAGACATTAGTACTAAGGGTCCTGGGTTCTAATCCCAGAAGCATCTTTTTAGGTTCATTTATTGACATTTTTACCCATTCATCTGTCAGACAATGTTCCTAAATTAGAACTTTTAGACAATCTTACCCAACAACATTATCACCTCACTCTCTCAAACAGCCAGAACTTCTGATTTGCCAGTGACATTAGAACTTCTATGTTCCCAGCTACACTATAGCTTCTGAACCCCTTCAACAATCAGAACTTCTAGGTTTTCCTTTATTCCCAGCAACCTCAGAACTTGGTGCACCCAGGGCCAAAACTTCTGACCCTCTACTTTCCTACTAACATTTTCTCTCTTGTAGCGTATCAGAGTCAGAACTTCTGTTCCTTCTCGTTTCAGCAATGTGCTGATTCTGACTCCTTTTTCTCTTATTTATCTTATTTTATATTTTAATAACCAAAAACACCAAAAATATTTCATATTCACATGTTTTATTTTATTTCTTCTAGAACAAAAAGATCAAAATATTTTCTTAAGTAAACTAACTTCTTTACTTAAACAAAACAAACCCATTTTACATTTCTTGAATATTATTTCAATGTGGTTGTAATAGATAATTAGGACTTTAATTTCTTGTAATCCCCATTTGAAAATTTGTACACCCCATCCCCTTAATAATGTAATAGTGTAGGACTTTACTTTTCCACACTTTTATTGCTTTCATATATAGCTAGTAATTAGGTGTGTATGGCAAGATAAAAACAGCAAATAGACAATCCAAAAATCAAAGACTAAATGCATGCAATCAAACACACTATTCACACATGCACCCCTTAGGGTAATCTCACATGTTTCCTATCGGAAAAATAGTCATGTCCCTCGAACATGGGCGTTTTAGAAAAGACCCTCGATAAAAGATCGTAGTCCCTTGTTGACCCTCGATGTTTCCTTCGGTAAACGATCTAGTCCCTAAACGACATTGCTAAAACGTCCCATAGGTTGCCTTCTATGACTATACAAACGTCCCGCGCTCGTCCCTTCACATCCAACGACAGGGGTTCTTACCAAAACAATGGTAATATAGCAACATTTAAAGGAGGAGGAAAAGAACATTTAAGACCTTTTGAGTATGTAGATTCGCTCCTAGTTGCTCGTTTGCTCACAACAAAAACATTTTATACACCAACACACTCATTTGAAACATTTTCAAAAGACAAACACTTTGTACGCGTTCTTATAGATACGAGAGCCATTACAAAGAAGACACATTTTAAAAATCACTTTCCAAAACACATTCCACAAACACCTCTTTGAACTATTTTCGAAACAACACTTTGTACGCGTTCTTATAGAAACTAGAACCATTACAAAGACATTTTCAAAATACTTTCAAAAACCACACCACAAGCACACATTCAAATAAAAGCAAGTGATCTAGCAAGCAACTAAGAGGCCGTAGATAACTACAGATGAAAAGGGTGCTAATACCTTCCCTTTTCATAATCTACCCCCCGAACTCAAGAAAACATCTCTAAAGGTCTTTCCTGTTCTCTTCAGCCTTTCCTTATTGGATAAGAGAAAAGTCGATGGCGACTCTTGCTATCCGCAACAATTGCGATCAAACACAAAAAAACCAAGTCAGTTCTCCCACTTTATCACACCTGTCTTGCCATTTTTCTTGTTTTCTTCCTGACACGGCCCATGTCAAGCGACACGGCTGGCTGTGTCAGACTTCTAGAAGCATTTTTCTGTAGTTTTGAGTGTTTGTAACTCTTCTACTTTGATTTGTCCTGTTTTATTGTTTTGAAAATGAAAGTAAAATGATGTATGAACAAGGATATCACAATTTGAGAAAACTTACCTCTTGAAATGAAAACTATAAATGTGTATGGATGTTTCCAGGTGTAATGTGATGATTGATTGAGCTTCCTTAGACCTCCCTGAAGTTGTTCCAATCTTTACTTTATTCTGAAAGTGTTTGAATCTCTCCAACCAAGTCAACTTGCAAGATAATGTTTTTGAGTTTGGGAAGTGGAGATAATGATGTTACAGAAGTTGTTCTTGTGTTTGAACAACTTCTATATGATGTATAAGAAGTGTGTGGATAGTTTGTTTGGACAAAAATGTAAGGTTTGAGAGATTTGAAGATTTTGGGTTCTAAGCTCAAGAGTGGAGGTTTTATGGACAGTTATGGTTTTTTGGAGAGTATGAGGGGTTTTGAGAAACTTGTCTACACCACCAAAACTTCTTTTTTTTTTGGCTTGCAAATGACCTCTCTATTTATAGAGGAGGTTTGAGGGAATGAGAGAGTTTGTTTTACAAGCTGTCAAAATTCTAGTTTAGTTTAGATGAAACAACCAAGTTATTATGAAAATTGGTGTTTCAATGCATGGTACAAGCATGGTATGAAGTTGATAGAGGATTTTAGGCATGTTTCTTCTTGATTTGACATTGTGTATGTGCAGAGAAAACAATTGATAGGCTCAAGGAGTTGACAATTGCATAAAGCTTGTTTTATGTGAATGGCAATGGCGCCTTTGTGCTATAAATAGAATGATGCAATGGATAATACTTGAATCACTTGGATAATGGTTCAATCAATTGTGTAAACATCTGATTATGGATAGATTTGCAAGTCAAAAGGCATGCAAAATAAGATTATGCATCACATCATGCTAATTAGATTATGTGTTCTTCAACCAAATGTCTTGCAATTCAAGAATGGATGCCCAACTTCATTCCATTGAATCTCCTAGCTCGAGTATGATAAATTCATGCTCTTGGATATTTTGGAAAGATTGAAACATCCTCTATAACTTTCATGTTGGCCATTTTGAAAAAATCATCTTGAAACTATGTGAAAAAATGCCACAAAGTTGGGATAAAATCCTGACCAAAATGTCATGACTTCATGGGCTTATATCTTCAAATCTAAGAGTTTTTTGGACATCAACCCTTTAATACAAAGTTATAGAATTCATCAAGATCTACAACTTTCATGTTGAAAGTTTCCTTTGAATCATCATGCATCTTGGTGAAAAATTGGCATGAAGTAGTGATATTATCATGTACAAAACACTTAGAAAAATTTCTAAGTCTTGAAAAGTTTGACTTTTCAATTTGACTTTTGACTTTCTTGACTTCATGATGATCAAGCTTGATATTATTGAATGTCTTGATGAACTTTGATCTTTGAAACTTAATATTGACCAAAAAGTCAAAGTTTGACTTTTGGTGTATCAGTTGACTTTTCATCAGTTGACTGAATTTCAGCTATCAATCAATTGATCTTGAGAAATGAATTGATATAGGAGACGAATGATAAGTGAAAATTGTAGCTATTTTTGTATATATTTTTTATTGCACTTATCGACTATTTGTTGTTAATTTCAGTTGAATAAACCCGACTTTTGTGTAAATATGTATACTTAGTGTATAGTTGTATTTATGATTCATTTATGTATCATTTGATAGTTTTAATGTCTTTTTGTAGGTAATTTCGCGTATTTGGAGCATCGAGGAATAAGGTATCGAAGGCACACCTCTGGATAAACATTTTTGGAAGAAATAAAGAAAATAAGTGTTGTAGACGGGGCTAAGCGCGACCTGTTGGGGCTTAGCGTGCCCTGGGAGCTGAAGAGGAAATTTGGCAGAGGCGAGCACACTAAGCGCGATATGAGCCTGCTTAATGTGCTCTAAGGCGGTTTAGAATTTAAGTGAAGCCCGCTTAGCCGGCTAGCACACTTAGCTCGGTCTGCGGAATTTTGTTTTATAAACTTCATATTAGTTCATTTTTAGGTTATGGTTTGGGGAATTTTTTTCTCCTAACTCTATCAACCTCAAATTTTGTTAGGATTAGCTTAGATAACAACTATGGAGCTTGCATACGGATGATCTAGGGTGGATTTCTCTTCGATCAACACTGATAAACTGGTAGATCTGTGGTTCATTTCTCCTTTTCTTTGTGTATTATCTATTTGTTGGATTTGTATATGTATTTACTTTGAACTCGTGTATATTTGTCTCCATTGGCATTATATAAAACTTGATTTACAAATCTTTGTCGATTGTTTTCTTTGATTTTTGCTCTGTGCTCGGGATTTGGGTTGTTATAGACATATAGTGCTTGAAATCTAGGATGATAGTCTGTTAGTTTCTGGATTCTAGAGATAGATTTAGAGTTGACATTCACTTGGGTGTCTGTGATTAATTCCTCTATGTTAGTCGTGTCTCTCTGAGAGATTGTCGACGCGATTAACACGGTTGACTTCTGTGTTATTGAGGTGGTTGAGAGATTGCTAACGAGGTGATACAATCAGCCTCTCAATTTGGTTTAGAAATGACTTAGGTTGTGGGTGATACATGGTGATATTGAAGAGTATTGTAGGTTGAGTATAACAAGGTGATAGGTTTAAGCCCGTGAGAAGTGTGTTGTACCCCAATTTTTACCCCTAAGATCCCTTCATCACAACAAGACCACATTAGGGATTTTGGTTTTTCTCCCTATCTTTAGCTTTGCTCTTTGAGGAATCCCCAAGCACCTTGACTTGTTTTCTTTTGTGATAATGAATATTTTGCCTTGATTTCCCTTCTAATTAATAAAACGCAATGTTGGTTTGTCTTACTTGTTAATAATGTAGGTAAAGGCAATGAGGTTTAGCAAGTTGCTCCATGGGCTCATGCGTTTATTTTCATGCCCTAATCAATAAAGCTTGAGAAATTAAAACCTCACAATTGAAGTTGTTTTGGAAGAAATGGCATGGCAAGGTTTATTTTGGTTCACTACATTTCAAAGTTATCAAAATTGATTCAAAAGTACAAGGGGTTGATTGAAGAAGTTGTCGTGGTTATACAAGGTCTTGTTCCCATTGGTCACAAGTGCATATTTCTCTCAATTCTCAAGATATGGAAGTGGTTTTAGTTGCTATGAGTTCTCATTATCATCCTCAACAACTTCTATTTACAAAGCAAGAGTGTTGGTACAAGAAGGTTGTTCAAAATTGTCAAAGTTCCTCAAAGCATTTTCTTGATCTAGGAGCTAGGGTTTTGAACTTCAAAGAAGTATATCTTGCTCATCTTTTGGTATTTTTGAGTGATTACAAATACATCATTCTACTAAAAGAGTTATTAACAAATCACTTCAAAAGTTTCAAGGAGTTTTCATGTGGAAGAAACTTGATGATGAAGAAAGATTACAAGTCCTCCAGATGAACCCCCAATTTCTCATGTGTCACTTCAAATGATCATAACTTGGTCAATTTTTATCACCTTGATCCCACTATTTATCCATAATGATCTTGAAGATGTGAAATTTATTCCTACTTTTATATTCAAAATGAGAAAATAGATGGAAGTTTCCCTAAGGATGCAAAAGATTATAGGTCATTTCAAGATTTTTTGCCAACTTCAACAATTCATAACTCTCTCAATTTTTGGATATTTTGAATAGTTCAAGTTTCAAAATGTCACTCAAGAGGTCTATTTCATGCCATATTTTTTGGTCAAGAGAAAATTACAAGTGGAAGGCCATGTTTGGATGCAAAACATTATAGGTCACTTTTGAAGAGAAATTTGAAATATTTCTAAGTATGGAAAGTCAACATTTTTTCTCCAACTTTGACTCAATGCAACTTTCAGCTCAAGCATCCATTTGATTCTATTATTTTTCCAATCCAAAGCTTGTAACCTCGTCTTTCTAAAGCATCAAGAATCATGTCTTAAGACACCTTGAGCTGAAAATACCATTGTTTTGAAATTGGTAGCTTGAAACTAAAGTTTCATCACAAGTCAGATTTTGAAATCTTTATTTTGGCTTCTAATCACAATGTTTCCACGTGTTTTTGCTTCTAATCATGTTTAGCAACTTTCTAAAGGTGTTTAGCATCATGAAACACACGATTTGGCTGAGTTTTGATGTTAAACAAGTCACACTTTGTTCATGCTGCAGACCCCCCACGATTTCCCTCCAAACTTCATCATTTCACACGCTTGAGGATCCCATTCATTCTCCTATAAATAGAGGGTCATCCCCCATTCATTTCTTCAAGCTTGGATAGCCAGAATTACCCTGCCAAACTTGCTCCATAACTCAATTTTCTGTAACTTCGAAATCAGGGTTCAAGCCTTTTTCAATCCAATTTTTCTATCAATTCACCTTCCTTGATCTTCCCTGAAGCTAACCATACAATTACCTTCAAGAATCGTGCCCTATATTGCCCCATAGAAGTCGAGCTTCAGAGCTCTGCAACTCAACTTCAATAGGTAGATTTCTCCATCAATTCTTCAAAACTTTGATATCATTGTGAAGCTCTCATTGCCCTGGTTCTAGTCGCAACACTTACTTTTATCTGAAAACACATTTTGACCATGAAATTTCAAATCCCTTTTCAAAACTTTCCTTCCAATTTGCTTGAACTACAGTTTATATAAATTTGTCGCGAAGGTATGGTTGTCTTCGTCTTGAAGAGACGAAGCGAATGGCATAGGCCTGAGCTTCTGATTTTACAATTTGAGAGACCTGCAATTCACGTTGGCTGGAGGTTGAAGTTGGCCAACGTGTCATCTTCCAACCAATGAAGACGCGCCACTTTTTTTTTTTGAAATCTGATTTAATTAATGATTCAGTGTTTTATTCACTAAAGTCCATAACATGCACAGCGCGCCAGGTCCACTTGATCTGTTTACTAACGCGTTTTGACATTGATCAGATAGCCCATATTTTTTTGGTTTGTTATTTTATTTTCTGATTTTTATTTTAATTATTTTAAATTTCAAAAAATCATAGAAAAATTCATTTTTAGTCCAAAAAATCTGAAAAAATTATGAAAAATATTTTTGATTTTTCTCTTTATGATTTTTATTTTTTCACAATTTTATTTTGTATTTTGACATCTTTTATAAAATTTTCACTTTATTTGAATTGTTTTAAATGTTTAAAAATACTTTTATGCATTTTTGTTATTTTTTTTTATCATTTTTGGTTTATTTTACTCATTTCATTTAATTTTAAAAATTGTTTCTGACTTTAAAAAATTACCAAATATTTTATAAAAATATTTGAGTTCTTTTCTGATTTTTCTATGGTCTTACTTAATATTTCTTGATTAATTTGAATATAGTTGATATTTTTCTCTTTTATTTCTATTTTAAAACATTTTAAAACCTTTTTTTAATGTATATATTAAATGTGATATTATTTTGTGATTATTTTCTGGCTGATCTTGGATTGAATTTTTGATCATGAACTTTGTTAACATCATTAGATCCATGGTGTTGAGTTTAACTCCCTAAAAATGGATGAATGATTTTAATAATAGTTTGATTAAAATTTAATTCAAATGTGGTTTATATATTCTTCCCCACCCCTCTTCATCTTATCCCTTTCTTATTGCACTGAGTGTTATTGGAGCATGATCTATATATCATGTCTCAAAATAAATGGTGCATAGATTGATATTGACCAACCTCAAAATAGGTGTGACTTCTATATAAGTCCACTTACGATTGCTTAACATAGCGCTAAATTTTGTCCCGATTCGAATAAATGGTCATTCGTGGCCCAAACCTATGTTTGCAAGCCCAAGTATGTTAATTTGATCCCTTTGATCCAATAACTTTGAGATTCATTGTGTGGAGGCTTTGGTTCTACCAATCCTCTAATGGATCTACAACACTTTTGGTCAACGCGGATTACTTAAACATCGTTGATCATTAAATGGTACTTGTGAGGATTCCAAATGGATGATATACTTGACAAAAAGCAAATACAACTTGTTGTGTGGAGGCTTTGGTTCTACCAATCCTCTAATGATTTCCAAATCCAAGTTTCAAGATGGTCATCCAACTAACCACTAATTATTAATTTGTTTCACTTTATGCTTTTATTTTTTATACTTTATGTACCATCTACTTTAAGCATACATTTCATGCCATTTTTATTTTTTTGCTCACTTGAGCATTTATATCCTTGTTATCTTTACTTTGCTCACTTGAGCCTTTCTTTTCTTTTTCAAGACACCTAATAATCAACATGAACCCTAAAAATGCTTTAATGATACTTGGACTATTTGGTTATAATCCTTGGCATTGTGGAGTATTGGACTTATTGGACTTAGGATTAGAAACTTTGGCCTATGTTGGAGACCTTGTGATCTTAATGGATATTTTGTCTGGAGCTCTTGAGGTTTACCTCAAGACATTGGGCTGTTTGTTTGTTTTGTGTGCAGGTTATTGTGATTACATACTTTGGGCCCGAGCTCATACCCATTGGAGGTAAGGCTCGATAGGAATGGAAGTCTTTGGTCCCAACTCTTTGGGGTCAGATCTGTTTACCATGCCCCAAGCTCGTATGAACCTCCGGCGATACTCCTTAACATCATCCTCATAGTTGAATACAATGCTCTCAATAAGCAACTCATGGGGACCATCCCTTCGAGCATCACCAAATTTTTGCAAAGCTAGACAAGGATTGTAAGTTATACCCCCTCTGATACCAAGTAATGGGACATTAGGGTACTCCCCACAACGGTCAATAATAGCAATGTCTTCTATAGCTCGGGAACACCAAAGAATCCGTATGAGCGAGTGACATTATCCTGTGCGACCAACCCAAACCTTCTTCGTTCTTCAGTACAGACTTAGGGAGGTAAGAAATAAACCACCTCAACAGCAAAGGCATGCAGCACATAAGAGTCCCTCTTCTCTTCATCGTACGAGTATGGGGAGCGTGCAAAATATCTCCAAGCAAGGTAGGCACAGGGTTGCGAGAAAGGAAAATATTGATAGCATTCACATCTACGAAGGAGTTTAGATTAGGGAAGAGAACTAAACCGTAGATAAGAAGAGCCAAGACCTCCTCAAAAGCCTGAAAATCCAAATCATCCCAAAATAGCTGAGCCTTGTCTATCATAAACTTGACTAGAAAACCCTCGACTCCGCTTCGAGTTTCCCAATTGGATACCACATTTCAAATGCAAAGCTGAGGCAATGGCTTCTGGCTTAGGAACTTCTTCTATACCTGTGAAGGGTACCTGTTCAAGAATGGATATGCCCAATAGCTGAGAGAATTCTTCCAAGGTGGGTACCAACTGATAATCTAGAAAGGTGAAGCAGTGATGCTTGGGATCAAAGAACTGAAATAGTACGCTCATCATTTGTTCATCAAGGTTTGAAGTAACCAGGATGAGAAGTTGACCGTGTCTCTTAATGAAAGTAGAAGTTTCAGAAACTTTTGATTCTAGCTCTTTAAGTTGGGAAGGTATCTGCACAAAGCTGATTCAGATGGTATTTCTACGCACGGAAGCCATGATCTGCAAAACAGAACAAAGATAAATTCCCTTGGTCTTTGAAATGGTTAGTGTAATGAAGCATGAATTCCATGTTATGATGCAAGATGTCATGATAAACCACAGGTATAGCAAACACAAGTATTGCAAACACAGTCAAATCACATAAAGCCCTTAGGTTTAAGGCTTGCATGAGGTCAAAGGTAATACCCTCTTGAAGTTAAGTTGGTTTCAAACCTGTGCTAGAAAAAGTAACAGAGTTTTAGAGGATCTCAATATCATCGACCATCCTCCATCGGTCATGGTTTCAGCTCACGTAATCTTTTCTTGCGGTCGAAATATTTCGAGAGTATGATCTCAATGAGTGTAACATCGAGTATCAACCAGTTCTCATCTCTACACTGAGGCGGGCTATCTCGCTAATTTCTAATGGCCAAGTTGGGTAATTAAAGGTTCTAAGGTTAGTTGATGCTTCACGACACCATGCAGCGGCCCCGTATTCTCCATGTTTCTCCACAAGGGATACCGATACCAACCAAAGTGCCATACCAACATAGCTATTGTTTTAACCGTATCGGTCTATGCCATACAATTCCCTCACAGTTTATTGCTACTTACCTAAAAGGTATTCCCCAGATCCGGGTGTAGGATCTATAGTAACCCTAAACAAAACCCTCAAAAATAAAGCAAACAAAGCAATCAAGAGAAGCAGTTTTAATGACCTAGATCCTAAGGTATACCCCACTTATTATATCCCCAGCAGAGTCGCCAGTTCTGTGATATGGTGGTAGAACCGACTGTTTAATATTGGTTTGCGTTTTGCATTTTGTGTTTTCAAAATGTCACGGTAAGCAAGAGTCGCCACCGACTTTTATTTCATCCAATCAGAAAGGAAAGAAGTACAAAAAAAATCCTTTTTCGAGATATTCTGAGTACGGGGGGTAGATTATAGAAAGGGAAGGTGTTAGCACCCTTTCTATCCATGTTTTTCCATGTGCTCTTAGGTACTTGCTCATTTTTAAATTGCTTTTGTGTGTGCTTTGTTTTGAAAAGTTTTACTTCGTGATAACCCTTATATCAGTCCTCAAGGGTGTGATGAAGTTGTTTTTGAAAATTTGTTTGAAATGTGTAAGTGTGAAAAGTTTTGATTTGAGCAAGTACCTACTAGCATCTACCTACTCGAAAAAAGGATCGTTTCTATTCTTGTTTCCTTTAGACAGCGCTATCCTACTATAGAGAAATAAGTAGCACCGTCATTGGAATTTGTAAGGGTCAATTTGAAAGGGACGTACGATCACTAAAGCAATATTAGGACACCGTAGTAACAACCCTAGAGTCTTAAGATCATATTCGAGGCAACATTTACAAGGCAACATTTCTGAGGCAACATTTCTGAGGCAACTTTTCCGAGGCAACATTCGAATGGGACATTTGATCTTTTTAGAGAGGAGGGAAACCACTAAGACACCTATGCTTAATGATCGTTTACCGAAGGCAAACGAAGTGAGAGTATACCAAAGAGTGATTATGTGCGAGTGATTTGTTTCAGTTATTTAATCTTTGCACATTAGGGTTTTCTAACTGTATTAATTTGTCATGCATTCTTGCCATACAATCCTATTAGCATACATCTAGACAATTAAATATTTGCAGGAATTAAAAATGCGAGAAAATAAACCTAGCTATTACAAGGCTTCGGGGAGGGGGATTAATTACATAGCCAAAAAATCGGGGATTTAAATAGTAAATAAAACCCTAAATTAACTATTACAAACCACGAATGATTATAAAAAATATTGGGCAAATTAATCAACAAGCGCGCGGCGAAATAAATGCGAGACGATTAGGGTTTTGACCATTTGACTAATCCTACTTGCGATTGATTAAAGAAAAAAAATGTTCTTTTTTGGCATGTTTTGTTATTTGAGAAAATAATGAATAATTAAAAGAAAGTCCTAAGTTCTAATTAATGTTAATTTTGAAAATAAATTAATTAATTCTAAATAACCTATTTTTTGTGTTTTTTGTTTAAAAAGAAAATAATTGAATCAAGAACTTGAACCAAATTTTTCTAATTGGTTTTAATTATAAAAACAAGTTAAAATTTCCCTAAATTAAATTAAACTAAATTAAATTAAATTTGATAAAAAAAAACCTAGTTCTAATTTTTTTGTGAATTTCTTGATTTCGTGATTTTATAAAAAAAATGATTAATTTTGTTAATTAAATAATTAAAGAAAATAATAAAAGAATTAAAAAATAAGAAGAAATAAAAAAAAGTGAAGAGATGGGCCTGTGTGTTAGCAATTCTGGGGGTTGGAAGTTGAATTTTCTAGGCCCAAAATGCTCCAAGGCCTGGTCAACCTTTGAATCTGGCACAATGTTGTCTTTGTAGAATACCATAGATCTTCATTGTTGGCACGTTGGATTTGGCTAGCTAGGCATCCAGTGGCCAGAAGTTAAAGGTGTATGGAAGGCGTTTGATGGTGTACGACATTGGATCTTCCTGAAACAATCAAGAAAATAATAAAATGCACACGCCTGGGATCGAACCCAGGACGTGTGCATCAAAGGCCTTCCCCCCAACCATCTGAGCTAGCGTGTTAACTTGTAAGTATAATAAAAACAAAACATAATATTCAAAACAAGATAGTGGGGTCAGCCAAACGCGCGAAATTTCAAACGGGCCAGTCCCATGTTGACACGCCATCAACTTCTTCACTGATTCCGTCATTTTTTAAAGAAGACTTTTACCTACAGACGCTTACTGTAGGTACAAACTTGTTCATCTCCAAAATTACACACGAGTAATATAAATTAAAGGTACTGGTACCAATCAACTCGTCTCATCCTCACGAGCATCATGGTACCAGAATCAAGTCCAAATATTGCCTATACTGAAAACCCCTAAACAAGAACATAAAACCCTAACAATGGCATATTATGATTCCTGCACTACAAATGCAATTAAGTGGTACCAATAGCTTGCAAACACGATGATGAACAAGAATACATAATTAAAACATGCTTATGATGAGTAAATCAGTGAAATCAAAATCAAGTTTTTAGGCAAACTGTGGTGCCTGTAGGGTGCGATTCTAGGCGTTTCAAGACCTGGGAGTGATTGGAATAGCTTCCTGGGATGTCTAGAAAGCGATTGAGATCACTAGGATGGCTTGAGATGGCCTGTAGAATGAAAACCGATTCACACTTTTGCCAACTTTTTTCAGTTTTGTTCCAAGCTTCTCACGACCTCTAACCCTTGTTTTTTGATATTGAAAGCTTCATTATATAACCTAAAATGAATTAGGTTAACAAATTTGGATCCAATCTTGAGAATTCATGAATGAAATATTTGATTTTTAAGCCATATGATATCTTTCTATTTTCATGCCAATCATGCCCTTTTTGTACCAATTGCCCTTGATTCGATTTGATCATGTAAGCTCAGTATATCTTGATTGCCAATCTGTAAAAAAAACAAATCAAATCATATCTTTGATAATTTTCATCATTTATTTGATTTAATTCACTTTTTAATTAATAAAAAATCAAAATAAATTGAAAAATGAAGCACAATATGGGTGAGTGAGCATTTGAGTCGTGGACCACATTATAATTGAGGTGCAAGCATAAAAATTTGGGCCTATTTAGAAAAAAATGCAAATTTGAGCACATTTGACTTTTGATCGGGTCCCGGTCTTACAGTATTGTGGACTGCTGTCTGGGGATAAGAGAGGAAGAACCCGAATAGTAAGGTTATGAGAAGGAACCAGGATAGTAGGGTTACTTCGAGATGAAAGCCGGGATAGTAGCGCTTGAGAAGAAACCTGGATAGTAGGGTTACTTTTATATGAAAGCCTGGATAGTAGGGCTTGAGAAGGAACCTGGATAATAGGGTTACTTCGATATGAAAGCCTAGATAGTAGGGCTTGAGAAGGAACCTGGTTAGTAGGGTTACTTCGATATGAAAGCCTGGAAAGTAGGATTGTAAGAAGGAACCTGAATAGTAGGGTTACTTTGATATGAAAGCTGGGATAGTAGGGCTGTGAGAAGGAACCTGGATAGTAGGGTTACTTCGACATGAAAGTCGGGATAGTAGGGCTGTGAGAAGGAACCTGGATAGTAGGGTTACTTCGGGATGAAATCCTGGATAGTAGGGCTGTGAGAAGGAACCTGGATAGTAGGGTTACTTCGACATGAAAGTCGGGATAGTAGGGTTGTGAGAAGGAACCTAGATAGTAGGGTTACTTCGATATGAAAGCCTGGATAGTAGGGCTGTGAGAAGGAACCTGGATAGTAGGGCTACTTCGATATGAAAGTCGGGATAGTAGGGTTGTGAGAAGGAACCTGG
Organism: Vicia faba; assembly: GCA_948472305.1. Taxonomy (NCBI): domain Eukaryota; kingdom Viridiplantae; phylum Streptophyta; class Magnoliopsida; order Fabales; family Fabaceae; genus Vicia; species Vicia faba. The sequence goes on from OX451738.1 coordinate 1,522,160,119, forward strand.
ATAAAAGGGTTACTTCGACATGAAAGCCGGGATAGTAGGGCTGTGAGAAGGAACCTGGATAGTAGGGTTACTTCGATATGAAAGCCTGGATAGTAGGGCTGTGAGAAGGAACCTAGATAATAGGGTTACTTCGTTATGAAAGCCTAGATAGTAGGGCTGTGAGAAGGAACCTGGATAGTAGGGCTACTTCAATATGAAAGTCGGGATAGTAGGGCTGTGAGAAGGAACCTGGATAATAGGGTTACTTTGACATGAAAGTCGGGATAGTAGGGCTGTAAGAAGGAACCTGGATAGTAGGGTTACTTTGATATGAAAGCCGAGATAGTAGGGTTGTGAGAAGGAACCTGGATAGTAGGGTTACTTCGACATGAAAGTCGGGATAGTAGGGATGTGAGAAGGAACCTGGATAGTAGGGTTACTTCGATATGAAATCTTGGATAGTAGGGCTTGGGAAGGAACCTGGGTCGTAGGGTTACTTCGATATGAAAGTCGGGATAGTAGGGATGTGAGAAGAAACTGGGGTCGTAGGGTTACCTCGATATGAGTTTGGGTAAAATTGCAGAGGGAACTTAGGTAAGGTTGCTTTGTGGCGCCGATGATTACTCTGTTTAGCTTCGAGTGTTGATCATGGACCTACTGGAAATTATTGATAATAATTGTCTTTCTTGAAAGAAATACAAGGTTAGTTATGTGTGATGCATGAGATGCATTGTGATGAGGTTCTCAAGATAACTGAGATTATGTTATATGTAATGTATGCACATGTCATGATGTATGAACATGAAATGCTGACGTAAAATCTGAGTCCGGGAAAATAAATCCCTGACTGCTGTTTGGAGAGTATGAGAAATAGTATTCTTGACTGCTTGTAAAGAACCATAGTTCCTCTACTTCTGTTGGGGATGGTGAACAAGGATGACTATGTTGATGATTTGCCCCTCGTTTACGGATATTCTGCCGAGGAGAGACTCTATTTGAGAACAACTCTGCGAGAGAATAACTCTGTTGGAGAGGAGATACTTTGTTGATAGATCTGCTGATTTGGGAGAAATAAACTCAGCTGGGGATGAATTTCCGTTGCTGGTGGTAATGACTTCTGTTGGAGATTGAATTTCTGCTTGTGACAAAAATAAACTCTGCTTGGGGAAAAAATTACTGACTCGCTCGCGATTGTGATCCTCAGCTGGGGAGAGTTACGTCCTATTCGGGAAAGCTAACATCATTGTCCTTAGATACTTTTTACTCTATAGGGAGTGTATGTACCACCACTTTGGCTTTTTATTTTAAAACCTTTCTCAAAAGATTAGACTCTTGTCAATCCTTGTAGTGATGCAATTAACTATACTTCTACAATATGCAGTGAAGTGAGATATTTTCCACTGTGGTGTTGAGTTAGGCATTGATGATTTTAAAATCCAAGCCATATTCTCCACTTTGAGATGATGCAAATTCTCCTTTCTCATGATTGTGGGTAGTAAGTATGTTTTCCACACAGACAATGACGATGATGTCTTATCTCATAAAATTAACCTACACATTTGTGTTTTAAATTTTTAAAAGGTGAACTACGTGTAACCTGATCCCCTATTGCATGAAAGGTGGTACGTAGGCACTAAAGGTTCGCAACCGCGGCAGGTGCAAAAATCATAAAAAAAACATACTTCTTTTCTCACCTCCACCATCTATTTTTGATACAACATTTTCATAGCCAAAATATACAGATTTTTACAAAGAGGTTCCTGCGGAGTACCGTAGATGTTTAGGGTGCTAATACCTTCCCTTTGTATAACCAACCCCCTTACCTTGAACCTTTCTCCCCTCTTGGGTTATTCGCTCTTTTCACATTCCTTTGAAAACAACAAAGTACGGTGGCGATTTTGATTTTGATTTGTACAAGTCAAGTCAATCCAATGGCTTAGTCTTAAACATTTCTACCGCTACAGAAAAAAATGGCGAGTTCACTGGGGAAAGATTGACCTCTTGCTGGTCCATCCCTAAGTGGGTTGAGCCTATCTTTGTTTATATTTGTATATGTGCTATTGTTGTTTATGTGTTATATGTTGTATAAATGTTTGTCTGGATTTTTCAGGTTTTCAGGGTGCTTGGTGATTACTTATAAGTCTTATACCCGGACATGGGAAAACTTTAAGATAGGACGGGAGGTATAATCATGTTAACTTTAAAGGAGTAATCCCAAAAAAGGAGGCATGAGATCCCCCACTCAGTGGAGGCCCCTTTGACTGTAGTGTCGTTTACCGAGTAATTGGAAAGACGTACTGCTTTCGACCTGGGAGCCTGCTGAAGCTGAGGACCGTAGAATACCTAACCCATCTTGGCCTTTTAGGTGTAGTGCGGAAGCTATGACGGAGTAATTCGGAAATAGTTGTCACGCGATACTACGCTCAGACGAGTTTTTCTTGAGAATATTACTAATTACCGAGTTAATCGGGAAGTTGGTAATATCCAAAGGAAGGATATAGACTCTGGGAACCTTTAGAACCTCGTTCAGCAGGTGATATCTTTTAGACCATACCTTATGGGTAGTACCTTCGACCTCATGCTCGTGACGTTGAACCTATGAACCCTATGTTTGTGATCTTGTGTGTGATTGTTGCATCATGCATCCATGCACTCATCAGCATATTTTGGAGATATTTCGTTTCAAGGGACTTGAAAGTTGACCATTTGTAAATATCTCAGGTACCTTTTGATCATGGATTCTGGAAAAAGAAAGACCGGAAAATACAGTTTCAAAGATCCCAAGATAGATGAGTTGATCAGTCTAATTCTCGAGATTGAGTGTTTTGTAGATTTTCGGAAGAAGTATGGATCCATCATTCCTCTCATGAAGCTTAGGATGAAGGAGGGTATTCTCTCGACCTTGGTCTAGTTCTATGATCCAATGTATCATTGCTTTAATTTCCTTGATTACCAGTTGATGCCTACACTGGAGGAGTATTTTTATCTGTTGGATTTGCCTATTACCGATCGTGTTCCTTTCACTGGTTTGGAGGGTGAACCAAAATCACGTGAGATTGCTGCTTTGATTCATCCGGCGAAGTCTGAGGTTGAAGCCCATATGACTACTAAAGGAGGGATTAGAGGATTACCAGCTCAGTTCTTATTGGAGAAAGCTCGTTACTTTGCCAGGATGAAGAGTACAATCGCTTTTGAGGCCATCTTTGCTCTACTTCCTTACGGGTTGTTCTTATTTACTAATGTGGACAAGTTTGTTAACATTAATGCTATCAGGATCTTCATGATTGGAAACCCAGTTCCTACATTGTTGGGAGATGATTATTACTCTATTCATCTTCGGAATTCTTATCATGGGGGGATGATTATCTGTTGCACGCCTCTGTTGTACTGGTGGTTTATCTTTCATCTGCCTCAGTCTGATGCTTTTTTGGATGTCAGGAAGGAACCTCGTTGGGCTCCTAAGGTCATGGCACTTACTCACTTCGATATTGATTGGTATCATCGAGCTTACCAGGATATAGATATTGTTGACAGTTGTGGTAATTTCCCTAATGTACCTCTCTTTGGTACAAAGGGAGGAATTAACTACAACCATGTTCTTGCACGACGACAGCTTGGTTATCCGATGAGGGATAAACCAAATAGTATTCATTTAAGTAGTTTCTTTCTGAAGGAGGGATAAGACCATAGGGAAGCTAGGGAGCAGATTGCAAAGGCCTGGCGTCATGTTCATAATAAGAGTAGGAAAGATTTGGGACCGAGAGGGGTTGTTTCTTTGGAGCCATATCTTCAGTGAGTCCAAACGAGAGCTATTTAGTTGAAGATGTCGTATTCCCGGGAAACACCTATGCCTGATTTGTTTGGGAAGACCATTCCTCCCATATTGGATGATGTGGAAGAGCTACAACTTGCTTTAGTCAGGATGCAGCAGGAAAAGGATGCTTGGAAGAATAAGTGCCAAACTTTAGAGATTTCCTATAGAGCAGATTTGAAGGAGAAAGACGACTTGATTGAGATTCTTGAGAGTCGGGCTATAGAGACGATGGAGAGGCAAGGGGATTTATTTTTTCCTAAGCCTCACTCGGATGCTAGTTTCTCATTTCCTTATTCAGGTGATTGGAAGGAGGTTGCCACCAGATATGTGGAAGAAAACCAGAGGTTGAAGGCTTTGATTCCAAGCTTACAGGGAAGCGCCAGCGTATAGAGTGATCTCCATCAACTTTGCTTCTTAGGGTTTTAGACTTTACTTTCATCTTATACTTGGGATTATTGAAACTTGTAATCCATTTTAAAGTTATTATAATAAAATTTTCCAGTATTTCAAATGTGTTATTACTTTGATATTTTCAATGTGTCCATAAATCTTTAAGTCCCTTGAAATATTAATAATAAAAGTAAATCATGTGCATTGCACATCATGCATCATAGTGCATATATTTCTTACATTTGTTATGCATATCCAGATGTCTTACCAAGCTTCTTTACTTCAACAGCAAGCTATCTCACCACTACAACACTCGAGCTAATTGTAGAAGGAATATGGACAACTTAGAATAAGAGAATCGCGAGCTGTGCGAGGAAGTTTCTGCTTTGAAGGTTGGCATGGCCAATCTTACTACTTTGATGAAATCTCTGGTGGCTACTCAGAATCAGCCGTCGAGTGTTCAACCTCAACCAACAAGGGTTACTACTGAAGCTCCGACTGTTCCTGTGTCTGCTACTCCATCTGTTGTTCAGAATCGCATGCCTCAAGGTTATCCATGGGGAATGCTAGAGAACTTTACGCCTGAAATTTTCAATCTTGGTCCTCAAGAAGCTCTAGTTATTCAGACTACTGTTACTCCTGCACCTCATGTGGTGCATGTTGCTCATGCTGCACCTCCTTCGGTGAATATGGTTCCATTTGTTAATGATGATATGTGTCGTCCTTTTCCTCCACCAAGTGAAGACTTGGGTCTTTATGACAAAATGGGTGATTTTCAAGAGCAGTTTGACAAGATGCAGCGGGAGATGAAGGCCCTCAGGGGAAAGGAATTGTTCAGGCAGAATGTGAATGATTTTTGCTTGGTCCCGAATATTAAGATACCTGTAAAGTTTAAGGTCCTGGAATTCAAGAAGTACAAGGGCAACACTTGCCCTCGTGCTCATCTTGTGATGTATGTAGGGAGAATGTCTACCCATACTGATGATCAGCGTCTGCTGATTCACTTTTTTCAAGATAGTTTGACTGGTGCTGCACTGAAGTGGTATATGAGTTTGGATAATGTCAATATCCATACTTTCAATGACTTGGGAGAAGCATTTATCAGACAATATAAATACAACTTGGACATGGCGCCTGACCGTGATCAACTCAGGGCCATGGTCCAAAAAGACAGGGAATCATTCAAAGAATATGCATAGAGATGGCGTGAGGTAGCCGCCCAAGTGATTCCTCCCATGGAAGAGAAGGAGATGACTAAGATTTTATTGAAGACTCTGGGTACTTTCTACTATGAGAGGATGGTAGCAAGTGCGCCAAGTGACTTTACTGAAATGGTAGGCATGGATATCCGCTTAGAAGAGGCTGTAAGAGAGGGCCGTTGAACAAAAAGTGAAAGTTCTGGAAATACGAAGAAGCCATCCTATGGATTTTCCAAAAAGAAGGAAGGAGATACAAATGTTTTTATTCAAGAGAGGAGGGTTAATCCTCCTAGAAGAAATTATCAGCGTCATCAACAAGTCTCCTCAGTTACTCCAGTTGTTGATGTAGCTCCAACCATCGTTGCTTATCAGAGACCATCCCAACATGGGAATCAAGGGTATAATCATAGAAGGGAGAGTTATGACCATATCCCTATGAGTTATACAAAGTTACTACCAGTGTTAATTCAGAAGAAGTTGGTTCAGACCCGACCACCTCCCTCCATACCATCATCGTTGCCTTGATACTACAAAGCAGACCAAACATGTGCTTTTCATCAGGGAGCACCAGGGCATAATGTTGAGAACTGCTATCCTTTGAAGACTGAAGTACAGAAATTGGTAAAGTCCAGTATTCTATCTTTCAAAGATGTGGACCCTAATGTGAAAGACAATCCTCTGCCAAAGCATGGAGGAGCAAATGTTGTGAATATGGTGGCCGGTTGTCCAGGCGACTTCCAGATTTTTAATGTTAATCTGGTTAGGGGAGATTTGGTGAAAATGCATGCAGACCTATGTGAATTTAGCTACTATACACATGACCATACCGGTTGTGCTATTTGCAGTACATACATACAGGGTTGCAACAAGATAAAGGTTAATTTGCAAGAGATGATGGATGGGGGCCTCATCCACATAATCAGGCCTAAGGAAGAGTATGAAGAAGAGGTAAACACGGTTTCTGGATGTCCTGGAGAGTTCATAATTTTTGATGTGGAGTATATGAATGAGGACCTTGTGCAGTTGCACGCTACTTTCTGCCACATGGCTGGTCAGGTAGAACATCAGTATGGATCTTGCCAAATTTTCTACCGGGACTCCCGAGGATGTTAAATTGTGAGAAAAGGTGTTCAGTTGTTGTTAGACAATGGAACCATCAAGGTTATAGGTCAAAGGAATAATTACCACGAAGTTGATGTGATTGAGGTCTTTTTGGTTGAAGAAGAGTCGGATGATGAGTATGCCTCTGCAGATGAGTATTTCTCCTCAAATGATGATTTATTTTCCAGAGATAACTCCATAATGACTGATTGTGTTGAAGAAGGGCTAAACATTATTGTGCCTTGTTTTGGTGCACCTGCCCATTTTGAAGTTGAGTATCATAGCAAGCCAACTATTACTCCATTGGTGATTAGTTTGTCGTGTCTTGTCCCCTATAAGTCAGATAAGGTTGTACCCTACAAATATAATGCTACAATTTTAGAGGATAGTGTGGAAGTTCCCTTCCAGCCAATGCCTAATGTTGGAAATATTGCTGAGACTAGCAGAATAACCCACAACGGTCGTGTATTTGCACCAGTTGTTCATGGAGATGTTAGCACTGGAAAGAAAATTATTGAAGATGTTGAACCCAAGAAGGAAGTGGGTGAATCTAGTGGAGCTACGCTAGAAAAATAGGTGGATGGTATTTTGAAGATAATCAAGATGAGCGACTACAAAATTGTAGATCAGCTACTGTAGACTCCTTCAAAAATATCTATCTTGGCTTTATTGAAGAACTCCTCTGCTCACAGAGAATCTTTGATGAGGGTATTGGACCAAACTTTCATGGAAAGTGATATGCCTGTTGACCAATTCAACAGTGTAGTAGGGAACATTACGCCATGTAATAACCTAAGTTTCTGCGATGATGAATTGCCTGATGAAGGAAGGAATCACAACCTGGCCTCCACATCTCTATGAACTGTAAGAATGATTCACTATCCAATGTACTGATAGATAATGGATCTACATTAAACATTATACCGAGGAGAACACTTATGAAGTTGAAATATCAAGGAACGCCCATGCACCCAAGTGGCATTATTGTGAAAGCGTTTGATGGATCAAGGAAATCTGTTATTGGTGAAATGGACTTGCCTATTCATATAGGCCCACATTTGTTTCAGATTACTTCCCAGATCATGGATATTGTACCCGCTTATAGGTTCTTGTTGGGACGACCATGGATACATGAGCCGGGGGTTGTCACTTCGAATTTACACCAGAAGTTGAAGTTTGTACGTGAAGGAAAAGTGGTAATTATAAATGGAGAACAAGCATTATTAATATCTCATTTGTCCTCTTTCAGCATTGTAGAGGCGGATGAAGCTGCTGTTGGAACCCAGTTCCAAGCTTTATCCATTGATAACATAAGAGGATATGAGAATCTACGGTTTCGCTTAAGGATGGGCAGCAGGTTATGCGTAATGGCCATAGTGAAGTTTGGGGACAGATTGTGGTCCACCTTGAAATAAGAATAGAGCTGGCTTGGGGTTCTCTGTGAAGAATGATGGGGGTAAGAGCATGAAGCTGAAGTCTTCTACAGGCAAGTATCAGGACATCTTCCATAGCATGGGTTATCTTCATCCAACTGTTTTCGGGATTAATGCCATTGTGGAAGATGAAATAGATCCAGAAATGCCAAATTATATGACGCACAGAGTTAGGGTTCAAAATTAGATCACCATTGATGTTCCCTCTTGCATACATGTTTCAAAGTAATTTGTTTTGTTAATCATTTTGAAAAGCTTTCATTCTGCCCAAGGTGAAAGTATTAATATTGTATGGGCTTATCTGTTTGTTGTGACTTTTAAAATCAATAATAAAAGTTGTCTTTGTTTCCCAAACTGTGTTTTTATTTTTTGCTTTTTCTTGGAAAATGGTAATCAGAAAAAACCTTTCAAAATAAATAATAACTGAAAATCAATCTGCATGATCACTTGTTATATATGTCAGTTTCTAAAAGCAATCATAAATCATATGTGCAGATTAATTAAAAAACCCGTTGAATACAATGACCCTGTACCCTCTCCAAACTTTGAGTGTCCTGTGTATGGGGCCGAAGAAGAAGACTATGATGATATTCCAGAAGAGGTCTCACGATTGCTTGAGCGCGAGGAGAATTCCATTCATCCATATAATGAGCCATTGGAAGTAATCAATTTGGGTTCAGAAGAAGATTTGAAATAAGTCAAGATCGGAGCATTGCTGCATCCTGATGTGAAGAGCAGGTTGATTGAGTTGTTGAAAAAGTATGTGGACATTTTTTCTTGTTCCTACCAAGATATGCCTGGTCTAGATACGGATATTGTAGAACACCACTTACCGCTGAAGCCAGAGTGCTTGCTAATCAAACAGAAGTTGCAAAGAAATCACCCAGATATGGCAGTAAAGATCAAAGAAGAAGTTCTAAAGCAGATTAATGCTGATTTTCTTGTAACATCATTGTACCCTTAATGAATTGCCAATATTGTCCCAGTACCGAAGAAAGACAGAAAAGTTCACATGTGCGTAGGTTACAGAGATCTAAATAAAGCTAGTCCAAAAGATGACTTTCCATTGCCACACATTGATATGTTAGTGGATAGCACAGCAAAATTCAAGGTTTTCTCGTTCATGGACAGATTTTCCAGGTATAATCAAATAAGAATGGCTCATGAGGACATGGAAAAAAATGTTTATCACACCCTGGGGAACATTCTGTTACAGAGTGATGCCCTTCTGGTTGAAGAACGCTAGTGCAACGTACCAGAGGGCCATGATCTGATGCACAAGGAAATTGAGGTATATGTTAATGATATGATTGCTAAATCCCAGACTGAAGAAGGGTATGTAGAAGATTTGTTAAATTTGTTTCAGCGTTTGAGGAAGTATCGTCTCCGCTTAAATCCAAATAAATGTACCTTCGGTGTTTGATCATGGAAATTATTGGGTTTCGTTGTTAGCCAGAAAGGAATTGAAGTTGACCCTGATAAAGTCAAAGAAATTCAAGAAATGCCAGTGCCGAGAACTGAAAGGTAAGTCAGAGGGTTCCTAGGGTGTTTGAATTGTATTTCCAGATTCATTTCCCACATGACTGCAACGTGTGAACCGATCTTTAAGTTGTTAAAGAAAAATCAATGTTGTGTGTGGAAAGATGACTTCCAAAGGGCATTTGAAAGTATTAAAGAATATTTTCTTGAACCTCCTATCTTGCTCCCTCATGTTGAAGGAAGACCATTGATTATGTATCTGACAGTGTTAGATAATTCCATGGGTTGTATTTTGGGACAACAAGATGAAACAGGGAAGAAAGAGTATGCCATTTATTATCTCAGTAAAAAGTTAACTGATTGTGAGTCACGGTATTCTATCCTAGAATAGACATGTTGTACTCTGGCCTGAGCTGCAAAATGATTGCGGCAGTATATGTTGAATCACACTACTTGGTTGATCTCCAAAATGGATCCAATCAAGTACATTTTTGAAAAGCTGTTCTTACCGGGAGAATTGCCCGCTGGAAGATGTTGTTATCTGAATATGACATCGAATACCGCACTTAAAAATCTATTAAAAGCAGCATGTTGGAAAATTATCTTACTCACCAGCCAGTCGATGATTATCAGTTTGTGAAGTATGATTTCTCTGATGAGGATGTGGTATTTTTGAAAGTGAAAGATTTTGATAAACCATTGCCTGAGGAAGGTCCTGATCCTGAATCTAGATGGAATATGATATTTGATGGAGTTTTGAATTCTTATGGTAAAGTAATTGGTGTTTTGATTGTCACTCCACATGGATCGCACATTCCTTTCACTGTAAGGTTGACGTTTGATTGTACTAATAATATGGCAGAATATGAGGCTTGCATCATGGGTCTCGAGGAAGCTATTGATCTCAGAATTAAAATTCTAGATGTGTATGGAGATTCACCTTTGGTAATAAATCAGATTAAAGGAGAGTGGGATACTCGTCACCCTGGCTTGATCCCTTACAAAGATTATGCTAGAAGATTGTTACCCTTCTTTAATAAAGTGAATTCCATCACATCTCTAGAGATGAAAATCAAATGGCGGATGCTCTGGAAACTCTGGCTTCTATGTATCAAGTAAATACTTGGAATGATATACCTCGAATTATAGTTCGGTGACTGGATATGCCCATTCATGTGTTTACAACAGAGGAGGTAGAAGATGAGAAACCTTGGTATTATGATATCAAACATTTTCTTCAGACTCAGGAATAACCGATTGGTGCTTCAAATAAAGATAGAAAGACATTGAGAAGATTGGCAGGCAATTTATTTCTCAGTGAAAATATGTTATACAAGAGAAATTATGACACGGTCCTACTCATATGCGTGGATAGACACGAAGAAGACATGTTGATGCATGAGATTCATGAAGGTTCATTTAGAACTCATTCCAATGGACATTCGATGGCTAAAAAGATGTTAAGGGCAGGTTACTATTGGCTGACAATGGAATCTGATTGTTACAAATTTGTAAAGAAGTGTCATAAATTCCAGATTTATGCGGATAAGGTTCATGTGCCTCTGACACTTCTCAATGTGATCTCTTCCCCATGTCCTTTCTCTATGTGGGGTATTGACATGATTGGAATAATAGAACCCAAAGCTTCGAATGGACACCATTTTATTTTGGTAGCAATTGATTACTTTACCAAATGGGTGCAAGAAGCTTCATATGCTAATGTTAATAAGCAGGTGGTTGTGTGTTGCATTAAGAATAATCTTATATGTCGGTATGGTGTGCCGAGCAGAATTATCATCGACAATGGCTCGAATCTGAACAACAAGATGATGACATAAATTTGTGAGGAATTCAAGATTGTCCATCACAACTCATCTACGTATAGGCCGAAGATGAATTGGGTTGTTGAAGCTGCTAATAATAATATCAAGAAGATCATCTAGAAGATGGTTGTTACTTATAAAGATTGGCATGAAATGCTCCCTTTTACTTTGCATGGATATCAGACATATGTCCGCACTTCAACAGGAGCAACCATGTTCTCCCTTGTGTATGGAATGGAAGCGATACTCCCAATAGAGGTTGAGATTCCCTCTTTGTGGGTGATAATGGAAACCAAGTTGTCAGAGGCTGAATGGGTCCAGAATAGGTTTGACCAATTGAATTTGATCGAAGAAAAGAGAATGACAACTTTGTGTCATGGGCAGTTATATCAGAAGAGAATGAAGAAAGCTTTTGATAAGAAGGTCAAATCTCGTGAATTTAGAGAAGGCGACCTCGTGCTCAGGAAGATCATGTCTTTTAGCGCTAATTCTAGGGGCAAGTGGATTCCCAATTTGAAGGCCCATATGTTGTCAAGAAAGACTTCTCTGGCGGCGCATTAATTCTTGAAACTATGGATGGCGAGTAGTTCCCATGTCCCATGAACGTTGATGCAGTCAAGAAATACTTCGCCTGAAGAAATAAAAGAATAGCTCGCTAAGTTGAAAATGGGAAAGGACGGCTTAGGCAAAAAGTAAAGTCTCGGTAGGCCGAAAACCCGAAAGGGTGGTCTAGGCAAAAATTAGAGACATAAATAGAATAAAATTTCCCGCTAAGTTGAAAACCCGCAAGGGAAGCTTAGGCAAAAGTTAGGGACTTTCTTGTAAAGTAACTACATCAGACAAGACTTGATCATTGAAGCAACAATCTTCTTGGATCCTCACCATACTTCAACGGAAGCTGCTGCTCAGGATTTCAAAAGTTGTTAGAGGGGATAGTCGTCATTGTATATCAATGTATCTTTTCCATTATATATTACCATTTTCCAAACTTCGTAATCATCCATGGAGTCTCACCATTCGCAGACTACCATTCTATCAATAAAATTTGAGCTTTTACCCAATTCTTTGTATTTCTTATTTTATTTAGCTTGCAAAGACTCCATTTATTATTAATAATAATTTTCAAAGCGAAATGATTAAATAACAAAATTGTTTTTCAAAACGAATTTACAATTTAATTTTACTTTAGATTTTGTGATTCAAGAGGAAAACAAAAGTGGTGATCCCAGGAATGGATGAACTCCAGTAGTTTTGAGAGGTTTTGTTTCCCCCAGAAAGGTTTTCTTAGGACATTTTTGTTGTATTGGGTTTGTGACTCCAGTGTCCCCAATCAAGTCTTGGTTCATTTTTTTTTTCATTTTTGAGTTTGCATGATATGAAGACTCAATTCAAGATTCTCCAGTGAAGGCTTTGCTCATTTGATAGAAGTCATTTCTCTCCAGAGAAGTTGGTGCAATAATTACTCTCGAAGAACACGTATCTACGGTTTCCCTAGTGAAGAACGTATATTGGTTTCCCCTTGATAATGTGGTGTTGACCTCCCCAATGAAGTCAGCACGAAGTCCCCAGTAGATGCCTCGATGATGAAGCATTATCTCCCTTAGTGAAGTCTGTATGTTTTTCTCCTTTAAAGTTGGCCTGAATTCCCTAGTGAATGTTTTGATGATTTGGTTTCCATCTGCCTTATTCGAAATCAGTTTTGAAATCCCCAGTAGAAGTGCTACACTTGAAAACATTTATTTCCCCGTTGAAGTCTGAGTGCTACTCCTTGGTGAAGCTTGGAGAAGGATGTTATATCCCTGTGTCTGTATTGTTTTGGCGCTATATTTTGTTTCTCCCCAGTAAAGTTAAGCCATGCAGTAGGACTTTGTTTCCTCAGTTGGTGCTTATTTTTATTTTGGGATGATCGTCTTGGATGTGATTTGGCCGAGTATTGTGTGCGCTCGAGTTGGTTTTGTTTGTTTATCCCCAGTATTATATGTCTGTTTTGTCAGCATATACATAATAACACTCATACATTCATACATACATCACACATAGTTAAATTTAGAAAATCATTGCTCATTCACATTTGTTAATATTTTGTTGACATATTACCCTGTTTTGCAGAGTTGTGTTATCCTCTCCCCAATAGAGTGTCATCCATAAGCAAAAAGTGTATATTCTTTCAATTTCCCCACTGAGTTATTCCTCGTGGAAGATTTTTGCTTTAGCCTTCCTACACATCTCTTTGTCTGGATGATTTGGGTTTCCCTCTTGAGTTTATTTCTCAAAGAATGTATTTTGGTAGACCGTTTTACTCCAATTTATTTCTAGTTTGAATCTTTGTTTCCCTTCAATATTATTACTTTGGATTTCTGCAAGCTTCGAGTTTTGGTTTGAGAATATGCATTTATTTTGCACGAGAAGATTTTATCTCCTCAGCAGGAATATAGTGGCATTTCCCCAGGAAGTCATATCTCTTCCACCAGGAAGCCATATTGTTTTCCCCAGGGAGTTATTTCACAATCCTTCCTATAGCAGCAAGTAGCAAGCCTCTTTATTTGAGAAACTTATACTTCCCCGTAAATGTCGACGTTACTTTTTTTGTCTATCTTCTCTATGATTGGATAGTTTGCAGTTCGTTGTCAAATTACTCCAGTGGGTGGCCATTTGTTCAATATCGTAGAGTCAGTTCGTTAAGAAATCTTTTTAAGTGGTAGTCTCTTTATTTGAGACAACTTATACATTACCCTTTCCAGGCAGAATGCCTTGGTTAAAGAAGAAGTTGAGACCCGTTCTAGGTGAAACGCCAGAATTTTGGAGATGATTGTTATCTTTTTGCTACCCTCAGTGAACGTTGGTAGTTCATCGTTAGTAAACGTCGGTGCTATGATATATTCTCTTTCTACCTTCAGTGAAAGTTGGTAGGTCACCTTCAGTGAATGTTGGTGATTATTATCTTTTTGCTACCCTCAGTGAACGTTGGTAGTTCGTCGTCAGTGAGCGACGGTGCTATGATATATTCTCTTTCTACCTTCAGTGAAAGTTGGTAGGTCACCTTCAGTGAATGTTGGTGATTGTTATCTTTTTTCTACCCTCAGTGAATGTTGGTAGTTCATCGTCAGTGAGCGGTGGTGCTATGATATATTCTCTTTCCACCTTCAGTGAACGTTGGTGATTGTTATCTTTTTGCTACCCCCAGTGAACGTTGGTAGTTCATCGTCAGTGAACGGAAGTGCTATGATATATTCTCTTTCTACCTTCAGTGAAAGTTAGTAGGTCATCGGCAGTGAACTTCGATGATTGTTATCTTTTTGCTACCTTCAGTGAATATTGGTAGTTCATCATCAGTGAACGGAGGTGCTATGATATTTTCTCTCTACCTTCAGTGCAAGTTGGTAGGTCATCGACAGTGAATGTTGATGATTGTTATCTTTTTGCTACCCTCAGTGAACATTGGTAGTTCATCGTTAGTGAACAGAGATGCTTTGATATATTCTCTCTCTACCTTCAGTGAAAGTTGGTAGGTCACCTTCAGTGAAAGTTGGTGATTGTTATCTTTTTGCTACCCTCAGTGAACGTTGGTAGTTCATCTACAGTGAACGCCGGTGCTATGATATTTTCTCTCTACCTTCAGTGAAAGTTGGTAGTTCATCTTCAGTGAACGTCGATGATATTTTCTCTTACTACCTTCAGTGAAAGTTTGTAGGTCACGTTCAGTGAAAGTTGGTGATTGTTATCTTTTTGCTATCTTCAGTGAACATTGGTAGTTCATCGTCAGTGAACAGCGGTGCTATGATATTTCTTTTCCTTCTACCTTCAGTAAATGTTGGTAGCTCATCGTCAGTAAACGTCAGTGTTGTTATTTCTTTCCTCTTTCTACCTTAAGTGAACATTGGTAGTTTCACCTTCAATAGAAGTTGGTGTATCCTTTGACCTTTTACCATCCTCTATGAGTCGGGTCTTTTGATCCTCCAGTGATTTATTTTCCTAGTCGGGTTTTTCTTTTGTTTCTTTATTTTCTTTGTTACATCCCCAATGGTGTTTTGTGTCTCTTTGATTCTGTTCATATGCATTCATAAGCATTGCATGGCATCTTAGGGCCAAAAATAGGGTTTGTTTTAAATTTAAGTATCTTAGATCGCGTCGACATAGAGATTTTTAACCTTTGTATCTCCAGATAGAAGAAACTTAAATAAGAGCAACTGTTGTACCCCAATTTTTCCCTGATTCAATCACAACAAGATCACATTAGGGCTTTTGGTTCTTCTCCGTATCTTTAGCTTTGCTCTTTGAAGAATCCCCAAGAACCTTGACTTGTTTTCTTTTGTGATCAGGAATATTTTGCCTTGATTTTCCTTCTAATTAATAAAATGCAATTTTGGTTTATCTTACTTGTTAATAATGTAGGTAAAGGCAATGAGGTTTAGCAAGTTGCTCCATGGGTTCATGGGTTTATTTCCATGCCCTAGTCACTTGCTTGAGAAATTCAAACCTTACCATTGAATTTGTTTTGGAAGAAATGGCATGACAATGTTTATTTTGGTTCACCATATTTCAAAGTTATCAAAATTGATTTAAAAGTACAAGGGGTTGATGGAAGAAGTTGTCATGATTGGACAAGGTCTTGTTCCCATTGGTCACAGGTGCATATTTCTCTCAATTCTCAAGATATGGAAGTGGTTTTGGTTTCTATGAGTTCTCATTATCATCCTCAACAACTTCTATTTACAAAGCAAGAGTGTTGGTACAAGAAGGTTTTTCAAAATTGTCAAAGTTCCTCAAAGCATTTTCTTGATCTAGGAGCTAGGGTTTTGAACTTCAAAGAAGTGTATCTTGCTCATCTTTTGGTATTTTTGAGTGATTCCAAAGACATCCTTATCTTCAAAGGGTTATTAACAAATAACTTCAAAAGTTTCAAGGATTTTTTATGTGGAAGAAACTTAATGATGAAGAAAGATTACAAGTCCTCTAGATGAACCCCCATATTTCTCATGTGTGACTTCAAAGGATCATAACTTGGTCAATTTTTATTACCTTGAGCCCAATATTTTTCCATAATGATCTTGAAGATGTGAACTTTATTCCTCCTTTTATGTGCAAAATGTGAAAACGGATGTAAGTTGCCCTAAGGATGCAAAAGATTATAGGTCATTTCAAGATTTGTTGCCAACTTCAACAATTCATAACTCTCTCAATTTTTGGATATTTTGAATGGTTCAAGTTTTAAAATTTCATTCAAGAGGTCTATTTCATGCCATCTTTTTTGGTCAAGAGCAAATTCCAAGTGGAAGGCCATGTTTGGATGCAAAACATTATAGGTCACTTTTGAAGAAAAATTTGAAATACTTCTAAGTATGGAAAGTCAACCTTTTTTTTCCTACTTTGACTCAATGCAACTTTCAGCTCAAGCATCCATTTGATTCCATTCTTTTACCATTGCAAATCTTGTAACCTCATCTTTCTAAAACATCAAGAATCATGTCCTAAGACCCCTTGAGCTGAAAATGCCATTATTTTGAAATTGGTAGCTAGAAACTGAAGTTTCATCACAAGTCAGATTTTGAAATATTTGTTTTGGATTTTAATCACAAGTTTTCCACGTGTTTTTGCTTCTAATCATGTTTAGTAGCTTTCCAAAGGTGTTTAGCATCATGAAACACACGATTTGACTGAGTTTTGATGCTAAACAAGTCACACTTTGTTCATGCTGTATACCCCCCACGATTTCCCTCCAAACTTCATCATTTCACACGCTTAAGGATCCCATTCATTCTCCTATAAATAGAGGGTCATCCCTCATTCATTTTCTCAAGCTTGGATAGCCAGAATCACCCTACCAAACTTGCACCATAACTCAATTTTCTGTAACTTCGAAATCAGTGTTCAAGCCTTTTTCAATCCAATTTTTCTATCAATTCACCTTCCTTGATTTTCCCTGAAGCTAACCATACAATTACCTTCAAGAATCGTGCCCTATATTGCTCCATAGAAGTCCAATTTCAGAGCTCTGCAACTCAACTTCAATAGGTAGATTTCTCCATCAATTCTTCAAAACCTTGATATCATTGTGAAGCTCTCATTGCCCTGGTTCTAGTCGCAACACTTGCTTTTATCTGGAAACACATTTTGACCATGAAATTTCCAATCCCTTTTCAAAACTTTCTGTTGTACCCCAAAATTTGCCCTCCCATATTCTTCAAGGTTTGCCAAGAATCATCTTCAAATGGTTCAAGACTTCTCAAGGGATTGCACAGTCAAACATCTTCTAAGCCAGTCAAAATTAGGGTTTTAATTCTTGCAAGGAATTTTTGGTTTTCAATGGTCCAATCAAGTCTCAAAGCTCACAGTGCCAGTTTGCATAGTCAAAAGCCCTATTTGGTTCACAATCAACTGCAGGGGCAAAATGGTCATTTTACAGTCAAATGTCATAATTTTTGGTGAACATCTTATTTTGAAGCCACAATCATCATTTGATCAAGTCTTGATCATGATTCCATAAGAATGGCTCAAAAATCATCAAGATGCAAAAGTTTCTATTTCTGGACAGCTGAAAAGTCAAGTGTAACTTGACCAGGGCATAACGTTTTCATGGATCATCAGAAAAATCCCATCCAATGCTCATTTTGAAGGGGATGACATTTCCTACAACTCATCTTCACATTCCAAGTCCAAGAAATGCTCTCACAAAAAGTTATCAATTTCTACATTATAGGTCATTTTCAAAAGTCAACAAAAATGCACTTTAAGTCAAAGACCATAACTTGAGATTGGTAAATCCAAATGACATGGGACCAAAGGCATTGGTTAGAGGACTTCAATACCTTTCCAAAATGTCCAAGAACATGTTCATATGATCAAAATTGAGCAAGATATGCATTGGAGAAGTTGGGAAATTTTTGTGAATTTGCAAAAGTCAACTTTGCTCAAAACACCTCATTTTTGCTAATGGGCCTCAAATTCCTTCTTGAAACTTTGTCCAAGGCCTATGCACGACCCATTGAGCTCAAATTGATTTATTTTCTTATTTTTAATTAATTAATTGAATTTTTTATTAATATTAATTCATTTAATTGATTTAATTGTAGGAAAATACCAAGATATGGTTTTCAAATCTTTTTGTGATGCAAATAAACTCAGGGCAAGCTGGCAATTTGGTGCATCCATCAAAGAGACAAAAATCTCTATGTTTGGCAAGTTTTATCAATCAAAAAGATTGAAAATTATTTGATTTCCAATCAAATATTGAAACCATAATGCAATGGATTTCTTGGCCAAAGGTTAACCTAATTCCCTTCCAACATAAATACTGAAGCCAACCCTAATGCCTGCAACGGGCAAAACTGCTGCAGAAGCCATAACCATATTGTGTTTTTTTCAAGAAAATTGCCAAATCGTTTTCTCACTTCCAGGCCAATTCAAGGCATCTTCTTGGTTCTAACACATTGCATAAGTCTCCAGGAACACATTGCAATCGAAAACAAGCCTTAAAGCTCCAGGAATCACCTCAAACAGACTCACGGTTTGGCATTTTTGTTCGTAATCATAATTCATATTCCATGCGCATTTAACATGATTTGTTGGTTGTCTTGCATTGCTTGAGTCCACATGAAGCTAATGATATTAATCAATTGGATTATAACGCACAGGATCGTGACTTTCCATTAATGAATCTTAGGGTTCTTAAGGTCTTGAATTAGGGCTTTACAGCACAGGCAAAATTGGAACCTCCCATGCCCATGGTTGAAACCGTCTGAACGTGACGAACACAATGGGCATGTCGCGCCCTATTTATATTTAATGTACATCTAATCGCTATTTTTCGTCCATGAGAGTTGTGGGGGTTAAAAACCCCCGCTATTTGTTTGTTTTTCTTACAGGCCAACGAAGAAGATGACGTGCTGGTGACATGTGGTTGGTCCATTCAAATATAACGCGCGCGTTTTGGTTGTTTTCCAGCATGATATTTGTTTTCCATATATTATTTTTATTGATCATTATGATAACAGGTACAAACGCGTGGTTCAGTGGAAAGTGAGGTGGACGTTCACCATTGGGACCTGGGTTCGATTCCCAGGTCCACCAAAATTCCTATATTGTTTTGTTCAACATGATTACATGCAGGTTTTCTAACGCGTCATACCATGCACTCCCAGCAGTAGCACGCCAAGTGGCCACAAAGGTGAATCCAAAGGCCAGAGATGGAGGATCATGGTGTTCCTCAGTCAACTACACCATGGACAATTCAAAAAGTCAAACGTGACTTGTGTGTTAATGGGCCAGATTCAACAAATTCACCTCCCATGGGCCAAGAATACCCCCTGGTTTCTCTTTCTTTTTATTTATTTATTTTCTTTCTTTTCATTTTCTTTTAATAATAATTAATATTATTATCTAATTAATTCATAAATTATTTTCCATAATAAAATCAGAAACTTAAAATATTGATTATTTTTATTATTTATTATTTTCACTATTAATAATTATTTTTGTAAATAAATTCTAATAAATTAATTTAGTTGTTTAATTAGATAATTTTGATTATTTTTGCAATAAATAAAATCGAGCTTAGAATTAGGTTTTTTCTTTTGACTTTTAATTCCTTTTCTTTTTATTTTCATTAAAAAACATAAAACACAAAAAAACATTTCTTTTTCTTTTTAATTAATTAATTAGTAAATTAGGTTAAATATTCAATTAATTGCAAAAAAGGACAAATTACTTTCTTTATTTCTCAAAAGGGTCAAAACCCTAAGGACGTCCCGATTAAATTTCTATTCGCGCATTATTATTCCTTTTGATTATATTGATGTATCTGTTTCCAAGGATGTAATAGTTAATTAGGATTTTACCGCTTTATTTAATTTCTTGCCTTTTTATTTTCCAAACGGGTTTTGTTTTTGGCGATGTATAGACCCGCGCCTTGTAATAGCGTAGATTTACCTTTCCGCAATTTATTTTCCGCACTCTTAACTGTTAAAAATGCATGAAAGACTTGTATGAAATAAAATCAATCCGTAGCTCACAAATGCATGTTCAAAGATAAACCTTAAACTGAAAAACAACACACATGCACATGCCACTCCTAGGGTACGCCTCACTCGGTTGCCTCAAACGTGGTCATCAAGTATAGGGTGTCTTAGAGGTCGCCCTCCTGTCTAAGATCCAGTTGCCTCGAAACGGTTGCCGCGGATAAAAAGGATCTAGGACATTAGGGTTACCGCAAAGGTGTCCTACTATTGCTTTGGTGACCACACATTGTCCCTAATAATCGAATTGACCCGAATAACTCCAACGACGGTGCTACCTACTTCTCAATAGTGGGATAGCAATGTCTAAAGGACTCTTACACAGCTTAATTCCTTAGAGTAGGTAGATTTCTCCTGGGTACTTGCTCTCTCAAAAAAAACAAAAACATCTTTTCGCACCTACACTTTCAAAAGGTTTTCAAACAAATATTTCATACACTCTTGAGAACAGATACAAGAGTTACATAGAAATTTTTCAAACGAAACTTTTTCAAAACCCACAAACACAAGAAAAGCAAACATTTTTGAAAACATAGTGAGCAAGTACCTAAGAGCCCATGGATAACCACTGATAGAACGGGTGCTAACACCTCCCCTTTCTATAAATCTACCTCCCGAACCGAGAAACATTCTCAAAGAAGGAATTTTGCTGTGCTTTTGTCCTTTCCATATTGGAGAACATAAAAGACGGTGGCGACTCTTGCTTACCGCGACATTTTGCGAACCAGCTTAAAAAACGGTCAGTTCTATTTCCACCGATCACAGAACTGGCGACTCTGCTGGGGACAATTTATATAAGTGAGGTGTACCTTAGGATTAGACCACTCTTATGTTTTCAATTCTATGCCTTGTTTGCTTTAAAATTATGGGCATGTCTTGGGAGTTTCATAGATCCTAACCCGAATCTGGGGGATACCTTTTAGGTAGCAACAAACTGTGAGGGAACTGTGCGGGGTATACCGACACGGTTGAAGCAGTTGCTACGTTGATGTGACACTTTGGTGAGTACCGGTAACCTTTGAGTCAAGTCAAGGAGAGTACGGGGCCTCCGCGTGGTGTCGTGAAGCATCAACTGACCTTAGGAACCTTACTTGACCATCCTGGCATCTTTAGGGGTAGTGAGATGACTGACTTTGGTGCAGTCCGAAGTTGGTAGATACTCGATACTACACTCATTGAGGGTTGTTTTCTTGGAATATTTTGATCGTCAGTTCAGTGGCTAAATCAAAACAATGAACATAGAAAACAACCCAATGATATTGAGCTCCTTAGAACCCGATAACTTTTGATAGGACAGGTTTTGAGCCCACCAACTTCAAGAGGGTAGTACCCAAACTTCATGCTGGCCTGAACTCTAAGGGCTGTCTTGTGTGACTTGTGTGCCTTCAAACTTGACTACTTGCATGCTTGTTATCTGACACTTGAGTTTCTTGCAGGTTTTGTTTACAGCCCTTAATCTGGACTCATAACAGGGTTTACCTACATTACTCCTCGCATAGCATAACATCATACCATCATACCATTGCATACATCCTACATAAGGACTAATCCATTTCAAGGACCTCAAGGGTTTGTGATGCAGGTCATGATGAATCAAAATGTCTAGCAAGGGGCAAAAGGGGATTTATTTTCCTCTAGCCAAGGTTAATAACTTGAGTCAGGGGCTATGACCCACTCGATGTGGTGAGCCTTGACTCTTGAAGAAGGACTCTCATCAACATGAAGTTCCTTCCATCAAGCTATAAAATTCAAATTCTAACAATTTTCTTGTTTACCCCGCGAGATCCTTGAAAACATCGCATGCATATCATACATAATAGGTACCACTTTTTACAGGTCACTTATCTTCTTCGCTGTTTATTTCAGCAACCATCATGAATCCTGAATCATCCAACGAACAAGCTATCAAGGCCCTCCAGGCCCAGAATGCCCAGTTCCAGGAGTTGGTTATGAGCCTAGCCCAGGGTCAACAGGATTTGAAGACTCTGCTCTTGAAGAAGAAGAAGAAGAGGACTGTGTTGTTCAACCCTAGACGCAAATCTGGGAAAGGATCACAAAATGAGGCTGAGCTGGCTACCTCGTCTGTGGGAAAAGACAGTCCCCAAGAGAGAAGGGTTCCTAGTCCTGTGGTCTCCGACAACGAGACGGATTTCAATGATGAACAGTATCCTCCTGCTGAGGATAAGTACAAACAGCTAGAGGACCGGTTAAGTGCTATGGAGATACAGAAAGTTCCCGGCCTGGACTTCGAAGATCTAGGTCTATCCTCTGGGGTTGTGATCCCTCATAAATTCAAAGCACCCGCCTTTGCAAAGTACGAAGGAGCCTCGTGTCCTAAGTTGCACCTCCGTTCATACGTAAGGAAGATCCAACCTTACACTGCTGACAAGAATCTATGGATCCACTTCTTTCAGGACAGTTTATCAGGGACTCAACTCGAGTGGTTCTATCAGCTGGATGGGGCTAGTATCCGCAACTGGGAAGACTTGGCTACTGCGTTCTATAAGCAGTATCAATATAATTCTGACCTCGCTCCTACGTGTACCCAACTTCAGGGTATGTCATTAGGGACGGGCGAAGGATTCAAGGAATATGCGCAAAAGTGGAGAGACCTGGCTGGCAGGGTGCAACCACCGTTGACTGACCGTGAACTCGTTGACATGTTCTTGGGGACCCTGTCTGGTCCGTTCTTCAACCATCTGATTGGAAATTCCTCTGCTGGGTTTACAGATCTGATTTTGACTGGTGAGAGGATCGAAGCTGGTATCAAGTCTGGAAAGATACAGAATGGTGACTCCTCGAACACTGAGAAGAAACCATCCAAGAAAGAATCTAGTGATGTCTATGGTTCAAGAGGGCAGAATAGGTCCGAACACCGCCAAGCTGTCAACACGGTGGTTATTTCAAAACCGGCCGGTGCTCCCCAACATCGCAACCAACAAAGGGAAGAGAGACCTAAGAGGCAGTTCACTCGGCTCAGTATGACCTTGTCCCAGATATTGCCATAATTGTTGGAGACCAATTTGGTAACTCTAAGGGACCCTCCTAAGAATCCCAGCAAGACACCTTCAAAGTATAACCCCAACGTTCGCTGCGCTTATCATTCTGACAGCCCGGGGCATGCTACAGATGATTGTTGGACTCTGAGGAACAAGGTTCAGGATCTGATCGACGCAAAGGAGGTCCAGTTCGAAGCACCCGAAGCTCCCAATGTGATCACTGCTCCCTTTCCAAAGCATGGCTAGGATTGAAAAAAACTTTTGTTCATTCGAATGTTCAAGTTGTATTTTTTCTTTGATTGTTCAAACATTTTATTCAAGTCAAAACGTTGTTATTTCATTAATGCATTACACGTGTCTGTTTTGAAGTAATTATATTCACTATATTCAAATTGCTTTCATATTTGTGATGATTAACTCTCGATTAAAAATTCTAAGCCTTTTGAGGGAGGATGACGAAAATGATACCACGATCTTTACAGTATGCTTTTGAACAGACCCCGCTGATGAGGTACAGGCATTGTTTCAATTCCTAAACACTGGAGTTATAAGGAAGATAATCCCTCGTCATCCCCTTTGAGCCAAAGAAGTAGGAGTTTTTCTTTTCGAAAATTAAAACCCTTAATCATAACCTGGGGCAGGGTAGTTCTCTCAGTTGATCCAGGTGCCCAACGAACGGCATCAAGGGAGTCCTTCCGAAACAAAAAAAAAAACAGTGATGGTTCCCTATAATCATAAAGACAGGCAATCATTATTTCTCAAAATAAAAGCCCAATAAGTCAAAACCTATGAAGGAGACTTACAAAAACTGGGGCATCCCGCTGACTATAAACGCAAAAGAAACAGTTCAGGCAAAAAAATAGGGATAACAAAATCAAAAAGAAAAGAGGTCCTACAAACCCTCGAAAAAAATGACTGCCTATTCAAAATAAATTGTCAATATCCGAACCATCACCAGAATATCAGGACAAAGACTCAAACAAGGTATAACGCACGATCAGCTGGGTTTAGGATTGAAGAACATCACGAAGAGGGGGTGGGTACAAATAAACTTTGAGCCTTTATCCTTAGTTTCTTAAACCGTGAACCAGGCCACGTTATAACCCTCAAAAGTCCTAGCTGAAGCATGGGTTAGTTCGAAATCATACTGTTACGAAAGGTATCCTGACTCCTTAAGGCGTGTGGTAAAACAACGAGTTGACATCACAGTTTACAAAAAAAAAAATTCTTGTTTTTTATGAAAAAATGCATTTTCAAAAACTTCAAGACAGACATAAGCTTTGCATTCTTAATATAACATTGCTTGCATATGACTATTTGTTTGAACAGCATAGAAGTTCGCACGACGAATGTCTAATGAACAAAAGCACCTCCAATCAAGGGGCATGGCATGATCATTGTCCATCATCTGGGGCAGTTAAGTCAAGATTCGGAGAATCTCTCAAAAGGACAACCAGCTTGGGGCAAATCTCCATCTGGATCACTTGGGGCATTGGACGATCAAACGAAGATCTTCTGGTAGTATGGCAACACAATGCCACTGACAGTGACAACTCCCTGCATTCGGAGAGCACAGACATAGTGGAAAAAATACTGCGCATAATCAAAGACCCGCTAGGTTGACACACCTAGGCAAAAACAAGGGCTTCCCGGCAAACCAAAAGGGTTCGGGAAAAAATAAGGGATGAAAATGAAAAAAATCTGTACACCCGGCAAGTCGAAAACCTGAAAAGGCGGCTTGGGCAAAAATGGGTATCCCGGTGGACTGAAAACCCGAAAGGGCGGTCCAGGAAAAAATTAGGGATCAAAAGCGTACGACTATGTCATGTCATCTCGTCACTTACCTACCAGAAGAGGATTTGTCAATCGACAGTTATCAAGACCTCTACAGGTACCTTCTCCAGCAGAAGTTGGGGCAATAATAATTGTCCAAGCGATCTAGTTGTTATGTCCACCAAGGTACCAAGGTAGGTTCAGCTGAAGAACGTAACCAGATACCTCCACTCCCCGTAGAGTAAGACAAGACTCAGCAGTACTCTCCTCAAGCAGAGTTGGTCTCCCATCAGCCCCGTAAAGGAACGATACCCCCAGCAAATCAGCAACGCTCTCCCCAAGCAGAGTTAGCCTACTGTCAGCCTTAAGGAAGTTGGATATCCCCAGAAAATCTCAACATTCCCCAGCGGAGTATACAGATGTTCCTAAGGAAGCATCCCCGGCAGTCTCAATATAAGATTGTTCCCCGGCGGAATCCAGACACCCCAGTGGAGCCATTCCCCAGTACAGTCCAAAGTTTCCCTAGGAAAGTTGAATCAATCTCCCCAGTAGATTCTGGAAGCTTATCCCCAGTAGATTATGGAAGCTTATCCCCCGCAGAGTGCAAAAGCATCTCCCCGGCTTTATTCGGAACGTTATCCCCCACCAGAGCCTATAACTGGGTTATCCTCAGCTAATTACCACGGAAAGATCGTCCTCGGCAAAGTTCTTCCTATCCCCAGCGGAGTTCATCAAATCCTCCAGCAAAACTTATCAACGGTATCCCCAGCGGAGTTATCATCAAAATCTCAACGAAGTATCTCTTCTCCACAGAGTAATTCCCCGCAGAGTAATCTCTTCACCAAGTTTATTCCCCAACGGAGTCATCTTCTCCTACCGATTTATTCTTGCAACCATCATCCCCAGCGGAAACGAAGAACTCTACTCTTGAAACATCAAGCCCAGGATTCAACAAGCTCCCGGCATCCGTCAAGGATTTATTTTCCCAGATGAAAATACATTCATAAACATCACATTGTCATACATCATGATGCATACATATACGCATCACATCATACAATCTCATTCATGTCGAGAACATCATTGCTTGATCCATATCATGCATGGCATATGACTGACCTTTACCTTTCAGGAAGGATGCAGTTAAATGATCAGTTATGTCACAGTAGATAAATACAGTCAAAAGAGACCAATCCAGTCAAAGTAGACAAATTCAGTCAGTAAAGAAAAATCCAGTCAGAGAAGACAAATCCAGTTAAATCAATTCCTAAAAACCCTTCGTTATAGACACCCGTCGTTATAGACACCCGTCATTATAGACACCCGTTGTTATAGACACCCGTCATTATAGACACCCTTCGTTATAGACAACCTGTCGTTATAGACACCCGTCATTATAGACACCCGTCGTTATAGACAACCCGTTGTTATAGACACCCGTCGTTATAGACACCCGTCATTATAGACACCCATTGTTATAGACACCCGTCATTATAGACACCCGTTGTTATAGACACCCGTCATTATAGACACCCGTCGTTATATACACCCGTCGTTATAGACACCCGTCGTTATAGACACCCGTCGTTATAGACACCCGTCGTTATAGACACCCGTCATTATAGACACCCGTCGTTATAGACACCCGTCGTTATAGACACCCGTCATTATAGACACCCATTGTTATAGACACCCGTCGTTATAGAAGCCCGTCGTCATAGACACACGTCGTCATAGACACCCGTCGTTATAGACACCTGTCGTTATAGACACCCGTCGTTTTAGACAACCCGTCGTTGAAGACAGCCCGTCGTCGAAGACAGCCCATCATTGAAGACAACCCGTCGTTGAAGACAACCCGTCGTTGAAGACAGCCCGTCGTCGAAGACAACCGGTCAGTGAAGGTAACCTGTCAGTAGAGACAACCCATCAACCTTTTGAAGTTCCAGATTTGATACCTGTATCTAGCCAGGGCATATCTGTAGACGACGAATTCCAGATTCGATTCCTGTATCTAGCCAGAGCATATCTGTGAGTAACTGATTGTAGATTCGACACCTGTATCTAGCCAGGGCATGTCTGCATGAAGAGTTTAGAGATTCGATTCTTGTATCCAGCCAGGGCATATCTGTAGACGACCAATTCCAGATTCGATTCTTGTATCTAGTCAGGGCTTGTCTGTGAGTGATTGATTGTAGATTCAATACCTGTATCCAGCCAGGGCATATCTGCATGAAGAGATTGAAGATTAACACCTGTAACAGGCCAGGAAATTATCTTTCTTTCTTAAAGTACGCAAGTTCTCACTAAGGAATCTCTTACACGATCGACACCTTCAGATGTCATCTATAAGCCCATCTCCACAATTATCCATCACATTTCCAAACGGCATCCATAAGCCCATTCCTGACAAGGCTCTGTCACATCTCCAGATGGCATCTTTAAGCCCATCCTCCTATCCATCATCCCTCCAAATGGCATCTATAAGCTCATTCCCGCCATCACGTTGCTGATATTCTACTATACGAGTGCAAATTTCTGGGCACTCTAGTGTTCAATCATCTTCCACCTTCGGATCACGAAAGGCACGCAAGCCAATCTACATCCTCAGGTTTAAGAAGATTGAACAGGGGCAACTGTTGTACCCCAAAATTTGCCCTCCCATATTCTTCAAGGTTTGTCAAGAATCATCTTCAAATGGTTCAAGACTTCTCAAGGGATTGCACAGTCAAACATCTTCTAAGCCAGTCAAAATTAGGGTTTTGGTTCTTGCAAGGAATTTGTGGTTTTCAATGGTCCAATCAAGTCTCAAAGCTCACAGTGCCAGTTTGCATAGTCAAAAGCCCTATTTGGTTCACAATCAACTGCAGGGGTAAAATGGTCATTTTACAGTCAAAAGTCAGAATTTTTGGTCAACATATTATTTTGAAGCCACAATCATCATTTGATCAAGTCTTGATCATGATTCCACAAGAATGGCTCAAAAATCATCAAGATGCAAAAGTTTCTATTTCTGGACAGCTGAAAAGTCAACTATAACTTGACCAGGGCATAACTTTTTCATGGATCATCAGAAAAATCCCATCGAATGCTCATTTTGAAGGGGATGACATTTCCTACAACTCATCTTCACATTCCAAGTCCAAGAAATGCTCTCACAAAAAGTTATAAATTTCTACATTATAGGTCATTTTCAAAAGTCAACAAAAATGCACTTTAATTCAAAGACCATAACTTGAGATTGGTAAATCCAAATGACATGGGACCAAAGGCATTGGTTAGAGTACTTCAAGACCTTTCCAAAATGTCCAAGAACATGTTCATATGATCAAAATTGAGCAAGATATGCATTGGAGAAGTTGGGAAATTTTTGTGAATTTGCAAAAGTCAACTTTGTCCAAAACACCTCATTTTTGCTAATGGGCCTCAAATTCCTTCTTGAAACTTTGTCCAAGGCCTATGCACGACCCATTGAGCTCAAATTGATTTATTTTCTTATTTTTAATTAATTAATTGAATTTTTTATTAATATTAATTCATTTAATTGATTTAATTGTAGGAAAATACCAAGATATGGTTTTCAAATCTTTTTGTGATGCAAATAAACTCAGGGCAAGCTGGCAATTTTGTGCATCCATCAAAGAGACAAAAATCTCTACGTTTGGCAAGTTTTATCAATCAAAAAGATTGAAAATTATTTGATTTCCAATCAAATATTGAAACCATAATGCAATGGATTTCTTGGCCAAAGGTTAACCTAATTCCCTTCCAACATAAATACTGAAGCCAACCCTAATGCCTGCAACGAGCAAAACTGCTGCAGAAGCCATAACCATATTGAGTTTTTTTCAAGAAAATTGCCAAATCATTTTCTCACTTCCAGGCCAATTCAAGGCATCTTCTTGATTCTAACACATTGCATAAGTCTCCAGGAACACATTGCAATCGAAAACAAGCCTTAAAGCTCCAGAAATCACCTCAAACAGACTCACGGTTTGGCATTTTTGTTCGTAATCATAATTCATATTCCATGCGCATTTAACATGATTTGTTGGTTGTGTTGCATTGCTTGAGTCCACAGGAAGCTAATGATATTAATCAATTGGATTATAACGCACAGGATCGTGACTTGCCATTAACGAATCTTAGGGTTCTTAAGGTCTTGAATTAGGGCTTTACAGCACAGGAAAAATTGGAACCTCCCATGCCCATGGTTGAAACCGTCTGAATGTGACGAACACAATGGACATGTCACACCCTATTTATATTTAATGTACATCTAATCGCTATTTTTCGTCCATGAGAGTTGTGGGGGTTAAAAACCCCCGCTATTTGTTTGTTTTTCTTACAGGCCAATGAAGAAGATGACGTGCTGGTGACATGTGGTTGGTCCATTCAAATATAACGCGCACGTTTTGGTTGTTTTCCAGCATGATATTTGTTTTCCATATATTATTTTTATCGATCATTATGATAACTGGTACAAACGCGTGGTTCAGTGGAAAGTGAGGTGGACGTTCACCATTGGGACCTGGGTTCGATTCCCAGGTCCACCAAAATTCCTATATTGTTTTGCTCAACATGATTACATGCAGGTTTTCTAACGCGTCATACCATGCACTCCCAGCAGTAGCACGCCAAGTGGCCACAAAGGTGAATCCAAAGGCCAGAGATAGAGGATCATGGTGTTCCTCAGTCAACTACACCATGGATAATTCAAAAAGTCAAACGTGGCTTGTGTGTTAATGGGCCAGATTCAACAAATTCACCTCCCATGGGCCCAGAATACCCCCTGGTTTCTCTTTCTTTTTTTTTTTAATTTATTTTCTTTCTTTTCATTTTCTTTTAATAATAATTATTATTATTATCTAATTAATTCATAAATTATTTTCCATAATAAAATCAAAAACTTAAAATATTGATTATTTTTATTATTTATTATTTTCACTATTAATAATTATTTTTGTAAATAAATTCTAATAAATTAATTTAGTTGTTTAATTAGATAATTTTGATTATTTTTGCAATAAATAAAATCGAGCTTAGAATTAGGTTTTTTCTTTTGACTTTTAATTCCTTTTCTTTTTATTTTCATTAAAAAACATAAAACACAAAAAAACATTTCTTTTTCTTTTTAATTAATTAATTAGTAAATTAGGTTAAATATTCAATTAATTGCAAAAAAGGACAAATTACTTTCTTTATTTCTCAAAATGGTCAAAACCCTAAGGACGTCCCGATTAAATTTATATTCGCGCATTATTATTCCTTTTGATTATATTGATGTATCTGTTTCCAAGGATGTAATAGTTAATTAGGATTTTACCCCTTTATTTAATTTCTTGCCTTTTTATTTTCCAAACGGGTTTTGTTTTTGGCGATGTATAGACCCGCACCTTGTAATAGCGTAGATTTACCTTTCCGCAATTTATTGTCCGCACTCTTAACTGTTAAAAATGCATGAAAGACTTGTATGAAATAAAATCAATCCGTAGCTCACAAATGCATGTTCAAAGATAAACATTAAACTGAAAAACAACACACATGCACATGCCACTCCTAGGGTACGCCTCACTCGGTTGCCTCGAACGTGGTCATCAAGTATAGGGTGTCTTAGAGGTCGCCCTCCTGTCTAAGATCCAGTTGCCTCGCAACAGTTGCCTCGGATAAAAAGGATCTAGGACATTAGGGTTACTGCTAAGGCGTCCTACTATTGCATTAGTGACCACACATTGTCCCTAATAATCGAATTGACCCGAATAACTCCAACGAAGGTGCTACCTACTTCTCAATAGTGGGATAGCACTGTCTAAAGGACTCTTACACAGCTTAATTCCTTAGAGTAGGCAGATTTCTCCTGGGTACTTGCTCTCTCAAAAAAAAACAAAAACATCTTTTCACACCTACACTTTCAAAAGGTTTTCAAACAAATATTTCATACACTCTTGAGGACAGATACAAGAGTTACTTAGAAATTTTTCAAACGAAACTTTTTCAAAACCCACAAACACAAGAAAAGCAAACATTTTTGAAAAAATAGTGAGCAAGTACCTAAGAGCCCGTGGATAACCATAGATAGAAAGGGTGCTAACACCTTCCCTTTCTATAAATCTACCTCCAGAACCGAGAAACATTCTCAAAGAAGGAATTTTGCTGTGCTTTTGTCCTTTCCATATTGGAGAACATAAAAGACGGTGGCGACTCTTGCTTACCGCGACATTTCGTGAACCAGCTTAAAAAACAGTCAGTTCTATTTCCACCGATCACACTTTCCTTCCAATTTGCTTGAGCTACAATTTATATAAATTTGTTGCGAATGTGTGGTTGTCTTCGTCTTGAAGAGACTAAGCAAATGGCATAGGTCTGAGCTTCTGATTTTACAGTTTGAGAGACCTGTAATTCACGTTGGCTAGAGATTGAAGATGAACAACGTGTCATCTTCCAACCAATGAAGGCGCACCACTTATTTTTTTTAAATCTGATTTAATTAATGATTCAGTGCTTTATTCACTAATGTCCATAACATGCACAACACGCCAGGTCCATTTGATCTGTTTACTAACGCTTTTTGACATTGATCAGATGACCCATATTTTTTTGGTTTATATTTTATTTTCTGATTTTTATTTTAATTGTTTTAAATTTCAAAAAATCATAGAAAATTCATCTTTAGTCCAAAAAATCTGAAAAAATTATGAAAAATATTTTTGATTTTTCGCTTTCTGATTTTTAATTTTTCAGAAATTTATTTTCTGTTTTGATATTTTTTTTAAATTTTCACTTTATTTGAATTGTTTTAAATGTTTAAAAATACTTTTATGCATTTTTAAATTCTGAAAAAATTATGGAATGGTCCAATTATATTGTGACAAATATTAGTGACCTCATTTATTTTTTATTTTTGAATTTGTTATTTTTTATTATTTTTGGTTTATTTTACTCATTTCTTTTAATTTTAAAAATAGTTTCTAAGTTTAAAAAATTTACCAAAAATTTTATAAAAATATTTGAGTCCTTTTCTAATTTTTCTATGATCTTACTTATTATTTCTTGATTAATTTGAACATAGTTGATATTTTTCTCTTTTATTTCTATTTTAAAACATTTTAAAACCTTTTTTAATGTATATATGAAATGTAATATTATTTTGTGATTATTTTCTGACTGATCTTGGGTTGAATTTTTGATCATAAATTTTGTTAACATCATTGGATTCATGGTGTTGAGTTTAACTCCATAAAAATGGATGAATGATTTTAATAATAGTTTGATTAAAATTTAATTCAAATGTGGTTTATATATTCTTCCCCACCCCTCTTCATCTTATCTCTTTCTTATTGCACTAAGTGTTATTGGAGCATAATCTTTATATCATGTCTCAAAACAAATGGTGCATAGATTGCTATTGACCATTCTCAAAATAGGTGCGACTTCTATATAAGTCCACTTACGATTGCTTAACATAATGCTAAAGTTTGTCCCGATTTGAATAAATGATCATTCGTGGCCCAAACCTATGTTTGCAAGTCCAAGTATGTTAATTTGATCCCTTTGATCCAATAACTTTGAGATTCATTGTGTGGAGGCTTTGGTTCTACCAATCCTCTAATGGATCTACAACACTTTTGGTCAACGCGGATCACTTAAACATCGTTGATCATTAAATGGTACTTGTGAGGATTCCAAATGAATGATATATTTGACAAAAAGCAAATGCAACTTGTTGTGTGGAGGCTCTGGTTCTACCAATCCTCTAATGAGTCCCGAATGCAAGTTTCTAGATGGTCACCCAACTAACCACTAATTATTAATTTGTTTCACTTTATGCTTTTATTTTTTATTCTTTATGTACCATCTACTTTAAGCATTACATTTCATGCCATTTTTATTTTTTTTGTTCACTTGAGCATTTATATCCTTGTTATCTTTACTTTGCACAATTGAGCCTTTCTTTTATTTTACAAGACACCTAATAATCAACATAAACCCTAAAAATGCTTTAATTATACTTGGACTATTTGGTTACTATCCTTGGCATTATGGAGTATTGGACTTCTTGGACTTAGGATTAGAAACTTTGGCCTATGTTGGAGACTTTGTGATCTTAATGGATATTTTGTCTGGAGCTCTTGAGGTTTACCTCAAGACATTAGGCGGTTTGTTTATTTTGTGTGCAGGTTATTGAGATTATATACTTTGTTTGTAATCTGGAATACACCCGTATACAACGTTACTCTGCAAATTTTTGTGATAACTTAATACACTTGAAGTTTAGTTCTCTCAAGAGGTCTAGTATCTTTGCTTGCTTGGTTTCAATCCAAGGAATGAGAATTCTATCTTGACTCATAATGTCAAGTATTGGCTTCTTGTTGGTTAGATGGTTCTTATCCTTAGATTTTTACCTTATGCTTTAGGATAGTCTCTTCTTCTCCTCCCATCTTATTTAATTTCAAAAATCTTCTTCCTCCTTTTGAAAACTCTTCTTGTTTTTAAACTTGAACCACTTTCATAATAAACTTGGACTTAGGTCCATGCATTTTCAAAACCTTTTCATAAACAAACTTCAATCAACTTAATAATACTTTGAAATTTTTTTGTGAGAAGACTAAAAGTCAATCAATCTCATTTCAAACTATTTTGTCACTTTGGCTTTTTATTTTAAAACCTTTCTCAAAAGATTAGACTCTTGTCAATCCTTGTAGTGATGCAAACAACTATACTTTTACAATATGCAGTGAAGTGAGATATTTTCCACTTAGGTGTTGAGTGAGGCATTGTTGATTTTAAAATCCAAGACATATCCTCCACTTTGAGATGATGTAAATTCTCCTTTCTCATGATTGTGGGTAGTAAGCATGTTTTCCACACACACAATGACAATGATGTCTTATCTCATAAAATTAACCAACACATTTGTGTTTTAAATTTTTAAAAGGTGAACTATGTGTACCCTGGTCCCCTATTGCATGAAAGGTGGTACGTAGACACTAAAGGTTCGCAACCGCGGCGGGTGCAAAAATCATAAAAAATATACTTCTTTTCTCACCTCCACCATCTATTTTTTGTAAAACATTTTATAGCCAAAATATACAGATTTTTTCAAAGAGGTTCCTGCAGAGTACCGTAGATGTTTAGGGTGCTAATACCTTCCCTTTGCATAACCAACCCCCTTACCTTGAATCTTTCTCCCCTATCTTGGGTTATTCACTCTCTTCCCATTCCTTTGGAAATAATAAAGTGCGGTGGCGATTTTGATTTTGATTTGTACAAGTCAAGTCAATCCAATGGCTTAGTCTTAAATATTTATACCACTGTAGGTAGCTGTGAGCTCCTCAATGAAAGGAGGTGAGAGAGTCATGATCAATGA
Source organism: Vicia faba (assembly GCA_948472305.1). NCBI lineage: Eukaryota > Viridiplantae > Streptophyta > Magnoliopsida > Fabales > Fabaceae > Vicia > Vicia faba. The sequence goes on from OX451738.1 coordinate 1,522,194,487, forward strand.
AGACACCGTTTTTTTTTATGAATTGTATGTAATGTAAAGAAGTAGAGAGAATATAGTCAAATCTAGGTAGTAGGTACTAACTTCTTTCAAATTTTCTTCCCTTGATTCATATACAAAACAATACATAAATAGTACAATATTTCTAACAACTTTGATGACTTATCCTCTAACAAACTTAGTGAGTCATTGGCAAGAGAATACTCTAGAATTATTTATTTTCTTTTCCTACGTCTTTATTCACTTCCAAACTTCTCTGTCATGGTTGGTAAACGTTCTAAATTTTTATGCTCAGGACTCTACCCTCAAGTCCCCATCACATTACAAAACAATTAATTTTTGATTCCATTTTATGTACTTCCTATTAAAGGAGCAGATGTAGTCCTTGTTATGGAATGGTTCAGAACCATTGATCCTCTCATGGATGACTTTTCAATCCCAAAAATTTCATTCACCTATAACAACAATAACGTTACTATAACAGGTGATCTCAAATCCCTTCGTTCTTCCTCTTCCTACAATAAATTTTGTCACCTTCTCCACACATACTCAATTGCCTCTATCCACATTCTCTTTTACCAACCATCTCAAGATCATGATCACGGCTCCATATAACCACCACAAACTCTTTATAATCACTAAAGCTTTGCTTCTGTTTTCATAAGTTCTGAAGATGATGAAGACAGGGTTCTACTGAACAAGTTCTGAAGATCTGAAGACATTACTTCTGAAGACCAAGTGCTGAAGACTCTGAAGACAAGGTTCCGCTGTATAAGTTCTGAAGACTCCAAAGACTTAGGCTATAAAGACTTAAGTTTTGATCCTTCTATAACATGCTTCATCAATATAAATCAGAAGCCTCTAAATATATAGAAGATAAAGATCAAGACTGGCTAGCATGAGATGGTGAGTATAAAAGTAAAAAGTACATGTAATACGGTGGGAGAACTGACTTTTGGGTTTTGCGTTTTATCGGTAATGTTTCAGATAGCAAGAGTCGCCACCGGCTTTTCTTTTATCCAATAAAGTAAAGGGTGAAAAGAACAGGAAAGACCTTTTGAGAATTTTCTGAGTAAGGGGGATAAGTTATGAAAAGGGAAGGTGTTAACACCCTTTTCATCCGTAGTTATCTACAGGCTCTTAATTTCTAGATAACTTTGAAAAATGTTGTGTTTGTGTATGTTTGAAAATATTTTGAAAATGCCTAAGTGCAACAATCTTGTAATGATTCTAGAATCGTTGAGAATGTATACAAAATGTTTGTTTTGAAAACATTTGTTGAAAGGAAGTGTTTTTTTTGTGAAAAGATGTTTTGAAAATGCCAATGTAAGGCAGTTTGCTTTATAATAACCCTTGTATTAGTCCTCAAGAGTTTTTATAAAGTGTTTTGAAAGTAGTTGTTTTGAAAGTGTGAGGTGTGAAGATTATTTTTATGAGCAAGTGATTACAAGCAATCTACCTACTCAAAAAGTCTTTGTTCTTTTCCTCCTCCTTTAGATAGTGCTATCCTACCATTAGTTAGTAGGAAGCCCTATCATTGGATGTGAGGGGCAGACGTGAGTCATCACACATTCATAGAAGGCAACTTGTAGGATGCTTTAGCAATTGTTGTAAGGGACTAAGATCGTTTACCGAAGGCAACATTGAAAGGTCATCGATGGACTACGATCATTTAACTGAGGGTCTTTGCAAAAACATCTCATGTTCGAGGGACATGATTGTTTAAATCCGAGGAAACAAGTAAGGTTATCCTAGAGGCGCATGTGTGAATAGTGATTAGTTTCAGTTATTTTTGTTTTGAAATTAGGGTTATCTAGCGGTTGATTTTAAATCTTACCATACACGCCTTATTACTATACAATGATAAGTAAATGCAGTAAAGTGCAGAAAATAAAAGTATACGCTATTAAAACACTTCAGGAATGGGGGGTACAAATTTATGAATAGGGATGACACAAGAAATAAACACCTAAGCTATAATTTAATCACACAATACAAGTCCAAACTATTAAATAATTATTTGAGTTAAAACTCTTTTCATATGATAAAATTAATTAATAATTTAATTAATAATGTTAAATAAAAATTATTTTAAAACTAATAATTATTTAAAACAATATTAATCCTTTTTTACAATTTTAAATTTAATACTAAAATATAAATTAATAAACAAAACAAAAATAAATAATATGTAAAAAAAATAAAGAGAAATAGAGAAAGTTAATGGGCCTGCAAAACAAAAATTCGGGGGTGTGAAAAGAAATTGGGGCGCTGGGCCAGTGAGTGTTAGGACCAGCAACAAGTGTTTTTTTGAAGAAGAATAAATAAAAAAAAAGTATTAGAATGGGCCTGCTAGCAGAAGTAACAGGGGTATGGGAAGTGAAATTCGCTAGGCCCAGTATGAGCCCTACTTGATCCTATGGGCATCGATCCAAGGAGTCCACCATGAGCTTTCTTTTCAGAGCATCTGATCTGGGTTTGTGGGGATCTAACGATGATTATTGTGAGGGTGTATGGTTGCTACGATGAGATTCCTGCATAGAAACAACACTGGCCACAAGAGAGGTGACAAGTGTCACCGTTGGATTAGCTTTTTTGATTAAAATTAATTTAACAAAACTTATGTTAAACAGAAGATTGACCACATGAGAGTGTAATACTCTCCTCACTTATTCTCGTTCTCATTTATCTTTGTGCTTCAAAGACAAGATCCCGCCTGAGAAGAAGCCTCCACCGTGCTGGAAATCGCCTTGTGGTGGCGGCAACGGTAGCGACGTCACGATTAACTCTGATCTCACATCTTTTTACCCTGATCTCTTCATTTCTCTGCTCTGATCATGAATATGTGGCTTTATTTTGTAGATCGTACATTGTTTTGAGTAGATCTTGAAGGGGAAAAGTGAAAACCCTAGGTGCTCGGATGTGAAAATCGGTGAGATCTTTCTGAGATTTTTATATTTCCTGCTCCTCTGTTTGCGGTTTTGAATCTTGAACCTTGCTTCTCTGAGATTTTCGATTTATTTTTATTTATGAAGGGTTTTGTGGTATTGAGTAATATGATTAATAGTTTAAGGTTTGTGGTTCTGCAGCTGTGTAGTATTGAATAAGGATCTCTTTGTGTTTTAAATTTCTGAAGGGATTAGGGTTTGTGTGTTCCGCGGCTGTATCTCTGTGTACAGTCTTCTCCCTCTGAAATCTGTGCATTCATTCCTTATATGCTGTGAAATTAGAGTTTTCTGTTGTTTGATAACATGACTTATGTAAATTCTTATTGGGCTTATGATTTTCTGATATTGTTTGTTCTTCTTGGTGAAGGAATGTTATTATAGTAGTTTCTTTTACTTTAAACTGTGATGGAAATCATACTGAGTTGTAGTAATTGGGCTGAGACTTGCAATAGATTGGGATGAATTGAATTTCTTTTCTGATTTAATTTTACTGTGAACCAAACAAGTCCTTTTTTATGCATTTGTTTGAGATTTGTAGTAAAGGTGTTTTCGGGCCATGATTAAACATTGTAGTTCTGACTTTTGTTGAAACAAAGTATGTGTCCTTGGTTGTTGCTTGAATGTGATTGAAAACCACCCTTAATTATGATTCCTATCACAAGACCCTAATGATGAGTTTGTGAAATAGATCTTTGAAAATTCCTTGTTCACGTTTCTTTCTTGTTTTCTAACATTCTTCTCTTTTTTGTTTCATGAGCAAGAAAAATGATGATGGGCAATAGTGGTGAGGATTAGTAAGGGAGAAATCGTGGCATGGCTTGGAGGAGTTTATAGGGAAACATGAAGTGGAAAGCTTGAAGATCTCATTATAAATATTAGGTTTACATTAGGAATTCCATTGTATATTGCAAAAGCTTAGGCATTAGGAACATGTTTTGTAATCTTAGGGCTAGGAATTTGAAAACTCTTGTAATCTTGGCATTGGTCTTGTAATTAAACTTCAAAGCTTGATTTTTGAATGATGATGAAAGATGTTGCAACTTAGATATTGGAAACTTGGATGCTTTTGAATATATATGTAAGCTTGCCATTGTTGTTGAAAATTATGAACAAATACCTGAATAAATCTTATGACCATGATAATACCACTTGAATTTAAACATGAGTTTTTAACATTGCTTATGTGTTCATGTAGAATTTGAAATCTTTTCACTTTGAATCCAAGTCAAAACTCCACATTTGAAAGTCTTGATTCAAAACTTGATTCATCTTGACACCTTATAATTATTTGAAAGTTGAATGATAGATACCACTTAAAAATCAATTGAATTATTACCAATTTGCAAGTTTTCACTTTATTTGAAATGGACAAGAATTTGAATCCAAATGAGTCTTCTCACGCTCGAAATCTCTCCCATGTGGAATTTGAATTTGTATGAGAATGAATCTTGAATTTTGAAATCAAATAGTGAATATGGGATGAGGTTGAATGAATAAAGTTGAAACTTGCATCTCCATTGAAATCTTGAAGGAACTTGGCTCTAGGATATCATGTAGAACTCTTGAAATTTGAATAAAATCATGACTTGAGATAAAACCCAAACCTTGAATTTTAATTTGGCTCCAACAACTTGTAAACCTTGTGCAATTCAAAATGTCCACATTAAACCTATATCAAATCACTTTCAATGGCAAAGACCTTCTTAGCTCTATAAACCAAAGTTAGATAAAGAACTAGCTGATTAAACTTAAGTGAAGATAAAAGCCATCAAAGCTACATAAACCCTAACTCTTTGAGAACTATAGAGAAATATACTCTGACTCAAGACTTTGGTGACTTTTGGAGAAGAAAAGCCCTAAGCTTGTTGAGAATAGAACTTTAGGACCAAACCTTAATCGTTGTTGATCTCGTGAACCAAGTTGTCTTATAACAATGAGATAATACTCATGATGCCAATGGATGAGAAAAAATTAATTCAAGATTCAACACTTGTAATTCTCAATTCTTTGATTGCACAAATAATCAAACGAGATATCCTGAGGCTTAGAAAGCCTGGGTAGCCTAAAGAGATAAAAAACCCTAGGAGCATGAGGGGATCTTTTGAATGAAATGAGAGGGCAAATTTTGGGGTACAATAGCTGCCCCTGTTCAATCTTCTTAAACCTGAAGAGTTAGATTGACATGTTCGCCATTCGTGACTTGAAGGTAGAAGATGATTGAACACTTAAGTGCCCAAAAATTTATAATCGCCAGTGCACGAAGTAACGTTGTTGGTTGATTATACCAGGAATGGGCTTAAAGATGCCATTTGGAGAGGTGACGATGAGTCATCGGAGATGAGCTTATAGATGCCATCTAAAGTAACTTTTGATATAAATTAGACTAAGTATACACTCGACGTCAATTGGAAGAAGTATCAGAATAAATCTATGCTTGATTTAATTTGAGTCAGAAGATGCCTACTAGAAGAAGTATCAGAATAAATCTGTGCTCGATTTAATTTGAGCCAGAAGATGCCTACTGGAAGAAGTATCAGAATAAATCTACGCTCGATTTAATCTGAGCCAGAAGATGCCTACTGGAATAAGTATAAGAATAAATCTACGCTTGATTTAATTTGAGCTATGCACTAGAAGATGTCTACGCCCTACTTCAACTAGAAAAGGTATTGGAAGGAGTCTACGATCGAATTTTCCAAAAGAGTATCAGAATAAATCTACACTTGATTAATCTGAGCCAGAAGATGTCTACTGGAAGAAGTATCAGAAGAAATCTATGCTTGATTTAATCTGAGCCAGAAGATGTATATGCGTGTCTTTAACTGGAAGTATCAGAATAAATCTATGGTCGATTTAATCTGAGCCAGAAAATGTCTACTAGAAGAAGTATAAAACAAAATCTACGCTTGATTTAATCTGAGCCAGAAGATGTCCACGTTCGTCTTCAACTGGAAGAAGTATAAGAATAAATCTACGCTCGATTTAATCTGTGCTAGAAGAGGTTTATGCTTGTCTTTAACTGTAAGAAGTATCTGAATAAATCTACGCTCGATTTAATTTGATCCAGAAAAAAGTCTATTGGAAGAAGTATCAGAATAAATCTACGTTTAATGTAATCTGAGCCAGAAGATGTCTACGACCATCTTCAACTGGAAGAAGTATCAGAATAAATCTATGCTCGATTTAATCTGAGCTAGAAGAGGTTTATGCTTGTCTTTAACTGGAAGAAGTATCAGAATAAATCCACGCTCGATTTAATTTGATCCAGAAGAAGTCTATGCTTGTCTTTAACTGGAAGAAGTATCAGAATAAATCTACGCTCGATTTAATCTGAGCCAGAAGAAAGTCTATTGGAAGAAGTATCAGAATAAATCTACGCTTGATTTAATCTGAGCCAGAAGATGTCTACGACCGTCTTCAACTGAAAGAAGTATCATAATAAATCTATGATCGATTTAATATGAGCCAGAAAAAAGTATATTGGAAGAAATATCAGAATGAATCTACGCTTGATTTAATCTGAGCCAGAAGATGCCTACGACCGTCTTCAACTGGAATAAGTATCAGAATAAATCTACGCTCAATTTAATATGAGCCATAAGAGGTCTCTGAAGGGGATTCTTTTTAAAATTCAGTCTCTGAAGGAAGTGTTCGTCATGCAGATGGTCGCCCCGTCCTGTTTCTGGAATTGATCTACAATCTGTTTTTGTTGGTTGATCGGAAAATAACAAGTGTACTATTTTTACCAATGTAGTAACAAGAAGGAGTTAATCCCAAATATCAATCTCGTAGACTGTGTAGGAAATATAAGTTATTATAATGACTCAACTGAATAAAAGAACATAGGGGTTTCTTTATTGTGTGAGAGTAATATTAAATGATAGCAAATTAAACAAGGAAAAAATTAAAGATGTATAATATATGAGAAAGCATGCTAGGGTTAGGTGTGTGAATTGCTTAGTGACGACCTTTCTTCCATGTTTCATGATATATTGTGAAAGTGAATCAATACCAAATCTCAAGAGTTGTTTCCCTTAATTCCTTAACTGAAAACTATTAATATTCATCCTTAATCCTAATTCCTTAGCTATTAACGATGATGTCAAGTAATTCGATTTTTTTACCAACACTTTAATGGTTACTATGGTTAAATCCTCATTCCTAAGCGATTTCACCATCGTATTATTGTGCAAACAACGTTAAGGTGGTTTGTCTGACCTAACCTTAACCTTAAGTCAAGAACTATTTATCCGATAGACAAAGCATTAAACTCATTGCACAATAAATTAAACTCGTAAAAACATCAATATCATAAAAACAATGGAAATTTGGTTCATAACATTCGTAATTCAGGGACACCCCCTAGCATGGGGTGTTTAGCTACTCATAATATTCATAAAGCTTACAAAATAAAGTGTAGACATTACAAAGATTTATTGATTCCATTGATCTTCAATTGCGATTGTTCTTGAAGATCCTTCCTCCTTGAAACCCTTGCTCGCTCTCTTTCTTCTATAATTCTCTCTTCTCTATGATCAAAGATATCAAATGCTTCTCAAAACTAGGTTTTAAATAGTATCAGGTCACAACAAATCCGTGTGGAAAGTAAAAACTACCCTTAATGAGCTAACCATTTAAAGTGAATGAAAATATGAATTATCTCGCGCCTACCAACACGAGCCGTGTCAGGAAACATGGGCACCCGTGTTGGATCTCTTCCTTGGTTATCAAAGGTTCTTGCTAATAGGCCTGCTGACACGGGCTGTGTCAGGTGACACAGGTACCCGTGTCGGACCTCTGCTTTTGTTATCAAATTTCTTGCTCCCAAGCCCGCTGACACGGGCCGTGTCAGGTGACACGGGCATCCGCGTCAGGCTTCTGTTCTTACACTTTTAACTTTCGTGGAATATCTTCCGGCTTTACATCAGTTACTAAGATTTTCTCGCGTGTACCTGGGACATTAACACTACCAAACCAAGCATCAAAATCACCCTAATTGACATGCATTCCCAAATCAATGCATTGCAAAACCACTTATCATGAAAGCTAAATTAAAATACTGAGAATGATAAAAGATGAAACATTGTGTTACCGAAATGATATACTTTTTACAGACTAATTGTTGAAAACAGAGTACAAATGGTGACCGATCACAACCCCAAACTTATCTAATTGCTTTTCCTCAAGTGATGTAAGAGATAAAAAGAGGTCACCCCAGTATTTCTTCTTACTACAATACAGTCGATGTTTTTCACAACTTGCTTTCCACCTCTCTGGTCAAGATTTTGGTTTACCGATCTGAATTTTCTGCTACACTTCCACATCAGAATACTTTTTTTACCTGCAATATTTTTCACACTCTCACCAAATCTCTTGAGTTAAAGTGTTTTTCACTCTAAATTCAATGTATGTAATATCGACTCTTAACTTTGAATTAATTCTACTTTCACTGCACAAACAGATTTTACACACTTTTGGAGGTCTTTGGGTTATAACGGGGATTAGGTACGGTGGGGAAAACAAAAAATGGATACACAAAGGTTTTTTTTAGGGCTCGGCCTTCATGTTGTTTATTTTGTATCTATGCTTCTTTTAGTGCGACGGGGTTTCACATGGACTCTTTAGTCTCACTCAATTGATCGAGTGTTTCAATTATAAATGCGTCTTTTCGCTTGGGCAAGTGTGTCTCTATGAGTTCTTCTTTTGTTTTTCTTGTTTTTTCTTAGGAGTATTCAAGAGTATCCTTTTTTTTCTTTTTTTTCCACACACTTGCCCTTTTTTGTATAAGGTTCAACACCCCAAACTTAGAATTTCACAATTCCAAAATCCACAACGCTTATGCCGAGCCAGGGTAAGATGATATATATATTTTTATTTTTGGTTGTGGGTTAACATATGCGGTTAAAACAAACAAGGAATATAGGCTAAAAATGGGTTTATAAAAGATAAACATAATGGAGGATGGTTGGAGAGGCTCAGGGGTAAAACAAACAACATACCTCAGCGTGTGTTATCATGCAGTGTTGTGTTAGTAGAATGTATGTAAAATTAGAGTGATAAAGTCATACATGAATGAACTCTCATGATGATATTTTTGTGTTTGGATTTTTGTACGCTCACCATGTTGGGTAAGCTTACAGGTTCCAAAGCATTATGTGTGTAATGCAGCTTCTTTTCTAGTTCGGTTGTACCCTCCTACAATCTCAGTTTGGTTTCATCAGGTTGCGTCCAACACTTTCTCTTTTATCCTTTTTCTTTGGCTGTATCTACTTCCTAGGGTACCTCGTGAGTAAGTCCGGGTTGCATCTTCCATCCACTAGATACCAATCCATCATTCATCGGAAAATTCTACTCACTCTGCAACACATTGTACACCACAAAACAAACTAACTAACAGGAAAAAAGGAAAATTTACACAAAAACTATGAATTAAAAGGAATTGAAAAAAAAATTGAAAACAACTAAATAAGAGATAAAAGAAACTCCCCACACTTGAACTAAACATTGTCTACAATGTTTTTGCCTAAGTGCGAGGACACTCACAGTGCTCACTGAGGCGGAGGTGGTGGGTGTGGATAATGTAATATCATGCGTCTCATCATCTCATGCATCTCATCAATAGCATCCCCTTGGCGGGTTTGCTCTACTCCTTGCCTAAAAAGCTCTTCCCCTTGCCAGGTTTGTTCAGTTTGGAGGTAGCCGATCTTATTCTGAACCCACTCCCATTGATATGGAGGTATATAAGAGGATCCTTCAGTCAACTATTTTGCACCAGAATAAGGTACAAATTGTTCCTCTCTCGGTTTCTCTTCCTCACCATTTGCACCTGTAAAAAAGCCTTCCATATCATCGTCCCCTTCTTCCGAGGAGATTTCCTCATATAACCAATTAGCAGTGTTAGAAATGCTAATGCGGTCAGGTGCGGGTAGAGCAAGAATGTGTCTCTTGTGAATAACTAGTGAATAATAATCATGGTGAACCTCAATCATCTGCTGATTCACAAGAGCCTCCAAATCAATTTTGGACTTACCTGGCACAGTAGCAATTTCAAATAGTTCACTATTATAATGGAAATGATCGGCGATCTGGGTGATCATACCTCTGACATAAATTCCACTTGTACTTGCTCAGCCCACTCGACCCAAATAGTCTGCCGCAAAAGCGGCCACGTTTACCTATTGTTGGTGGATCATACTAAACAAAAAGAATAACTCCCGCTGAGCTGCTACACCTGTACTATCTCCTCTTCCAAATAAAGAGTATGCCAACCCTTTCTGCGCGTACCTGAAACACAGGTTATGAATACCCGAAGCTTTGGCCTCTTTAGCAACATAACCTGGTTTACCTGTAATTTCTGCCCAGAAATCACCCGGTACAAAATTGTCGGGTACAACACCTGGACTAGTAATTGGGAAATGAAGAATTTCTCCGAATTTCTCAATAGTAAGCTCATGGTCATTATTAAAAAGTCGGAAGGTAAGAGTACCGTAATACTCCCGCTCTGAGCCTATCCACCTGTGTTTTAGTTTAAACTCTATAGTACTAAAAAATTCCAAGGTTATCCGCTCAAAAGTGGGTGCTTCGAATTGCATAAATTCAACATACCCAAAGCGTGAAACATACGATGAATTTCAGATTTTAAACCTAAAGAGTCAAGAGTATTGTCACAGATATACCATGTCAGAATGAGCTTACGCTTAAGGTGAGCTGAATACTGTGTTTAGTGTTCCGCTTTGTCAAAAATAATGTCATGAGCATTTGTAGCTCTCCTAGCATACTGTCATGGCCTTGAAGACTCGGCCGCGTCACTATTTGGAATAGCTCTTCTTGGGGGCATCTTGGGCACCTACAACAATTTTAGAGCAAAAACAAATGACACAATTAGATGAAAATGTTACCGCCACTAGGTAGAGGGCGGAAAATAGAACAACTTTTATGAAGCGGGTTTTAAAATAGGAGAAGTTTTAGCGGTAAAGGTTAAATCTTTTTGAGTGTGGTGGTTATGGAGTTTAGGTTTAGGAAGAGGGTAATAGAGGGAGAAGATGAAGTTTTTAATTTTTTATGGTGAGATAAAAGTGAAGAAAATAGGTTTAAAGAAGGTGGGACTAAAATTTTAAGTGTAATGAGTTATGGGTCCCACCCAAAAACTAGGAAATTTGTTTAAAAAATTGAGAATACTTGGTTCGTATTATGCAACACGGGTCGTGTTTGGTGACACGGGCGACCGTGTTGCACCATTGGGATGCTCATTGTTTGAGTGTATTTTTCAAAAAGCTTCAGGAGGCCAGACACGGGTGACGGTGTCAGGCTACTGTAAATCCATCAAAATTTCATTTTTTTTCTCTCTGACACGGTCTGTGTCATGTGACACGGTTGGTCGTGTCAGGTGATACACTTGGCCATTTCAGACCCCTGTAACTGCACAACAACATTGTTTTTCTTCTCTTTTTCAAGCTCTTGTACTGGTACAACTCCTACTCTGATGCATTTGCAAATTTTTTACACCTTCTCCAGGAACACACTGCTAATACCTAAAAATGAAACACACAAAATCCAAAAACAAAGGGAAATGATTATAACTAAAACCGTGGGTTGCCTCCCACGAAGCGCTTTGTTTAACGTCGCATGGCTCGACGATTATTCATCTCACCCCGTAAGACGAACAACATATATCTGGACACTCACTTGACCTTGGTAATACGGTTTCAACTTTTCTCCATTAACCTTAAAGGTATCCCCATTTTCTTGATTTTTTAATTCAATCGCGCCATGGGGAAAAACCTTGTGAATTACAAATGGTCCTGACCATTTATACCTCAACTTACCAGGAAATAACTTCAACCTGGAGTTATACAAAAGCACCAATTGACCTTCCCAAAATTCCTTTCTTTGGATCCGAAGATCATGCCACTTCTTGGTTTGATCTTTGTAAATCTTGGAATTTTCATACGCTTGGTTCTGAAATTCTTCCAACTCATGGAGTTAAAGCATTCGGGAATCTCCGGCTTTAGTCAGATCTAAGTTAAGGAATTTTGTGGCCCAAAAAGCTTTGTGTTCTAGTTCTAAAGGCAAATGACAAGCTTTACCATAAACCAATTGGTAAGGAGACATACCTATAGGCGTTTTGAATGTAGTGCGGTACGCCCATAACATATTATCTAATTTACTAGCCTAGTCCTTTCGAGATGAGTTAATTATCTTCTCTAGGATCTATTTCAATTGTTTGTTTGACACTTCCACTTGCCCACTGGTCTGAGGGTGGTGCGGAGTAGCTATTCGATGCTTTACATTGTATTTCAAGAGAATCTTTTCCATGAGGTGATTGAGGAAGTGAGTTCCTTCATCACTTATCAGAGCTCTTGGTACTCCGAATCTTGCGAAAATGTTTTCCTTCAAGAATTTGACCATAACCCCCGCATCATTAGTTGGTAAAGCCACGACTTCAACCCACTTTGATACGTAATCCACCGCCACAAATATGTAGTTCTTCCCAAAAGACGGTGGAAATGGGTCCATAAAATATATACCCCAAAAATAAAAGAGTTGACCTCCAGCATGGAATTTTGAGGCATCTGATTTTTTTTGAAATATTGCCTGTTCTTTGACATTTGTCGAACTCTTTGATTATCTCTTGGTCATCTTTGAATAGAAAAGGCTAGTATAACACTGACTGGAGGACTTTTGCTGCAATTCTATCACCACTAAAATGTCCTCCATAGTCTGAGTCATGGCATGCTTTTAGCATGTCCCTCTGTTCCTCTTCTGGAACACACCTTCTAACCAGCCCATCAATTCCTTGCTTGTACAAGAATGGGTCATCCCGCAAGTAGAACCTGCAATCATGAAAAAACTTTTTCTTACTGTTAGAATCGAAATCGTCAGGGATTACCCCACCTACTAGATGACTTGCATAGTCTGTGAACCATGGCACACCAATAACAGCAGGTATGTGTTCATCCATGAACTCAGCCTTTATTAGGCGCTTGTCTTCGGTTTCCTTATAGATGATATCCGAGAAAGGTGATATGCCACAATATTTTCACACCCTCTCTTGTCACGAATCTCTACATCGAACTCCTGAAGGAGTAAGATCCATCTCAAAAGTCTTGGCTTAGAGTCCTGTTTAGCAAAAAGATACTTCAAAGTAGCATGGTCAGTGTAAACAATGACTCTAGACCCCAACAAATATTGCTTGAATTTATCAAAGGCATAAACAACAGCCAGTAACTCCTTTTCGGTGGTCGCGTAGTTCATCTTTGTAGGGTTTAACACATGACTAGCATAGTAAATGACATGTAACAATTTTTCTCTGCACTGTCCTTGAATTGCCCTAACTGCAATATCACTTGCATCACACATGATCTCAAAAGGTAGAGAATAATTAGGGGCTACAACAATTGGTGCCAACACTAATTTTTCTTTATTGTCTCAAATGCGACGGCACACTCTTTGTCAAACACAAAAGCCTTATATTTAACCAAAAGAGTAGTTAATGGTCTGGCTATCTTAGAAAAGTCTCTGATGAATCTGTGGTAAAAACCTGCATGCCCTAAGAAACTTTGAATACCTTTTTCATTCAGTGGTGGAGGCAGCTTTGATATAACTTCAATCTTTTCTTGGTCCACTTCTATTCCCTTGTGGGAAATTTTGTGACCTAAAACTATACCTTCACGTATCATAAAGTGACACTTCTCCTAATTTAGGATTAGGTTGGTCTGTTGGCATCTTTCTAAGACAAGAGCAAGGTTAGTTAAACAATTATCAATAGACTTACCCAAAACTAAGAAGTCATCCATGAAGACTTCCATGTGCTTTTCAAGCATATCAGCAAAGGTAGATTGCATGCATCGTTGAAATGTGGCCAGAGCATTACATAACCCAAATGGCATTCTTCTGTAGGTAAAAATACCAAAGGGGCATGTAAAAGCGGTGTTCTCCTAATCTTCTGGTGTAACAGCTATCTGATTATATCCTGAGTAACCATGGAGGAAACAATAGTACTTATGACCAACCAACCTTTCCAACATCTGGTCGATGAATGGCAAAGGAAAGTGATCCTTTCTCGTATCCAGATTTAACTGTCTATAATCAATACACACTCTCCAACCTGTAACTGTCCTTGTCAGGATCAACTCGTTTTTCTCATTCTTAATAACTGTAGTGCATCCCTTCTTTGGCACCACATGTACATGACTCACCCAAGCACTATCAAATATAGGATAAATCATCTCCGTATCCAACAGTTTGACAACTTCTTTTCTGACCACCTCTTTCATAGCTGGATTTAGTCGCCTTTGGGGTTGGACCACTGATTTATGATCATCTTCCATAAGAATTTTTTGCATGCAAACCGTAAGACTAATCCCCTTTAAATCTTCAATCGACCATCCCATAACACGTTTGTGTTTCTTCAGAACTTCGAAAAGCTTATTTTCTTGGAGAACTTCAAGATTGGAACTTATTATAGCTGGGCATCTACTGTTGGTGTCAAGGAAGACATATTTGAGCTTCTCTGGTAATTGTTTCAATTCAGCCCCTTTCTTAGGTTCATCTTTATTTTGCTCCATTAAAGGTTGCCTTAGATCTTCCCATCTGTTTGGTCGAGAACCTTTAAAAGATGGAATTGCTTCCATCATGGCTAACACTTCCATCTCTTTTTCATCAACCTCTTATTTCTCCACATGTTCCGATGCAACCAATTCTTCAGTTTCAACCTCATTTTCTTTAATTTCCAAATCAACTTCAAGCAATGGGTCTTCTTCTTCAGCATTTTCCTCCGAAATCCCTTTTGATCTACCACTTCTAGTGGTTATCACACTCACATTATTTTGATCTTTCGGGTTTGTAACAATAGCACTAGGTAGATCATCCAAAGGTTGAGGATTTGCAAGTTGTTGGTCTATTTGGCTCATCTGAATTTCAAGATTCTTAATAGATGCACCCGTGTTTCGAAAATTACTTCTTGTCTCTTCTTGGAACTGGGAGCTTTGAGCAGCCATCTTTTTAATGGCGAACTCCCAATCTTCTTTCCTCTGCCCTTGTTGTTGAAATTGTTGTTGAGGTTGATGATATGGTTGTTGATACGGTTGTTGTTGTGGTGGCCGATACTGTTGTTGCTGTGGTTGACTTTGATACGGAATAGACCCCTGTTTTTGAACATTCACTTGTTGATATTTCCAGGCAAAATTTGGATAATGTTTCCACCCCGTATTATAAGTGTTAGAGTAGGGATTGTTCTGCTTCAGAAAGTTTATTTCCTCCACCTGTTGTGAAGTCGCCACACAGTGCATGGCAAAATGAGGTCCTCCACAAATTTCACAATTTACCTCCTGGATCGGTTGAGCTGGTTGAACCTCTGCCACAATTTGAGTCTCAAGAGCCATTTTTCCAGTCGTCTTTCAACTTCAGCCACAATTTGGTCTTCCATTTTCACAACTTGATCTGCCAGTTTCAAATCGACTATCCCTTCAAGCTGACTAACACTGATGTCATATAACTCTAAATGCTCATTTGCTGCTATGGCCTCTATGATCTTCTTAAGACGAGTGGATGTTGCAA
The DNA here is from genome assembly GCA_948472305.1 of Vicia faba. NCBI lineage: Eukaryota > Viridiplantae > Streptophyta > Magnoliopsida > Fabales > Fabaceae > Vicia > Vicia faba. The sequence continues at coordinate 1,522,209,990 of OX451738.1, forward strand.
AGTTAGTTGAGCCACCGACAACTGTGTCGATGAGTTGCTTAGTCTTCATCTTGAGACCATTTACAAAAAATTTCATTTGTTCGGTTTCATCCATGTTATGAGTCGGACATGCAACCAACACTCGTTTGAACCACTTATAAGTGTCACTAAGTGATTCTCCTTCCTTCCATTTAAAGTTCACTATGTCATATCTCTTGTGAATATACACAGCGGCAGGAAAATACTCATTTAGAAAGGTTGTCTCCATTTGTTGCCATGTTGTAATGCTCCCAGCAGGTAAAGAGTAGAACCACTCTTTAGCATCTTCTGACAATGTAAACAGAAACATTACTAGTTTCTTTGCTTCCTCAGAATGCCCCTCAATCTTCAACGATGTGGTCATAGTAAGGAACCTTCGTAAATGCTTATTTGCATCTTCATTGATTTTTCCAGAGAAAGGTCTCCTTTCAAGTTGTCTTATTGTTGAAGGGTGTAACTGAAAATGATCAACATTGACCGGTTGATTTACTATTTTCATCTGGCCAACTAGTGCATTTTCTCCTCCATAATCACCTAGAAGTCTCTCCATGAGAGGTGGATCAACTGCCATAGTTTCAGACTCTGAATCAGAATACTCAGAATGAATAGAAAATTTTTCCTCTTGATCAGGCTCTAAAACTATCAACATTTATTCTATAGCTTCCAGCCTTTCTTGTCTAACTTTTCAAAGTCTAGCTCACAACGATCGTTCTGGTTCTGCGTCAAAAAGAAATTCAGCTGGGCCTTGCCTCGCATACAAAGATTAGACAAATATTAGTAGAGAGAAAATAAAAAAATGATTACAGAGCAACAAAAATTCAATTGAATTATTATTCCACTTATATTTTGGCAGTCCCCGGCAACGGCGCCAAAAACTTGATCGGAAAATAGCAAGTTTACTATTTTTACCAATGTAATAATAAGAAGGAGTTAATCCCAAATATCGATCTCACGGACTGCATAGGAAATATAAGTTATTATAATGACTCAACTGAATAAAAGAACATATGGGTTTGTTGATTGTGTGAGATTAATATTAAATGATAGCAAATTAAACAAGACGAAAAGTAAATATGTATAATATATGAGAAAGCATGCTAGGGTTAGGTGTGTGAATTGCTTACTGGCTACCTTTATTCCATGTTTCATGATATACTGTGAAAGTGAATCAATACCAAATCTCAAGAGTTGTTTCCCTTAATTCCTTAACAGAAAACTTTTGATATTCATCCTTAATCTTAATTCCTTAGCAATTAACGGTGATATCAAGCAATTCGAATTGTTTACCAAGACTTTAATGGTTACTATGGTTAAATCCTCATTACTAAGAGATTTCACTGTCGTATTATTGTGCAAAAATGTTAAGGTGGTTTCTATGACCTAACCTTAACCTTAAGTCAAGAACTATTTATCTGATAGAAAAAGCATTAAACTCATTGCACAATAAGTTAAACTCGTAAAAACATGAATATCATAAAAACAATGGAAATTTGGTTCATAACATTCGTAATTCAGGAACACCCCCTAGCATTGGGATGTTTAGCTACTCATAATATTCATAAAGCTTACAAAACAAAGTGTAGACATTACAAAGATTTATCGATTATGTTGATCTTCAATTGCGATTGCTCTTGAATATCCTTCCTCCTCGAAACCCTTGTTCGCTCTCTTTCTTCTATAATTCTCTCTTCTCTATGATCAAAGATATCAAATTCTTCTCAAAACTAGGTTTTAAATAGTATCAAGTCACAAAAAAGTCGTGTGGAAAGTCAAAACTACCCTTAATGAGATCAACCATTTAAAGTGAATGAAAATATGATTTATCTCGCGCCTACCAACACGGGCCATGTCAGGCAACACAGGAACCCGTGTTGGCCCTCTGCCTTGGTTATCAAAGGTTCTTGCTCCCAGGCCTGCTGACACGAGTCGTGGCAGGTGATGCGGGCACCCGTGTTAGCCCTCTACTTTTATTATCAAATTTCTTGCTCCCAGGCCTGTTGACACGGGCCGTGTCAGGTGACACGGGCACCCGTGTCGGCCTTCTGTTTGTTCTCTCGTGTTCTTCATCTGCACACCCTGACACGGGCCGTGTTAGGTGACACGGGAACCCGTTTCAAGCTTCGGTTCTTACAATTTTAACTTATGTAGAATGTCCTCCGGCTTCGCATCAATTACTAAGATTTGCTCGCGTGTACCTGAGACATTAACACTACCAAACCAAGCATCAAATGCACCCTAATTAACATGCATTCCTAAATCAATGCAATGAAAAACCACTTATCATGAAAAATAAATTAAAATACTGAGAATGATAAAAGATGAAACATTGTGTTGGCGAAATGATAGACTTTTTACCGACTGATTGCTGAAAATAGAGTACAAATGGTGACCGATCATTGGTAAACCCGTCCTATTTTGGGAGTTCATACCACTTAGTGATAAAGTTAGTCCCCTCGTTCTGTTTCGGGAACTGATCTTCATCTGACCATAAATAAAGAAAGATAGTTTCCTCGTCCTGTTTCGGGAGTTAATCTTCAACCTGTTCATGTAGATAGTTGCCCCGTCCTGTTTCGGGAATTGATCTACAATTTGTTTTTCACAGATAGTTGCCCTGTCCTATTTCAGGTATTAACCTGTGGCTGGTCATCCAGATAGTTGCCATGTCTTGTTTCGAGAATTAATCTGGAACCCGCTTGAGAATTGTTGATGATATTCGTCTGTTTGTAGATTTTACCATGGAATGAGTCTATGTCTTGTTATTTAAAGTATTCTTATTTTAAAAATGTGTCGTGAATAATGAAAGGAATATTAACAGTTGTTCCGAGGATGGTCAAGCCATGAAATGCAAAACAATACAGTAATTTATCCTTGCATGATGAACATGTTTTCTTTCAAAATCGTCACAAGGTGTTGGTTGTGTACACTCTTGTTTCTAGTGGTACTAAGTTTGGTGACTCCCCAGCTTCTCCAGTTAAGCATTGTTTTGGTTATCTTTATTTGAGCAGATTTCTGAGGTGTGGTACGTTTTGTATCATGCCAGTGGTCTATTGGTATTGGAAGATTGGATTTGAATACTTTTCTCCTCAGAAGATTTGAGCCTTGTAGCGTGATACGCTCTGACGTTGCTTGTTGGTTCCAGTTCCAGTTATTTTCCGTCTCTTCAAGATTGACCGAGTATCTATTATTTTTGTGATATCTTATCATCTTCAAGATATTCCGTCTACCTGTCTCGTCAGCATAACATTCATTCATTCATTTACACTTATATCACGCATGCATATTCACATTTGCCGTTGATTTTTGGGACGTATACCTTGTTTATGTTTATTCAAACAGCGTACATGTTTCTTTCCAAGTAGAATGTTAATTTAGGCAGAAAATGTGCTTCCTTTCAAAATTCCCCAACTGAGCTAATCCTCGTGGATGATTTTTTGATTTAGCCTTCCTTGTCCATTTCTGGATAGGATGAATCCCTAATCGAGTTATTTTCTCATTGGGTGGAGTCTTGGTTGACTGTTTTCTCTCTGGTTTATTCCTGGAGGGAGTTGTCGCCTCTTGCATAGGCTATCTCGTGGTTTTCTCCAAGCTAGGCAACCTAGACGAATGGTGCATTTATTTTTCACATTTAAGTATTTGATCTCCTCGGGAAGGATTGATTCATGGTTCCCTTTGACGAAGATTTTATTCTCTGGCAGGGTTATCGCAATTTTCTTCTGAATTACTCTTCGGAAAACGACAAGCGGCAGCTCTTCATGAGCAACTTGTGCGTTATTAATATTTTTGGAAAACGACAAGCGGCGGTCTCTTCATGAGCAACTTGCACGTTATAGACATCGTTAGAAAACGACAAGCGGCGGTCTCTTCATGAGCAACTTGTGCGTTATTATTTTTTTGGAAAACGACAAGCGGCGGTCTCTTCATGAGCAATTTGTACGTTATTATTTTTGGAAAAACGGCAAGCGGCGGTCTCTTCATGAGCAACTTGCGCGTTATTGATATTTTTTCTGGAATACAGTAAGTGGCGGCTTCTTTATTTGAGCAGCTTGTATGTTATTGGTATTTTTTTGGAAAACAGTAAGTGGCGGCTTCTTTATTTGAGCAGCTTGTATGTTATTGACATCCCTGGACGACAGCAAGTGGCAGCTTCTTTATTTGAGCAGCTTGTATGTCATAGTATTTTTAGAAGACAGCAAGTGGCGACTTCTTTATTTGAGCAGCTTGTATGTTATTGACATCTTTGAACGACAGCAAGTGGAAGCTTCTTTATTTGAGCAGCTTGTGTATCTACAACCATATTATTATTTCAGCATTAATTGGTATCCCTCTGGAAAAATCTCGCAGAGAGACTCGTTATGAAATCTTTGCCTTCAGAAGTTGGTAGTCCATTATCAGCAAAATTGATACATCTTTTGTCTACCTTTGACCTTGAGTTGTGAACTCACTGTTATTTTGGGTCAATAATCTGTTTTGTGGCCTATGCAAGATGCCTTCTTTGTTAGGGTCAGAGGTCGTATTTTCTCAAATTTTATTCGATGTCAAGAGTCTATCATTTGAAGTCGATGGCTCATTTCCCCAGTAGTGTATAATCTATGTTCATGTGTTTTGTTGGTGTTTGGTTTCTCCAACATTGTTTCTGTCTCATACAGTATCATTCTCCATGAATTTAAATACTACATCCATATCATAAACATAATGGCAGTATCTTAGGGCAAAAATTGTGCATTATGTATTTAAGTACCTTCAATCTCGTCGAGACGAAGATTTTAATCTTCATATCTCCGAATAGAAGAAACTTAAATAGGGGCAGCTGTCATACCCCAATTTTTGACCTAAGATACCACCTCCCATCTGCATCATTACATAGCAAGCGTTCACAAGCGATTCGACCTATTTTGCCATTTTCTCGAGTCAGATTTTAAAAATTCATAACTTCTTCGAATTTTGACATTTTTTAGTGGTTCTTTTAAACATAATTCTCCTTGACAACAACTACAACTTTCCTTTAGAAGTCAATAGATGATTATTTTTTGAAATGCCACGAAAGAATGAAAACGTTGGAAGTCGCTTTATGAATTTAATGAAATTTGATCATGTCTTGTCCAACCTTTACCAAATCATACATAGTGCATATTTTTTCGTCTTTTATTTATCATTTTTGCCTTATTTGAAAAAAATCTAAAAAAATGTGTATTTTAGTTCATGTCACTTTTTACTATCGCATTATTAGAAAAAATCTCAAAAATATTTATAATTAGCATTATAATATTTTAAATTCACAATTCTGAATTAAAAAAAAATATCAAAAATTATTATAGTTTTATTGGTTTCATTTAGATTTTTATTTTAGTATAGATTTTAATCCAAAAAAAATCTCAAAAATATAGTTAATATCTTTTTCCTTTATTTTACATTTTTTTTTATTCTTTTGGGTCATTATAGTTTTAGCTTCTTTTAATCCAATATTGATTTTGATTTGATTCTAATTTTAATTCAATTTTTAAAATTGAATTAATATTAAAATTAAAATAAAATTAATTTTGTTTGCATCTTATTTTTTATTATTATTATTATTATTCTATTTTATATTACTAACAAATTGCCTTTATCTTTATTATTACTATTATCTTTGTTTTATTGTTTTATGTCCAATAAAGTTGTGGTCCCAAAACCAATTTTTGTTGCTGCCCATAGTCTGCCAAATCTGCATAAAACATGCCAAAAACAGTCCAAAACAAAGCTGAAAATGTTGATGTCCAAAACTGATTTGCACCCTGCTGTTCTTGCTGTTACAAACAATTCAAAGAGTCCAAAATAACCTGCAAAAAGCTGCATCATATCAGTCCAAACCAGTCCAAGGATTGCACTAAAATAGGTAATCAAAAACTACATCAATAAAGTGAAAAAAACGTAATAGTATATTTGTTCAAAAACCAAACTTGTTCCCTCCAAAAACCACATTGTCCCACTATAAAGGAGGGAGTTCAGCATCAGATAAAGGGGACAGAAAAAAAAGGAGAGGATTCAGCATGAATATTTGTTCAATCTTCTCCAAAAATCAAAGAATACTGATCATTTCCACTACGACCAACTTATCTTGAGCAGCAAAAATATATCACTTGCCTGCTATTCTTCAATCTCCAACATAACACAACCTACAACAGAGCCATTAAAAAAGACTCAACAATAACTCAGCATCACAACAAATAATCAAGAAAAGCCTAAAGAACAAGAAGGGAACTTACTCAAGTGAAGCAACTGGGATCTGGGATTTCTTTCAGGTAATATAGCTCCACCATTTTGAGTATTTTATCTTTGAGCTTCAACTTGACCTACATTTTGTATCAGTTCATAAGTAGATTTCATTTAAGTAGGATAAGGCTTTGATGGTGAGATGAAAAGTTCGAAAACATGTTTTACCTGATATGCATTGTTATCTGTTGTTTGCTTCAGAGAATTCATTTTCTGAATCTGATTATAACACCGATGAAAAGCTCAAAGTAAAACTAATATTGATTTAGTACTCCTTAAAGCTGAGGTGTTGTGCTTACATTATCTTCATATCGCTGCTCAGCTGAACAAATTGAACATAGAAACTTAGAAGTCTAAAGTTACAGAAACTCGAATTAATGAAGGTTATGTTGTTGTTTGTCTTACCTTTTTATTGTGGATCATAACTTTCAGCACCTTTAATCCCTTCATCTTCCTCTCATTCATCTCCCTCTGCTTCCTTCAACCCACCGATCCTTCAGACAGACCCGAGTACTCCCTTCCTGTTTCCGCCGAACACCAACATTCTGACACTTCCTCTACCATATGGTCACCGATAACATCAACAAGTTGCCACCCACATCAACCTCGCTCGTGGTCGTAGCCATGTCACTCTCACACTCGTAGAAAACGACCATATACCATTATCCCCTCCATTTAACACAACCTCAAGAGAAATCAGACTAAACAAAACCATAATCGCTTCATCAAACTCAAACCCCCTCAATCAATTTTCGATTCTGTTATGGAGAAAGCGAGTGATATTTGGAGAAAAAATCAGGATCGTTTATTGTATACGAATCTTCGAGGTGGATCGATAGATTATAGAGGCCATCCATGGGAATCTGTGTCATTTAAACATCCGAGCATCAGATTCGTTACGATGACGAAAAAGAGGAATGCATTGATCTTTCCACAGATAAATTTGAGTGGCTTCCTCTTTCAAATCCATCTTCGGAGAGGCTTAAAAGTTTGCGTCGCGGTTTATCTTTTTTTGGAAGATGATGATTGAAGACATTAAGGAAGAAGAAAGTCTGAAAGAGGAACAGAAGAGGTTGAGGATGGTGATGATGTGAGAGAGGATCATGTTTTTTTATTTTTCAATTTTCTCCTTTAATTGTTTTATTGGAAATAGGAATAATAATATTAATTAATCTGTAATTTTCCTCTCCCCAAGTCCAGCGGCATCCCTTTGTTTACTAGGGTTTTCGAATTTTTTTCCTTGCTTCTTTCCCAAAACCGGGTCAACCCGGTCCGGCCCAGCAGTAGTTGTTTTATTCATTTTTATTTTCTCTTCATATAACCTATTTTAGCATTATGGGCCTCCTGTTTTCTTTTGTCTTTTTAAGCCATACGGATTCTTACTCTACCCCCTTATACTTCAGTTTTACACCCCTTTTTCTTATAATTAATTTAATTTATGCTTAAAGTATTCTTAATCTAGTTTTTTAGTTTAGATTTATTAGAACGTTCAATTAGTTTAAGATATGATTTAACTTTAGAATTTTAATCTAATTTAAATTTAACCTAATAACTTTAGAATTTCTATTTTTAATATAGTAATTTTAGAATTTTATTTGATTTAGATTTAGTTTAGTAACTTTGGAATTTTTATTTGTTTTAGATTAAATTTAGTAACTTTAGAATTTAATTTAGTTTAGATTTAATTTTCTAATATTAAAATTTTAATTTAGTTTAGATCTAGCGTAGTAATTTTAGAATTATTTTTATAACTTTAGATAACAAATTAGTTTAGAATTATTTTAGTAAGTAATCTTATAATTTTGACTTAGATAATTAGTTCCCTTTTCTTCTATTTAAATATCTTTGTCATTTTAATTTCTCGATGCCTTTGGTCATTAATCTGTTTCATTAGATTTGTTTTCTTGTGAATTTTTGAATGCTTATACTTTGTTGATTCATCTTATTTTACTTGCTCGATTTACTCCAAGGGAAAGATTTAAATTTGTTGACTTCACGTCATCAAATACATCTCATCCGATCGTGCGAATACCCTCTTTCATTTTTTGTTTGTTTACTATTTTGTGAAACTCAAGATAATTTTTCCAAAAGACTCCATTTTCAAACTTACACCTTTTAAGTCAAAACTTCGACACTAGGTCGTCGTATCTTCAAAAATATAGTCCGTACCCATCTTGTAGCCAAACGAATCATTTTAATCAAACAAACGATTTTAACCTAAAAACAGATATTTCAAAAGGTTCCTGCGGAGTACCGCAGATGCATTGGGTGCTAATACCTTCCCATTGTATAACCAACCCCTGAACTCTAGACCTCTTTTCAAAAACGCCTTGTATTTTCATTACTTTTAAAGTATTATTTTACATTGCATACTTTAGGGTTTTATTTCGCTCTTTTCCCTTTTCCCTTGGAAATAATAAAGTGTGGTGGCGACTCTTGCTTTTGTGAGACGAATTAATTAATAGTTCAATCTCCGATTTACCCCGCTACATTTTTTATCGCTACAGAATTGGCGACTCTGCTGGGGAAAGATTGACCTCTTGCTGGTCCATCCCTAAGTGGGTTAAGCCTAGTTTGTTTTATTTGTTTTATTATTATTTGTTTTGTTTGATTATGTGTTTATATTGGGGTTGTTTGGGTTTTTGCAAAGGACGAATCCTATATCCGGATTAAGTTACACTTAAGAATAGGACGGGCGGTATAGTCATGTTAACTTTGAGGGAGTAATCCCGAAGAAGGAGGCATGAAATCCCCCACTCAGTGGAAGGCCCTTTTGAACGTAATATTTGTTTACCGAGTAATGGGGAAGACATTATTATTTTTGACCTGGGAGCCAGAGAAGCTGAGAACCGTAGAACCCTAACCCATCTTGGCCTTTTAGGTGTAGCGCGAAGACTATAACGGAGTAATCCGGAAGTAGTTATCACGCGATGCTACGCTCGGATGAGTTTCTCTTGAGAATATTGCTAATTATTGAGTAATCAAGACTTTGGTAATATCCGAAGGAGGAATGTAGACTCTGGGAACTCTTAGAACCTTGTCTTACATGTGTGATTAAACCGTAGCACATACCTTGGGGTGGGCTTTACCTTTGACTCCATGCTCGAAACGTTGAACCTTTGAACCCCATATTTGTGAACTTATGTGTAACTGTTGCATTATCATTCATCCATACATCCATAAACATTTTTTTGTAAAAAACTTGTTTTTCAAGGAACTTAAGAATGATTTTTGTAGACATCTCAGGTACTATTATTATGGAATTTGGAAGGAGAAACACTCGAAGTTTTAGTTTTAAGGAGCCAAAGATTGAAGAACTGAAGAGTTTAATTCCTAAGATCAAGAACCCGACGGATTTTCAGAAAAAGTATGGGTTCATTATACCTCTCATGAAGCGCAAGATGAAAGAAGGCATCCTTGGTACGTTGGTCCAATTTTACGATCCTTTGTACCGATGCTTCACCTTTCCGGATTACCAGTTAATGCCCACCTTAGAAGAGTACTCCTACATACTCAGTTTGCCGATCACCAACTGTGTTCCTTTTTCTGGCTTAGAAGAGGAACCCAAATCTCACGAGATAGCGACCATCACCCACTTGAAGAAGTCAGAGATAGAGGAGAACATGACTACAAAAGGGGGAATCCGAGGCTTGTCTGTGCAGTTTTTGTTGAGGAAAGCTCGTCATTTCGCTGAGATAAAAGATACTATTGCCTTTGAAGACATCTTTTCTTTACTCGCTTATGGTCTATTCTTGTTCCCTAACGTTGATAAGTTTGTGGATATCAACGCCATCATAATTTTCTTGATTGGAAATCCGGTCCCTACGCTGCTAGGAGATACCTACTACTCCATCCATCTTCGAAACTCTTATCAAGGAGGGATGATTATTTGTTGTGCACAGTTGCTGTATCAGTGGTATGTTTCTCATCTACCTAGGTCTAATGTTTTCTGGGATCTCGAGAAGGAGCCGCGATGGGCGCCAAAAATTATGGCTCTCACTCATTTCGACATTGATTGGTATAATCGAGTTCACCATGACGTGAAGATCATTGATAGTTGTGGTGCTTTTCCTAACGTGCCCCTTCTTGGTACGAAAGGAGGAATTAACTATAATCCTGTTCTCGCGCGCCGTCAGTTTGGATACCCGATGAGGGACAAGCCAAACAACATCCATGTGAGTGGTTTCTTTCTACAAGAAGGACAAGATCACCAGACAGCTAAGAGGGAGATCGAAGGAGCTTGGCGCCACATCCATAGGAAAGGGAGAGACATGTTAGGACATAGGGGTGCCGTTTCTTTGGAGCCTTACCTACAACGGGTCTGTGCTAGGGCTTGTGCTCTCAAGATGCCTTATAAACCTGAGAAACCTTTATTCCCTACTGTTGCATCATCATCTGTTGATATCCCTATCGAGAATATGGGAGAATACTAAGGAAATTTGGCTAGGATGAAGTCCGAGAGAGATGTTTGGAAAGAAAAGTATAATATGTCTGAATATGAGAATCGGGTCCTGACTCGACAACTAAAGGAAAAGGAGGATTTGCTATTTATTCAAGATGGTTGGTTCATTGATCATGATGAGAAGCTTCGTCAAAAGGATGCTTTACTGAAGAAATATGCTAGTGAAAGGAAGAGAAAGAAGGAAGGTTCGGTAAGCGTTGCTCTCGTTCCTAATCCACAAAAGGAAATCATTGATCGACTGGTAGCTGAGAAGAAAGAGATGGAAGACTTTTATGAAGAGAAGATCAGGAAGCTCCATTTACAGTTGGCATTTGGTCCTTCATCTGATGATTCCGAGTGATCTTTAGTTCTTAGTTTTTTTTACTGATGTCATTTTGTAAAACTCTGTAAAAGGGCTTCATGTTCCGAAGTTGTAATTTACTGCTTTTATTATGGGCTTCATGTTCTGAAGTTGTAATTTACTGCTTTTATTTTGGGCTTCATGTTCCAAAGTGTTAATTTACTGCTTTTATTGGGTTGTTGTCCCAAAGTTGTAATTTATTATTTTGTTGTTCCAAAGTTGTAAGTTGTAATTTACCGCTTTTGATTAATGAAGTGAGTTTTTGTTGTTCCAAATTCCTTTATCATTGATGTGTGCAAAATTATCGAAGTTCCTTGAAAAAAACTATCAAAATGAACGATCATTTGCATCGCATATCATGCATCATCCAGCATTCTACTTCACATGTTTTCTAGAGTCTTATCCTTGTTTCTTTTTCCACTCCGATAGATTGTCAAGCTGTCTCATCGGTACGATACCCGAGCCAATCGTCAGAGGAAGATGGAAGATCTAGAACAGGAAAACCACGAGCTTCGTGAGGAGGTTGCCACCCTTCGTGTCGGGATGGAAAAGCTAACTGCGCTGGTGGAAAGTTTGATGGCTGCTCAGAATCAGCCATCGACTGCAGCTGCTGAGATTCAGACTTCAACTAATGTGGTTTCTGAGATTGTCACCGTTCCAACATCTGTGACTCAAATCAACTCTCCGCTTCAACATCAGATGCCAAAAGGTTTTCCGTGGGGAATGCCTCATAACTTTGTGCCAGAAGGGTATCAGCCTGTCGTACAGCCTTTGGTTCAACCTACTGTGTCTTTTCCTCAACCAGAGACAACTACTATGCCGCCTGTAATCCCGTCTGTGATACCTTTCCCTCAACCAGTGATGACAACTGTCGCTCCTGTGGTTCATTCTATGCCATACATGAATGAACCTGCTTATCATGCTGAGCCTGCTGAAAGTCTGGGTCTTTTCGATAGAATGGAGGAATTTCAAGACCAGTTTCAAGAGATGCAGAGGGAGATCAAAGCGTTAAAGGGGAAAGATTTGTTTGGAAAGAATGCTCATGACCTGTGTTTAGTTCCAAATGTAAAGATTCCAGCCAAATTCAAAGTGCCGGACTTTGAAAGGTATAAAGGTGATTCGTGTCCGCGAAGTCATTTAACTATGTATGTGAGAAAGATGTCTACATATTCTGATGATCATAACTTATTAATTCACTACTTTCAAGACAGTTTGACTGGTGCCGCTCTAAAGTGGTATATGGGTTTGGACAGCACTCAGATCCGTAATTTCAACGATCTTAGTGAAGCTTTTGTTCGCCAGTATAAGTACAACGTCGACATGGCGGCGGACAGAGATCAACTCCGGGCGATGTCCCAGAGAGACAGAGAGTCCTTTAAAGAATATGCCCAGAGGTGGCGCGAGATTGCTGCTCAGATTTATCCCCCTCTTGAGGAGAAAGAAATGACAAAGATATTCCTGAAGACTTTAGGTTCCTTTTATTATGAAATAATGATTGCCAGTGCACCCAGTGACTTCACCGAGATGGTAAGTATGGGCATGCGGTTGGAAGAAGGGATTTGTGAGGGACGTTTGGTTAAGGAAGGAAGTCCGTCTAGCAGTATCAAGAAGTTTGGAAGTGTTTTCCCTAAAAGGAAAGAACAGGATGTCAGTGTAATTTTCCCTGGGAGACCAAGGAGAGGTTATTCACATGTTGCGGCAGTCACTCCGGCTGTCCGCCCAACATTGGTGACCCCAACTCATCAAACCCCACCAACTCAGCAACGGCCATTTCAGCAGCATCCTCGACAACAGGCTTATCAATTTAATAACCAGAATCGTTCACCAAGGAAACCGCAATTTGATGCCATTCCCATGACTTACACTGAGTTGTTCCCCGCTCTGATCAGAAAAAACCTCATAACAACGAAGCCTCCTCCTGTCGCACCAAATAGTACTTCTCCGTGGTACAAGGCAGACCAATTTTGTGAATATCATCAAGGGTCGCCGGGGCACATCATTGAAAATTGTTTTGCTTTAAAGGAGGACGTGCAGAGGTTGATTAAGAACGGTATCTTATCTTTCAAGGATGTTAACCCAAATGTTAGAGATAATCCTTTGCCTCGACATGGGGCAGCATCAGTGAATATGGTGGAAGGTTGTCCAGGAAAGTTTCGAGTTTTTCAAGTTGAACACATAAGAGATTCGTTGATCAGGTTACATCAGAGCTTAAGAAGACTCGCCTTTTTTAGGCATCATCATGATTATGATGTTTGTGAATTTTGTTCAAGAGAGGTTGATTGCCCTATTGTGAAGGAGGATATTCAAAAATTGTTAGACCAGAGGGTTATCACTATTACACATGATAGAGATCCAGTTAATAAAGTGAATGTTATAATACCGCAATTCAACTTGCCTGAACCAGTAGAGATCGTTTACGACAGTCAGACTGCACTTGTTGCTCCTTTGATCATTTATCCACCTGGTCATGTGCCTTACAACTCAGACCAAGCTATACCGTATAAGTATAATGCCACAATGATTGAAAATGGGGTATAAGTCCCTATACCAATAATGCCATCTTTTGTTAACATCGCTGATGTGAGCAGAGTTATGAGAAGCGGACGTGTCTTTGCAGCAGTACCTTTGAAGAGACCAGAAGTTCAAGTCAGGAGGCCCATACCGGCAGAAATTCCAGCGAGAAATGTTGAACCAAGGGTTGAGATAGGCCGATCCAATGAACCTATCCCACATCCCGATGATGATGAGATTCTGAAGCTCATCAAGAGAAGTGAATATAAGATTGTGGACCAACTATTGCAAACTCCTTCCAAGATTTCTTTGCTTGCTTTACTGAGAGATTCTGGTGCCCATAGAGAAGCTTTGATGAAGGTCTTGGACCAGGCATTCGTGGATCATGATGTGACGGTTGACCAATTTGATGGAATTATGGGAAATATTACTTCGTGTAACAATCTTGGTTTCAGTGATGAAGAGCTTCCGAAGGAGGGAAGGAATCATAATATGGCTTTTCATATCTCAATAAGTTGTGGAAATGATACTTTATCAAGTGTGTTGGTAGATACAGGTTCGTCGTTAAATGTAATGCCCAAAACTACATTATCTCGACTCTCATATCAAGGTGCTCCCATGAGACCTAGTGGGGTAATTGTCAAAGCGTTTGATGGTTCTAGGAAGAATGTCATTGGTGAAGTGGATCTTCCTATAATAATTGGTCCTCATACTTTTAAGATCACTTTTCAAGTAATGGATATTCGTGCCGCCTACAGTTGCCTATTGGGTCGTCCATGGATCCATGATGCAGGGGCAGTCACTTCCACGCTCCATCAAAGATTGAAGTTTGTAAGGCATGGAAAGCTGGTAATGATTGGTGGAGAGCAGGCTATGGTGGTAAGCCATTTGTCATCTTTCTCTTTTATTGATGCTGATGAGGATGTTGGAACCCAATTACAAGCTCCATCTGTTGCTAATAATGAAGTGAAGAAGCAAGGGACATTTATTTCTTCTTTTGAGGATGCGCGACGAGTGGTTGAAATTGGTTCGGCTGAAGGTTGGGGCCAGGTGTTGACTTTGCCCGAGAACAAGTCTGGAGAAGGTCTTGGTTTTCATCCCGTGTCTACAAGAGTCAAGCAGGAAATAGTTACCCGTCCGATACAAGAAGTTTTCCGAAGCGCAGGTTTTATCCATCCGACTCCTCCTGAAGTTGATGCTATAATAGGAGACGATTCTAAAGAGGATTTACCCGATTTTGAAACGCATGGAGTGGTTTTCCAGAACTGGATTGTTGTTGATGTTCCTGTTGTGATGCACATTTCTGAGTAATGTTTTGTTTTATTTTTGAAAAAAAAATTCGCTCTGCCCAAGGCGAAAAGTATTTGTGTCGGGCTATGTTGAAAATAAATCCTTTTGCTCTGCCCAAGGCAAAAGAGAAAATGCCTGGGCTCTTTGTTTCAAGTATTGCCCCTCATGAATAAAAATGTTATTTTGTCCACTACTGTTTTATTTTTTTTCACTTTTTCTGGGAAATAGTAATGAAAATTAATTGGTAGTAATAGGAAAATATAATAACTTTTTGTTTTATTTGTACAAATCGATTTCTAAAATAAAGCATAATCATATGTGCAGATTAATCCATGACTTAACCATTGAAAACAATGATCCTATGCCCCCTCCCAACTTTGAATTCCCTGTGTTCGGAGCCGAAGAAGAGGATAGCGAAGAAGTTCCTGATGAAATTTCCCGTTTGCTTGAGCACGATGAAAAGACTATTCAGCCGTTTGAAGAACCTATAGAGATGATCAATTTGGGTGATGAAGAAGATAAAAAGGAAGTCAAGGTCGGAGCATTGCTTATCCCAGAGGTCAAAGAGAAAATGTTGGAGCTTCTCAAAGAGTATGTTGATGTGTTTGCTTGGTCCTACCAAGATATGCCAGGTTTGGACAACAATATTGTGGAGCATCGTTTACCGTTGAGACCTGAATGTCCGCCGATTAAGCAGAAGTTGAGAAGGACTCGTCCCGATATGGCTGACAAGATCAAAGAAGAAGTTCAAAAACAAATTAATACAGGTTTCCTTGTTACATCGGTCTATCCTCAATGGTTAGCCAATATAGTGCTTGTTGCTAAGAAAGATGGCAAAGTTCGAATGTGTGTAGGCTATAGAGATCTAAATAGAGCTAGCCCAAAGGATGACTTCCCATTACCGCACATTGACGTATTGGTCGACAGTACCGCAAAGTTCAAAGTCTTTTCTTTCATGGATGGTTTCTCTGGTTACAATCAAATCAAGATGGCACCAGAAGATATGGAGAAGACAGCTTTCATTACACCTTGGGGAACATTTTGTTATCGGGTTATGCCGTTTGGTTTGAGGAATGCTGGTGCAACATACCAAAGGGCCATGACTGCTTTGTTCCATGATATGATGCATAAAGAGATAGAAGTGTATGTAGATGACATGATTGCCAAATCACAAACTGAAGAAGATCATTTGGAACATTTATTGAAGTTATTCCAGCGTTTGAGAAAGTATAAACTCCGTCTGAATCCCAACAAGTGCGCTTTTGGTGTTCATTCTGGAAGACTTCTGGGTTTCATTGTCAGTCAGAAAGGTATTGAGGTAGATCCTGATAAAGTCAAAGCTATTCAGGAAATGCCCGCACCCAAGACGGAAAAACAAGTAAGAGGATTCCTTGGGAGACTGAACTATATTTCTAGATTTTTATCTCATATGACTGCTACATGTGGGCCGATTTTCAAGCTTCTCAGAAAGAACCAAGGATGTGTGTGGACAGAAGATTGTCAGAGAGCTTTTGATAGCATCAAAGAATATTTACTTGAACCTCCCATATTGATTCCTCCAGTGGAAGGAAGACCTTTGATTATGTACCTGACTATATTGGAAGATTCCATGGGATGTGTGCTTGGTCAACAAGATGAGACTGGAAGAAAGGAACATGCCATATATTATCTGAGTAAGAAATTCGCAGACTGTGAGTCTCGATACTCAATGCTTGAGAAAACCTGTTGTGCTTTAGCTTGGGCTGCTCGCCGTGTGCGCCAGTATATGATTAACCACACCACTTGGTTGATCTCCAAAATGGATCCGATCAAGTATATCTTTGAGAAGCCCGCCTTATCTGGAAGAATAGCCCGTTGGCAGATGTTGTTATCTGAATATGACATTGAGTATCACACTCAGAAAGCAATCAAGGGGAGTATTTTAGCCGACCATTTGGCTCACCAACCAATTGACGATTATCAATCTATCAAGTTTGATTTCCCAGATGAAGATGTTATGTACTTGAAAGCTAAAGATTGTGAAGAGTCGTTACCTGAAGAAGGACCTGATCCCGAATCCCATTGGGGTTTAATATTTGACGGAGCTGTGAACTCTTATGGAAATGGAATTGGGGCAATCATCGTCACTCCCCGAGGTACTCATATCCCGTTCACGGCAAGATTGAAGTTTGACTGCACGAACAACATGGCTGAATATGAGGCATGTATTATGGGTCTCGAAGAAGCAGTGGATCTAAGGATTAAGATTCTTGATATTTACGGAGATTCGGCATTGGTAATTAATCAAATCAAAGGAGAATGGGAGACTCGTCATCCTAGTTTGATCCCTTACAGAGACTATGCTAGAAGATTGTTAACTTTCTTCAACAAAGTGGAATTACATCATATCCCTAGAGATGAAAACCAAATAGCTGATGCTTTAGCTACTTTGTCTTCAATGTTTCAAGTGAATGGTTGGAACGATGTGCCTACAATCCGGGTTATGCGCCTCGATAGACCTGCTCATGTGTTCTCAGTAGAAGAGGTTACCGACGACAAACCATGGTTCTATGACATTAAATGTGTTCTTCAAACTCAAGAGTACCCGCCTGGGGCATCCAATAAAGATAGGAAGACATTGAGAAGATTAGCAAGCAGTTTCTTCCTCAATTAAGAAGTATTGTATAAGAGTAATTACGACATGGTCTTGCTCAGATGTGTAGACATACATGAAGCAGACATGCTGATGCAAGAGGTACATGAAGGATCCTTTGGCACTCATGCCAACGGACATGCAATGGCTAAAAAGATGTTGAGAGCTGGTTACTATTGGATGACAATGGAATCTGATTGCTGCAAATATGTGAAGAAATGTCATAAATGCCAGATTTATGCGGACAAGATACATGTGCCACCGACCCTCCTCAACGTTATCTCTTCACCTTGGCCTTTCTCTATGTGGGGCATTGATATGATTGGAATGATTGAACCCAAAGCTTCAAATGGTCATCGTTTCATCTTGGTAGCGATCGATTATTTTACTAAATGGGTGGAAGCATCATCTTATGCTAATGTAACCAGACAGATGGTAGTCAGATTTATCAAGAATCAAATCATTTGTCGATACGGCATCCCGAGCAAGATCATCACTGATAATGGTTCGAATTTGAATAACAAGATGATGAAAGAGCTTTGTGAGGAGTTCAAGATCGAACATCATAATTCTTCTCCTTACAGACCGAAGATGAATGGGGCTGGTGAAGCTGCTAACAAGAACATCAAAAAGATTGTCCAGAAGATGGTGGTAACTTATAAAGATTGGCATGAAATGCTTCCGTTTGCTTTACATGGATACCGTACTTCAGTTCGAACTTCAACAGGTGCAACCCCATTTTCCCTAGTTTATGGCATGAAAGCAGTACTTCCCGTGGAGGTTGAGATCCCGTCTATGAGAGTTTTGATGGAAGCTAAACTTTCTGAGGCTGAATGGTGTCAAAATAGATATGATCAGTTGAATTTAATTGAGGAAAAGAGATTGACAGCATTTTTTCACGGTCAATTATATCAGCAGAGAATGAAGAAGGCTTTTGATAAGAAGGTTCGACCACGTGAGTTCAGAGAAGGTGACCTTGTGCTCAAAAAGATATTATCTTTCCAACCTGATTCTAGGGGCAAGTGGGCTCCGAATTATGAAGGACCGTATGTCGTTAAGAAAGTTTTCTCTGGAGGCGCCATGATTCTCACAAATATGGACGGTGAAGAGCTCCCGCACTCCATGAACGCCGATGCAGTCAAGAAGTATTTCGCCTAGGTTTGAGTTGACAGTTCGCTAAGTTGAAAACCCGAAGGGGCGGCTTAGGCAGGCTTTTGGTCAGACCGGCTGTGGCATATGAGCATATTTCGGAATTCAAAGTTGTTAGGGAGAATAGTGATCATTGTTTTTGTGTAACCCTTTCTTTCATGTACTATTTCCCAAACTTTTGTAAACCGTTGGAGTCGCGTTGTTAGCGAACTACCATCTTATTAATGAAATTTGAGCATTTACCTTTTGTGGGCAAAATTTTAATTTTACGGAAATATTTGAAACAAAGTTATTTAAAGTATTCTTATTTTAAAAATGTGTCGTGAATAATGAAAGGAATATTAACAGTTGTTCCGAGGATGGTCAAGCCATGAAATGCAAAACAATACAGTAATTTATCCTTGCATGATGAACATGTTTTCTTTCAAAATCGTCACGAGGTGTTGGTTGTGTACACTCTTGTTTCTAGTGGTACTAAGTTTGGTGACTCCCCAGCTTCTCCAGTTAAGCGTTGTTTTGGTTATCTTTATTTGAGAAGATTTCTGAGGTGTGGTACGTTTTGTATCATGCCAGTGGTCTATTGGTATTGGAAGATTGGATTTGAATACTTTTCTCCTCAGAAGATTTGAGCCTTGTAGCGTGATACGCTCTGACGTTGCTTGTTGGTTCCAGTTCCAGTTATTTTCCGTCCCTTCAAGATTGATCGAGTATATATTATTTTTGTGATATCTTATCATCTTCAAGATATTCCGTCTACCTGTCTCGTCAGCATAACATTCATTCATTCATTTACACTTATATCACGCATGCATATTCACATTTGCCGTTGATTTTTGGGATGTATACCTTGTTTATGTTTATTCAAACAGCGTACATGTTTCTTTCCAAGTAGAATGTTAATTTAGGCAGAAAATGTGCTTCCTTTCTAAATTCCCCAACTGAGCTAATCCTCGTGGATGATTTTTTGATTTAGCCTTCCTTGTCCATTTCTGGATAGGATGAATCCCTAATCGAGTTATTTTCTCATTGGGTGGAGTCTTGTTTGACTGTTTTCTCTCTGGTTTATTCCTGGAGGGAGTTGTCGCCTCTTGCATAGGCTATCTCGTGGTTTTCTCCAAGCTAGGCAACCTAGACGAATGGTGCATTTATTTTGCACATTTAAGTATTTGATCTCCTCGGGAAGGATTGATTCATGGTTCCCTTTGACCAAGATTTTATTCTCTGACAGGGTTATCGCAATTTTCTTCTGAATTACTCTTCGGAAAACGACAAGCGGCAGCTCTTCATGAGCAACTTGTGTGTTATTAATATTTTTGGAAAACGACAAGCGGCAGTCTCTTCATGAGAAACTTGCACGTTATAGACATCGTTAGAAAACGACAAGCGGCGGTCTCTTCATGAGCAACTTGTGCGTTATTATTTTTTTTGGAAAACGACAAGCGGCGGTCTCTTCATGAGCAACTTGTACGTTATTATTTTTGGAAAAACGGCAAGCGGCAGTCTCTTCATGAGAAACTTGCGCGTTATTGATATTTTTTCTGGAATACAGCAAGTGGCGGCTTCTTTATTTGAGCAGCTTGTATGTTATTGGTATTTTTTTGGAAAACAGCAAGTGGCGGCTTCTTTATTTGAGCAGCTTGTATGTTATTGACATCCCTGGACGACAGCAAGTGGCAGCTTCTTTATTTGAGCAGCTTGTATGTCATAGTATTTTTAGAAGACAGCAAGTGGCGGCTTCTTTATTTGAGCAGCTTGTATGTTATTGACATCTTTGAACGACAGCAAGTGGAAGCTTCTTTATTTGAGCAGCTTGTGTATCTACAACCATATTATTATTTCAGCATTAATTGGTATCCCTCTGGAAAAATCTCGCAGAGAGACTCGTTATGAAATCTTTGCCTTCAGAAGTTGGTAGTCCATTATCAGCAAAATTGATACATCTTTTGTCTACCTTTGACCTTGAGTTGTGAACTCACTGTTATTTTGGGTCAATAATCTGTTTTGTGGCCTATGCAAGATGCCTTCTTTGTTAGGGTCAGAGGTCGTATTTTCTCAAATTTTATTCGATGTCTAGAGTCTATCATTTGAAGTCGATGGCTCATTTCCCCAGTAGTGTATAACTATGTTCCTGTGTTTTGTTGGTGTTTGGTTTCTCCAGCATTGTTTCTGTCTCATACAGTATCATTCTCCATGAATTTAAATACTACATCCATATCATAAACATAATGGCGGTATCTTAGGGCAAAAATTACGCATTATGTATTTAAGTACCTTCAATCTCGTCGAGACAAAGATTTTAATCTTCATATCTCTGAATAGAAGAAACTTAAATAGGGGCAGCTGTCATACCCCAATTTTTGACCTAAGATACCACCTCCCATCTGCATCATTACATAGCAAGCGTTCACAAGCGATTCGACCTGTTTTGCCATTTTCTCGAGTCAGATTTCAAAAATTCATAACTTCTTCGAATTTCGACATTTTTAGTGGTTCTTTTACACATAATTCTCCTTGACAACAACTACAACTTTCCTTTAGAAGTCAATAGATGATTATTTTTTGAAATGCCACGAAAGAATGAAAACATTGGAAGTCGCTTTATGAATTTAATGAAATTTGATCATGTCTTGTCCTATCTTTACCAAATCATACATAGCGCATATTTTTTCATCTTTTATTTATCATTTTTGCCTTATTTGAAAAAAATCTTAAAAAATGTGTATTTTAGTTCATGTCACTTTTTACTATCGCATTATTAGAAAAAATCACAAAAATATTTATAATTAGCATTATAATATTTTAAATTCACAATTCTTAATTAAAAAAAAAATATCTAAAATTATTATAGTTTTATTGGTTTCATTTAGATTTTTATTTTAGTATAGATTTTAATCCAAAAAAAATCTCAAAAATATAGTTAATATCTTTTTCCTTTATTTTACATTTTTTTTATTCTTTTGGGTCATTATAGTTTTAGCTTCTTTTAATCCAATATTGATTTTGATTTGATTCTAATTTTAATTCAATTTTTAAAATTGAATTAATATTAAAATTAAAATAAAATTAATTTTGTTTGCATCTTATTTTTTATTATTATTATTATTATTCTGTTTTATATTACTAACAAATTGCCTTTATCTTTATTATTACTATTATCTTTGTTTTATTGTTTTATGTCCAATAAAGTTGTGGTCCCAAAACCAATTTTTGTTGTTGCCCATAGTCTGCCAAATCTGCATAAAACATGCCAAAAACAGTCCAAAACAAAGCTGAAAATGTTGATGTCCAAAACTGATTTGCACCCTGCTATTCTTGCTGTTACAAACAATTCAAAGAGTCCAAAATAACCTGCAAAAAGCTGCATCATATCAGTCCAAACCAGTCCAAGGATTGCACTAAAATAGGTAATCAAAAACTACATCAATAAAGTGAAAAAAAAACGTAATAGTATATTTGTTCAAAAACCAAACTTGTTCCCCCCAAAAACCACATTGTCCCACTTTAAAGGAGGGAGTTCAGCATCAGATAAAGGGGACAGAAAAAAAAAGGAGAGGATTCAGCATGAATATTTGTTCAATCTTCTCCAAAAATCAAAGAATACTGATCATTTCCACTACGACCAACTTATCTTGAGCAGCAAAAATATATCACTTGACTGCTATTCTTCAATCTCCAACATAACACAACCTACAACAGAGCCATTAAAAAAGACTCAACAATAACTCAGCATCACAGCAAATAATCAAGAAAAGCCTAAAGAACAAGAAGGGAACTTACTCAAGTGAAGCAACTGGGATCTGGGATTTCTTTCAGGTAATATAGCTCCACCA
This sequence comes from Vicia faba, assembly GCA_948472305.1. Lineage (NCBI taxonomy): Eukaryota > Viridiplantae > Streptophyta > Magnoliopsida > Fabales > Fabaceae > Vicia > Vicia faba. The sequence continues at coordinate 1,522,232,471 of OX451738.1, forward strand.
TTTTGAGTATTTTATCTTTGAGCTTCAACTTGACCTACATTTTGTATCAGTTCATAAGTAGATTTCATTTAAGTAGGATAAGGCTTTGATGGTGAGATGAAAAGTTCGAAAACATGTTTTACCTGATATGCATTGTTATCTGTTGTTTGCTTCAGAGAATTCATTTTCTGAATCTGATTATAACACCGATGAAAAGCTCAAAGTAAAACTAATATTGATTTAGTACTCCTTAAAGCTGAGGTGTTGTACTTACATTATCTTCATATCGCTGCTCAGCTGAACAAATTGAACATAGAAACTTAGAAGTCTAAAGTTACAGAAACTCGAATTAATGAAGGGTATGTTGTTGTTTGTCTTACCTTTTTATTGTGGATCATAACTTTCAGCACCTTTAATCCCTTCATATTCCTCTCATTCATCTCCCTCTGCTTCTTTCAACCCACCGATCCTTCAGACAGACCCGAGTACTCCCTTCCTGTTTCCGCCGAACACCAACATTCTGACACTTCCTCTACCATATGGTCACCGATAACATCAACAAGTTGCCACCCACATCAACCTCGCTCGTGGTCGTAGCCATGTCACTCTCACACTCGTAGAAAATGACCATATACCATTATCCCCTCCATTTCACACAACCTCAAGAGAAATCAGACTAAAAAAAACCATAATCTCTTCATCAAACTCAAACCCCCTCAATCAATTTTCGATTCTGTTATGGAGAAAGCGAGTGATATTTGGAGAAAAAATCAGGATCGTTTATTGTATACGAATCTTTGAGGTGGATCGATAGATTATAGAGGCCATCCATGGGAATCTGTGTCATTTAAACATCCGAGCATCAGATTCGTTACGATGACGAAAAAGAGGAATGCATTGATCTTTCCACAGATAAATTTGAGTGGCTTCCTCTTTCAAATCCATCTTCGGAGAGGCTTAAAAGTTTGCGTCGCGGTTTATCTTTTTTTGGAAGATGATGATTGAAGACATTAAGGAAGAAGAAAGTCTGAAAGAGGAACAGAAGAGGTTGAGGATGGTGATGATGTGAGAGAGGATCATGTTTTTTTATTTTTCAATTTTCTCCTTTAATTGTTTTATTGGAAATAGGAATAATAATATTAATTAATCTGTAATTTTCCTCTCCCCAAGGCCAGCGACATCCCTTCGTTTACTAGGGTTTTTGAATTTTTTTCCTTGCTTCTTTCCCAAAACCGGGTCAACCCGGTCCGGCCCAGCAGTAGTTGTTTTATTCATTTTTATTTTCTCTTCATATAACCTGTTTTAGCATTATGGACCTCCTGTTTTCTTTTGTCTTTTTAAGCCATACGGATTCTTACTCTACCCCCTTATACTTCAGTTTTACACCCCTTTTTCTTATAATTAATTTAATTTATGCTTAAAGTATTCTTAATCTAGTTTTTTAGTTTAGATTTATTAGAACGTTCAATTAGTTTAAGATATGATTTAACTTTAGAATTTTCATCTAATTTAAATTTAACCTAATAACTTTAGAATTTCTATTTTTAATATAGTAATTTTAGAATTTTATTTGATTTAGATTTAGTTTAGTAACTTTGATATTTTTATTTGTTTTAGATTAAACTTAGTAACTTTAGAATTTAATTTAGTTTAGATTTAATTTTCTAATATTAAAATTTTAATTTAGTTTAGATCTAGCGTAGTAATTTTAGAATTATTTTTATAACTTTAGATAACAAATTAGTTTAGAATTATTTTAGTAAGTAATCTTATAATTTTGACTTAGATAATTAGTTCCCTTTTCTTCTATTTAAATATCTTTGTCATTTTAATTTCTCGATGCCTTTGGTCATTAACCTGTTTCATTAGATTTGTTTTCTTGTGAATTTTTGAATGCTTATACTTTGTTGATTCATCTTATTTTACTTGCTCGATTTACTCCAAGGGAAAGATTTAAATTTGTTGACTTCACGTCATCAAATACATCTCATCCGATCGTGCGAATACCCTATTTCATTTTTTGTTTGTTTACTATTTTGTTAAACTCAAGATAATTTTCCCAAAAGACTCCATTTTCAAACTTACACCTTTTAAGTCAAAACTTCGACACTAGGTCGTCATATCTTCAAAAATATAGTCCATACCCATCTTGTAGCCAAACGAATCATTTTAATCAAACAAACGATTTTAACCTAAAAACATATATTTCAAAAGGTTCCTGCGGAGTACCGCAAATGCATTGGGTGCTAATACCTTCCCATTGTATAACCAACCCCCGAACTCTAGACCTCTTTTCAAAAATGCCTTGTATTTTCATTACTTTTAAAGTATTATTTTACATTGCATACTTTAGGGTTTTATTTCTCTCTTTTTCCTTTTCCCTTGGAAATAATAAAGTGCGGTGGCGACTCTTGCTTTTGTGAGACGAATTAATTAATAGTTCGATCTCTGATTTACCCCGCTACATTTTTTATCGCTACAGCGCTGTAGCACTGCCATAAAAATTTTGCTTGGTCGTATGTGACCCTTTGCTGGGATTCATGTTCAATTCCCCAAGTGATTCAGATGGAGATCTGCTCCTGGCTATTCAGGACATTTGAGAGATTCTTTGAATCTCGACTTGACTGCCACAAATGAGTTAGAAAATAACATGTCATTCCCCCTTGATTATGGAAGGTTTATCATTGGAAGTGTCTTTCCATTTGAAGTGATTCCGTTTATTGAGAGGATTTCCGTTCATTGGATATTCGTCGTGTGAATTTCTCTACTATCGAACAATTAGTTATATGTAAATAGTGGTACTTAAAATGAAAAACTTATGTCTGTCTTGGAGTTTTTGAAAATGAATTTTTGGTGAACAACAAAATTTTGTAAGAATATGAATTCAACTCAGGATTTATAGTAAGCCTTATAAGAGTCAGGATACCTTTAATAATAATATGCTTTCAAACTAACCTATGCTTCAGTTAGGACTTTTAAGAGTTGTAACATGGCATGGTTCATGGTTTGAGAAACAAAGGATAAAGGCTCAAAGTTTATTTGTACCCAACCCATTCTCCATGATGTTCTTCAGTCCTATGCTCAGTTAATCACGCGTTTAGGTTCCAATAGAGCTTGGAATTATAGCACTGATACTTCGGTGATGGTTCAGAAATCAAAAGTTTTTTTTGAGAAGGCATTCATTGTAACATCTTTCTTTTGTTAAGGATTTGTAGCGACCTCTTTTTGACTTTATTATCCCTAATTTTTCCTGAACTGTTTCTTTTGTGATTACAGTCAGCGGGATGCCCCCGTTTTTTCTTCTTAAGTCTCTTTCATAGGTTTTGACTTAACTAGCTTTTCTTTTGAGAGATAATGACAGCCTGTTTTACAGGGAACCATAACTGTCTCTTGATTTGGAAGGACGTTTTCGATGCTATTCGTTGTGTACGAAGTGAAAGCTTGCGACTGAACACACATTTGAATTAACTGAGAAACTACCCTACCTAAGGTTATGATTAAAGGTTTCAATTTGTGTGAAAAAATAAAACTCCTACTTCTTAGGCTCAAAGGGGTTGACTAGGGATTATCTTCTGTTGTACTCCAAAATTTGCCCTCCCATATTCCTCAAGATTTGTCAAGAATGATCTTCAGATTATTCAAGATTGCTCAAATGGTAGACAGTCAAATCACCTCCTAAGCCAGCTGAAATTAGGGTTTTGGTTATTTCAAGGAATTTGGGGTTTTCAATGGCTCAATCAAGTCTTATAGGCCTATATGCATTCTCAAGCACCTACATGCCAAGTTTCAAGACTCACAGTGCCAATTTGCACAGTCAAAAGCTCCATTTGAATCACAGTCAATTGCAAGGGCAAAATGGTCATTTTACAGTCAAAAGTCAGAATTTTTTGTCAACATCTTATTTTGAGTCCACAATCATCATTTGATCAAGTCTTGATCATGATTCCACAAGCATAGCTCAAAAATCATCAAGATGCAAAAGTTACTATTTTGGGACAGTAGAAAAGTCAAATGTATCTTGACCAGGGCATAACTTTTTCATGGTTTGTCAGAAAAATTCCATCCAATGCTCATTTTGAAGAGGATGTAATTTCCTACAAACCATCTTCACACTCCAAGTCCAATAAATGCTCCCACAAAAAGTTATCAATTTCTAAATTATAGGTCAAATTCAAAAGTCAACAAAAATGCACTTTAAGTAAAAGGCCATAACTTGAGATTGACAAATCCAAATGACATGGGACCAAAGGAATTGGTTAGAGGACTTCAAGACCTTTCCAAAATGTCCAAGAACATGTTCATATGATCAAAATTGAGCAAGTTGTGCATTGGCGAAGTTGGGAAATTTTTATGAATTTGCAAAAGTCAACTTTGCTCAAAACACCTTATTTTTGCTAATGGGCCTCAAATCTCTTCTTGAAACTTCATCCATGACCTATGCACGACCCATCAAGATTAATTGAATTTATTTTCTTATTTTTTATTGATTAATTGGATTTTTAATTAATATTAATTCATTTAATTAATTTAAATTATAGGAAAATACAAGATTTGATTTTTTCAATCAATTTGTGAAGAAAATGTGGTCAAGATATGCTGCCAATTTCATGCTCAAAGTCAAAGATACAAAAGATCCAAAATTGGCAACATTTTCCAATCATGAAAAATCAAAAAGATTTGATTTCTAATCAAGGATTCAATCACCATTGCACATGGATTCTTGCCAAGTTTTTGACCTAATTTCATTCCCCTATATATATGCAAGCAAACCATAACCAAAAGACGTGAACAAAGCTGCAGAAAAAAGCCATAGCATATTGAGAAGTTTCAAGAAAAAGTGAAAACTGATCTTTGCATTCCAGACCAATTCAAGGCAATTTGTTGATTCTAACACCTTGTAGGAGTTCCCAGGAGTGTGTGGCAATCAAATTCAAGCCTTAAAGCTCAAAGAATCATCCTAGACAGTTTCACGGTTTGAAGCTTTTATCCAAAATCGTATTATCTAATTCATGCGCATTTAACATATTTTCTTGATTGTTTTGCATTGCTAGGAACCATATGAAGCTAATGGTATCATTTAATTGAATTATAATGCACTAAATCACAAGATACCATGAACGATTTCTAGGGTTCCTGAGCTTTGAAATTGGGGCTTTCTAAACCTAGAAAAATTAGGACTCATAAGACCCATGGTTGGAATCGTTGAAACAAGACGAACAAGAAGGACCCCTCGCGAAATATTTATATGTTCTGTATCTCTAATCGCTATTATTCGTGCAACTATTTTGTGGGGGTTAAAAACCCCCGCTATCTAATATGTTTTTATGCAGAACGAAGGAAGAAGACGAGGACGTGTTAACGTATGGTTGGCTGATTTGAAAAAGTGCGCGCTTGTTTTTGTTTTACAGCATAGGGATTAATTTCCTAATATAATAATTGCTCTGTATTTTACTAACAATTGATACAGCTTAGTGGATTGGTTAACGTGCTGATCTGGAAGCCTTGGGACCTGGGTTCGAATCCCAGGTCCCCCCAAAATGCTTATTCTATTTTTCTTAACATATTCATGTGCAGAATTCCAAAAGATGTCCAACATGCACTTCACATCCCAACGCGCCAAGTGGCCTCAAACTCAGATCCCATGGCCTAGATTAGAAGACTAGCATACTCCTTAGTCAACGTGCGCATAGGTGATCACAAAAGTCAGCAGGCTTGAGTATTGTTGGGCCTGAGAATTTCCAAGAACACCTCCTAATTGGGCCAACACCCCATGGGTTCATTCTTTTTTTCTTCTTCCTTTATATTTATTTATTTAACTATTTTTATTATTAACTATTATTATTATTATTTAAATTAACCAAATTAATTTTTTCATAATAAATTCAGAAAACTAAAATATAATATTTTTATTATTATTATTTATTAATTTCACCCTTTATTATTTTTGTAAATAAAAACTAACATCATTAATTTAGTTTAATTAGGGTTAATTTTAACTTTTTTCAATAATTTAAAATCAACATAGAATTAGGGTTTGATAATTTTAATCATCTTTTTATTTTATTTTATTTTCCTTGAGGCACTAAAAAACCAAAAAAATATTTCCTTTTTATTAATTAATTAATTAGGTTTAATTTAATTTAATTCATAAATAATCAAATTCTTCCTTTCTCCAAAAGGGTCAAAACCCTAAGAACTTCATCGATTCAATTTTTTCTCGCACGTATGTTTGTTTTATTAATTTTTGATCCATATTTATGTATTTGCTCCGAGGATGTAATAGCTTTAATTAGGACTTTTTATCGCTTTCATTTATTTTCCGCAATTTACTTTTCAAGGGTCGTTTTTGGCGATGTAAATACCCGACGCCTTGTAATAGCGTAGCTTTACTTTCCGCCATTTATTTTCCGCAAACTATTAACTGTTAGATGTATGTTAATTAGGCTATGCATGACAAGACTTATCTCTGAAATTAAAATCAACCCGTAGCTCACCATAACATGTGCAAAGATAACTTAACTGAAACCTGACACACGTGCACATGCCACTCCTAGGGTACGCCTCACTTGGTTGCCTCGACGTGGTCATTGAGTATAGGGTGTTTTAGAGGTCGCCCTCCTGTCTAAAGATCCAAGTTGCCTCGAAACGGTTGCCTCGGATAAAAAGGATCTAGGACATTAGGGTTACCGCTAAGGCGTCCTACTATTGCTTTGGTGACCACACGTCCCTTAAATCGAATTGACCCGAAAACTCCAATGACAGTGCTACCTACTCCTCAATAGTGGGATAGCATTGTCTAAAGGACATTTACACAGTTTAATTCCTTTTGAGTAGGTAGATGTTCTTAGGTACTTACTCTTTCAAAACAAAACAATTTTTTCGCACTTACACTTTTCAAACAAAGTTTTCAACAACACTTCATACACTCTTGAGGACAGAAACAAGAGTTAAATCGAAGTTTTCAAACAAAACTCTTTTCAAAACCCACAAACACAAGAAAAGCAAAACTTTTTTGAAAACATAGTGAGCAAGTACCTAAGAGCCCGTGGATAACCACAGATAGAAAGGGTGCTAACACCTTCCCTTTCTATAATCTACCTCCCGAACCCGAGAAACATCTCGAAAAGGAATTTTTCTGTGCTTTTGTCCTTTCCTTGTTGGATAAAATAAAAGATGGTGGTGACTCTTGCTTACCGCGACATTTTGCAAGAACAAATGCAAACGCGAACCAGCATTCCAAAACAGTCAGTTCTATTTCCACCAATCACAGAACTGGCGACTCTGTTGGGGAAATTAATAAGTGAGGTGTACCTTAGGATTAGATCACTTGTGTTTTCAATTGTATGCCTTGAATGCTTTAATATTGTGGGCTTGTATCGGAATTTTATAGATCCTAACCCGGATCTAGGGATACCCTTTAGAAGTAGCAACAAACTATGAGGGAACTGTGCGGGGTATACCGACATGGTTGAAGAAGTTGCTACGTTGATGTGGCACTTTGGTGAGTACCGGTAACCCTTGAGTCAAGTCAAGGAGAGTAGGGGGCCGCCGCGTGGTGTCGCGAAGCATCAACTGACCTTAGAACCTTACTTGACCATCCTGGCCTCTTTAGGGGTAGTGAGATGACCGACTTTGGTGCAGTCCGGAGTTGGTAGATACTCGATACTACACTCATTGAGGGTTGTTTTATTGGAATATTTTGGTCGCCAGTTAAGTGGCTAAATCAAAACAATGCACATAGAAATCAATCCAATGATATTGAGCTCCTTAGAACCCGGTTACTATTCATATGACAGGTTTTGAGCCAACTAACTTCAAGAGGGTACTTACCTACAAACCCCATGCAAGCCTAAACCTAAGGACTTGTTTGCTTTGTGTGAATATGACTGTCTGGATATACACTTGCTTACTTTTGCATCCATGTACATAACATCATAACATCATAACATTGCATACATCCTGCATAAGGACTAACCCATTTCAAGGATCTCAAGGGTTTATGATGCAGGTCATGATGAACCAACTGTCTAGCAAGGGGCAAAGGGGATTTATTTTCCTCTAGCCAAGGTTGTTTGGAGATCAAAACATGATGACTTGAGTCAGGGGCTATGACCCACTCGATATGGTGAGCTTTGACTCTTGAAGAAGGACTCTCAACAATATGAAGTTCCTTCAATCAAGCTACCGGATTCAAATTCTAACAAGTTTCTCTGTTTACCCCGCGAGATCCTTGAAAACATTGCATACATAAATCATACACATTTCATTTTATCATATGCATAACAGGTACCCCTATTTACAGGTCACTTATCTTCTTCGCTGTTTATTTCAGCAATCATCATGTCTTCTGAACCTTCCACTGAACAAGCTATCAAGGCCCTCCAGGCCCAAAACGCCCAGTTCCAAGAGTTGGTTATGAGCTTAGCCAAGGGTCAACAGGAGTTGAAGACCCTGATTCTGAAGAAGAAGAAGAGGACCGTCTTGTTCAACACTGAACGCAAATTTGGGAATGGACTGCAGAATAAGGTTGAGCTGACTACCTCATCTGTAGGCAAAGATAGCCCACAAGAGAGAAGGGTTCCTAGTCCCATGGTCTCCGACAATGAGACAGATTATGATGACGAACAGTATCCTCCTGCTGAGGATAGGTATAAACAGTTGGAGGACCGCTTAAGTGCTATGGAGATACAAAATGTGCTCGGGTTGGACTTTGGAGACCTAGGCTTATCCTCTGGGGTGGTGATTCCCCATAAGTTCAAGGCACCTGCTTTTGCCAAATATGACGGAGCTTCATGTCCTAAGCTGCACCTCCGATCATATGTAAGGAAGATCCAACCTTACACTGCTGACAAGAATTTATGGATCCATTTCTTCCAGGATAGTCTTTCAGGGACTCAACTCGAATGGTTCTATCAACTAGATGGAGCCATTATTCGTAACTGGGAGGATTTGGCTACGGCGTTCTATAAGCAGTATCAGTATAATTCCGACCTCGCTCCTACGCGTACCCAACTCCAGGGTATGTCACTAGGGACGGGTGAAGGATTTAAGGAATATTCCCAAAAGTGGAGAGACCTGGCTGGAAGGGTGCAGCCACCTTTGACTGACCGTGAACTTGTGGATATGTTCTTGGGGACCCTGTCCGGTCCATTCTTCAACCATTTGATTGGAAACTCTTCAGCCGGATTTACAGACCTTATCTTGACTGGTGATAGAATAGAAGTTGGTATCAAGTCTGGGAAGATACAAAAAGGTGCCTCCTCGAGCACTGAAAAGAAGCCGTTCAAGAAGGAATCCAGTGCTATCTATGGTTCAAGGAGACAAAATAAATTGGAACGCCGCCAAGCTGTCAACGCGGTGGTAATTTCAAAACCTGCTGCTGCTCCTCAGCATCATAACCAACAAAGGGGTGAGAGACCCAGAAGGCAGTTTACTCGTCTCAGTATGACCCTGTCTCAGATATTGCCGCAACTACTAACAACCAATCTGGTGACTATAAAAGAAGCTCCGAAAGTTGTAAACACCACATCCCTAAAGTACAATCCTAACTCCCGCTGCGCTTATCACTCTGACAGCCCGGGGCATACTACGGATGATTGTTGGGCTCTGAAGAATAAGGTTTAGGACCTAATTGATGCCAAAGAGATAGATTTCGAGGCACCCGAAAGGCCCAATGTTGTGACTGCTCCCATGCCCAAGCATGGAGTGAATGCTGTAGAGGAAGACCTGTTTGTAGCCTCTGTGGATGATATTGTTACTCCGCTGATGACTGTCAAGAGGAACCTGTTGCTAGCCGGTTTATTTCCGGGATGTAGTGAAGGTTGTCGTCTGTGTTTTGTTTCACCTACTGGTTGTCCATCTTTGAAGTCAAGTATCCAAAACCTGATGGATAATAAAGAGATCCTGTTCGAGAAGATTGTTGTTCCTGCTACCCCTACTGAAGAAGTGTCCATTGTTACTATTTTCAATAATTCTCCCAAGGCTCCCTCAAGGAAGCCTGTCAAAATCATGCCTGCTCAGAAGATTGCACCTATAATCATCACTGTTCCGGGGCTCATCCCCTATACATCCGACAAAGCTGTCCCTTGGCACTATGGGGCAGATGTTTATGTGCTTGGAGTTAAACAAGAGATTGATACTAGTACCGGCGTCAGCAACATCACCGGGCCCGCCAAAGTCACCCGCAGCGGTAGACTTTTCTCACCAGATATTGCGCCTCCAACTATCCAGAGACCTATTGTTATCACACCTGCAAGTGTGCCTGCTTCCCTTCCTGATCAAGTTCTTAGTTCTACCCCTGCTGCCGAGTCATCTGACTCTCGGGGCAAAGGGATCGCTACTGATATGCCTGCCCAGACGGAGGCACCGAAGACCATCAATGTTGAAGCTTCCAAGCAGGAGATGGAAGAGATCCTTAAGATTATCAAGAAGAGTGATTTTAACGTAGTTGAGCAACTGGGGCACACCCCATCTAAAATTTCTATGATATCATTGTTGTTGTGTTCAGAGGCCCATGCCAAGGCCCTGATTACCTTCCTGAAGACGGCCCATGTGCCACAAGAGACATCAGCTGATCAATTTACTGATTGTGTGGCCAACTTAACTGTTGATAATGGTTTGGGTTTCTCCGACGCTGATCTGACTGCTAAAGGGAAGAATCATAACGATGCCCTGCATGTCTCCATTGAATGTAGGGGCATTACTCTTGCACATGTGTTGGTTGACACTGGGTCCTCATTGAACGTCTTGCCCAAGAAAGCGCTAGACAGGTTGGATTGAAAAGGGTTGGAGCTAAAGCCAAGTAACATTGTTGTCCGGGCCTTTGACGGGTCTAAAAGGATGGTACATGGTGAGGTTGATATTCCAATCAGATTTGGTTCATAGGTCTTTGACTCTACATTCTATGTGATGGACATTCGGCCGTCCTATTCTTGTTTGCTGGGTCGTCCATGGATCCACAAAGCTGGAGCTGTGACCTCCACACTACATCAGAAGCTGAAATACCCGGTCAGAGGGAAGATTGTTACAGTGCAGGAGGAGGAAGAGTATATGGTCAGCCACCTCAACTCGTTCCGATACATAGAAATGGATGGGGAATTCATTGAGACTCCATTCCAGCACTTTGAAGAGGTTCCTCAGACACTGGCGTCAGCTGAGACTGTGATTGAAGATTCTCCTTTGAAGATGGCTTCCTTAAAAGATGCCCGGGCTGTTGTTGAGAAGGGTGAGTATGCAAACTGGGGCCGAATTCCTGATTTCACTCAGAAGACTGACATGTTTGGTTTGGGTTTCACTGCAGAAGCTCAAAGGGATGTTCGTAGGGCAAGGATTGGAAGACCTCCTGTGTTCATCAGCAACTCGAGAGTCAATGCTATTGAAGATGACATGGAGGAATCTGAATTCGACAGCTGGATTTACCCTACGACCGACGGTGGACCAAACAACTAGACAGCCAAAGACTTTATCCCTATTACTTTTGTCACTCAGTAATGAACTCCTTTGTTTTGAATTTGTAACAAACAATATTTGAAACTTTATGGCCCGGTGTCTTACCTGGGGCACCGTGGCTTCATTTGTGAGGGCTTTTGTGTGTCATTTTCATATATCATTAATAAAAGCATTGGACGTTTTTTGCATTTCAAATCTTGCGCTCCTTGTCTTTCTTTATTATATATATTATAAAACATCTATTTACACACACTCACATATACAGGTCCCAATCCACTCTGGATCTCACTGGTAACGACTCTGCTACTGCCAGTTATGACTTCGAAAATCTGATCAACTTAGCCGAAGACGAAGGTGAAGATGATTGCGAAGTGCCTGGTGAGCTTGCAAGACTGCTACTCCATGAAGAGAGGGTCATTCAGCCACATGAAGAGCTAGTGGAAACGGTAAATCTGGGTACTGAGACAGACAGAAAGGAAGTCAAGATTGGTGAAAATCTGGAGCTTAGTGTGAAGCAACGGTTGATTCAGATGCTGCATGACTACGTGGAAATCTTTGCCTGGTCTTACGAAGATATGCCTAGGTTGGATACCGACATTGTGGTTCATCACCTGCCTACCAAGGAAGACTGTCCTCCGGTAAAACAGAAGGTTCGCCGTATGCGTCCAGAGATGTCCGAGAAAATCAAAGCCGAGGTTATGAAACAATTTGACGCTGGTTTTCTAGCAGTCACTTCTTACCCTCAGTGGGTTGCCAACGTGGTTCCAGTGCCGAAGAAAGATGGTAAGGTCAGAATGTGTGTTGACTACAGGGATTCGAACAGGGCGAGCCCTAAGGATGACTTCCCTCTGCCTTACATCGACGTTCTGGTTGACAACACTGCTCAGCATAAGGTATTCTTCTTTATGGACGGTTTCTCCGGTTATAATCAGATCAAGATGGCTCCTGAAGACATGGAGAAGACCACTTTTGTTACTCAGTGGGGCACCTTTTGCTACAAGGTCATGCCTTTTGGGTTGAAAAATGTTGGGGCAACCTACCAACATGCCATGGTTGCTTTGTTTCATGATATGATCCATCATGAGATTGAAGTATACGTCGACGATATGATTGCAAGGTCCCAAACTGAGGAGGAACACCTTGACCATCTACAGTAGTTGTTTGACCGGTTGAAGTTGTACAAGTTGAGGTTAAACCCGAACAAGTGCACCTTCGGGGTAAGGTCTGGAAAACTGTTGGGCTTCGTCGTGAGCGACAAAGGTATTCAAGTGGACCCTGCCAAAGTGAAAGCCATACAAGAGATGCCAGTTCCCAAGACAGAGAAAGAAGTCAGAGGCTTTCTAGGACGGTTGAACTACATTGCCCGATTCATCTCGCACCTAACTGCTACTTTTGAACCAATCTTCAAGCTACTGAAGAAAGATCAAGTGGTACGTTGGAACGATGAATGTCAGGCCGCTTTCAAAAGAATCAAAGAGTATCTCCAAGATCCACCCATTCTTATGCCACCAGTTGAAGGGAGACCTCTAATCTTATACTTGACAGTACTTGATAGCTCAATGGGATGTGTGCTGGGGCAGCATGACGAGTCTAGCCGAAAAGAGCACGCTATTTATTACCTTAGCAAAAAGTTTACCGACTGTGAGACCCGATACTCATTGCTCGAGAAAACTTGTTGCGCTTTGGTATGGGCTGCTCGCCGGCTGAGACAGTATATGTTGACTCACACCACTCTATTGATTTCAAAAATGGACCCAATCAAGTACATCTTCGAAAAGCCCGCCTTGTCCGGAAGAATAGCAAGATGGCAGATGATCTTGACCGAGTATGACATCCAGTACACGACTCAGAAAGCAATCAAGGGAAGTGTGTTGGCAGACCATTTGGCACATCAGGTAGTGGATGATTACCAATCCATGAACTTTGAATTTCCAGACGAGAATATCATGGTAGTAACTGATTGTGAAATACCTGGACCGAATGAAGGACCCGAGGAGGGATCCCGATGGTCTATGTATTTTGATGAAGCTTCAAACGCTTTGGGTAACGGTATTAGCGCTGTAATCATATCTCCAAAAGGCTCTCATACTCCACTTACCGCCCGACTATGTTTCAACTGCACCAACAATATGGCGGAGTATGAAGCATGCATCATGGGTCTTCGAGCTGCAATTGACCTAAGGATCAAGTTTCTGAGTGTCTTTGGATATTTCGCTCTCGTGATCAGTCAGATCAAAGGCGAGTGGGATACGAAACACCCAAATCTTATTCCTTACAAGGAGTATGTATTGACGTTGCTTTCCCATTTCGAGGAGATAACCTTTGAACACTTCCCAAGGGAGGAGAATCAGTTGGCGGACGCGCTGGCTACAATGTCTTCTATGTTCAAAGTCAAATGGGACAACGAGGCTCCCCGGATCATTATTTGGAAATTGGATGAACCAGCACATTGCTGTGATCTTGAGACCGAAGAGGTAACAGAAAAGCCATGGTATCATGAAGTAAAGAGGTACCTTGAAGCTCAAGAATACCCCGAGGGTGCATCCGTTAATGACAAGAAGTTTCTGAGAAGGTTCGCGGTAAAGTTCTTCCTCAGTAACGGCATCCTTTACAAACGAAACCATGATTCAACCTTACTGCGTTATATGGATAAGACTGAAGCAGAAAGGATCATGGCAGAGCTGCATGAAGGTACCTTCGGAACTCATTCCAGCGGACATACCATAGTAAAGAAAATCCTTCGGGCAGGATATTACTGGTCCACAATGGAAGCCGACTGTTATCAGCATTCTCGGACATGTCACAAATGCCAGATCTACGCTGATAAGGTGCATGTTCCTCCAGTTCCTTTGAATGTCTTGACAGCACCTTGGCCTTTTGCAATGTGGGGCATTAATATGATCGGCGAGATCAGACCTACGGCATCCAACGGGCATCGCTTCATCCTGGTGGCGATTAATTACTTTACGAAGTGGGTTGAAGCAGCTTCCTTTGCCACCGTAACCAAGAACGTCGTGGCACGGTTCATTTGGCACAACCTAATTTGTCGCTACGGTGTACCGGAGAGGATCATTACGGACAATGGTACCAATCTTAACAACAAGATGATCACTGAGCTCTGCGAGCAATTCAAGATATAGCATCACAACTCTTCTCCTTACCGGCCGAAGATGAATGGGGCTGTAGAAGCAGCTAATAAGAATATTAAGAAGATTGTGCAGAAGATGACAGTGACCTACAAAGATTGGCACGAGATGTTACCGTTTGCTCTTCATGGGTACCATACCTCAGCACGGACGTCAACAGGGGCAACACCCTTTTCCTTGGTCTATGACATGGAGGCAGTCCTGCCCATTGAAGTTCAGATACCCTCTCTCCGGATCATGAAAGATGCAGGTTTGAGCGAAGACGACTGGATCCAGACCCGGCTTGATCAATTAAACCTAGTCGACCAAAAGAGACTCACCGTTATTTATCATGGTCAGATGTACCAAAAACGGATGATCAAGGCATTTAACAAGAAAGTCAGACGACAAGAGTATCAAGTCGGAGACCTGGTAATCAAGCGCATCATTCTACCTCAAGGTGATCCCAAGGGCAAATGGACCCCTACGTACGAAGGGCCATTTGTGGTTAAGAACATCTTCTCAGGAGGAGCAATGATTCTAACCACCATGGATGGTGACGACCTTCCCCACCCCGCCAATGCAGACATAGTAAAAAGATACTACGCATGATTAAAGACCCGCTAGGTCGACTGGCCTAGGCAAAAATAAGGGCTTTCCGGCGAACCAAAAGGGTTCAGGCAAAAGTAAGGGATGAAAACAAAAAATCTGTACACCCGGCAAGTCGAAAACCTGAAAAGGCGGCTTGGGCAGAAATGGGTATCCCGGTGGACTGAAAACCCGAAAGGGAGGTCCAGGAAAAAGTTAGGGATTAAAGCGTAATACTATGTCTCATTGGATCACCCTGCATCCAGACTTCGGTATCAACCATCAGGCTCAGACGACACCAATCAATCAGATTCCTCTTCAACTAAGCAGCAAAGTGATGAGACGCTTGAAGACATAAAGGCGATAGCAGAGTTGGAACCCAGTGGGATTTTTTCACACAGCTGTTTTGTTTTCTTTTCACAAATTGTATAGATTCTATTTTTCCGGCGGCGTTCTCTTACCAGGACGTCAGCCTCTTGTACAAAACGCCTATTTACAAGCAAATTTCAAAATCAATACAAGCTCATTTTTCAGACAAATTTCAAATTGTTTTTCCTTTATCTGTTTTGTTTTGCAAAGAACGTCCAATGTTCATTTTGATATATGCATTTGACATTAATTGCTAATCACAAATATTTGCATGCGAAACAAAGGACTAATCACGGGTGATATCAGAAACAGGGGCAATAAGAATTGTCTAAGCGATCTAGTTGCTCTGTTCACCGAGGTACCAAGGTAAGTTCAGTTGAAGAATTTGACCAAGATACCTTCACTCCCCGTAGAGTAAGACAAATCAGCAATACTCTCCCCAAGCAGAGTTGGTCTCCCATCATCCCTAAAAGGGCACAGTATCCCTAGCAAGTCAGCAATACTCTCCCCAAGTAGAGTTAGTCTACTGTCAGCCCTAGAAAGAAGTTGGATATCCCCAGCGGAGTATACAGATATTCCTCAGCAAGCATCCCCGGCGTTCTTAATATTCCTCAGCAGAGTATAAGAATGTTCCCCGGTGGAATACAAGATACCCCCAGTGGAGCCATTTCCCAGCGCAGTTTGAAAAGCTTCCCCACCAGAGTTGAATCATCTTACCCAGTAGATTCGGGAAGCTCGTCCCCTGCAGAGTACAAATATCTCCCCCCAGCCATATTCAGAAGGTTATCCCACCAGAGTCTAACTGGGTTATCCTCAGCAAGTCGCAACGGAAAGATCGTCCCCAGTGAAGTTCTTTCTATCCCCCCAGCGAAGTTCATCATCAAAATCCCCAATAGAGCTTATCAACGGAATCTCCAGCGGAGTTATCGTTAAAATCTCAGCGAAGCATGTCTTCCCCACAGAGTAATTCCCCGCAGAGTAATCTCTTCACCAGGTTTATCCCCCAACGGAGTCATCTTCTCCTACCGGTTTATTCTTGCAATCATCTTCGTTCATCATCCCTAGCGGAAATGAAGAATTCAACATCATTCTCCAGCAGCTATTCGGGATTTATTTTCCCTAGCTAAAACATCACATTTTCATACATCATGATACATGTATACACTCATCATATCATACAATCTCATTTTGAGAATATCATGCATTTCATACATCATGACATTGCATAAAGCTAACGTTTGGCCCTTTTTCAGGAAAAGGTCAATCAAAAGATGATTACCATCAACCTTTCTTAAGTTCCAGATCAACACCTATAACTAGCCAGGAAATATCTGTGGACGACTGATTGTAGATCTATACCTGGAACCAGACAGGAAAGTTATCTACATGAAGAGATTGAAGATCAATACCTGTAACAAACCATGAAAACTATCTTTCTTTCTCAAGTCAGAGATTAATACCTGAAACCAGACAGGACAACTATCTCCTCGACCAACCTTTTTTAAGTTCCAGATCAACACCTGTAACTAGCCAGGAAATATCTGTGAACGACTGATTGTAGATCTATACCTGAAACTAGACAGGAAAGTTATCTACATTGAAGAGATTGAAGATTAATGCCTGAAACCAGACAGGAAAACTATCTTTCTTTCTCAAGTCCTAGATTAATACCTGAAACCAGACAGGAAAACTATCTCATCGGCCAGCCTTCTTAAGTTCCAGATTAATACCTGTAGCAAGCCAGGAAATATCTGTGGACGACGGATTGTAGATTAATACCTGAAACCAGACAGGAAAACTATCTACTTGACCATCATGAAGCAAACCTACACCGATTCCTTCTCTTCCAAGATGCAGTTTTACACGGACTCATCATCAGGCAACCCTACACAGGTTCCTTCTTTCAACCTACCAAGTTACAACTCAACAGAACAATCTCCAGATGGCACCTATAAGCCCATCCTCATATCCATCATATCTCCAAATGGCATCTGTAAGCCCATTCCCGACATCACATTGCTGATACTACACCATGCGAGTGAAAATTTCTGGGCACTTTAGTGTTCAATCATCTTCCACCTTCGGATCACGAAAGGCCCGAAAGCCAATCTACATCCTCAGGTTTAAGAAGATTGAACAGGGGCAACTGTTGTACCCCAAAATTTTCCCTCCCATATTCCTCAAGATTTGTCAAGAATGATCTTCAGATTATTCAAGATTGCTCAAAGGGTAGACAGTCAAATCACCTCCTAAGCCAGCTGAAATTAGGGTTTTGGTTATTTCAAGGAATTTGGGGTTTTCAATGGCTCAATCAAGTCTTATATGCCTATATGCATTCTCAAGCACCTACATGCCAAGTTTCAAGACCCACAGTGCCAATTTGCACAGTCAAAAGCTCCATTTGAATCACAGTCAACTGCAAGGGCAAAATGGTCATTTTATAGTCAAAAGTCAGAATTTTTGGTCAACATCTTATTTTGAGTCCACAATCATCATTTGATCAAGTCTTGATCATGATTCCACAAGGATAGCTCAAAGATCATCAAGATGCAAAAGTTACTATTTTGGGACAGTAGAAAAGTCAACTGTATCTTGACCAGGGCATAACTTTTTCATGGTTTGTCAGAAAAATTCCATCCAATGCTCATTTTGAAGAGGATGTAATTTCCTATAATCCATCTTCACACTCCAAGTCCAAGAAATGCTCCCACAAAAAGTTATCAATTTCTACATTATAGGTCAAATTTAAAAGTCAACAAAAATGCACTTTAAGTCAAAGGCCATAACTTGAGATTGATAAATCCAAATGACATGGGACCAAAGGCATTGGTTATAGGACTTCAAGACCTTTCCAAAATGTCCAAGAACATGTTCATATGATCCAAATTGAGCAAGTTGTGCATTGGAGAAGTTGGGAAAGTTTTATGAATTTGCAAAAGTCAACTTTGCTCAAAACACCTTATTTTTGCTAATGGGCCTCAAATCTCTTCTTGAAACTTCATCCATGACCTATGCACGACCCATCAAGATTAATTGAATTTATTTTCTTATTTTTTATTGATTAATTGGATTTTTAATTAATATTAATTCATTTAATTAATTTAAATTGTAGGAAAATACAAGATTTGATTTTTTCAATCAATTTGTGAAGCAAATATGGTCAAGATATGCTGGAAATTTCGTGCTCAAAGTCAAAGATACAAAAGATCAAAAATTGGCAACATTTTCCAATCATGAAAAATCAAAAAGATTTGATTTCCAATCAAGGATTCAATCACCATTGCACATGGATTCTTGCCAAGTTTTTGACCTAATTCCATTCCCCTATATATATGCAAGCAAACCCTAACCAAAAGACGTGAAAAAAGCTGCAGAAAAAAGCCATAGCATATTGAGAAATTTCAAGAAAAAGTGAAAACTGATCTTTGCATTCCAGACCAATTCAAGGCAATTTGTTGATTCTAACACCTTGCAGGAGTTCCCAGGAGTGTGTGGCAATCAAATTCAAGCCTTAAAGCTCAAAGAATCGTCCTAGACAGTTTCACGGTTTGAAGCTTTTATCCAAAATCGTATTATCTAATTCATGCGCATTTAACATATTTTCTTGATTGTTTTGCATTGCTAGGAACCATATGAAGCTAATGGTATCATTTAATTAAATTATAATGCACTAAATCACAAGATGCCATGAACGATTTCTAGGGTTCCTGAGCTTTGAAATTGGGGCTTTCTAAACCCAGAAAAATTAGGACTCATAAGACCCATGGTTGGAATCGTTGAAACAAGACGAACAAGAAGGACCCCTCGCGAAATATTTATATGTCCTGTATCTCTAATCGCTATTATTCGTGCAACTATTTTGTGGGGGTTAAAAACCCCCGCTATCTAATATGTTTTTATGCAGAACAAAGGAAGAAGACGAGGACGTGTTAACATATGGTTGGCTGATTTGAAAAAGTGCGCGCTTGTTTTTGTTTTACAGCATAGGGATTAATTTCCCAATATAATAATTGCTCTGTATTTTACTAACAATTGATACAGCTTAGTGGAGTGGTTAGCATGCTGATCTGGAAGCCTTGGGACCTGGGTTCGAATCCCAGGTCCCCCCAAAATGCTTATTCTATTTTTCTTAACATATTCATGTGCAGAATTCCAAAAGATGTCCACCATGCACTTCACATCCCAGCGCGCCAAGTGGCCTCAAACTCAGATCCCATGGCCTAGATTGGAAGACTAGCATACTCCTTAGTCAACGTGCGCATAGGTGATCACAAAAGTCAGCAGGCTTGAGTATTGTTGGGCCTGAGAATTTCCAAGAACACCTCCTAATTGGGCCAACACCCCCTGGGTTCATTCTTTTTTTTTCCTTCCTTTATATTTATTTATTTAACTATTTTTATTATTAACTATTATTATTATTATTATTTAAATTAACCAAATTAATTTTTTCATAATAAATTCAGAAAACTAAAATATAATATTTTTATTATTATTATTTATTAATTTCACCCTTTATTATTTTTGTAAATAAAAACTAACATCATTAATTTAGTTTAATTAGGGTTAATTTTAACTTTTTTCAATAATTTAAAATCAACATAGAATTAGGGTTTGATAATTTTAATCATCTTTTTATTTTATTTTATTTTCCTTGAGGCACTAAAAAACCAAAAAAATATTTCCTTTTTATTAATTAATTAATTAGGTTTAATTTAATTTAATTCATAAATAATCAAATTCTTCCTTTCTCCAAAAGGGTCAAAACCCTAAGAACTTCACCGATTCAATTTTTTCTCGCACGTATGTTTGTTTTATTAATTTTTAATCCATATTTATGTATTTGCTCCGAGGATGTAATAGCTTTAATTAGGACTTTTTATCGCTTTCATTTATTTTCCGCAATTTACTTTTCAAGGGTTGTTTTTGGCGATGTAAATACCCGAAGCCTTGTAATAGCGTAGCTTTACTTTCCGCCATTTATTTTCCGTAAACTATTAACTGTTAGATGTATGTTAATTAGGCTATGCATGACAAGACTTATCTCTGAAATTAAAATCAACCCGTAGCTCACCATAACATGTGCAAAGATAACTTAACTGAAACCTGACACACGTGCACATGTCACTCCTAGGGTACGCCTCACTTGGTTGCCTCAACGTGGTCATTGAGTATAGGGTGTTTTAGAGGTCGCCCTCCTGTCTAAAGATCCAAGTTGCCTCGAAACGGTTGCCTCGGATAAAAAGGATCTAGGACATTAGGGTTACCGCTAAGGCGTCCTACTATTGCTTTGGTGACCACACGTCCCTTAAATTGAATTGACCCGAAAACTCCAACGACAGTGCTACCTACTCCTCAATAGTGGGATAGCATTGTCTAAAGGACATTTACACAGTTTAATTCCTTTGAGTAGATAGATGTTCTTAGGTACTTGCTCTTTCAAAACAAAACAATTTTTTCGCACTTACACTTTTCAAACAAAGTTTTCAACAACACTTCATACACTCTTGAGGACAGAAACAAGAGTTAAATTGAAGTTTTCAAACAAAACTCTTTTCAAAACCCACAAACACAAGAAAAGAAAAACTTTTTTGAAAACATAGTGAGCAAGTACCTAAGAGCCCGTGGATAACCACGGATAGAAAGGGTGCTAACACCTTCCCTTTCTATAATCTACCTCCCGAACCCGAGAAACATCTCGAAAAGGAATTTTTTTGTGCTTTTGTCCTTTCCTTGTTGGATAAAATAAAAGACGGTGGCGACTCTTTCTTACCGCGACATTTTGCAAGAACAAATGCAAACGCGAACCAGCATTCCAAAACAGTCAGTTCTATTTGCACCAATCACATCTTCCTTATAACTCCACTATTTAGGATTTGAAACAATGCCTGTACATCGTCAGCAAGGTCTATCCCTCCCTCTAAAAGCTTATAGCTTTTAATCGAGAGTTAAATATCACAAAAAGGAAGTAAAAAGCATAGTTTTAGTATAGTGAAAATGAATGGATTAATTCAAGACAAACATATGCAATGCATTAATGGGAAGAACTAAAGTTTGACATGACAATTAATTGTTTGAACCAAAAGAAATTACAAATAAAAAATTCAAATGATCTTAAAGCTCCTCCGCCTGAACTTGTCTCTTTAGATGGTGTGCCTTGCAGTTTTGGTATTTGAAGGATGATAGAAAAACTAAATCTGACCTTCTTGTGTGAACTCAAAAACTTCTTCGTCGATCAGGTCCTGAATCTTATGTTTCAACGTCCAACAGTTATTAGTGTCATGTCCAAGACTGTTGGAGTGGTATGCGCACCTTACATCAGGATTGTAGGTAGGAGCAGAAGTATTGGGATTCCTAGGAGGATCCTTCAACGTGACCAAATTCATCTACAACATGTGTTGCAAACCTTGCGACATTGGCATATTGAGTTTGGTATATTGTATTTTGGATGTATCCTTCTTACGCTGACTACCCTGTTGTTGTTGTTGTTGTTGCACTGGTGCAGGATTATAGATCAGTACTGCCCTCAGGGATTTGTTGTGGTCTCTCTTATTATGATCCTTATGGCCGTACACAACATTAGACTCTTTCTTCCCGTTTTATGGCTTCTTCTGAGTATCGGAAGAGGTAGGCACCTAAATTTTACCACTTCTGATTCCATTCTCAACTTGTTCCCTTGTCAATATCAGTTCAGTGAAACCGGCTGAAGAATTTCCAAGTAGGTGATTATATAAAGGACCTGTCAGCATGCTCATGAACATGTCAACCAATTCCCTGTCGACTAAAGGAGGTTGAACCCTGCCTGCGAGATCTCTCCATTTTTGGGCGTACTCTTTGAAGCTTTCATTAGAGCCCATGGACATACTCTACAATTGCATATGAGTTAGTGCGAGATTAGCATTATACTGGTACTGCTTATAGAAAGTGACAGCCAAATCTTCTCAGGTATGAATATTGGTCCCTTTTAGTTGATAGAACCATTCAAGTTGTGTACCAAACAAACTTTCCTGAAAAAAGTGAACCCATAACTTTTTGTCAGTAGTATGGGGTTGGATCTTCCGAACATAAGATCTCAGATGAAGCTTGGGACAAGAGACACCCTCATATTTAGAAAAGACGGGGACCTTGAACTTGTGAGGGATGACCACCTCTGAAATAAGACACAGCTCTTCAAAATCCAATCCAGGCACTTTCTAGATTTCCATGGCCTTCAGCCGGTCTTCTAACGGTTTGTATCTGTCGTCCACAGAAGGATACTGTTCATCAGAAAAGTCTTCGTTCTCAGGAATTTTCCCGGAACCCTGGTTGCTTATACCCTTAACTCTAACACTTCTACCATCTTCCTCTTGATTGTGGTCTTCTTCAGAGGAGACATCAATAGCTTGAACTTGTTTAGCAGGACCTTTGAACTTTCTTCCCATGCAACTGGCTTTCTAGCCATCATCTCTTTTTTCCCTTGTGCTAAGTTAAGGAGAGTTTCCTGGAATCGAGCATTCTGAGCTTGGAGTTCCTTGACAGTTTGTTCAAGAGCCATCTTTTACAAAAATAAATAGTAAGTAGGTGAGAAAACATGTATGGGAAAACCTGCTATGTAATGATGCACGATATGTAAATGCAATGTTTTCAAGGATCTCGCGGGGTAAACATAAGAAATGTTAGAAGTTGAGTTCGATTGCAACTTTGATTGAAGAACTTCGTATCGTTGAATGTACTTCTACGAGAATCAAGCTCACCATGTCTAGTGGGTCCTAGCCTTTGACTCAAGATATCGTGCTTTGGTCTTTGACGACATCTGGTTAGAGGAAAATAAACCCCCTTGCCCCTTGATAGACATCTGGTTCATGATAACCTGCATCACATGCCCTTGAGATCCTTGAAATGGTCAGTGATAATGATATGGTATGATGTTATGATATGTATGCTATGTACCAAGAAAAAGTGTAAGGTGATGAAAACAAGTAAGTCTTGCAAGAAGTCCAAGTTATTGGATAATGAATACAAACAAGTCCTGTAAGGAATTCATGTCGTCTAAATAATGAATAAAAACGAGCCCAACGAGAAGTTCAAGTTGTTAGATGATGAATGCAAACAAGTCACACAAGTAGCCTTAGGTTTAAAGAATTGCATGGAGTTTGTAGGTAAATACCCTCTTGAGGTTCAGTTGGCTCAACCTGTCCTAAAAGAAGTAACCGGGTTCTAGGAATCTCATATCACCGATCTTTCTCTCAGGCATTGTTTCAGCACAAGTATCAGATTTGCGGCCGAAATATACCGAGAGTCTAATCTCAATAAGTGTAGCATCGAGTATCAACCAACTTTAGTTTTCACCAAAGCCGGCCATCTCACTACTTTCTAATGGCTAAGTTGTGTCAGCTAAGGTTCTAAGGTCAGTTAGTGCTTTATGACACCACACGGAAACCCAGCATTCTCCTTAACTAACTCAAGGGACACCAACACAAACCAATGTGTTGCACTAACAATAGCCATCGCTTCAACCATATCAGTCTACACTGTACAGTTTCCACGATCTATTGCTACTTTCTTAAAATGCCCCCAGATCTAGGTATAGGATATATACAAGAAATAAACCCAAGCATATCCCGATATATAAAGCATTAAAGGCAAACAAGTAAAGTAATAAAGGTGATCTAAATCTTAAGCTAACCCCACTTTAATCTCATCCCCAGCAGAGTCTCCAATTCTGTAATACGGTGGGAGAACTGACTTTTAGGTTTTGCATTTTATTGCAAATGTTGCAGATAGAAAGAGTCGTCACTGACTTTTCTATTATCCAATAAAGGAAAGGTTGAAAAGAACGGGAAATACCTTTTGATAATTTTCTGAGTAAGGGGGGTAGGTTATGAAAAGGGAAGGTGTTAGCACCCTTTTCATCTGTAGTTATCTACGGGGTCTTAATTACTATCTCACTTTCAAAAATGCTTTGTGTGATACGGTGGGAAGAACTGACTGTTTTTTGGAATGCTGGTTTGCGTTTTGCGTTTGTCTTTGCAAAATGTCGCGGTAAGCAAGATTCGCCACCGACTTTTATTTTATCCAACAAGGAAAGGAAAAAAGCACAAAAAAAATCCTTTTTTGAGATATTTCTGAGTACGAGGGGTAGATTATAGAAAGGGAAGGTATTAGCACCCTTTCTATCCGTGGTTTTCCACGGGCTCTTAGGTACTTGCTCATTATTTTCAAAATTGTTTTCTTTGTGCTTGTGGTTTTGAAAAAGTTTTTGTTTGAAACTTCGATTTAATCTTGCTTCTGTCCTCAAGAGTGTAATGAAATGTTTTTGAAAACTTGTTCGTAAAAGTGTAAGTCTGGAAAAAGTTTTATTTTAGATGAGCAAGTATCTAAGAACTATCTACCTACTCGAAAAAGGAATCATTCTATGCTAATGTCCTTTAGCCAATGCTATCCCATTATTAGTGAGTGGGTAGCACCGTCGTTGGAGTTTGAGGGTTAATTCGAATAGGGACATACGGTCACTAAAGCAATGTTAGGACGCCTTAGCAGTAACCCTAATGTCTTAGATCATTTGTTTGAGGCAACAATATCTGAGGCAACCATTTCGAGGCAACTATGATCTTTTAGACAAGAGGGCGACCTCTAAAGCGACCTATACTCAATGACCGCTTACGAAGGCAACTAAGTGGGAGTGTACCCTAGGAGTGCGCATGTGCGAGTGATTCAATTTCAGATTAGTTATCTTTGCACATTTTTAAGGTTATCTAACCGTTTTAAAATTAAACACACATTCTTGTCATGCATCCTAAATCATACATCTAACAGTTAATATTTTACGGAATTTAAAATGCGGAAATTAAACTAAGCTATTACAAGGCTTCGGGTATTTACATAGCCAAAAACAAACCCTTTGAAATTAAAGCGATAAATGTAGAATAAACATCCTAATTAAACTATTACATCCCATGAGCAGTTACATTAAATATCGTAAAAAAATAAATAAAAGCGGTAAAGGTAAATAAACGTCCTAATTAAATTATTACAAACTGTAAGCAGATACAATAATGGGGAAAAATAATAATAAAGCGCGCGATTAAAAATTAGATCGCCGAGAAATATGGGTTTTGACCCTTCTATCCTAATTAAAAAAAGAAAATGTTTTTTTATTGTTTTTAATATTTTTTTAAGAAAAGAAATTAGATTTTTAAATTAAATGCAAAATTGATTGGTTATTAAATTAATTAATGAAAATAAATAAATGACATATTTTTGGGTTTTTGTTATTTTAGGAAAGAAATAAAATAATTAAGTTAGTAATAAAACCTATTTATTCTAATTAATTTTAATTATGTAAAAAGAAATTAAAGCTGTCTAATAATTAATAACCTAATTAAATTAATTACTTTTTTTAATAAAATAAATATCTTGAATTTAATTGGATAGAAAAATGTTTTGTGATTTTTTGATAAAAAAGAAAATAATTTGATGGGTTAGTAAAATAAATAAATGAATAATATAAATATAAAAGAATTAGAGAAAAGCAAACTGGGCCTGCAATATGGGGGTGCAATCATCAGAAATCTCTAGGCCCGAATAGCTTCATGCTCTAACTATGGTGTTTTTTTATTCTTGCATGGAACCTATGATTCAAACATCCATAATTGTTCTATATAAACTCAAGCAAACATTAGCATACCATAAAATATGATTAAAATTAGAGATTCGAAATTTAAAATTTTACCAAACCGGTGTCGTCAAATGGGGGCGTGCTAGGCGTGTGATGGATTGCTCTTGGGCCTTGTAAGACTCTTGAGGACTTTAAGAGTATGGTTTGAGGCTTGATGTCAATTGAGAGAGACTGGAACCTCGAGATATGACTTGCACCAATTCTTTGATTTTTGGAGCGCTTTTTGAAGAGCTTTTAGAGAGCTTTTTGAAGAGCTTTTTGAGAGCTTTTTAGAGAGGATTTTCGTCCCTTTCAAGCTTGTATGGATCTATATTTATAGAGGAGAATGAGGAGACAAGAAAGCATGGAAAGAATCTCCCTCATAATGTTGTGTTTTAAGACCATGATCAAGATTTGAAAAAAATGTCATATTTGATGATTTTATGCCATTTTCACATGTGGATGAACCTGGACATATTTGAAAAGTTATTGCACGAAATCAATTGACATAAATCACCATAAAACTTTCCCAAAATGGATTCACATCAAAATTTACATTATTTCTATTATTTATTTATTTAATTCTGAATTTTAATGAATAAAATATCAAAATAAATAGCATAAATAGTAGAAAAATGTATGGGTGGGCTTAGAGGTCATGGACCATGTTAGGAATGAGTTTCAAATTTGAAAAGATAGGCCCATTTGGAAAAAAATCCAAGTTTGGTCAATATTTGCTTCATGCATTTTTTAAAAAATTGTCCAACTTTGACAATGCATATCTTCCTCAATTTTGACTCTTTGGAGGTGTTCTTGGACTTTTTAGAAATCTTGAGATGTACTATAACCAAAACTTTTTGTCTCATCTAATTTTGATATTCCATGGTCAAGTTAGAAGCTTTGGAAAAAAAGGTGTTTTTGTTGACTTTCAAAAATGACCTATAATGTCCAAATTTATAACTTCTTGTGAGTGAATTTTTTGATCTTGGGATATGAAGATGGATTGTAGGAAATTTCATCCTTTTAAAAATGAGATTTGGATGGGTCATTTATCATAAAGTATGAGAAAGTTATGCTTGGTCAAAGTTGAGTTGACTTTTCCTACAAAACCCTAATTTAGCAACTTTTGAGTCTTGATGAATTTTGAGCAATCTTTGATGAATCATGATCAACCCCTGATAAACTGATGAAATATAATTCAAAATTATAATGTTGATAAAAAATATTGAGTTTTGACTGTTTGTAGGTCACAGTTGACTTTTGCTCTAGCACAGTCGATTTTTGGACTCTTTGAGTAATTGACTGAGCAAACTTCCTCTGCAAGGTTTGAAATTTGACATGGATGGTCTTGAGAACATATTAGGACATTTGGGGATCCCTTGAGGTCATTTGGATTCAAAGATCTTGATGCAACACAAAACCCTAATTTGGGGTTGACTGCCTTAAGAGATAACTTGTTTGTCCAACTCTTGAGCAACCTTGAGCCACTTGGAGATTTTTCTTGCAATGTCTTGAGAAATATGAGAGGGAAAATTTTGGGGTACAACAGCTGCCCCTGTTCAATCTTCTTAAACCTAAGGATGTAGATTGGCTTTCGTGCCTTTCGTGATCCGAAGGTGGAAGATGATTGAACACTAGAGTGCCTAGAAATTTGCACTCGCATGTAGTGGTATCAGCCATGCGATGTCGGGAATGGGCTTACAGATGCCATTTGGAGATTGCTGACGGGAGGATGGGCTTAAAGATGCCATCTGTAGGAGTGTCGATCGCATAAGAATTCTTTAGCGAGAACTTACATACCTGTTATTGTGGAAGATTCCGCTGGGCGAAGTCTGATCTTGTTGATATTTTGGAACTTGCCTGTACCTCAACTGAGAGAATGCCTCTGCTGAGTTTTAAGAACTTGTCTGTAATTCATCTGGGGGAAATCGGTCAAGATTTAGAACCTTGTTTGTAATTCAACCGAGAATAATTCAGTTGAGATTTAAGAGCCGGTCAGGTGTTCGACTGAGGGAAACATCCTCATCAAGATCTAGGACTGTCTGTTTACTTCAACGGAGAATAATTCTGTTGAGATTTAAGAACTAGTTCACACTTTGACGGAGGAAAATTTTTGAGATTTAGAACCTTATCTGTAATTCAACCAAGAACAATTCAGTTGAGATTTAAGAACCAGTCAGATCTTCGACTGAGGGAAACATCTTCATCAAGATCTAGGACTATCTGTTTACTTCAACGGAGAATAATTCTGTTGAGATTTAAGAACTCGTCCACACTTCGACGGAGGAAAACTATCGAGATTGAGAACCTTATCTGTAATTCAACCGAGAATAATTTAGTTGAGATTTAAGAACCGGTCAGGTCTTCGACTGAGGGAAACATCTTCATCAAGATCTAGGAATGTCTGTTTACTTCAACGGAGAATAATTCTGTTGAGATTTAAGAACTCGTCCACACTTCGACGGAGGAAAATTGTCGAGATTGAGAACCTTCTCTGTAATTCAACGGAGAATAATTCAGTTGAGATTTAAGAACTGGTCAGGTCTTCGACTGAGGGAAACATCTTCATCAAGATCTAGGACTGTCTGTTTACTTCAACGGAGAATAATTCTGTTGAGATTTAAGAACTCGTCCACACTTTGACGGAGGAAAATTATCGAGATTGAGAACCTTATCTGTAATTCAACCGAGAATAATTCAGTTGAGATTTAAGAACCGTTCAGGTCTTCGACCGAGGGAAATATCTTCATTAAGATCTAAGACTGTCTGTTTACTTTAACGGAGAATAATTCTATTGAGATTTAAGAACTCGTCCACACTTCGACGGAGTAAAATTGTCGAGATTTAGAACCTTATCTGTAATTCAACCGAGAATAATTCAGTTGAAATTTAAGAACCGGTCAGGTCTTCGACTGAGGGAAACATCTTCATCAAGATCTAGGACTGTATGTTTACTTCAACGGAGAATAATTCTGTTGAGATTTAAGAACTCGTCCACACTTCGACGGAGGAAAATTGTCAAGATTTAGAACCTTATCTGTAATTCAACCGAGGATAATTCAGTTGAGATTTAAGAACCGGTCAGGTCTTCGACTGAGGGAAACATCTTCATCAAGATCTAGGACTGTCTGTTTACTTCAACAGAGAATAATTCTGTTGAGATTTAAGAACTCGTCCACACTTCGACGGAGGAAAATTGTCGAGATTGAGAACCATATCTGCAATTCAACCGAGAATAATTCAGTTGAGATTTAAGAACCGGTCAGGTCTTCGACATAGCTTAGAACCTAACTGCATCCTTCCTGAAAGGTATTGGTCAGTCGTATGCAATGCATGATATATATCAAGCAATGATGTTCTCAAAATAAATGAGATTATGTTTGTATGATGCACATATGCATGTATCATGATGTATGGAAATGTAATGTTTTAGTTGGGGAAAATAAATCTCGGATAGTTGCTGGAGAAAGAGTTGGATTCTTCGTTTCCGTTGGGGATAGCAAACGAAGATGATTGCGAGAATAAACCTGCAGGAGAGGATAACTTCGTTAGGGAATAAACTGATGAGGAGATTACTCTGTAAGGAAGAGATGTTCTGCTAAGGATTCCACCAATAAACTCCGCTGGGGATGAATTACCGTTGCTGGTGACACTGAATCCTGTTGGGGATTTGAATTCTGTTTATAAAAGGAAGAACTCCGTTGGGGATGATCTTCATTTGCGACTTCATTGGGGATAACCTTTTAGACTCTTATGGGGATAATCCTTTGATCTATGTTGGGGATAATCTTCTGAAGTCTACTGGGGACGATTCTCCAAATTCCACTGGGGAAGCTTTTTCAAACTACGCTGGGAAAAATTCAAACTCCACTGGGAATATCTTGTATTCTGCCGGAGAATACACTTATACTCCGTTGGGGAATATTAAGACTGTCGGGGATGTTAAGCCTTTTCAGTGCCCATGGTAGATAAACTCTGCTTGGGGAGAATATTACTGATTCATGGACGGTTGCAAGTCTCAGCTGGGGAGAGCTATCATTACTATCTTTTTCTTACCCTGCGGGGAGTGAATATTACTGGGGCGCGTGCTGAGGATATGACAATGGCTTTGCATCGAGACTTTTATGCCATGTATCTGCGGGAGAAGGTGCCTGCGGAGGCCTTGTGGATCGAGTATTATCCCAACCTATGAGGTGCTTGGTAATTGCCGATTGAAACGACAAATCTTCTTCTGGTAGGCAAGTGACGAGATGACGGGACATAGTCGTACGCTTTAATCCCTAACTTTTGCCTGGACCGCCCTTTCGGGTTTTCAGTCCACCGGGATACCCTTTTTTGCCCAAGCCGCCTTTTCAGGTTTTTTACTTGTCGGGTGTACAGATTTTTTCATTTTCATCCCTTATTTTTTCCCGAACCTTTTTGGCTCGCCGAGATGCCCTTATTTTTTCCTAGGTGTGTCAACCTAGCGGGTCTTTGTTCATACACAATATTTTCTGACCATGTCCACGCTCTCAGAGCGTAGGGAGTTGTCATTGTCGGTAGTGTTGTGTTGCCATACTACCAGAAGATGTTTGTTTGATCATGCAAGATTTGTTGCGGGAATCCATGTATAATGCCCCAAGCGATTCAGATGGAGATTTTCCCCTGGCTATTTGGCATCTTTGAGAGATTCCTTGAATCTTGACTTAACTGCCCCAGATGATGGACAATGATCGTGTCTGCCCCTTGGTTGGAAGTTCTTTTTTGTTTCACTTGAGGTGACCCTTTTTATTGAAAAGGTTTTTGTTCACTAGATATTCGTCGCGCGAATTTCTCTGCTGTTTGAACAAATAGTCATATGCAAACAATGTTATTTTAAGAATGCAAAGCTTATGTCTGTCTTGATGTTTTTGAAAATGCATTTTTCAGTAAGATAGGAAAATTTTGTAAAATGTGACGTCAACTCAGGATTTACAGCAAGCCCTACAGGAGTCAGGATACCTTTTGTAACAGTATGCTTTCAAACTAATCCATGCTTCAGCTAGGACTTTTAAGGGTTATAACGTGGCTTGGTTCACGGTTTAAGAAACAAAGGATAAAGGCTCAAAATTTATTTGTACCCACCCGCTCTTCGTGATGTTCTTCGATCCTAAACTTAACTAATCATGCATTAGATCCCGTTTGAGTCTTTGCTCTGATATTCCAGTGATGGTTCGGATACTGAAAATTTATTTTGAACAGGCAGTCATTTTTTTTGAGAGTTTGTAGGATCTCTTTTTTATTTATTTTATTATCCCTGTCTTTTGCCTGAACTATTTCTTTTGTGATTACAGTCAGCAGGATGTCCAAGTTTTTTCTTAAGTCTCCTTCACAGGTTTTGACTTAATGGGCTTTTATTTTTGAGAGATAATGACTGCATGTCCTTACGATTATACGGAACCATCACCGTCTTTTGTTTCGGGGGGACTTCTTTGATGCCATTCATTGTGAACATGGATTAATTGAGAAAACTACCCTGCCCCAGGTTATAATTAAGGGTTTTAATTTGTGAAAAGAAAAACTCCAACTTCTTTGGCTCAAAGGGGTTGACTAGGGATTATCTTCCTTATAACTCCACTATTTAGGATTTGAAACAATGCATGTACATCGTCAGCAGGGTCTGTTCAAAAGCGTACTGTAGAGATTTTTGATATCATTTTCATCATCCTCCTTCTAAAGGCTTAGATTTTTTTTAATCGAGAGTTGAACATCACAAAAATGAAAGCAATTTGAATATAGTGAATACGAATGGATTGATTCAAAACGGACATATGCAATGCATTGATGAAGTAACAAAGTTTGACATGAATAAATATCTGAACAATCAAAAGAAAATTACAAATTGAAAATTCTAATGAACAAAAAGTCTTCTCGTCTCGGGACTTGTCACTTCAAATGGTGAGCCTTGGAGGGATGGTATAAGAACTCAGCCTGACCATCTTGCATGAATTCCAATTCTCCTTCATCAATTAGGTTTTGAATTTTGTACTTCAACTTCCAACAGTCGTCAGTGTCATGCCCCGGGCTGTTAGAATGGTATGCACACCTTGCATCAGGGTTGTAGTTGGGTGAAGAAGTCTTAGGATTCGGATGAGGTCCTACCAATGTCACCAGATTCAATCTCAACAGGTGTTGCAAAGCTTGGGACAGCTGCATGTTGAGCTTGGTAAACAGCCTCTGATTAACCCATTGTTTATGGCAAGGTTGTTGTTGAACCCGTGAGGTAGTAGCAACTTGGAGAGGTCTATTCTTCATCAAACCAAACCTTTGACTTCTCGGAAGTTGATTAATGACTTGGTCCCTAGCCTTAACTGTTTGCTTCATGCTGTTGTATTTGTCTTGATGAAGCTGGTTTATAATGGTTCTCAGCTCTTCTTGTTCCCGAGCTAAGCCTTGGATAAGAGCCATCTGCCCCAGCATCTGGGTTTTCATGGCACTGAACTCAGCTTGCAGTTGTTCCAGCTGTTCGTCCTTATTGTCTTTAGGACTTTTCTTGACCAAGTTCTCAACGAGGAGTGTTTTCAACTCTTCCTGCCCCTTGGATAGGTTTAGGAAAATGTCCCTAAACTGGGCTTCTTGAATTTGAAGATCTTGGTTGTCTGGTTGGAAAGCCATTGCTGAAATAAACAGCGAGAACATGAGAGACCTGTACTGGGAGACCTGTTATGCAATGATATGTATGATATATGTATGCAATGCTTTCAAGGATCTCGCAGGGTAAACAAGAAACTTGTTAGAATTTGAATTTCGCAGCTTTGATTGAAGAAACTTCGTGTTGTTAAGAGTCCTTCTTCAAGAGTCAAGCTCACCATATCGAGTGGGTCATAGCCACCGACTCAAGTCCTCGTATTTTGATCTCTAGACGACATTGGCTAGAGGAAAATAAATCCCCTTTTCCCCTTGCTAGACATTGGATTTACCATAACCTGCATCACAAACCCTTGAGATCCTTGAAATGGTTATGGAAATGTTAAGGCATGATGTTATGATGTGTATGCTATGCGTTTAAGCAAAAGTGCGAGGTGATGTAAGTGAACCCTACAATAAATCCAGATTATTGGATAAGGACTGTAAACAAAACCTGCAAGGAACTCATGTTGTCAGATGACAATAATGTGCAAGTAGTTCAAGTTTGAAAGCACACAAGTCACACAATAGCCCTTAAATTTCAGGTTGGCATGGAGTTTAGGTATTACCCTCTTTCAATTTAGTTAGTTCAACCTGTCCTAGTAATAGTAACCGGGTTCTAGAGGATCTCAATATCACTGACCACCCTCGATCGGTCATAGTTTCAGTTTAGCAACCTTTTCTTGCGGCCGAAATCATCACGAGAGTTTGGTCTCAATGAGTGTGGCATACTGCTACTGTTCTATGGCTAAGTTGGTCAATTATAGGTGCTAAGATTAGTTGGTGCTTAATGACCCCTTAGCAGACCCATATTCTCCTTGTTGCGCTACAAGGGATATTGGTACATGCTAAAGTGCCACACCAACGTAGCTACTACTTCAACCGTATCGGTCTACGCCGTACAGTTCCCTCACAGTTTATTGCTACTTACCTAAAGGGTATCCCCCAGATCCGGGTTAGGATCTATAGTAACTCCGATACAAGCCCACAAATATAAAGCATACAAGTCAAGCAATTGAAAACAATATGAACTATTCCTAAGATACACCCCACTTATAAGATATCCCCAGCAGAGTCGCCAGTTCTGTGATACGGTGGGAAGAACTGACTGTTTTTTGGAATGCTGGTTTGCATTTTGCGTTTGTTTTTGCAAAATGTCACGGTAAGCAAGAGTCGCCACCGACTTTTATTTTATCTAACAAGGAAAGGAAAAAAGCACAGAAAAATTCCTTTTTCGAGATATTTCTGAGTACGGGGGGTAGATTATAGAAAGGGAAGGTATTAGCATCCTTTCTATCCATGGTTTTCCACGGGCTCTTAGGTACTTGCTCATTGTTTTCAAAATTGTTTTCTTTGTGCTTGAGGGTTTGAAAAAGTTTTTGTTTGAAACTTCGATTTAACTCTTGCTTATGTCCTCAAGAGTGTAATGAAGTGTTTTTGAAAACTTGTTCGTAAAAGTGTAAGTGTGGAAAAAGTTTTGTTTTAGATGAGCAAGTATCTAAGAACTATCTACCTACTCGAAAAAGGAATCATTCTATGCTAATGTCCTTTAGACAATGCTATCCCACTATTAGTGAGTGGGTAGCACCGTCGTTGGAGTTTGAGGGTCAATTCGAATAGGGACATACGGTCACTAAAGCAATGTTAGGACGCCTTAGCAGTAACCCTAATGTCTTAGATCATTTGTTTGAGGCAACAATATCTGAGGCAACCATTTTGAGGCAACTATGATCTTTTAGACAAGAGGGCGACCTCTAAAGCGACCTATACTCAATGACCGCTTATGAAGGCAAACAAGTGGGAGTGTACCCTAGGAGTGCGCATGTGCGAGTGATTCAATTTCAGATTAGTTATCTTTGCACATTTTTAGGGTTATCTAACCGTTTTAAAATTAAATATACATTCTTGCCATGCATCTTAAATCATACATCTAACAGTTAATATTTTGCGGAATTTAAAATGCGGAAATTAAACTAAGCTATTACAAGACTTTGGGTATTTACATAGCCAAAAACAAACCCTTTGAAATTAAAGCGATAAATGTAGAATAAACGTCCTAATTAAACTATTACATCCCATGAGCAGTTACATTAAATATCGTAAAAAAATAAATAAAAGCGGTAAAGGTAAATAAACGTCCTAATTAAATTATTACAAATTGTGAGCAGATACAATAATTGGGCAAAATAATAATAAAGCGCGCGATTAAAAATTAGATCGACGAGAAATATGGGTTTTGACCCTTCTATCCTAATTAAAAAAAGAAAATGTTTTTTTGTTGTTTTTAATATTTTTTTTAAGAAAAGAAATTAGATTTTTAAATTAAATGCAAAATTGATTGGTTATTAAATTAATTAATAAAAATAAATAAATGACATATTTTTGGATTTTTGTTATTTTAGAAAAGAAATAAAATGATTAAGTTAGTAATAAAACCTATTTATTCTAATTAATTTTAATTATGTAAAAAGAAATTAAAGTTGTCTAATAATTAATAACCTAATTAAATTAATTACTTTTTTTTAATAAAAATAAATATCTTGAATTTAATTGGATAGAAAAATGTTTTGTGATTTTTTGATAAAAAAGAAAATAATTTGATGGGTTAGTAAAATAAATAAATGAATAATATAAATATAAAAGAATTAGAGAAAAGCAAACTGGGCCTGCAATGTGGGGGTGCAATCATCAGAAATCTCTAGGCCCGAATCTTTGAAAGATTCATCCTCTAACTATGGTGTTTTTATTCTTGCGTGGAACCTATGATTCAAACATCCATAACTATTCTATATAAACTCAAGCAAAGGTTAGCATACCATAAAATGTGATTAAAATTAGAGATTCGAAATTTAAAATTTTACCAAACCGATATCGTCAAATGGGGGCGTGCTAGGCGTGTGATGGATTGCTCTTGTGCCTTGTAAGACTCTTGAGGACTTCAAGAGAATGGTTTGAGGCTTGATGTCAATTGAGAGAGACCGGAACCTCGAGATATGACTTGCACCAATTCTTTGATTTCTGGAGTGCTTTTTAAAGAGCTTTTAGAGAGCTTTTTGAAGAGCTTTTTGAGAGATTTTTAGAGAGGATTTTCGTCCCTTTCAAGCTTGTATGGCTCTATATTTATAGAGGATAATGAGGAGACAAGAAAGCATGGAAAGAATCTCCCTCATAATGTTGTATTTTAAGACCATGATCAAGATTTGAAAAAAATGCCATATTTGATGATTTTATGCCATTTTCACATGTGGATGAACCTGAACATATTTGAAAAGTTATTGCTTGAAATCAACTGACATAAACCACCATAAAACTTTCCAAAAATGGATTCACATCAAAATTTACATTATTTCTATTATTTATTTATTTAACTCTGAATTGTAATGAATAAAATATCAAAATAAATAGCATAAATAGTAGAAAAATGTATGGGTGGGCTTAGAGGTCGTGCACCATGTTAGGAATGAGTTTCAAACTTGAAAAGATAGGCTCATTTGGAAAAAATCCAAGTTTGGTCAATATTTGCTTCATGCATTTTTTCAAAAATTATCCAACTTTAACAATGCATATCTTCCTCAATTTTGACTCTTTGGAGGTGTTCTTGGACTTTTTAGAAATATTGAGATATCCTCTAACCAACCCTTTTGGTCTCATATCATTTTGATATTCCATGCTCAAGTTAGAAGCTTTGGAAAAAAAAAGGTGTTTTTGTTGACTTTCGAAAATGACCTATAATGTCCAAATTTATAACTTCTTGTGAGTGAATTTTTTGATCTTGTAAATGAAGATGGATTGTAGGAAATTTCATCCTCTTAAAAATGAGATTTGGATGGGTCATTTCTCATAAAGTATGAGAAAGTTATGCTTGTTCAAAGTTGAGTTGACTTTTCCTACAAAACCCTAATTTAGCAACTTTTGAGTCTTGATGAATTTTGAGAAATCTTTGATGAATCATGATCAACCCTTGATCAAATGATGAAATATCCTTCAAAATTATAATGTTGACAAAAAATCTTGAGGTTTGATTGTTTGTAGGTCACAGTTGACTTTTGCTCTAACACAGTCGATTTTTGGACTCTTTGAGCAATTGACTGAGCAAACTTCCTCTCCAAGGCTTGAAATTTGACATGGATGGTCTTGAGAACATATTAGGACATTGGGGATACCTTGAGGTAATTTGTATTCAAATATCTTGATGCAACACAAAACCCTAATTTGGGGTTGACTGCCTTAGGAGATAGCTTGTTTGTCCAACTCTTGAGCAACCTTGAGCCACTTGGAGATTTTTCTTGCAATGTCTTGAGAAATATGAGAGGGAAAATTTTGGGGTACAACACTTTGTGTTTGTGTATGTTTGCAAATATTTTGAAAATGCCTAAGTGCGGAAATCTTGTAATGATTCTCGAATCGTTGAGAATGTATACAAAATGTTTGTTTTGAAAACATTTGTTGAAAGGAAGTGTTATTTTGTGAAAATATGTTTTGAAAATGCCAATGTAAGGCAGTTTGATTTATAATAACCCTTGTATTAGTCCTCAAGAGTTTTTATAAAGTGTTTTGAAATTAGTTTTTTTGAAAGTGTGAGGTGTGAAGATTATTTTTATGAGCAAGCGATTACGAGCGATCTACCTACTCAAAAAGTCGTTATTCTTTTCCTCCTCCTTTAGATAATTCTATCTTACCATTAGTTAGTAGGAGCCCTATCATTGAATGTGAGGGACAAGCGTGTGTCATTGCACCGTCACAAAAGGCAACTTGTAGGATGCTTTAGCAATTGTCGTAAGGGCCTAAGATCGTTTACCGGAGACAACATCGAAGGGTCATCGAGGGACTACGATCTTTTAACTGAGGGTCTTTGCTAAAACATCTCACATTCAAGGGACATGACTATTTAAATCTGAGGCAACAAGTGAGGTTATCCTAGAGGTGCATGTGTGAACAATGATTGGTTTCAGTTATTTTTGTTTTGAAATTAGGGTTATCGAGCGATTAATTTTAAATCTTGCCATACACGCCTAATTATTATACAATGATAAGTAAATGCGGTAAAGTGCAGAAAATAAAATTCTACACTATTACAACACTTCGGGAATGGGGGGTACAAATTTATGAATGGGGATGACACAAGAAATAAACACCTAAGCTATAATTTAATCACACAATACAAGTATAAACTATTAAATAATTATTTGAGTTAAAACTCTTTTCATTTGATAAAATTAATTAATAATTTAATTAACAATGTCAAATAAAAATTATTTTAAAACTAATAATTATTTAAAACAATCTTAATCCTTTTTTACAATTTAAATTAAATACTAAAATATAAATTAATAAACAAAACAAAAACAAATAATATGTAAAATAAAATAAAGAGAAATAAAGAAAGTTAATGGACTTGTAAAACAATAATCTGGGGGTGTGAAAAGAAATTGGGGCACTGGGCCAATGAGTGTTAGGCCCAGCAACATGTGTTTTTTTTTTGTTTAAAGAAGAATAAATAAAAGTAAAAAAAGTATTATAATGGGCATGCTAGCAAAAGTAACAGAGAGTGTGGGCAATGAAATTCTCTAGGATTAGTATGAGGCCTGCTTGATCCTGTGGGCATCGATCCAAGGAGTAAACCATGAGCTTGATTTCCAGAGCATCTGATATGGTTTTGTAGAGATCTGACGATGATGATTGTGAGGGGACATGGTTGCTACAATGAGATGCCTCCATAGAAACAACAGTGACCACAAGGGCGGTGACAAGTGGCACTACGGATTAGCTTTTTTGATTAAAATTAATTTAACAAAACTTATATTAAACACAAGATTGACCACATGAGAGTGTAATACTCTCCTCACTTATTCCCGTTCTCATTTCTCTACGTGCTTCAAAAACAAGAGCCCACCGGAGAAGAAGCCACCACCGCGCCGGAAATCTCCTTGTGGTGGCGGCGAGGGCGACGACATCACGATTGACTCCGATCTCACATCTTTTTACCCCGATCTCTTTGTTTCTCTGCTCTGATCATGAATATGTGGCTTGATTTTGCAGATCATACATGGTTTTGAGTAGATCTTGAAGGGGAAAAGTGAAAACCCTAGGTGCTCGGATGTGAAAATCGGTGAGATCTTTCTAAGATTTTTATATTTTCTGCTCCTCTGCTTGTGATTTCGAATCTTCAACCTTGCTTCTCTGAGATTTTAGATTTATTTTTATTTCTGAAGGGTTTTGTAGTATTGAGGAAGATGATGAATAGTTTAGGTCTTGTGGTTCTGCGACTACGTAGTATTGAACAAGGATTTCTTTGTGTTTTTTATTTCTGAAGGGATTAGGGTTTATGTGTTCTGCGGCTGTATCTCTGTGTAAAATCTTCTCACCATGAAATCTGTGCATTCATTCCTTATATGCTATGAAATTAGGGTCTTTTGTTGTTTGATAACATGCCTTTTGTAAATTTGTATTGGACTTATGATTTTATGATATTTTTGGTTCTTCTTGGTGAAGGAATGTTACTGCAGTAGTTTCTTTTACCTTGAACTGTGATGGAAATCTTATCGAGTTATAGTAATTGGGTTGAACTAAATTGCTTTTCTGATTTACTTTTACTGTGAACCAAACAAGTCCTTTTTTATGCATTTGTTTGAGATTTGTAGTAAAGGTGTTTTCGACCCATGATTAAACATTGTAGTTCTGACTTTTGTTGAAACAAAGTATGCGGCCTTGGTTGTTTCTTGAATGTGATTGAAAACCACCCTTAATTCTGATTCCTATCACAAGACCCTAATGATGAATTTTTGAAATAGCTCTTTGAAAATTGCTTGTTCACGTTTCTTTCTTGTTTTCTAACATTCTTCTCTCTTTTTTTTTTGTTTCATGAGCAAGAAAAATGATGATGGGAAATAGTGGTGAGGATTAGCAAGGGAGAAATTGTGGCATGGCTTGGAGGAGTTTAGAGGGAAACATGAAGTGGGAAGCTTGAAGATCTCATTAGCAATCTTAGGTTTAGATTAGGAATTTCGTTGTATATTGCAAAAGCTTAGGCATTAGGAACATGTTTTGTAATCTTAGGGCTAGGAATTTGAAAACTCTTGTAATCTTGGAATTGGTCTTGTAATTAAACTTCAAAGCTTGACTTTTGAATGATGATGAAAGATGTTACAACTTAGATATTGGAAACTTAGATGCTTTTAAATCTTTATGTAAGCTTTCCATTGTTGTTGAAAATTATGAACAAATACCTGAATAAATCTTGTGACTGTGATAATACCACTTGAATTTAAACAAGAGTTTTTAACATTGCTTATGTGTTCATGTAGAATTTGAACTCTTTGCACTTTGAATCCAAGTAAAAACTCCACATTTGAAATTCTTGATTCAAAAGTTGAGTCATCTTGACACCTCATAATTCTTTGAAATTGGAATGATAGATACACTTAAAAATCAGTTGAATTATTACCGATTTGCAAGTTTTCACTTTATTGGAAATGGACAAGAATTTGAATCCAAATGAGTCTTCTCACGCTTGAAATCTCTCCCATGTGGAATTTGAATTTGTATGAGAATGAATCTTGAAATTTGAACTCAAATAGTGAATATGGGATGAGGTTGAATGAATAAAATTGAAACTTGCATCTCCATTAAAATCTTGAATGAACTTGGCTCTAGGATATCATGTAGAACTCTTGAAATTTGAATAAAATCATGACTTGAGATCAAACGCAAACCTTGAATTTTAATTTGGCTCCAATAACTTTAAACCTTGTGCAATTCAAAATGTCCATATTGAACCTATATCAAATCACTTTTAATGGAAAAATACCTTCTTAGCTCTATAAACCAAAGTTAGATAAAGAACTAGCTGATTTAAACTTGATTGAAGATGAGAGCCATCAAAGCCACATAAACCCTAACTCGCTGAGAACTATAGAGAAATATACTCTGACTCAAGACTTTGGTGACTTTTTGAGAAGAAAATCCTTAAGCTTGAAGAGAAGAGAACTTCAGGACCAAACCTTAATCCTTGTTGATCTCGTGAACCAAGTTGTCTTATAATAATGAGATAATACTCATGATGCCAATGGATGAGAAAAAATTTAATTCAAGATTCAACACTTGTAATTATCAATTATTTGATTGTACAAAGAATCAAACGAGATATCCCGAGGCTTAGAAAGCTTGGGTAGCCAAAAGCGATTGAAAACTCTAGGAGCATGAGGGGATCTTTTGAATGAAATGAGCGGGCAAATTTTGGGGATACAACAGTACACAATTAGGGTGGCATAAGGACAATCCTTTAATACTTCTTGTCTACCATTCCCAACATGATTGTTGGGGACAAAAAAACAAGTTTTATGTTTCCTATTCTACCCTCCAACGGATCTTTTTTTCACCTATAAAAGGAGGACTTAGAAGAATTGGAACTTAACACTTATTGTTCTACAAACTCTTTTGAGATATTCTTTGTATAGTTTTGTATTTTTAGCAAGAAGATTTTGTTCATATCTTACTAACAACACTTATGTGTTGATGTTCTTAAACATTGTGTAATCTCCTTGTTAGAAGCATCTTTGTATACACATCTTTGTAAATCAACGATTATTGATAGGTTTCTTGAGAGACAAATGAGTCAGGATTCTCAAGAAGACTTTTGTTGCAGTTTTCAAAGATTTGTGGCAATGCCTGAAAAGAGACAAGGATAGTATGATTATTTTAATCCAAAGTGACCATGGAAAGGGATTTGAGAATGCCAAATTCTCTTATTTTATTTTTCTGAAGGTATCAGACACGAGTTCTTATCTCCCATCACGCCTCAACAAAATGGAGTTGTAGAATGCAAGAATATAATCTTACAAGAATCAGCTAGAGTCACACTACATGCTAAAAATATTTCTTATTATTTTTGGGCTAAAGCCATGAACACTGCTTGCTATATCCGTAATCATATCAGTTTGAGAAATGGTACATCATCTACTCTCTATGAATTATGGAAAGGAAGGAAACCTATTGTTAAGTACTTTCATGTGTTTGGTTGTAAATTCTACATTCTGGATGATCATGAATAAATGAGAAAGATGGATACCAAAAGTGATGAAGGGATATTTATTAGTTACTCTACAAACAATAGAGTTTACTCGGTATTTAACTCTAAAACCATGCTCATGGTGGAATTAGGGTTGTTATTGATGACTCAACTATTGTGGAAGGAATTGATGTCAAAGAAGATGTTGGAACCTCATCTCAACATAATGATGTTTCAGCAAATATGGAAGACATTGAGTCAAACATTTATCCAGCAGGTACTGAGCCAGATAACCCTCAAGTAAACAAAGATCCCTCTATGAGAGTTCAGAAAGATCATCCAAAGGAACTCGTTATAGGGAATCTTGATGAAAGGGTCACCACTAGGTCCAGAGATGTGATATTCAGTTTTTGTTTTGTCTCTAAGCTTGAACTTAAAAAATGTGAAAGAGGCATTGACTGATGAATTCTAGATTAATGTTATAAGAAGAACTAGTTCAATTGAAAAGAAATGAAGTATGATACTTCGTACCCAGGCCTGAAGGAACAAATGTTATTGGTATAAAATGGATTTATAAGAAAAAATTTGATGAAAAAGGTATTGTAACCAAAAACAAGGTCAGACTTGTAACTCGATGATACACTTAAGTAAAACAAGTTGATTTTGGTGAGACTTTTTCTCATGTAGCTCATCTTGAATCCTTAAGATTTCTCTTGGGAGTGGCTTGCATGTATACTTAAATGAAGAAGCATATGTTGAACAACCCAAAGGGTTCATAGATCCTAGTTTTCCATATTATCTTTACAAACTAAGGAAACCTCTATATGGTTTGAAGTAAGCACCTAGAGCTTGGTATGAAAGGTTAACTGAGTTTCTTGTCACTAATGGCTATAGGAAATGAGGAACATACAAGACCTTGTTTCTTAAACAAGAACATGGTAAACTCATGATATCTCAAGTTTATATGGATGACATTGTGTTTTGAGGGATGTCAAACCAGATGGTCCAACATTTTGTCAAGCAGATGCAATCTGAATTTGAGATGAGTCTTATTGGTGAATTAACATATTTCCTTGGTCTTCAAGTCAAACATATGAGTGATACTATCTTCATATCTCAAAGCAAGTACGCCAAGAATATAATGAAGAAGTTTGGTCTGGAAAATGCCAGTCACAAAAGAACACCTGCACTAACTCACTTGAAACTAACTAAAGATGAAAAAGGTGTTAATGTGTGTGGTACGGTGGGAGAACTGACTTGAGGGTTTTGTGTTTTATCGCAAATGTTGCGGTCAGCAAGATTCACCACCGACATTTCTTTTATCGAAAAGGAAAGGTGAAAAAGCACAGGAAAGACCTTTGAGATTGTTTCTTGAGTTCAGGGGGGTAGATTATGAAAATGGAAGGTATTAGCACCCTTTTCATCCATGGTTTTCCATGGGCTCTTAGTTGCTTGCTAGATCACTTGCTTTTGTTGTTTGAAAATGTGTTTGGTGTGGTTTTGAAAGTATTTTGTAAAAGAGGCCATTCATTTAGGCAATCTTTGTAATGATTCTCGTTCGTAAGAATGTATACAAAGATGTTTGTCATTTTGAAAGTGTTTCAATGTTTGTAAAATGCTTGGAAATGTGTGTATTTGTTTTGAAAATAGGAAGTATAGTTGTTTGGAAATAGAGCAAGTTTCACATTTTGACATGTTTTGATGAATTTTGACCCTTGGCACTTGATTTTGACCAAAAAGTCAAAGTTTGACTTTTCAGTATACAGTTGACTTTTGATCAGTTGACTGCAAATTTCATCTGTCTATCCAATTGATTTGCAATGTTTTGAACCATATAATTAGGTCAAGATGATGCAATTGAATCCTTAGAATCATGCTTTAACTCAATTGGTCATTTGCTAGGTCAAAACTCAGAAATTTCCCTTTCTCAATCAAAACCCTAATTTTGACAATTTTGCCCTTTTGATGATTTGATCAAATTTCTTGAGGAGTTGTGGTCCAAACATGACCAAATGATACATATGAGTCTAAAATGTTGATGTTGATAAACAATTATGAAGTTTGACTGTAAATTGGCCTTGGTTGACCTTTTCCCCAATACAGCTGATTTTTAGGTCAACTGTCCAATTGACTGATCAAAAATGTGGTTCAAGGATTGAAACTTGTCATGAGTAATATTAGGGGTACAAAATGATGTTTGAAGGTCATATGGAGCATTTATAGTTCAAAAATCCTTGTGCAAACTCAAACCCTAATTTTGGGTCAATAGTGTAAAATGAGATGTCTTGAGCTGACCAAGCCCTAATCCAATCTTGAGTCAAAGAGATCTTGTGAGGAAATTCTTGATAAGTGAGAGGGAAAATTTTGGGGTACAACAATGTGGATCAAAAGCTATACATGAGTATGATTGGTAGTTTAATCTATCTTACAGCTAGCAAACTTGTCATTGCTTTTGTTGTAGGAGTGTGATAGATATCAGGCTAAACCTAAAATGATTCACATTACTTGAGTAAAAAGGATCTTCAAATACATCAATGGAGATAGTGATTATATTATGATGTATGCTCATAATAATAATTCCATGCTTGTAGGATATTGTGATACCGATTGGGCAGGTAGTGCTGATGACAGAAAAATAACTTCTGGAGGATGTTTCTTCTTAGAGAATAATCTTATATCTTGGTTCATTAAGAAATAAAATAACGTTTCATAGTCCACAGCTGAGCCTGAGTATATTGCAGCAGGAAACAGTTGCTCTCAATTGATTTGGATGAAACAAATATTAAAGGGATATGATATTGAGCATGATGTCATGACATTATATTGCGACAATCTGAATGCTATCAACATATCCAAGAATCCCATCCAACATAG
Source organism: Vicia faba (assembly GCA_948472305.1). Lineage (NCBI taxonomy): Eukaryota > Viridiplantae > Streptophyta > Magnoliopsida > Fabales > Fabaceae > Vicia > Vicia faba. Next base: position 1,522,277,139 of record OX451738.1, read on the forward strand.
CAGGACAAAGCATATTCACATTTGTGATCATTTTAGTATGGATCTTGTTGAAGATAAAATTATGTCTCTTGAGCATTTATCTACTGAGAAGCAACTGGAAAATATATTTACTAAGGCTTTAGATGCAAATCAGTTTGAAAAATTAAGGGGTGAGGTTGGAATTTGCACATTTTAGGAGTTATAAAAACTACAGGTGTGGAGGAATGCAACATATACTTTCTATTTCCTCCATTTAATGGTGCACAATATTTCAGGGAAAAGTGTTTGTGTGTGATCTGCAAAAGGGTGGAGTAGAGTTGTGGCTTCTATTATCATTACAATGTTTTTGAAAAGCAAGGAAGTTGGTTTAGTGAAAAGTGTTGTTGGTTGCGGGAAATGTTTTGAGGGGCTGGTGAAGGAATTTATTGTTAACATTCCTAAGGAATGTGACAATATAATGAGCCAGGAGTAGAGGAGAATTTTCGACAGAGGTAAATGTGTGGAGACTACCCTAAGATGAGCTATTGTTTTTTCTGCTCCTAGTGAATGCATGTTTTCTTGTGTTTGTCAATTTTGTTGTCTAAAAAGGGGAACAATAATCATTTTTTGCCTGGTTATTTTTATGGAGGAGTACTACTTGAGAAGGAGTAGTGTTTTTGTTCGCGTGCATATGTTTAGGGGGAGTATTATGTTCTTATTAATGTCATATCATTTTGTTTCTCATCTTGGTTTGTTCGCTGCATTTTGTTAAAACAACTAGTTCATCAAGATGTTGGACAAAATGTCGTTACATTTTGGTACGACATCACAACCTGTAGTGTTTCTATTTTTTAGAATATTTATTTCTTGTGCTTCAGAAGATTTGTTTGATGTTTCATGTGGACCAAGCTATACATATAGAGATTTGATTTACTGAAGATTTATTTTAAGCAAGAAATATCTGAAGATTTAGTTCTCAAGATTGGATGTCAAAACATTAATGAGAACATTATTTTCTGCACTAGAAAATTTGATTTGATATGATTTGATTTGCAGATTATTTGATTTGGTCAGATTTAATATCCAAGCCCAAACGCGTGTATGGCTATAAAAAGGAAGACTCTAAACCTAAAGGATTCACGAAGCTGCATGTGAGAGAATATACTTTAGGATTTCGTTTATTCATTGTTTTTTGTGAGTCATTCTTGCATCATGTTGATGCTTGAATTGGACTAAGTTTGAGTTATATTTTTTGAATCACTCATAAGCTTTTAAGACCTCGTGGATTTTGTTTATTTGGAAGAGTGTCTTCTATTTATTTTCATCGTTGTTATTATCACTGTTGTATAATTGAGGGGAAGTTAGAGGAGTCTCATATCTAGGAGTTCTTATATAGAAATAACACATGTAGTGATTAGGTGAAAAGTTTGTAAAACCAGAGGTTGTTGAGAACTTCAAACTAATACTATTATAGTGGTTTTCCTTCATGGCTTGGATTCCCCCAGATGTAGGTGACGTTGCTGCGAACTTGGTTGACAACTGAACTGTGTTATTTACTTTCCGCATCTTCCTTTAAATTGTTAATTGTTACGATGTCTTAACATTGCACTCAATATTGCGTTCTACATTCTGGTGTGGTGACATTGTATACGACATTTGTCTTATTGTGCAAGAATTTTAATTTGGACCATAGAATTTTATTGGGCCTCTCTCCATTGGACCGTAGAATTCTCTTTCCAATGGACAACTAGCATCATGTGAAGTATCCACTTCCCAAGACCCGATTATAAAAGTCCGCCACACTTCCATATGTGCTGTCTCGAAATAACCATTCTCTGCCCCCACCTGTCACACATGCATCGCGCAGTAATCCCAATTCCACACGCCACTTGACTACCACACTGCCAACTGTAACGCCCGTTATTTAATTAATTATTTAATTAATTATTTTTGAATTATTCGTTGAAGTTGTGAGATGTTGTGAATTGTTGGCATAAGTTGCTAGATTATTATTAATTAATTAGTTGATTAATAGTTGTTGTACCCCAAAATTTTCCCTCTCACTTATCAAATATTTTCTCACAAAGATCTCTCTTGGCTCAAGACTGCACAAGGATTGATCAGCTCAAGACACCTCCTTAAGCACTGATGACTAAAATTAGGGTTTGAGATTGCACAAGGATAATTGAACTTTCAATGCCTCATGTGACTTTAATGGATCATTATGGACCCCCAAGATTACTCATGTCAAGTTTCAAGCCTTGAATCACATTTTTGCTCAGTCAATTGAGTAGTTGACCTAAAAATCAACTATATTGGGGAAAAAATCAACTATGGCCAATTTACATTCAAACTTCATAATTTTTTATCCACATAAACATTATAAACTCATATGTATCATTTGATCAAGTTAGTACCACAATTCCTCAAGAAATTTGATCAAATAATCAAAAGGGCAAAATGGTTAAAATTAGGGTTTTTGATTGAGAAAGGGCAATTTCTGATTTTTAGCCTAGCAATTGGTTAATTGGTTTGAGGAATGATCTTAAGAGTTAAATTGCATCATTTTGACCTAATGGCATGACTCAAAACATTGCTCAAGATCAATTGGATTGATGGTTGATTTTCAGTCAACTGATCAAAAGTCAACTGTACACTGAAAAGTCTGTAGCGATAAAAAATGTAGCGGGGTAAATCGGAGATCGAACTATTAATTAATTCGTCTCATAAAAGCAAGAGTCGCCACCGCGCTTTATTATTTCCAAGGGAAAAGGGAAAAGAGCGAAATAAAACCCTAAAGTATGCAATGTAAAACAATACTTTTTAAAAGTAACGAAAATACAAGGCATTTTTGAAAAGAGGTCTATGGTTCGGGGGTTGGTTTTACAGTGGGAAGGTATTAGCACCCAATGCATCTATAGTATCCTATAGGAACCTTTTGAAATATATGTTTATAAAAATTCGTTTGTTTGATTGAAATAAATTGTTTTGGCCAAAAAGGGGTACAAACGGGTTTTTGAAGATACGACGACCTAATGTCGAAGTTTTGACTTAAACGGTATGAGTTTTGAAAAAAATTGAATGTTTGGGGAAAAATTATCTTAAGTTTTAATGAAATGAAGGTATTCGCATGATTGGATTTGAGGACATGAAGTCAACAAATTTAATCATTTTTTCTTGGATTTAGACGTAAACAGAATAACTATGTAAATACTGAATAATCAAACAGAAAATTAGATAGATAATGATTAAGTAGCTAAGTGATACATAACCACAACAATGATTAAATAACAGACTAAATGGTGTGAACATGCATTTTTATATTTTTGTTTAATATGTACAAAGCAAGAGAATTTAATTAAAGAAAAGAAAATGTTTTTAAATTCTATTTTTTTTATGTATTTTTTAGTATTAATATGCAAATAATAAAATATACCAATGTCTTATACTAATTCAAATATTTTAACTAATCTTTTTATATACAAAGTCTTAATTAATAAATAAAAAAATTATTGTTCATTAGGAATTAATATAAATAAAATAAATATATTCAAGTAAATTATATATGGAAAATGGTTTATATTATTTAGAATTATAAAAGAAAGGTAAATCAAATTTTGGTTTATGAATGTTTAAAACAAAAGTGAAAGAAAAAATGAATGGGCCAAAGAGTTTTTAAGGGCCCAAATCAAAAACAAACAGAAACGGGATGGGGGTGTTTTAATGGAATTCGTTTGGGTTTTAGGCCTAGGAAACGGGTTATGGCCCATTTAATTGAAACAAATTTTTTTAGGGTTATTAATTTTTGTTTCATTTGGGGACGGCTTTAGGGTTACAGAAACGGCGCCGCTACTCCTCGTTCTTGATTCGTCTTCGTCTTTCTTCTTCTTCTCTCAAGCCAAAAATGTCCAGGGCAAAGCCCTTTGCCTCAAAGTTGCCAGCGCCACCAACTGCATCTCCTTCTCCATGGGTCGCTCGGTGATATAGTGCGAAGGTGACGATTTCGCTCTTTAACGCGTTAGGGTTTTTATGATTTTGCATGTTTATGATTTTGTATTCACTTGATTCTGACTCTAGCTTTAATATGTCATTTCTGTCAAGGTGTACAAAAAGGGAAGGAAAGAGGTTATATTACCTTGACGGAGGAGGGGAATGAGTGGTGGTGGAGGCGCTCAGGCGGCTGGACGGCGAGGAGGCAGTGACATGAACTTGCTTGGATTCCTGGTATTTTGTATTACTCCTGATTTTTTTAGTTGCTTGAGTTGCCTTGGATAATATTGGTTCAGTGCACTTCTTTATCTCTTTCTCGCTCGTTTCTGTTGCCTTGTATGCTTGCTTAGTATACTGTATGATTTTTGACGATGAACCCCTCTTGGTTCTGAGAACTTCGCTTGAACTAGATCCTGTTTCACTTCTTTTCTTCTTCCTTCTGGTTGCCTTCTGTATGCTTGGCTTATGTTCGATATTTATTTGTTGGTATTGAGTTGCCTTGCTTCTGTTTGCCCAGTGATGAAGATTTTTCTGAGGGCTTAGGGTTGTTTCATTTTTGGGTTGCCCTGTGTGCTTGGATATGGCTCTGGCTTATTGGTTTTCAGTTTTGACAGGTTGATGGTTTATAGGAGAGTTGGAACTATGGCTTGACAGTAGGTTTGACAGGGTATTGTTTATTGGTTTTTTTAACTTGACATGATTGTTGGTTAAGGCTGGACATGATTACTGATGGTTAATGATCTATGGCTTGACTTGGCTTTCTCGTATGATGTGCTTGAGGTAGCAGCTTATACTGTTTTTTTGATGGTTAATGGCTTTTACAGGTTTCAACAGGTTATGGTTTTGAAAGGCTTAAGGCTTTGGCTGGGCAGCTTAGTGTTTACTGGTTTTTTTAACTTGACATGATTGTTGGTTTAAGGTTATGCTTCAGGCAGGTTGAAGGCTTGACATGGCTAAAGTTTTTTGGTATTTTTAGAATAGGCTTCAAACAGGTTTTTCAACTCAAGCCTTTGCTTGAGAAGTTTGTGTTGTTATAATATCCGTTGGTTGGCTTGGCTTTGGATGGTTCAGGTTTTTGACAGTCTTGTCCTTTTCCTTTTCCTTGTTTCTGACTGTGTTAACAGTTTTATCTATTTTTCTATGCTTCTTTTTTCACTGTGTTACTGCAGTTTTGTTTTCTATCTCTTTTCTGCCTAAAGCCAAAACCTGTAAACCTACACTTCTCCTCTTTCTTCTCTCTCTCCAATCCTTAAGCATATTATATTGCTTAACATATTTTAATTCTGAAAAAGCAAATGGTCTGGAAATGATGAAATGGGAATTAATTGCTTGCATATATGGTCTTAACCTGCATATTTCCTTCTTTAGCTTTCCTGCATCTGTTACAGTATAGAGGAGCCTTTGTATTGACATACTTCCATACTTTTGGACAGTTTACGTTGGACTTTGTTTTTTTGAAAATGTGACTTTGACTTGTGTTGTACCCCAAAATTTGCCCTCCCATTACCTCAACATTTTCTCATCACCTAAGCCCTTGGAGCTCAGGATCCAGTTAGGGTTTCATTTGCTCAAGACTTCTCCTTGCACTGTTGACCCAAATTAGGGTTTGTGTTTGCACAAAGATGTTTTGACCTAAAATGCCTAAGATGACTTTCATGCTTCATATTGGACTCCCAAGTTTATCCACATCAAGTTTCAAGTCTTGATTCCAAATTTTGCCCAGTCAATTGAATAGTTGACCTAGAAATCAACTGTATTGGGGAAAAAGTCAATTGTGGCCAATTGACAGTCAAATGTCATGAAAATTGACCCACACCAACATTATAAACTCACATGGACCATTTGATCAAGTTTGGATCACAATTCCACAAGAAATTTGATCAGATCATCAAAAGGGCAAAATGGTCATTTTTAGGGTTTTAACTGCACAAAGGTAATTTTTTACTGTTTGACCTAACCAATGGAAAACCAAGCTCACATATGGACTCAAGGACCCCATGGAATTGTCTTGACATGCTCAACAAGTTCAAAAGATCCCAAATGCACAAGATTGACAGTTGATTTTCCTAGTCAATTGATCAATTTTGACTGTATACTGAAAAGTCAAACTTTGACTTTTTGGTCAAAATCAAGAGTCAAGATTCATTTTTCATCAAAACATGCCAAATCATAAAACTTGTTCATCAAGAAATCAAGAATTGCAAATTAGGGTTTGAAATGAAGATTTTTCATAACTTAGAATTTTTCTAAGTTATGAAAAACCCTAATTTTTTCCTAACTTTGCCCCACTTTCTCACCAAGATTCATTTGGATTCAAGCAAAAGTCAAAACATGAAAGTTGTAGCCTATTGAATAATCTACAACTTTGATTCACAAAGTTTTCGCAAAGGAGGCTTGCATCTCAAGTTACAATTTTTGGAACAAGGGTACCAAACCATTCTTAACTTAGAGAAAATTTGACCTATTTTAGGCAGGATTTTTGCCTAACTTCAAGACGATTTTTCACATACTTCCACTTGGCATTTCAATTTGCATTTCAAAGACGGATTGTAGTACACATTCCAAGCTTTCCAAAATGTCCAAGAACTCATCAAACAACCTCATGGTTAGAGAGAATCAAATTTGGCAATATGGGAAAAACTCACTTTTGTTATGGCCAATTTCCATGTTCATACACTTAGGCAATTTTCAAATCAGCATGCATTCCTTGATTACAGGCCCTAAATCCTTTTTACACTCATAAATTTAATGCAAACTCTTTGTGCCAAGACCATATTCTATGTGTTCAAGCATTTCATAAAGGTTTAATCCATTTTTAGAAAAAGCAATATATCCATTTTGATAAAGTTGCACTTTATGTCAAATTGCAAATCCAAGCAAGTACATTTGAAATCTCTTTGGCACAAGTTTATGGACTAAACACACTGATCAAGGGGAAGGTTAGCAGCATAGCTTGGGGGCCTGCATCAGTCTAGAACACCAAGTTGCCTTTTGTTGCTTAAAGTGTAAGAAACATAGCATATCATCCAACAACTCTCATATCAGTTAACACATGCTTAGAAAAAGTTATCAAACACATTCAAGACATCCATCCTAAGCTGAAACACGAGCCTAGCATCCCTAATACCCTCTCATTCCCAGAATCACCCTCAAACTGCCCAAACAGAGCATCTGCTGCAGTTTGAGTTCCATAGCTCAAACCTTCCATGCATTCTTGCTAAAAACTTGTCAAACACATCCCATAACATCCCTTGAAGCTAATCCAAACCTCAAACATGACCTGTAACACTCCCAGGCAACATCACCATTTTCATTTTCTTGTTTTGCAGCTGAAGTTCCATAGCACGATTCAAAAGGTTCCAAGACAAAGTAAAGCTTGGAATAGCATCCCTGGACATCAAGGAAGCTGTACCAATCATCACCTTGCACTGAAAGTACCTCAATCACCAGATACAACTTCAACTGAACAGGTAAGTTCATGAACACGTATCTCTCTGTCCAGGCATTGTTAGCTTTAGGTTTGTGAAGAAAACATGTCACATTCATAGCCCTGAACATGCCCATGTAGTTAGTTTTCATTTAATTTACGTGTGTCATGAGAATTTGATGTCTGAACATTGATAAAAAATTAGGTTAAGATTTGGGAATGGAGAAATTCTCTCTCATTTTTTAGAGTTAGATCAAGTTTTAGGTATGTATGGATTCGTTGTTTGATGCTGAACATTTTTGATGTTGAGAGTTTTCATTAAAAAGCCAGGAATCCAGGTGTTTGAATCATTGAACAGAGCGCGCGTTTTTTGAACAATTTCTGGATGGAGGTTGAAGAAGGACTTGGTGGGCTGGGCTTGTTTTGTCATTTCTGTTTACACACTATTTTTACTTTGACACCCCCTAGGCCCATTTGGTTTATTTTTATGATTTTTTTACTTTTGTTTTTTATTCCTGACTTATTTATTTTTCCTCATAATATTAAAAACATAAAAAAAAAATTTTTACACCATTTTTATATTTTTTAGGTATTTATTTGTTTATATTGATATTTGTATGTAAATAAGTACATAATATTATTATTTAGAATAACTAGAAAAAATAATGTAAACACATTCATTTTTTTGATTTTTATTTTATTTTATCTTCTGGAAATATTTTATATAAAATATACTTTTTTTATAAATATTAAATATTATTATTTTATATATATAATACATATTTAGAAAATAATACAAATATATATATATATTTATTAGAATATGTAGAACAAAGATACAAAAAATATATACATTTTTATTTTTGTTAATATTTGACATTAAAAATACCTTTTTATAAATATACTTCATTTTTATTTTATTTTTGTATATAATTATTAAATATTGTACATATTAAATAATTAATGCATTTACTTAATAAATTAGGGTTTTGCCCTAAATATAAAAAAAAAACTAAAAAAAAATAATACTTTTTATTTTGTTTATTTGACATATAAAAATACTCTTTTTCATACACATAAAAACATTTTTTTTGCATCTTGCATATTTATTTTATTTCTATTTAATTTGTGCAATTAAATATCTTGTAAATAATTCAATATTGATGTAATAGCTAGGTTTAAATTCCTTGTCAAATACCCCCCATTTGAACATTTGTACCCCCTTCCCATATTGTGTTGTAATAGCTTAGGAACTTTATTTTTCGCACTTTAACGCTTTCTAAATATACCATGTTAGAATTAGGGTTTGTATGCGAATCAAAAACAACAAAATAGTTTGACCTAATTTCAAGATAATCAAGCATGAAAATGGACAACACATATCACACTTGCACCCCTAGGGTATTCCACTTGTTGCCTTCAATAATGGGCCATATTGCATGTTAGGTCTTTTTGGGCAAAACAAACACAATCAAATGATCATAGTCCCTCGATGACGCTTTTGAAAGTTGCCTAAAAAATGATCAAGTCCCTTAAAGGAAAATTGCCCAAAGATACTTGGCACCATTGCAATTATGGTCTAAACGATGACCCGCGCTCGTCCCTTTCACATCCTAACACAAGATTGTCCACCAAATGCAATGGTGGAACAAAATTGTTAAAAGGGTTAAAACATAGCAAAAATCTTTGAGAACTTTAGGGTAGATAGCTCTTGAGTACTTGTCAACTTGCAAAGCAAAAACACTTGCCTATTTTTCAAACCACACTTCACAAACACTTTCAAAACAAACTTTCAAAAACCTTGAAACATCTTTTCAAAAAGACAAACACCTTTTGTAAAACATTCGAGTAAAGAATTGTTACAAGGGTAGCCTAGACAAGGCATCTTTTTCAAAACATTTTCAAAACCACATACAAAGCACCATTTTAAACAATTGAAAACCAAGGCAAGTTGATCTAAGCAAGTACCTAAGAGCCCATGGATAACCATGGATAGAAAGGGTGCTAATACCTTCCCTTTCTATAATCTACTCCCCGAACCCAAGAAAATATCTCATAGGTTTTTGCTGTGCTTTTTAAACCTTTCCTTAGGATAAAATAAAAAGTCGGTGGCGACTCTTGCTCAACCGAAACATTTGCTAAAACCAACGCAAAACCATAGTCAGTTCTCCCACCGTATCACAGAACTGGAGACTCTGCTGGGGAAAATTTTAAAAGTGGAGTAACCTTAGGGCTTAGATCACCCTCTTGCATGGCTAATTGTTTGATTTGATTGCTTTATATTTTGGCTCTCTTGTTTGGGTTTGCAATCCTACACCCGGATTTTGGGAAACATTCATAGATAGCAATATGTTGTGGAAACTGTGCGGGGTATACCGACGCGGTCGAAGCAATAGCTATATTAGTGCGACATATTTGTGAGTACCGGTAACCCTTGAGTTTAATCAAGGAGAGAACGGGGCCGCTGAGTGATGTCACTAAGCACTAATGACCCAGAACCTTACTTAACCATCTTGGCCTTTTATTAGGGGTAGTGAGATGACCGGCTTTGGTGCAGTCCGAAGTTGGTAGATACTCGATACTACACTCATTGAGGGTTGTTTTCTTGGAATATTTTGGTCGCTAGTTAAGTGGCTAAACCAAAACAATGAACATTGAAAACAATCCAATGATATTGAGCTCCTTAGAATCCGGTTACTATTTATAGGACAGGTTTTTAAGCCAACTACACTCAAGAGGGTACTTACCTATGAAACCCCATGCAAGCCTGAAACTAGGGTTTAGTGTGATTTGCTTGTACATATGTTTGTGCATACATCATGAGCATCATAAAGCATCGTATGCATTCACTAACCATTTCAAGGGTTTGGATCTTCATCTTTGTTCTTGTTTTGTAGGTCATGGAAATTCCTCGCAGAAAAACCATCCAAGTCAACCTTGTGAGAATCTCTCCTCAACTCAAGGAGCTCACCTCAAGAATTCCGGAAATCTCATCCTTCAGTGAAAGACATGGTAGACTTCTCAGCTTAGTCAACACCAACATTGAAGAAGACATGATGAAAGTGCTATTCCAGTTCTTTGACCCTCTTCACCATTGTTTCACTTTCCCCGATTACCAGTTGGTGCCCACTTTGGAGGAGTTTTCTCAACTCCTAAGAATCCCTATCCTTAATCAACTACCCTTCAACGGTACGGAAAAGGAACCAAAGCCGGAAGATGTTGCTCGAGCATTACATCTATAACCATCCGACATCAAGGGGCATTGGGAAACCAGAAGCGGCGTCAAAGGATTCTTAGCAAAATTCTTGTTTGAGAAGGCACAAGAATGTTGGAATTCATTGGACCTACAAGCCTTTGAAGAAATTGTGGCACTCCTTATCTATGGGTTGGTCTTATTCCCAAATTCTGACCAATTGGTAGATGTCAACGCCATCAAAATCTTCTTGTCCAGAAATCCAATACCAACATTGCTTGGGGACATTCTTCACTCATTTTACACACGAACAATGAGAAAGAGGGGTGTTCTCATGTGCTGTACTCCTCTCCTTGCAAGGTGGTTTATTTCGCACCTTCCACAATCTGTCTTGAAGAATGACCAAGGCTCAAGGTGGTCCCAACGGTTGATGACTCTTACTCACTCTGATGTACATTGGTGTTCTCGATCCAGAGAAAATGTCATCATCGTCGATCGTTGTGGAGAGTTTCCTAATGTTCCTTTACTTGGAATCAGAGGAGGTATCACCTACAACCCTTGCCTAGCTTTGAGGCAATTTGGATATGCACGGAGGGATGGCCCTCATGACATGTTGATTACTGACCTAGTTTTTGACTTCGACAACGATGCGCAAGGACTTCGCCAAAGATTCATCAGAGCTTGGAGGATGCCCAACAAGGTTGATAGCAAGACTCTGGGACACAAGAACTCCATCCCTCTTGAGCCTTATCTCAAGTGGGTACGAGCCCGAGCCCAAAGTCTAATAATGCCTTATCCTTATGTTCTCCCTGTGATTAAAGAGCCCGTCCAAGAAAGGAGAGGTTCCCTACATCATCCTACATCCTGACATGCCTACATCGTGGGAGGAAATGCAGAAAAGTTGGATTCAGCTCAAGGAAGAACGGAACACTTTTGAAGCCAGCTTCTACGCTAGTGAGAAGAAGGTTCTAGAGCTTACCCGCCGACTCCATGAGCAAGAGGCCCTCAACACCTACATCGCACCAAAGAAGATGCGCAATGTCTTTTTACCTTGAGAAGTTATTTTTGTAATATCTGGCCCATGGGGCATTTATGTACTAACAAATTTCTTCTTATTAATATGACGTGCGTTCCTTTTTGTCTGCAACAATTTTGAATATTCTAAATCCTTGAATGCATTGCATACATAAGCATACCATTCATCATGTGAATAAGCAGGTCTCATGCCAGGTTTCCTTATCTGTCTGCTGTTTATTTCAGTAGGATGGATCTCGAGCAAACAGTCAAAGACCTACAAGCTCAAAATGCACAGTTCCAGCAACTCCTGATGACCTTGGCTAAGGGTCAGGAGGATCTCAAGACCTTGCTGGGGAATAAAGACCCAGTGAAAAAGAAGAAAAAGAGACTCGGGGTGGCTACTTTAGGGAGAAGATTTGACGGAGAGGCCAGGAGAGTGCTTGAATTTCCTCCTACTTCTGATGAAGGAACCAGTAAAGGAGGTGGGGCTGCGGTACCTTCTGAGTCCGATGTGGAAGAAAAGGAGGTCGAAGAGGATGAAGACTACTCTGATCAACAATACCCTTCGGCTAATGATAAATACAAAGGTTTAGAAGACAGGTTGGCCGCCATGGAGCTACAGAGAGTACCGGGTTTGGATTTTGAAGACTTGGGTTTAGTTGCCGGAATTGTGATTCCCCCAAAGTTCAAAGTACCAGTTTTTGTGAGGTATGATGGGTTGTCCTGTCCAAAAATGCATCTCAGGTCTTACATAAGAAAGATCCAACCTTATACGGCAGATAAGAACCTTTGGATCCATTTCTTTCAAGACAGCCTTTCTGGGGCTCAACTGGAGTGGTTTTATCAGCTAGAGGGAACCAGCGTCCGAAATTGGGAAGACTTGGCCACCGCCTTCTACAAACAATATCAGTATAATTCTGACCTTGCTCCCACACGTACCCAACTTCAGGGTATGTCACTGGGAACCGGCGAAGGATTCAAAGAATATGCACAAAAATGGAGGGATTTGGCTGGCAGGGTGCAGCCTCCTTTAACCGACCGTGAACTTATTGATATGTTTCTAGGGACCCTATCTGGGCCATTTTTCAATCATCTGATTGGTAACTCTTCCGCGGGGTTTACCGATTTGATCTTAACAGGCGAAAGAATAGAAGCAGGCATCAAGTCAAGAAAGATTCAGAAGGGTGCCGCTGCAAGTGTTGAGAAGAAACCTTTCAAGAAGGAAACGGTTGTTGTATACTCCCAAAGAAGAGCAGGGAAGACTGAGCGCCGGCCAACCATGGGGGTCGTAATGATTCAAAACCCTTCAAGTGAGCAACCTCGCTATAACCAGTCCAGACCAAATCAGCAACGGGTGGAACGGCCACAACGGCAGTTCACCCGCATTAATATGACGCCAGCGCAAGTGCTTCCCCATCTGTTGAAGTTGAATCTCGCCACTATCAAAGAGGCACCAAAAAATGTGAATACGTCCTCTCCGTATTATCATCCTAATGCTAAATACGCCTACCATTCTGACAGTGTCGGGGAAGACACCAATGATTGTTGGGCACTCAAGCATAAAATCCAAGACCTGATAGAGGCGAAGGAGGTGGAGTTTGACGCTCCGGAGAAGCCTAATGTGATATCTGCTCCCATGCCGAAGCACGGCCGAAATGTCAATGCCATTGAAGAAGATTTGTATGTTGCTGATGTCAATGATCTGATAACTCCATTGTTAACCATCAAGTTGAATCTGTTAAGGGCCGGGATCTTCCCGGGATGTAAAGAAGACTGCTATTGTTGTTACTCTCTGCCGTTTGATTGTCCGTTACTGAAGAAAGGCATCCAAGGCCTAATGGACAGTCGACAAATTTTGTTTGAAAAAGTTTCTGCTATTCCAACCCATACTGAAGATGTCTCAATCATAACCATTCACGCCAATCTTTCCAAGGCCGTCAAAAAGCCTGTTAAGATTACACCAGTTACGAAATCTGTTCCTTTGAAGATAACAATGCCAGGGCCTGTCCCCTATATTTCTGAGAAGTCAATACCATGGAACTATGGCGGTGACGTCTACTACCATGGTATTAAACAAATCGAAATAACTGAAGAAAGTTCGGATGATGAAGAAGCCATCATTGGAAACATTGCAGGCACGAGCAAAATCACCCGGAGCGGGAGAATATTTTCTCCAGAGATTGCCCCTCCAAGAGCAATCTTTGGACCCTCATCTGCTGACAAGGTCATCCCTGCACCAATAAAACTCTCCGCTAGAACCCCATTGATTGAAGATGTTGTTGTTCCTAGTATTGTCCCTCCTACCGCTGCTGATAAAGGTAAGGGAATCCAAGATGAGCTCGTCAGGACGAGGGCTAAACCCTTGGTCATCCCGGAAACCTCCAAGAAAGAAATGGATGAGATCTTGAAGATAATCAAAAGGAGTGATTACGATGTGGTAGAACAACTGAGGCAAACCCCCTCAAAGATCTCCATGATGGCACTACTACTTTGCTCAGAAGCGCACGCTAAGGCTCTGATAAAATTCCTAAAGGCAGCCCATGTGCCCCAGGAAACCTCTGCGGATCAATTCCAAAATTGCGTGGCTAGCCTTACTGCGGACAATGGATTAGGTTTCTCTGATGCCGACCTAACTCCTAAAGGTAGAAACCACAATGATGCTTTGCACATTTCAGTCGAGTGCCGAGGAACTACTCTCGCACATGTCTTGGTCGACACTGGTTCGTCGCTGAATGTACTGCCTAAGAAAGCTTTGGACCGACTGGATTATGAAGGGTTAGAGTTGAAGCCGAGTGATATTGTTGTCAGAGCTTTCGATGGTTCGAAGAGGATGGTCCATGGGGAGGTTGAAATTCCCATCAAGATAGGCACTGAGGTGTTTAAATCTACTTTCTATGTGATGGACATCCGTCCGTCATACTCTTGCTTGTTGGGTAGGCCTTGGATACACCATGCTGGGGCAGTCACCTCCTCCTTACATCAAATGTTGAAGTATCCTGTCAAGGGAAAGATCATTACTGTCCATGGTGAAGAGGAGTACATGATCAGCCACTTGAACTCCTTCCGGTATGTGGAGGTAGAGGGGGAGTTCATTGAGACGCCTTTCCAGCATTTCGAAGAAGTCCTTCCTGAAATAGCAGTAGCAAAGTTGGCAGCTGAAGTACCAAGGCAGATGGCCAGGATGGCATCTCTGGAGGACGCAAGGGCCGCAATAAAGGAGGGAAAGAATTCAGCATGGGGGCAGTTGCCTGATATCCCACATAAAACAGACAAATTTGGATTAGGATTCACTACCGCGGGCCAGAAAGATATGCGACGTTCGAAGATTGAAAGAGCGCCAGTCAAAATTTCTCCCTAAGGAATCAACGCTTTGGAGGATGAAGACAAAGAGAGCAACATCGAAGAGTGGATTTACCCAACTGTCAAAGGAGGATTGTGCAACTGGGAGGCCAAAGACGTTGTCCCCATCACTTTTATTCATCAGTAATTTATCTGTCAAACATTTCCTATTTGGTCTGTAATATTTATTTTCAAACAATCCGTACACTATCTTTTTACCTCATGCCTTGCCCGGGGCATGTAGGTCCATTTGTAAGGGTTTTGATTATTTTTCATATCCATATGCCATGTTTAATGATTCATTGGACGTTTTTCATTTGATAAACTGCTTGTGTTCATTTTCTTTCCTTTTTAATTTTTTGTTTAAGGATGGCTATCCCTTACACACACCCACACTCACAAATGCAGGTACCCATCCACTCCGGATTCCATGGGTGACTATTCTGCTATATCCTTCAATAACTCTGAAGATCTGGTCAATCAAGCCGAGTATGAAGATGACGAAGGTTGTGAAGTACCAGGGGAACTAGCCAGACTTCTACAGCAAGAGGAAAGGGCCATCTTACCGCACGAAGAGTCATTGGAAACTGTCAACTTAGGGACCAAGGAAGACCGGAAGGAGGTGCAAGTGGGTGCCAATCTGGAACCAAGTGTCAAGAAACGCCTGATACAGTTGTTGAATGAATATGTTGAAATCTTCGCTTGGTCTTATGAAGACATGCCGGGTTTAGACACAGACATCGTGGTTCACCGTCTCCCCACAAGAGAGGATTGTCCACCGATCAAGCAAAAAGTCCGCCGAATGAGGCCTGACATGTTTGAAAAGATCAAAGCAGAGGTGATGAAGCAATTCGACGCTGGCTTTCTGGCTGTTACGTCCTATCCTCAATGGGTCGCTAACATCGTGCCAGTGCCTAAGAAAGATGGCAAAGTCAGGATGTGTGTGGATTACCGGGATTTGAATAGGGCCAGCCCCAAAGATGATTTTCCACTTCCACGCATCGATATTTTGATTGACAATACAACTCAGCACAAAGTGTTTTCCTTCATGGATGGATTCTCAGGCTACAATCAAATCAAAATGGCCCCCGAGGATATGGAGAAAACAACTTTTGTCACACAATGGGGCACTTTCTGTTACAAGGTGATGTCGTTCGGGCTGAAGAACGCAGGGGCAAATTATCAACGCGCCATGGTAGCTTTGTTTCATGATATGATACATCATGAGATTGAAGTTTACGTAGACGATATGATAGCTCAGTCACAAACAGAGGAGGAGCACCTTGAACATCTAGAAAAGCTGTTTGCCAGGTTGAAAGAATACAAGCTCAGGCTGAATCCAAGTAAGTGCACTTTCGGAGTTAGGTCTGGTAAACTTCTAGGATTCATTGTAAGCAACAAAGGCATTGAAGTCGATCCAGCAAAAGTGAAAGCAATACAAGAGATGCCTGCTCCCCGTACTGAAAAGGAGGTTAGAGGGTTCTTGGGGTGCTTGAACTATATTGCCAGATTCATCTCTCATCTGACTTCTACCTGTGAGCCAATTTTCAAACTCTTGAAGAAAGATCAGGTAGTCGAATGGAACGACGATTGCCAAGCTGCTTTTGATAAAATCAAGGAGTATTTGCTAGAACCTCCTATTCTGATGCCACCCGTCGAAGGAAGACCATTGATCATGTATCTGACCGTCTTGGATAACTCAATGGGGTGTGTTTTGGGCCATCATGACGAGTCTGGTCGAAAAGAGCATGCTATTTATTACCTTAGCAAAAAGTTTACCGACTGTGAGACTCGCTACTCACTGCTCGAGAAAACTTGCTGCGCTTTGGTATGGGCTGCTCTCCGACTAAGGCAGTATATGTTGACTCATACTACCTTGTTGATTTCTAAGATGGATCCTATCAAGTATATCTTCGAAAAGCCCACTTTATCTGGAAGAATAGCCAGATGGCAGATGATCCTGACTGAGTATGACATCCAGTACACCACCCAAAAAGCTATAAAAGGGAGTGTACTAGCTGACCATCTGGCTCATCAAGCTATCGAAGATTATCAACCCATGAGATTTGACTTCCCAGACGAGGACATCATGAACTTGGACAACATTGAAAGTAACGGACCGTATGACGGACCCGAAAAGGGATCCCGATAGACCCTGTACTTTGATGGTGCTTCAAATGCACTTGGAAACGGTATAGGCGCGGTACTCATTTCCCCGGAAGGTTATCACACACCTTTCACGGCCCGACTTTGCTTCAGCTGCACAAACAACATGGCTGAGTATGAAGCTTGCATCTTTGGTCTCAAGGCTGCTTTAGACTTGGGGATCAAATCTTTGATCGTATTTGGGGACTCGGCTTTGGTTATCAGTCCAATCAAAGGAGAGTGGGATACCAAGCATCCTAATCTTATCCCATACAAAGAACATGTCTTGACATTGTTGCCTCATTTCGAGAAAATTACCTTCGAGCATTTTCCGCGAGAAGAGAATCAGCTAGCAGATGCTCTAGCTACAATGTCCTCTATGTTTAAACTCAACTGGGATAACGAGGCTCCCCAAATCACCATCGAGCGAATGGATGAACCTGCACATTGTCACGAGATTAATACCGAAGAAGTAGTGGAACAACCCTGGTTCCATGAAATCAAAAGGTATCTCCAGACTAGAGATTATCCCGAAGGAGCTTCCGTAAATGACAAGAAGTTCTTAAGGAAATTCGCTGCCAAATTCTTCCTGAGCAACGGCATCCTTTATAAACGAAGCCATGATTGTGTATTACTCCGATGCGTAAACAAAGCTGAAGCAGAATTGATCATGACTGAGATACACAGCGGCACATTTGGCACTCACTTGAGCGGGCATACAATGGCTAAGAAGATCCTAAGGGCAGGCTATTACCGGTCTACCATGGAAGCTGACTGCCATCAACATTCCCGTACTTGCCACAAATGTCAAGTCTACGCTGACAAAGTTCATATCCCTCTGGTTCCTCTCAACATTCTGACTGCTCCTTGGCCATTTGCAATGTGGGGCATTGACATGATTGGAGAAATCAAGCCCACGGCTTCCAACGGACATCGTTTCATCCTGGTTGCCATTGACTATTTCACCAAATGGGTCGAAGCAGCTTCCTTCACCTCTGTTACTAAAAATATGGTTGCCCGCTTCATCAAGCAAAATCTCATATGCCGGTATGGTGTTCCAGACAGGATCATCACAGACAACGGTACAAATCTGAATAACACGATGATCACCGCATTGTGCGAACAGTTCAAGATTTATCATCACAATTCATCTCTCTATCGGCCAAAGATGAACGGTGCTGTTGAAGCTGCGAACAAAAACATTAAGAAGATCATTTAGAAAATGACAGTCACTTACAAAGACTGGCATGAGATGTTACCGTTTGCTCTACATGGATACCGTACGACGGCACGTACTTCAACCGGGGCAACCCCATTTTCGTTGGTATATGGCATGGAAGCTGTCCTGCCTATGGAAGTTCAGATTCCTTCTCTAAGGATTATGAAGGACACAGGTTTGAATAAAGATGATTGGATTCAGACCCGACTTGATCAACTCAATTTAATCGACGAGAAGCGACTCGCTGCTATATGCCATGGTCAGACGTATCAAAAGCGGATGATCAAGGCCTTCAATAAGAAAGTCAGACATCAAGTGTATCAAGTCGGAGATCTCGTAATCAAGCAGATTATCTTGCCGCAAAGTGATCCCAGGGGCAAATGGACTCCTACATATGAAGGACCATTTGTAATCAAGAGCATATTTTCTGGTGGTGCGATGATCCTAACCACCATGGACGGCGACGATTTTCCGCACCCTGCGAACGCAGACATAGTCAAAAGATACTACGCATAAAATAACCCGACAAGTCGAAAAACCGAAAGGGCGGCTTGGGCAAAAATGGGCATCCCAGTGAACCGAAAACCCGAAAGGGCGGTTCAGGCAAAAGTTAGGGATAAAAACAAAAAAAAATCTGTACACCCGGCAAGTTGAAAACCCGAAAGGGCGGCTTGGGCAAAAGGGATTTCCCGGTGGATCGAAAACCCGAAAGGGCGATTCAGGCAAAAGTTAGGGAATTAAAGCCTATGACTATGTCTCGTCGGATCACTTCAAAGACAATCTCTTCATCAACCAGTTCCAGGTTTCTGATCAATCCAGTCATCGGCAAACGAAGCATTGGATGGACAGATATTCAGAGTTGTGAAGGCTATAGCGGAATGGAATCCCATGGAATTATTTCACATAGCCATCTTTATTTTGTATAAATCCTTCAATGTTTACGACAAAATCCTCTTACTAGGATGATTGTCTCCTTTGTACAAATATACTCCTAGAAAGTCAATACAAATACTTTTCCCAGAAATTTGTGTCATTTCCTTTTTCTTTTCTCTTGCACTATTTGTTTTATTTTGAGAAACGTCCAATGTTTTGTTAAATAGGCATATGCATTCGAACATAATCATTTCCTTATGAATCAAGAAAAAGGATTACTGATAGGTTGAAGGTACAGTTGGATATCTTGATACCCTTTCAAAGGAAACCCCCAGGAGATTTGGAATCCATATCCTCAGCAAGCCTTGAAGCTTATCCCCAGTAGATTCTGGAAGCTTATCCCCGGCAGAGTACGGACGTCTCTCCCGAGCTTTATTCAAAGTTATTCCTCACAAGGGCTTATAACTGGGTTATCCTCAGCTCATTTACCAAGGAAGATCGCACTCGGCAATATTCTTCCTATCCCCAGCAGAGTTCATCCAAGTTCCCCAACATAACTTATCAATACAATCCCCCAGAGGAGTTTATCGTTGTTATCCCCAGCCAGAGAATCCTCCGGAACTCAATTCCGCTCAGAGTTTAAATCTCGGTATCCCCAGCAGAGCTAAAACTTCAAACTTCCAATCCCCAGCGGAGCCAGACTAGTGAACCTTTTCCCCAACAGAAATGCTTCTCACTAGACTAGATATTCTCAGTCTTATCTCCCCAGCTTAAGTCTGCCAGGTTCTAAAATCCCCAGTAGACATCATCAGAAATTCTTTTACCCTGCAAGTCACCAAGGGAATTCCAACTCTCCGCAAGTGGTTCTAAGACCCCTCGACGATTGAAGGTCTGGTATTCCCCAAGAAAATCTGAAGACTTTCAGTTTTCAGTTCCTCATTGTATATTCGAAGATTCTCCAGTGAAGGTCTCCTCAAGACAGGGATTCCCCAGAAGATTGGTATACAACCCAAGATCCTTATTCTCCAGCAACCACCAGGAATTATTCTTCCCGGCAGCAGTCAAGATGCTTTTATCTTCAGCCATCTCGGATTCATCTATCCTTTGCAAGACAGCTCTCCAGCTTACATGCGCATCCATTTACATTCATATCATATAACATACATTGTATCATGCATCATGATATTGCATATAACTAACTCTTTGCCTTTACAGGTAAGATCAGTCGACAGATAAAAATCATTATCTTCCGAGATTCTTTCCAGGAATAGTTCAGATATGACCCAGACATGGAAATATTCTGATGCTTATTCCAGATTCATCCAGATGCAGTTTTACACGAGCTCATCATCAGGAAACCCTACACCGGTTCCTCCTCAAACTTCAAGATTTCTGAAAACAGTTCACGGGTTCTCCAAGTAACGAATGTTAACCTATCGCTTGTTCAGTTTCTTCTCAAGACTTCTGAAAACAGTTTATGGATTCTTCCCAACAACGAATGTTAATCTATCGCTTGTTCAGATGCAACTTTTGAAAACAGTTTACGGACGCTTCCCAACAACGGATGTTGCTCTATTGCTTATTCAACTTCAAGATTTCTGAAAACAGTTCACGGGTTCTCCAAGTAACGGATGTTAACCTATCGCTTGTTCAGTTTCTTCTCAAGACTTCTGAAAACAGTTTATGGATTCTTCCCAACAACGGATGTTAATCTATCGCTTGTTCAGATGCAACTTCTGAAAACAGTTTACGGATTCTTCCCAACAACGGATGTTAATCTATCGCTTGTTCAGACTCTTCTCAACCTCTGAAAACAGTTTACGGATGCCTCCAGATACGGATGTCAATCTATTGCTTATTCAGACCCCAGTTCAAAGATGGTCCTAAACATGGACACCTTTCTGATACTCATTCCAGATGGCATCTTTAAGCCCATCCCCGACAGGTTTCTGTCACTCTTCCAGATGGCATCGTTAAGCCCATCTCCAAATGGCATCTCTAATCCCATTCCCCCATCCATTGCTTTGACGAGTGCAAATTTAAGGGCACTCTAGTGTCCAATCACCTTTTACCCTCGAGTCACGAAAGGCAAACTTGCCAATCTAACTCTTCAGGTCCAAGAAGATTGAACAGGGGCAACTGTTGTACCCCAAAATTTGCCCTCCCATTTCCTCAACATTTTCTCATCACCTAAGCCCTTGGAGCTCAGGATCCAGTTAGGGTTTCATCTGCTCAAGACTTCTCCTTGCACTGTTGACCAAAATTAGGGTTTGTGTTTGCACAAAGATGTTTTGACCTAAAATGCCTAAGATGACTTTCATGCTTCATATTGGACTCCCAAGTTTATCCACATCAAGTTTCAAGTCTTGATTCCAAATTTTGCCCAGTCAATTGAACAGTTGACCTAGAAATCAATTGTATTGGGGAAAAAGTCAACTGTGGCCAATTGACAGTCAAATCTCATGAAAGTTGACCCACATCAACATTATGAACTCACATGGACCATTTGATCAAGTTTGGATCACAATTCCACAAGAAATTTGATCAGATCACCAAAAGGGCAAAATGGTCATTTTTAGGGTTTTGATTGCACAAAGGCAATTTTTGACTGTTTGACCTAACCAATGGCAAACCAAGCTCACATATGGACTCAAGGACCCCATGGAATTGTCTTGACATGCTCAACAAGTTCAAAAGATCCCAAATGCACAAGATTGACAGTTGAATTTCCCAGTCAATTGATCAATTTTGACTGTATACTGAAAAGTCAAACTTTGACTTTTTGGTCAAAATCAAGAGTCAAGATTCATTTTTCATCAAAACATGCCAAATCATGAAACTTGTTCATCAAGAAATCAAGAATTGCAAATTAGGGTTTGAAATGAAGATTTTTCATAACTTAGAATTTTTCTAAGTTATGAAAAACCCTAATTTTTTCCTAACTTTGCCCCACTTTCTCACCAAGATTCATTTGGATTCAAGCAAAAGTCAAAACATGAAAGTTGTAGCCTATTGCATAATCTACAACTTTGATTCACAAAGTTTTCCCAAAAGAGGCTTGCATCTCAAGTTACAATTTTTGGAACAAGGGTACCAAACCATTCTTAACTTAGAGAAAATTTGACCTATTTTAGGCAGGATTTTTGCCTAACTTCAAGACCATTTTTCACATACTTCCACTTGGCATTTCAATTTGAATTTCAAAGATGGATTGTATTACACATTCCAAGCTTTCCAAAATGTCCAAGAACTCATCAAACAACCTCATGGTTAGAGAGAATCGAATTTGGCAATATGGGAAAAACTCACTTTTGTTATGGCCAATTTCCATGTTCATACACTTAGGCAATTTTCAAATCAGCATGCATTCCTTGATTACAGGCCCTAAATCCTTTTTACACTCATAAATTTAATGCAAACTCTTTGTGCCAAGACCATATTCTATGTGTTCAAGCATTGCATAAAGGTTTAATCCATTTTTAGAAAAAGCAATATATCCATTTTGATAAAGTTGCACTTTATGTCAAATTGCAAATCCAAGCAAGTACATTTGAAATCTCTTTGGCACAAGTTTATGGACTAAACACACTGATCAATGGGAAGGTTAGCAGCATAGCTTGGGGGCCTGCATCAGTCTAGAACACCAAGTTGCCTTTTGTTGCTTAAAGTGTAAGAAACATAGCATATCATCCAACAACTCTCATATCAGTTAACACATGCTTAGAAAAAGTTATCAAACACATTCAAGACATCCATCCTAAGCTGAAACACGAGCCTAGCATCCCTAATACCCTCAGCATCCCTAATACCCTCTCATTCCCAGAATCACCCTCAAACTGCCCAAACAGAGCATCTGCTGCAGTTTGAGTTCCATAGCTCAAACCTTCCATGCATTCTTGCTAAAAACTTGTCAAACACATCCCATAACATCCCTTGAAGCTAATCCAGACCTCAAACACGACCTGTAACACTCCCAGGCAACATCACCATTTTCATTTTCTTGTTTTGCAGCTGAAGTTCCATAGCACGATTCAAAAGGTTCCAAGACAAAGTAAAGCTTGGAATAGTATCCCTGGACATCAAGGAAGCTGTACCAATCATCACCTTGCACTGAAAGTACCTCAATCACCAGATACAACTTCAACTGAACAGGTAAGTTCATGAACACGTATCTCTCTGTCCAGGCATTGTTAGCTTTAGGTTTGTGAAGAAAAGATGTCACATTCATAGCCCTGAACATGCCCATGTAGTTAGTTTTCATTTATGTTACGTGTGTCATGAGAATTTGATGTCTGAACATTGATAAAAAATTAGGTTAAGATTTGGGAATGGAGAAATTCTCTCTCATTTTTTAGAGTTAGATCAAGTTTTAGGTATGTATGGATTCGTTGTTTGATGCTGAACATTTTTGATGTTGAGAGTTTTCATTAAAAATCCAGGAATCCAGGTGTTTGAATCATTGAACAGAGCGCGCGTTTTTTGAACAATTTCTGGCTGGAGGTTGAAGAAGGACTTGGTGGGCTGGGCTTGTTTTGTCATTTCTGTTTATACACTATTTTTACTTTGACACCCCCTAGGCCCATTTGGTTTATTTTTATGATTTTTTGACTTTTGTTTTTTATTCCTGACTTATTTATTTTTCCTCATAATATTAAAAACATAAAAAACTTTTTTTACACCATTTTTATATTTTTTAGGTATTTATTTGTTTATATTGATATTTGTATGTAAATAAGTACATAATATTATTATTTAGAATAACTAGAAAAAATAATGTAAACACATTCATTTTTTTTATTTTTATTTTATTTTATCTTCTGGAAATATTTTATATAAAATATACTTTTTTTATAAATATTAAATATTATTATTTTATATATATAATACATATTTAGAAAATAATACAAATATATATATATATATATATATATATATATATATATATATATATATATATATATATATATATATATATATATATATATATATATATATATATATATATATATATATATATATATATATATATATATATATATATATATATATATATATATATATATATATATATATATATATATATATATATATATATATATATATATATTTATTAGAATATGTAGAACAAAGATACAAAAAATATATACATTTTTATTTTTGTTAATATTTGACATTAAAAATACCTTTTTATAAATATACTTCATTTTTATTTTATTTTTGTATATAATTATTAAATATTGTACATATTAAATAATTAATGCATTTACTTAATAAATTAGGGTTTTGCCCTAAATATAAAAAAAAAACTCAAAAAAAATAATACTTTTTATTTTGTTTATTTGACATATAAAAATACTCTTTTTCATACACATAAAAACATTTTTTTTGCATCTTGCATATTTATTTTATTTCTATTTAATTTGTGCAATTAAATATCTTGTAAATAATTCAATATTGATGTAATAGCTAGGTTTAAATTCCTTTTCAAATACCCCCCATTTGAACATTTGTACCCCCCTTCCCATATTGTGTTGTAATAGCTTAGGAACTTTATTTTTCGCACTTTAACGCTTTCTAAATATACCATGTTAGAATTAGGGTTTGTATGCGAATCAAAAACAACAAAATAGTTTGACCTAATTTCAAGATAATCAAGCATGAAAATGGACAACACATATCACACTTGCACCCCTAGGGTATTCCACTTGTTGCCTTCAATAATGGGCCATATTGCATGTTAGGTCTTTTTGGGCAAAACAAACACAATCAAATGATCATAGTCCCTCGATGACGCTTTCAAAAGTTGCCTAAAAAATGATCAAGTCCCTTAAAGGAAAATTGCCCAAAGATACTTGGCACCATTGCAATTATGGTCTAAACGATGACCCGCGCCCGTCCCTTTCACATCCTAACACAAGATTGTCCACCAAATGTAATGGTGGAACAAAATTGTTAAAAGGGTTAAAACATAGAAAAAAATCTTTGAGAACTTTAGGGTAGATAGCTCTTGAGTACTTGTCAACTTGCAAAACAAAACACTTGCCTATTTTTCAAACCACACTTCACAAACACTTTCAAAACAAACTTTCAAAAACCTTGAAACATCTTTTCAAAAAGACAAACACCTTTTGTAAAACATTCGAGTAAAGAATTGTTACAAGGGTAGCCTAGGCAAGGCATCTTTTTCAAAACATTTTCAAAACCACACACAAAGCACCATTTCAAACAATTGAAAACCAAGGCAAGTTGATCTAAGCAAGTACCTAAGAGCCCGTGGATAACCATGGATAGAAAGGGTGCTAATACCTTCCCTTTCTATAATCTACTCCCCAAACCCAAGAAAACATATCATAGGTTTTTGCTGTGCTTTTTAAACCTTTCCTTGGGATAAAATAAAAAGTCGATGGCGACTCTTGCTCAACCGAAACATTTGCGAAAACCAACGCAAAACCATAGTCAGTTCTCCCACCGTATCACAACTTGCATATGCTGTTGGTTTTGAAATATGCAGTTTTTGACAATTGAAATGTGCAATTAATATTTATCAATAAATATTCATCCCTTTTTGTGAACCAGGAGAAATCCCGTGATTTGCAAAGAGGGTAAAAACTGATTCCGGCCATTTGCTTTTAATGATGAACTCTAAATTAATTGTCTTCTTTTGATTATCAATCTATTTCTGACTTTTTCTTTAATTATTCTTTGCAGGTAAAATCAAAAGTGCATCAAAGAAGTATTGGATAGAAGATGAAGATTTAGAACTTAGAAAAATTAGGATAGTTTTTTATTTCACTTTAAACATTTGTACAATTATCATTGTAAATACTTTGTAAATAAATACGGTATTTAAACAACAATTGTAACAATTAGAATAAAGATGAATAAAACTCTATTATTTTACCAGTTAATTCTTTTCTTCTTCTCAATTATTTACTTTATTATTTATAATTCTTTAAATTATAATAACTGAAAATAAATTCCAACTATTTAAACTCAGAATAATAAATAATTAAATAAACATCATTGATCAATTAATAAACTTCTTTTCAAATATTTACTTTATTATTTATAATTCTTTAAATTATAATAACTGGAAATAAATTCAAACTATTTAAACTCAGAATAATAAATAATTAAATAAACATTGTTTTAAGCATTGATCAATTAATAAACTTGGCGTTTCAAAAAATAATCAGCTCTTGATTTCTAAAGAAAAGTTGTAGTTGTTGTCAAGGAGAATCATAGGTAAAATAACAACTAAAAAATTGTCGAAATTTGAAAAAGTTATGAATTTTTAA
This sequence comes from Vicia faba, assembly GCA_948472305.1. Classification (NCBI taxonomy): domain Eukaryota; kingdom Viridiplantae; phylum Streptophyta; class Magnoliopsida; order Fabales; family Fabaceae; genus Vicia; species Vicia faba. The sequence continues at coordinate 1,522,303,598 of OX451738.1, forward strand.
AATCTGCTTTAAAAATTGATAAAATAGGTCAAATCGCTTGTGAACGCTTGCAATGTAATGATGCAGATGGGAGATGGTATCTTAGGTCAAAATTTGGGGTACAACAGCTGCCCCTATTTAAGTTTCTTCTATCCGGAGATATGAAGATTAAAATATTCGTCTCGACGAGATTGAAGGTACTTAAATACATAATACGCAAATTTTTGTCCTAAGATACCGCCATTATGTTTGATATGAATGTAGTGATTGAATTCACAGAGAAAGATATTGTATGAAAACAAGATAATGTGGGAGAAATCAAACACCAACAAAACGCAGGGACATAGATTATACACTACTGGGGAAATGAGCCATCGACTTCAAATAATAGACTCTTGACGGCGAATAAAAATTTGAGAGAATACGACTTCTGACCCTAACAAAGAAGGCATCTTGCATAGGCCATAAAACAGATTATTGACCCAAAATAACAGTGAGTTCACAACTCAAGGTCAAAGATAGACAAAACGTATCAATTTTGCTAGCGACGGATTACCGACTTCTGAAGGTAAAGATTCATAACAAACTTCTCTGCAAGATTTCCGGAGATATACTCATTAATGGTGAAATAATAATATGGTTGCAGATACACAAGTTGCTCAAATAAAGAAGCTGCCACTTGTTGTCTTCCAAAAATACTATGACATACAAGCTGCTCAAATAAAGAAGCTGTCACCTGTTGTCTTCCAAAAAAAAAAATACCATGACATACAAGCTGCTCAAATAAAGAAGCTGCCACTTGCTGTCGTCCAGGGATGTCAATAACATACAAGCTGCTCAAATAAAGAAGCCGCCACTTGCTGTTTCCAGAAAAAAAATCAATAACGTGCAAGTTGCTCATGAAGAGACCGCCGCTTGCCGTTTTCCAAAAATAATAACGCACAAGTTGCTCATGAAGAGTCCGCCGCTTGCCGTTTTCCAAAATACTATAACATACAAGCTGCTCAAATAAAAAGCTGCCACTTGCTGTATTCCAGAAAAATAATAACGTACAAGTTGCTCATGAAGAGACTGCCGCTTGCCGTTTTCCAAAATAATAATAACGTACAAGTTGCTCATGAAGAGTCCGCCGCTTGCCGTTTTCCAAAAAATAATAACGTACAAGTTACTCATGAAGAGTCCGCCGCTTGTCGTTTTCCAACGATGTCTATAACGTACAAGTTGCTCATGAAGAGACCGCCGCTTGTCGTTTTCCAAAAATAATAATAACGCACAAGTTGCTCATGAAGAGACTGCCGCTTGTCATTTTCCAAAAAATAATAACGTACAAGCTGCTCATGAAGAGACCGCCACTTGTCGTTTTCCAAAGAATAACTCAGAAGGAAATTGCGATGATACTGGAAGAGAATAAAATCGTCGTCAAAGAGAACCATGAATCAATCTTTCCCGAGGAGATCACATACTTAAATGTGCAAAATAAATGCACCATTTGTCTAGGTCGCGACTTCATTGGGGAAAATTATGAGATAGCCTATGCAAGAGACAACAACTCCCTCCAGGAATAAACCAGAGAGAAAACAGTCAAACAAGACTCCACCCAATGAGAAAGTAACTTGATCGGGGGATTCATCCTATCCAGAAATGGACAAGGTAGGCTAGATCAAAAAAATCATCCGCGAGGATTAGCTCAGTTGGGGACTTTAGAAAGGAAGCACATTTTCTGCCTAAGCTACCCTTCTACTCGGAAAAAACATGTACATTGTCTTAATAAAAAAAGTATACAACCCAAAATCAACGGCAAATGTGAATATGCATGCGTGATATAAGTGTACATGAGTAAATGAATGTTATGCTGACAAAACAGACAGATGGAATAACTTGAAGACAATAAGATGTCACGACATAATAGATACTCGGCCAATCTTTAAAAAAACGGAAAATAACTGGAACTGGAACCACAAAGCAACGTCAGAGTGTATCACGCTACAAGGCCCAAGTCTTCTGAGGAGAAAAGTATTCAAATCCAATCTTCTAATACCAATAGACCACTGGCATGAGACAAAGCGTACCACACTTTAGAAATCTGCTCAAATAAAGATAACCAACACAACGCTTAATTGGAAAAACTGGGGAGTCACCAAACTTAGTACCACGAGAGACGCAAGTTTACACAACCAACACCTCATGACGATTTTGAAAGAAAACATGTTCATCATGCAAGGATAAATTACTGCATTGTTTTTCATTTCATGGCTTGACCATCCTCGGGACAACTGTTAATATTCCTTTCATTATTCACGACACATTTTTAAAATAAGGATACTTTAAATAACTTTGTTTCAAATATTTCCGTAAAATTAAAATTTTGCCCACAAAAGGTAAATGCTCAAATTTCATTAATAAGATGGTAGTTCTCTAACAACGCGACTCTAACGGTTTACAAAAGTTTGGGAAATAGTACATGAAAGAAAAAGGTTTCACAAAAACAATGATCACTATTCTCCCTAACAACTTCGAATTCCGAAATATGTTCAAATGCCACAGCCGGGATGACCAAAAGCCTGCCTAAGCCGCCCCTTCGGGTTTTCAACTTAGCAAACTGTCAACTCAAACCTAAGCGAAATACTTCTTGACTGCATCGGCTTTCATGGAACGCGGGAGCTCTTCACCGTCCATATTTGTGAGAATCAAGGCACCTCCAGAGAAAACTTTCTTAACGATATACGGTCCTTCATAATTCGGAGCCCACTTGCCCCTAGAATCAGGTTGGAAAGATAATATCTTTTTGAGCACAAGGTCACCTTCTCTGAACTCGCGTGGTCGAACCTTCTTATCAAAATCCTTCTTTATTCTCTGCTGATATAATTGACCGTGACACAATGTTGTCAATCTCTTTTCTTCAATTAAATTCAAATGATCATATCTACTTTGACACCATTCAGCCTCAGAAAGCTTGGCTTCCATCAACACTCTCATAGACAGAATCTCAACCTCCACAGGGAGTACTGCTTCCATACCATAAACTAGGGAAAATGGGGTTGCGCCTGTTGAAGTTCGAACTGAAGTACGGTATCCATGTAAAGCAAACGGAAGCATTTCATGCCAATCTTTATAAGTTACCACCATCTTCTGGACAATCTTTTTGATGTTCTTGTTAGCAGCTTCAACAGCCCCATTTATCTTCGGCCTGTAAGGAGAAGAATTATGATGTTCGATCTTGAACTCTTCACAAAGCTCTCTCATCATCTTGTTATTCAAATTCGAACCATTATCAGTGATGATCTTGCTCGGGATACCGTATCAACAAATGATCTGATTCTTGATAAATCTGACTACCACCTGTCTGGTTACATTAGCGTAAGATGATGCTTCCACCCATTTAGTAAAATAATCGATCGCTACCAAGATGAAACGATGACCATTTGAAGCTTTGGGTTCAATCATTCCAATCATATCAATGCCCCACATAGAGAAAGGCCAAGGTGAAGAGATAACATTTAGGAGAGTCGGTGGCACATGCATCTTGTCCGCATAAATCTGGCATTTATGACATTTCTTCACATATTTGCAGCAATCAGATTCCATCGTCATCCAATAGTAACCAGCTCTCAACATCTTTTTAGCCATCGCATGTCCGTTGGCATGAGTGCCAAAGGATCCTTCATGTACTTCTTGCATCAGCATGTCTGCTTCATGTCTGTCTACGCATCTGAGTAGGACCATGTCATAATTCCTCTTATACAAAACTTCTTCATTAAGGAATAAACTGCTTGCTAATCTTCTCAACGTCTTCCTATCTTTATTGGATGCCCCAGGCGGGTACTCTTGAGTTTGAAGAACACGTTTAATGTCATAGAACCACGGTTTGTCGTCGGTGACCTCTTCTACTGAGAACACATGAGCAGGTCTATCGAGGCGCATAACCCGGATTGTAGGCACATCGTTCCAACCATTCACTTGAAACATTGAAGACAAAGTAGCTAAAGCATCATCCATTTGGTTTTCATCTCTAGGGATATGATGTAATTCCACTTTGTTGAAGAAAGTTAACAATCTTCTAGCATAGTCTTTGTAAGGGATCAAACCAGGATGACGAGTCTCCCATTCTCCTTTGATTTGATTAATTACCAACGCCGAGTCTCCGTAAATATCAAGAATCTTAATCCTTAGATCCACTGCTTCTTCGAGACCCATAATACATGCCTCATATTCAGCCATGTTGTTCGTGTAGTCAAACTTCAATCTCGCCGTGAACGGGATATGAGTACCTCGGGGAGTGACGATGATTTCCCCAATTCCATTTCCATAAGAGTTCACAGCTCCGTCAAATATTAAACCCCAAGGGGATTCGGGATCAGGTCCTTCTTCGGGTAACGGCTCTTCACAATCTTTAGCTTTCAAGTACATAACATCTTCATCTGGGAAATCAAACTTGATGGATTGATAATCATCAATTGGTTGGTGAGCCAAATGGTCGGCTAAAATACTCCCTTTGATTGCTTTCTGAGTGTGATACTCAATGTCATATTCGGATAACAAAATCTGCCAACGGGCTATTCTTCCAGATAAGGCAGGCTTCTCAAAGATATACTTGATCGGATCCATTTTGGAGATCAACCAAGTGGTGTGGTTAATCATATACTGGCGCAGACGGCGAGCATCCCAAGCTAAAGCACAACAGGTTTTCTCAAGCAAGGAGTATCGAGACTCACAGTCTGTGAACTTCTTACTCAGATAATATACGGCATGTTCCTTTCTTCCAGTCTCATCTTGTTGACCAAGCACACATCCCATGGAATCTTCCAATATAGTCAGGTACATAATCAAAGGTCTTCCTTCCACCGGAGGAATCAAAATGGGAGGTTCAAGTAAATATTCTATGATGCTATCAAAAGCTCTCTGACAATCTTCTGTCCACACACATCCTTGATTCTTTATGAGAAGCTTGAAAATCGGCCCACAGGTAGCAGTCATATGAGATATAAATCTAGAAATATAGTTCAGTCTCCCAAGGAATCCTCTTACTTGTTTTTCCGTCTTGGGTGCAGGCATTTCCCGAATAGCTCTGACTTTATCAGGATCTACCTCAATACCTTTCTGACTGACAATGAAACCCAGAAGTCTTCCAGAACGAACACCAAAAGTGCACTTGTTGGGATTCAGGCGGAGTTTATACTTTCTCAAACGCTGGAATAACTTCAATAAATCTTCCAAATGATCTTCTTCAGTTTGTGATTTGGTAATCATGTCATCTACATACACTTCTATCTCTTTATGCATCATGTAATGGAACAAAGCAATCATGGCCCTTTGGTATGTTGCACCAGCATTCCTCAAACCAAACAGCATAACCTGATAACAAAATGTTCCCCAAGGTGTAATGAAAGTTGTCTTCTCCATATCTTCTGGTGCCATCCTGATTTGATTGTAACCAGAGAAACCATCCATGAAAGAAAAGACTTTGAACTTTGCAGTACTGTCGACCAAAACATCAATGCGGTAATGGGAAGTCATCCTTTGGGCTAGCTCTATTCAGATCTCTATAGTCTACACACATTCGAACTTTGCCATCTTTCTTAGCAACAGGCACTATATTGGCTAACCATTGAGGATAGACCGATGTAACAAGGAAACCTGCATTAATTTGTTTTTGAACTTCTTCTTTGATCTTGTCAGCCATATCGGGACGAGTCCTTCTCAACTTCTGCTTAATCGGCGGACATTCAGGTCTCAACGGTAAACGATGCTCCACAATATTGTTGTCCAAACCTGGCATATCTTGGTAGGACCAAGCAAACACATCAACATACTCTTTGAGAAGCTCCAACATTTTCTCTTTGACCTCTGGGATAAGCAATGCTCCGACCTTGACTTCCTTTTTATCTTCTTCATCACCCAAATTGATCAACTCTATAGGTTCTTCAAACGACTGAATAGTCTTTTCATCGTGCTCAAGTAAACAGGAAATTTCATCAGGATCTCTTCACTATCCTCTTCCTCGGCTCTGAACACAAGGAATTCAAAGTTGGGAGAGGGCATAGGATCATTGTTTTCAATGGTTAAGTCATGGATTAATCTGCACATATGATTATGCTTTATTTTAGAAATCGATTTGTACAAATAAAACAAAAAGTTATTATATTTTCCTATTACTACCAATTAATTTTCATTACTATTTCCCAGAAAAAGTGAAAAATAAAACAGTAGTGGACAAAATAACATTTTTATTCATGAGGGGAAATACTTGAAACAAAGAGCCCAGACATTTTCTCTTTTGCCTTGGGCAGAGCAAAAGGATTTATTTTCAACATAGCCCGACACAAATATTTTTCGCCTTGGGCAGAGCGAATTTTTTTTTCAAAAATAAAACAAAACATTACTCAGAAATGTGCATCACAACAGGAACATCAACAACAATCCAGTTCTGGCAAACCACTCCATGCGTTACAAAATCGGGTAAATCTTCTTCAGAATCGTCTCCTATTATAGCATCAACTTCAGGAGGAGTCGGATGGATAAAACCTGCGCTTCGGAAAACTTCTTGTATCGGACGGGTAACTACTTCCTGTTTGACTCTTGTAGACACGGGATGAAAACCAAGACCTTCTCCAGACTTGTTCTCGGGCAAAGTCAACACCTGGCCCCAACCTTCAGCCGAACCACTTTCAACCACTCGTCGCGCATCCTCAAAAGAAGAAATAGATGTCCCTTGCTTCTTCACTTCATTATTAGCAACAGATAGAGCTTGGAATTGGGATCCAACATCCTCATCAGCATCAATAAAAGAGAAAGATGACAAATGGCTTACCACCATAGCCTGCTCTCCACCAATCATTACCAGCTTTCCATGCCTTACAAACTTCAATCTTTGATGGAGCGTGGAAGTGACTGCCCCTGCATCATGGATCCATGGACGACCCAATAGGCAACTGTAGGCGACACGAATATCCATTACTTGAAAAGTGATCTGAAAAGTATGAGGACCAATTATTATAGGAAGATCCACTTCACCAATGACAGTCTTCCTAGAACCATCAAACGCTTTGACAATTACCCCACTAGGTCTCATGGGAGCACCTTGATATGAGAGTCGATATAATGTAGTTTTGGGCATTACATTTAACGACGAACCTGTATCTACCAACACACTTGATAAAGTATCATTTCCACAACTTATTGAGAAATGCAAAGCCATATTATGGTTCCTTCCCTCCTCCGGAAGCTCTTCATCACTGAAACCAAGATTGTTACACGAAGTAATATTTCCCACGATTCCATCAAATTGGTCAACCGTCACATCATGATCCACGAATGCCTGGTCCAAGACCTTCATCAAAGCTTCTCTATGGGCACCAGAATCTCTCAGTAAAGCAAGAAAAGAAATCTTGGAAGGAGTTTGCAAAAGTTGGTCCACAATCTTATATTCACTTCTCTTGATGAGCTTCAGAATCTCATCATCATCGGGATGTGGGATAGGTTCATTGGGTCGGCCTATCTCAACCCTTGGTTCAACATTTCTCGATGGAATTTCTACCGGTATGAGCCTCCTGACTTGAACTTCTGGTCTCTTCAGAGGTACTGCTGCAAAGACACGTCCGCTTCTCGTAACTCTACTCACATCAGCGATGTTAACAAAAGATGGCCTTGTTGGTATAGGGACTTCTACCCCATTCTCAATCATTGTGGCATTATACTTATACGGTATAGCTTGGTCTGAGTTGTAAGGCATAGGACCAGGTGGATAAATGATCAAAGGAGCAACAGGTGCAGTCTGACTGTCGTAAACGATCTCTACTAGTTCAGGCAAGTTGAATTTCGGTATTATAACATTCACTTCATCCACCGGATCTCTGTCATATGTAATAGTGATAACCCTTTGGTCTAACAATTTTTGAATATCCTCCTTCACAACAGGGCAATCAACCTCTCTTGAACAAAATTCACAAACATCATAATCATGCTGATGCCTAAAAAAGGCAAGTCTTCTTAAGCTCTGATGTAACCTGATCAACGAATCTCTTATGTGTTCAACTTGAAAAATTTGAAACTTTCCCGGACAACCTTCCACCATATTCACTGATGTTGCCCCATGTTGAGGCAAAGGATTATCTCTAACATTTGGGTTAACATCCTTGAAAGAAAAGATACCATTCTTAATCAACCTCTGTACGTCCGCCTTTAAAGCAAAACAATTTTCAATGTTGTGCCCCGGCGACCCTTGATGATATTCACAAAACTGATCTGCCTTGTACCACGGAGAAGTACTATTTGGCGCGACAGGAGGAGGCTTCGTCGTTATGAGGTTTTTTCTGATCAAGGCGGGGAACAACTCAGTATAAGTCATGGGAATGGCATCGAATTGCGGTTTCCTTGGTGAACGGTTCTGGTTGTTGAATTGATAAGCCTGTTGTCGAGGCTGCTGCTGAAATGGACGTTGTTGAGTTGGTGGGGTTTGATGAGTTGGGGTCATCAATGTTGGGCGGACAGCCGGAGTGACTGCCGCAACATGTGAGTAACCTCTCCTTGGTCTCCATGGGACGATTGCGCTGACATCCTGTTCTTTTCTTTTTGGGAAAACACTTCCAAACTTCTTGATACTGCTAGACGGACTTCCTTCTTTAACCAAACACCCTTCACGAATCCCTTCCTCCAACCGCATGCCCATACTCACCATTTCGGTGAAGTCACTGGGTGCGCTGGAAATCATTCTTTCATAGTAAAAGGAAGCTAAAGTCTTCAAGAATATCTTTGTCATCTCTTTTTCCTCAAGAGGAGGATAGATTTGAGCAGCAATTTCGTGCCACCTCTGGGCGTATTCCTTAAAGGACTCTCTGTCTCTCTGGGACATCGCCCGGAGTTGATCCCTGTCCGGCGCCATGTCGACGTTGTACTTATACTGGTGAACAAAAGCTTCACTAAGATCGTTGAAGTTGCGGATCCGAATGCTGTCCAAACCCATATACCACTTTAGAGCGGCACCCGTCAAACTGTCTTGAAAATAGTGAATCAACAAGTCATGATCATCAGAATATGTAGACATCTTTCTCACGTACATAGTCAAATGACTCCGAGGACACGAATCACCCTTATATCTTTCAAAGTCTGGCACTTTGAATTTTGCTGGAATCTTGACATTCGGAACTAAACACAGGTCATGAGTGTTTTTTCCAAACAAATCCTTCCCCTTTAACGCTCTGAGCTCCCTCTGCATTTCTTGGAATTGGTCTTGAAAATCTTCCATTCTATCAAAAAGACCCAGACTTTCAGCAGGCTCGGCAGGATAAGTAGGTTCATTCAAGTATGGCATAGGGTGAACCACAGGAGCGACAGTTGTCATCACCGGTTGCGGGAAAGGTGTTACAGACGGGATTACAGGCGGCATGGCAGTTGTCTCTGGTTGAGGAAAAGACATAGTAGGTTGAAACAAAGGCTGTACGACAGGCTGATACCCCTCTGGCACAAAGTTGTAAGGCATTCCCCACGGAAAACCTTTTGGCATCTGATGTTGAAGCGGAGAGTTGACTTGAGTCACAGATGTTGGAACGGTGACAATCTCGGAAACAACAGTAGTTGAAGTCTGAATCTCAGCAGCTGTAGTCGACGGCTGATTCTGAGCAGCCATCAAACTTTCCACTAGCGCAGTTAATTTTTCCATCCCGACACGAAGGGTAGCGACCTCCTCACGAAGCTCGTGGTTTTCCTGTTCCAGATCTTCCATCTTTCTCTGACGATTGGCTCGGGTATCGTATCGATGAGACAACTTGACAATCTATCGGAGTGGAAAAAGAAACAAGGATAAGACTCTAGAAAACATGTGAAGCGGAATGTTGGATGATGCATGATATGTGATGCAAATGATAATTCATTTTGATAGTTTTTACAAGGAACTTCAATAATTTTGCATACATCAATGGTAAAGGAATTTGGAACAACAAAAACTCATTTCATTAGTCAAAAGCGGTAAATTACAACTTACAACTTTGGAACAACAAAACAATAAATTACAACCTTGGGATAACAACCCAATAACAAAGCAGTAAACTACAACTTTGGAACATGAAGCCCATAATAAAGCAGTAAATTACAACATCGGAACATGAAGCCCTTTTACAGAGTTTTACAAAATGACATCAGTAAAATAAAACTAAAAGCTAAAGATCACTCAGAATCATCAGATGAAGGACCAAATGCCAACTATAACCGGAGCTTCCTGATCTTCTCTTCGTAAAAGTCTTCCATCTCTTTCTTCTCAGCTACCAGTCGATCAATGATTTCCTTTTGTGGATTAGGAACGAGAGAAACGCTTACCGAACCTTCCTTCTTTCTCTTCCTTTCACTAGCATATTTCTTCAGTAAAGCATCCTTTTGACGAAGCTTCTCATCATGATCAATGAACCAGCCGTCTTGAATAAATAGCAAATCCTCCTTTTCCTTTAGTTGTCGAGCCAGGATCCGCTTCTCATATTCGGACATATTATACTTTTCTTTCCAAGCATCTCTCTCGGACTTCATCCTAGCCAGATTTCCTTGGTATTCTCCCATATTCTCGATAGGGATATCAACAGATGATGACGCAACGGTAGGGAATAAAGGTTTCTCAGGTTTATAGGGCATCTTGAGAGCACAAGCCCTAGCACGGACCCATTGTAGGTAAGGCTCCAAAGAAACGGCACCCCTATGTCCTAACATGTCTCTCCCTTTCCTATGGATGTGGCGCCAAGCTCCTTCGATCTCCCTCTTAGCTGCCTGGTGATCTTGTCCTTCTTGTAGAAAGAAACCACTCACATGAATGTTGTTTGGCTTGTCCCTCATCGGGTATCCAAACTGACGGCGCGCGAGAACAGGATTATAGTTAATTCCTCCTTTCGTACCAAGAAGGGGCACGTTAGGAAAAGCACCACAGCTATCGATGATCTTCACGTCATAGTAAGCTCGATTATACCAATCAATGTCGAAATGAGTGAGAGCCATAATTTTTGGTGCCCATCGCGGCTCCTTCTCGAGATCCCAGAAAACATCAGACCTAGGTAGATGAGAAACATACCACTGATACAGCAACGGTGCACAACAAATAATCATCCCTCCTTGATAAGAGTTTCGAAGATGGATGGAGTAGTAGGTATCTCCTAGCAGCGTAGGGACCGGATTTCCAATCAAGAAAATTCTGATGGCGTTGATATCCACAAACTTATCAATGTTAGGGAACAAGAATAGACCATAAGCGAGTAAAGCAAAGACGTCTTCAAAGGCAATAATATCTTTTATCTCAGCGAAATAACGAGCTTTCCTCAACAGAAACTGCGCAGTCAAGCCTCGGATTCCCCCCTTTGTAGTCATGTTCTCCTCTATCTCTGACTTCTTCAAGTGGGTGATGGTCGTTATCTCGTGAGATTTGGGTTCCTCTTCTAAGCCAGAAAAAGGAACACGGTCGGTGATCGGCAAACCAAGTACGTAGGAGTACTCTTCTAAGGTGGGCATTAACTGGTAATCCGGAAAGGTGAAACATCGATACAAAGGATCGTAAAATTGGACTAACATACTAAGGATGCCTTCTTTCATCTTGCGCTTCATGAGAGGTATAATGGACCCATACTTTTTCTGAAAATCCGTCGGATTCTTAATCTTAGGAATTAAACTCTTCAGTTCTTCAATCTCGGGCTCCTTAAAACTAAAACTTCGAGTGTTTCTCCTTCCAAATTCCATAATAATAGTACCTGAGATGTCTGCAAAAATCATTCCTAAGTTCCTTGAAAAACAAGTTTTTTACAAAAATATTGATGAATGCATGAATGAATGATAATGCAACAGTTACACACAAGTTCACAAACATGGGGTTCAAAGGTTCAACGTTTCGAGCATGGAGTCAAGGGATAAAGCCCACCCCAAGGTATGTACTATGGTTTAATCACACCTGTAAGACAAGGTTCTAAGAGTTCCCAGAGTCTACATTCCTCCTTCGGATATTACCAATGTCTTGATTACTCAATAATTAGCAATATTCTCAAGAGAAACTCATCCGAGCGTAGCATCGCGTAACAACTACTTCTGAATTACTCCGTTATAGTCTCCGCGCTACACCTAAAAAGGCCAAGATGGGTTAGGGTTCTACGGTTCTCAATTTCTCTGGCTCCCAGGTCGAAAATAATATTGTCTTCCCGATTACTCGGTAAACAAATATTATGTTCAAAAGGGCCTTCCATTGAGTGGGGGATCTCATGCCTCCTTCTTCGGGATTACTCCCTCAAAGTTAACATGACTATATCGCCCATCCTATTCTTAAGTGTAACTTAATCCGGGTATAGGATTCGTCCTTTACAAAAAAAAAACCCAAACAACCCCAATATAAACACATAATCAAACAAAGCAAATAATAATAAAACGGATAAAACAAACTAGGCTTAACCCACTTAGGGATGGACCAGCAAGAGGTCAATCTGTCCCCAGCAGAGTCGCCAATTCAGTAGCGATAAAAAATGTAGCGGGGTAAATCGGAGATCGAACTATTAATTAATTCGTCTCACAAAATCAAGAGTCGCCGCCTCGCTTTATTATTTCCAAGGGAAAAGGGAAAAGAGCGAAATAAAACCCTAAAGTATGCAATGTAAAACAATACTTTTTAAAAGTAACGAAAATACAAGGCGTTTTTGAAAAGAGGTCTATGGTTCGGGGGTTGGTTATACAATGGGAAGGTATTAGCACCCAATGCATCTATAGTATCCTATAGGAACCTTTTGAAATATCTGTTTATAAAAATTCGTTTGTTTGATTGAAATAAATTGTTTTGGCCAAAAAGGGGTACGGACGGGTTTTTGAAGGTACGACGACCTAATGTCGAAGTTTTGACTTAAACGGTATGAGTTTTGAAAAAAATTGAATGTTTGGGGAAAAATTATCTTAAGTTTTAATGAAATGAAGGTATTCGCGTGATTGGATTTGAGGACATGAAGTCAACAAATTTAATCATTTTTTCTTGGATTTAGACGTAAACAAAATAACTATGTAAATACTGAATAATCAAACAGAAAATTAGATAGATAATGATTAAGTAGCTAAGTGATACATAACCACAACAATGATTAAATAACAGACTAAATGGTGTGAACATGCATTTTTATATTTTTGTTTAATATGTACAAAGCAAGAGAATTTAATTAAAGAAAAGAAAATGTTTTTAAATTCTATTTTTTTTTATGTATTTTTTAGTATTAATATGCAAATAATAAAATATACCAATGTCTTATACTAATTCAAATATTTTAACTAATCTTTTTATATACAAAGTCTTAATTAATAAATAAAAAAAGTATTGTTCATTAGGAATTAATATAAATAAAATAAATATATTCAAGTAAATTATATATGGAAAATGGTTTATATTATTTAGAATTATAAAAGAAAGGTAAATCAAATTTTGGTTTATGAATGTTTAAAACAAAAGTGAAAGAAAAAATGAATGGGCCAAAGAGTTTTTAAGGGCCCAAATCAAAAACAAACAGAAACGGGATGGGGGTGTTTTAATGGAATTCGCTTGGGTTTTAGGCCTAGGAAACGGGTTATGGCCCATTTAATTGAAACAAAGTTTTTTAGGGTTATTAATTTTTGTTTCATTTGGGGACGGCTTTAGGGTTACAGAAACGGCGCCGCTACTCCTCGTTCTTGATTCGTCTTCGTCTTTCTTCTTCTTCTCTCAAGCCAAAAATGTCCAGGGCAAAGCCCTTTGCCTCAAAGTTGCCAGCGCCACCAACTGCATCTCCTTCTCCATGGGTCGCTCGGTGATATAGTGCGAAGGTGACGATTTCGCTCTTTAACGCGTTAGGGTTTTTATGATTTTGCATGTTTATGATTTTGTATTCACTTGATTCTGACTCTAGCTTCAATATGTTGTTTCTGTCAAGGTGTACAAAAAGGGAAGGAAAGAGGTTATATTACCTTGACGGAGAAGGGGAATGAGTGGTGGTGGAGGCGCTCAGGCGGCTGGACGGCGAGGAGGCAGTGACATGAACTTGCTTGGATTCCTGGTATTTTGTATTACTCCTGATTTTTTTAGTTGCTTGAGTTTCCTTGGATAATATTGGTTCAGTGCACTTCTTTATCTCTTTCTCGCTCGTTTCTGTTGCCTTGTATGCTTTCTTAGTATACTATATGATTTTTGATGATGAACCCCTCTTGGTTCTGATAACTTCGCTTGAACTAGATCCTGTTTCACTTCTTTTCTTCTTCCTTCTGGTTACCTTCTGTATGCTTGGCTTATGTTCGATATTTGCTTGTTGGTATTGAGTTGCCTTGCTTCTATTTGCCCAGTGATGAAGATTTTTCTGAGGGCTTAGGGTTGTTTCATTTTTGGGTTGCCCTGTGTTCTTGGATATGGCTCTGGCTTATTGGTTTTCAGTTTTGACAGGTTGATGGTTTATAGGAGAGTTGGAACTATGGCTTGACAGTAGGTTTGACAGGGTATTGTTTATTGGTTTTTTTAACTTGACATGATTGTTGGTTAAGGCTGGACATGATTACTGATGGTTAATGATCTATGGCTTGACTTGGCTTTCTCGTATGATGTGCTTGAGGTAGCAGCTTATACTGTTTTTTTGATGGTTAATGGCTTTTACAGGTTTCAACAGGTTATGGTTTTGAAAGGCTTAAGGCTTTGGCTGGGCAGCTTAGTGTTTACTGGTTTTTTTAACTTGACATGATTGTTGGTTTAAGGTTATGCTTCAGGCAGGTTGAAGGCTTGACATGGCTAATGTTTTTTGGCTTGGTGTTACAAGTTATTGTTTAAGGCTTGAGACAGCAGGTTGTATATTTTTTTGATGCAGGTTCTTGAGGTTTTTGGTATTTTTAGAATAGGCTTCAAACAGGTTTTTCAACTCAGGCCTTTGCTTGAGAAGTTTGTGTTGTTATAATATCCGTTGGTTGGCTTGGCTTTGGATGGTTCAGGTTTTTGACAGTCTTGTCCTTTTCCTTTTCCTTGTTTCTGACTGTGTTAACAGTTTTATCTATTTTTCTATGCTTCTTTTTTCACTGTGTTACTGCAGTTTTGTTTTCTATCTCTTTTCTGCCTAAAGCCAAAACCTGTAAACCTACACTTCTCCTCTTTCTTCTCTCTCTCCAATCCTTAAGCATATTATATTACTTAATATATTTTAATTCTGAAAAAGCAAATGGTCTGGAAATGATGAAATGGGAATTAATTGCTTGCATATATGGTCTTAACCTGCATATTTCCTTCTTTAGCTTTCCTGCATCTGTTACAGTATAGAGGAGCCTTTGTATTGACATACTTCCATACTTTTAGACAGTTTACGTTGGACTTTGTTTTTTTGAAAATGTGACTTTGACTTGCATATGCTGTTGGTTTTGAAATATGCAGTTTTTGACAATTGAAATGTGCAATTAATATTTATCAATAAATATTCATCCCTTTTTGTGAACCGGGAGAAATCCCGTGATTTGCAAAGAGGGTAAAAACTGATTCCGGCCGTTTGCTTTTAATGATGAACTCTAAATTAATTGTCTGCTTTTGATTATCTATCTATTTCTGACTTTTTCTTTAATTATTCTTTGCAGGTAAAATCAAAAGTGCATCAAAGAAGTATTGGATAGAAGATGAAGATTTAGAACTTAGAAAAATTAGGATAGTTTTTTATTTCACTTTAAACATTTGTACAATTATCATTGTAAATACTTTGTAAATAAATATGGTATTTAAACAACAATTGTAACAATTAGAATAAAGATGAATAAAACTCTATTATTTTACCAGTTAATTCTTTTCTTCTTCTCAATTATTTACTTTATTATTTATAATTCTTTAAATTATAATAACTAAAAATATATTCCAACTATTTAAACTCAGAATAATAAATAATTAAATAAACATCATTGATCAATTAATAAACTTCTTTTCAAATATTTACTTTATTATTTATAATTCTTTAAATTATAATAACTGAAAATAAATTCCAACTATTTAAACTCAGAATAATAAATAATTAAATAAACATTGTTTTAAGCATTGATCAATTAATAAACTTGGCGTTTCAAAAAATAATCAGCTCTTGATTTCTAAAGAAAAGTTGTAGTTGTTGTCAAGGAGAATCATAGGTAAAATAACAACTAAAAAATTGTCGAAATTTGAAAAAGTTATGAATTTTTAAAATCTGCTTTAAAAATTGATAAAATAGGTCAAATCGCTTGTGAACGCTTGCAATGTAATGATGCAGATGGGAGATGGTATCTTAGGTCAAAATTTGGGGTACAACAAAGTCAAACTTTGACTTTTTGTTCAAAATCAAGTGTCAAAGATCACAATTCATCAAAACATGTCAAAATATGAAAATTGTTAATCAAGAAATCAAAAAGTCAAGATTCCATTTTGAAAAGTCAAAGTTTTCAAACTTAGAAATTTTTCTAAGTGTTGAAAACTTCATGTTTTTCCACAACTTTGAGCCAATTTTTCACCTTGATGCAAGATGATTCAAAAGAAACTTTCAACATGAAAGTTGTATATCTCCATGAGATCTACAACATTTCTTTACACAACTTCTCCTAAAAATTCTTGGATCTCAAGTTATTATTCCATGAAGTCATGGTCTTGAAACTAAACACTTAGTGAAATTTTGAGCATTTTTTGTCAGGATTTTGACCTAACTTCTGACCAAAGTTTCACCTAGTTCCAAGGGGAATTTTCAAAAGTGACTCAAAGAGGGGTTGTATAGAACATTACAAGCTTTCCAAAATGTCAAAGAACTACTTGAGATCATTTGTGATCAAAGAGAATCGAAGGTCAGAAGTTGGAGTTTCAAGTTGTTTTACAAGGCAAATTTTGTGATGAACAAAATTCAAATCTTAAACCTATGTTGCATAATCTTTGCTTTGCAGGCCTCAAACTTGTTAGGAACTCCATAATTAAATACTTGCACAGCTGTTAGAGGCCTCAACTTAAGCATTCAATGCAATGCCATGCTTTATATCCATTTTAGGAAGAAAGTGCACAATGCCATTTTGAAAAAGTAGCTTTATGCACAAAACTTGTTCTTGAGCCTTGCAATTGTTTTCTTATGATCATACACGTCCTATAACTCAAGAGAAGTTTGTCTCAAGCCTTAAAATCACTCAGCCCATGCTTGTACTTCATCTTGGAACCATACTTTCACTTTTCTTCAAAATCAAGCAACCTAGTCATAACTCTATAACTCAGAAATCCTTTGTGCAAAACCTCTCCAACCTTTTTCTTATAGATACACAAGTCCTTGGAAACAAAACACACACATGCTTAAGCCCTAAAAACACTAAGAACTCAGAACTGCATCACATACCTCCATTTTTACATAACTTGAACAAAAGTTTGAAACTCATATCTCCCTCGTGCGTTTTCAAGCCTTTTTGTTCCTAAAGCTTCTAAACATCATTTAGAACTCATCCCTCACCCTGTTACAAGACTGTAACACCATTAACACCTTCCTCCATTTTCAAAAAACAGAGCTTTGCACTTGGACTTCTTCAGAACTCCCCAGGCACGTTCAGCTCAAGCTAAGCATCACATTAGCTTCCTGGGAACTTGAGGAAGCTAATCCAATCATTGGAACTCACTAAAAGCATCTCAAACTCAAAACACGATACCCTCTTACAAGGTGAGTTTTCTGACTTTTGAACTCTTCATACAACCATCATTAATGTTTAGTTTGTGAATAAAAAATGTAGACATCATTGTTCTGAAGCTAACCATGTCTTTAGATTTAATTTATATTGTTTAAGTAGTTAGAATTTTGAATCTGAACATCCTGGAAATATTAGGTCAGAATTTGGTACCATTCAAAATTCATGCTCATTCTTGAGAATTAGTTTAAGTTGTTTACATTTCTGGAATCGTGGTAAAATTTTACATAACTTTCATGTTTACATTGTTGCAAATGGTTGAGAAATGAATAAGTTGCGGGGCTTCTGGCTGGAGGTTGAAGATGAAGTACATTTAGGGCAAGACTTAAGTTATATATTTGTTGTTTTACATAAGTTAATGGATGTATCACCACCCCAGTGGTTAAAGCGCATGCCTGTCACCATGAGGTCCTGGGTTTAAGCCCCAGCGTGACCTTTTTTTCTTTCATTTTTTTGATATTTTGTGGCTTTTTGCAACGTTTGGGCCTTCCTCCATTGGGCATGGGATTTTTGCTACACTTACACACCCCTGACTATTTTTTAAACCCCCTGACTTATTTTTATTTTATTTTATTTTTTATTTTTTTATCTTTTATTTATTATTATTGTTAATACTATTATTAATATTAATATTATTATTACTATTTTCAATAATAAGAAAAAAATCCAAAAATATTTATTTTTATTATTTATATCAATTTAGTTTATTTTTCTTTTTAAAAATAAAAGAACAAAAAACCTTTTCTTTTTACTTAGATAATTTAATTTTAATTATTATTATATTATATTATTTATTTTTCTTGTATAAATAAAATCAATTTAGAACTTAGGATTTTTATTTAATTATTTTTATTTTATTTTACTAATTTAATTAAATTCACAAAAAAAATCTTAAAAAACTTGTTTTCTTTAAATTAATTTAGTTTACTATTTTAATCTTAATTTCCTTATTTTTATTAGCTAATTATTTTATTTAATTAAGTCAAGAAACCCTTTTCATGAAAAAAAAAAAAAACAAAAATCACATTTCTTCTTACATTTCATATTTTTTACATTTTTAACCTTATTTTGTACATTTATTCAAAAAATTCAATATGGTTGTAATAATTATTTAGATTTAATTTCTTGTAATATTCCTCATTTGTAATTTGTATACCCCCTCCCCTAAATGATGTAATAGCATAGTAATTTTAAATTCCGTAATTTATCGCTTTTTATACAAATGCTAGTAATTAGGGTTTTGTATGGAAAGACTAAAACCAACAAATAGCAAAACCTAATCAAAGACAAATCAAGCATGAAAATCAACACACTTGCACACAAACACCCCTAGGATAAACCCACTTTGTTTCCTTACAAAAATAATCATATTACGCATGTGAGGTATCTTAGCAAAAACAAGCAAAAATACAAGATCATAGTTCCTCGATGACGCTATCTATGTTGCCTTTTCAAAATGATCTTAGTCCCTAAAGAAAAAGGCTAAGATATCTTGCAAAATTGCTAATCATGGTTATACGATGACCCACGCCCGTCCCTTTTACATTCAAAGATAGGGTTACTTACCAAATCAATGGTAAGATAACAATATCAAATGAAAAAGGAAATGAACATGAAAGAATTTTGAGTAGGTAGAATGTTTCTAGTTACTTGCTCAATTTTAAAACACCTTTCAAACTTGAAAATATTTTCAAAAGATCAATACTTTGTATACATTCTTACGAACGAAAATCATTACAAAGTTTTCCTAAACAACGACATCTTTACAAAATACTTTCAAAAAACCACACAAAGCACATTTTCAAACAAAAATCAAATGATCTAGAAAGTAACTAAGAGCCCATGGAAAACCATGGATGAAAAGGGTGCTAATACCTTACCTTTTCATAATCTACCCCCCGAACTCAAGAAAACATCTGAAAGGTCTTTCCTGTGCTTTTTTACCTTTCCTTTTGGATAAAAGAAAATTCGGTGGCGACTCTTGCTAACCGGGACATTTGCAATCAAACACAAAACATTCAAGTCAGTTCTCCCACCGTATCACAATAGTAATAATGTTAGAATTAGTAGAATAATATAATAATTGTGTCGGGCCTATTTTATTGGTTGGAAGTAGTAAAGTGGGAGTGTGTAAGTTAAGCCCAATAGGATTAATGGTATAAGGTTAAGCTGACATAAGAAATTTGGTTAGTTGGAGAAAATAAGGTCTGCATGTGCTGACCGTGAAAGGCTGCGCAGAAGAAGAGCAAGGTTGCACGGTTGTTGAGCAAGGCAAGACAAGGATTACAACCGAAGATTTGTAGAGCAACCTTAAATCTAGGTAAGGATGGGGTTCTGACTATATAATGGGGATTATGATGAATGTTATATGGGGATTGGTTGTATGTATTTTTTTCGTGCGTATGATTCTGGATCTGTTTCTTGAACTTAGCCATTTTTCTTTTTATGGACGTTTATAAATTCTCTGCGTACTGCCCGGTATAATTGATGAATAGGTTAGTGTAGATTATCACCTGTTGATATGGTCGTTAAGTCGCTGTGTTATTCCGAGCGGTTGGCTGGAAACTAGGATGTGTTGATGTGGTCGTTAAGTCGTTGTGTTATTACATGTTGTTGGCCGAAAATTAGTGGTCGAGGAGGATACTGGAGGCTGGGTTAATGTTCGTCACAAAACCGATGACGTATGTGCAAAAATTTTAAAGACTCGCGGTGTCGGGGGACACATGTGCTAGGAACCGAGTAGCATTAGGCTGCAAAGTGTGTCGGGGAATACATGTGTTGGGTTTCGAGCGGAATTAGGCTGCAAGGCGTACTGAGGAGCGCAATATTTGTGTCGAGTTGCACGAAGCGGCAGGTGGTGCCGAGGGGAACATGTTATTTGTTAATTCTTTCTTGGTTCCTGTGCATGTTGAGGGTGCATAGTTCTCTCTTATTCCTTAATGCCCGTGCATGCTGAGTTGGTTAATTATGTTAGTTTAGCAGTACCAGTAATTTAGTAGAGTTTTCAGTAACTGTAGGAGAGAAAATTAGTATTTTAGTAGAAAACTACTTAGCCAGATATAGTTGAATTGCTAGTATAATTACGCAGGACATCGTAGTATATTTTGGTTGATACGTTGTATTGTATGCTTGTTATAAATTGTGAATTGGCAGGTGCTGATGAATTTTGTTGAGATGCCTCTAATTATTGGCAAGTATTAAGTTGTACGTTTATGGCCAATGCTGAATTATGTTGAGTTGTTGTTGGATTATGTTGAGTTGTTATTGTTACTACATTCATACCGTTGTCGCATGCATATCACATCAAGTTAGAGCTCATGCTCGGTAAGTTGGCCTGAATTGGCAAAAATATAAAGTTGAAGGCTTATGCCTTGCTGATGCCTCTATTAATTGACAGATTATTAAGTTTGGAGTTTTGCTCTATTGGTACCACATGCATGTGCATAAAGACAAGTCACATTCCATATTGCACTCGGAGTTGTTGTGTGGATGGATTAACGAGGTTAATATTGTTAAAGAAACTGTGAAGTGGTGACGTTGTATGAATTGTTTCTAATATATTATTTATCATACATTCTATTATATTGTTCGATATCTCACCCCTCCTGTTTGAATGTTACCCATATGTTAGTAACATGCATGTAATCCAGAGTGAAGGCGGTTTACCTTCAATAGTTTGAGTCAGTGTCATTGCTCTGATACGTAATACTCGGGGGAATGAGCGTTTGTTGCTTTATCATTGTTATTACTTCAGTTGTTGAATTTTAATTTGATTTTTGTTAAGTACTTGTTATTTTCAGTTGTTTCAGTTGGATAAAGATGTTACATTCTTTTAAGTCGAATTTCATCATTTTGCCGCGTAGTTATGAAAGTTGTTGGTTTTTAAAAGATTAATTTATATTGTTGTTGGTTCATCTGAATTTAAAGTGTTATGTATCTGTGTTAAATACCGTTATTTTAAGTTAAAATTGTAGCATTCCATTTGTTTGTTGGAAATTTTTGTAACTCTTATTTTATATAATTTGTTGGGTAAAAATATGGTGTTACAAGTTAGTATCGGAGCAAGTCGGTCCGTCAGACCAAGTTATCGAGTCGTAGTTTTGTCTAACAATCGAGTATTATTAACTTGAGTTCTAACCATTGTTTATATTGTAGTGTTAAGTTGAGATGGCTGGAAGGAATGACGCTGCACTTGCTGCTGCTTTGGAAGTGATGGCACGTGCTAATGCTGGATCTCGTAGCTTGGCGACTTTCCAGAGGGAGAATCTGCCTACCTTCAAGGGTAAGTATGATCCTGACGGAGCATTGAATTGGTTGAAAGAGATTGAGAGAATCTTCCGTGTGATGGACTGCACTCCAGCGCAGAAGGTTCGATATGGTACTCACATGCTAGCAGTCGAGGCTGATGATTGGTGACTAGAGACTTGTCAGAAATTGGAAGCTACAGGTGAAAATGTCACTTGGGATGTGTTTCGTAGGGAGTTTCTAAGAAAGTATTTCCCTGAAGACGTTCGTGGTAAGAAGGAAACTGAGTTTCTTGAGCTGAAGCAAAGGAGTATATCGGTTGTTGAATATGCTGCAAAGTTTGATGAGTTGGCCAAGTTTTACCCGCACTATAACAAGGCAAATGCTGAGTTTTTAAAGTGCATCAAGTTTGAGAATGGGCTGCATCCAGAGATCTAAAAGGCAGTTGGATACCAGAAGATTCGTGTCTTTGCTGATTTGATTGATAGTTGCAGGATCTATGAAGAAGATATTAATGCTCACTATAAGATTATCAATGAGAAGAGGGGTAAGCACCAACAGAACCGTGGTAAGCCTTACGATGCTCCAGCTGATAAAGATAAACAAAAAGTTACTCAGGATCAAAGAATTAGTGGGGGAGATGCTCATGCTGGTGTGGTTTGTTTCAAATATGGAAAACCTGGTCATAAGAGCAACGTGTGTACTGCTGAGGTTAAGAGGTGTTGCCGTTGTGGTAAGACTGGACATGCTATATCTGAGTGCAAGCATAAAGAGATGATTTGTTTCAACTGTGGTGAAGAAGGACACATTGATAGTCACTGTCAGAAACCAAAGAAGGCGCAAACTAGTGGAAAAGTGTTCGCTTTGGCTGAGAATCAGACGGCTAATGAGGACAGACTCATCAGAGGTACATGTTTCATTAATAGTACTTCTTTATTTACTATTATTGATACCGGTGCTACTCATTGCTTTATTGATGCTGACTGTGTTGAAAGATTGGGTCTTATGTTGTCTTCTTTGAATGGAGAAATAGTCCTCGATATTCCAGTTAAAAGATCAATGACTACTTCTCTTGTGTGTTTAAAGTGTTCTTTGTCGATCTTCGACAGAGACTTTGTTGTTGATTTGGTTTGTTTGCCTTTAAGTGGGTTAGATATGATTTTAAGTATGAATTGATTAGAACATAACGATGTTCATATTAACTGTTATAACAAGTCGGTGAGGTTTTTACTCCTGAAGAGGAGGAAGTTGGTCTATTATCTGCTAGACAGTTGTTGTAGTTGATGCAAGAAGAGACTCAGATGTTTTCGTTGATGGCGTCGCTATCTATCGAGAACCAAGCTATAATTGAAGAATTGCAAGTGGTGCGTGAATTTCCTGAAATTTTTTCTGATGAAATTTCCAATGTACTGCCAAAGAGAGAGAAATCGAATTCGCTATTGATCAACTTTTAAAATGATAATTTCTTCTATTTATATATTTGTTCAGTAATATATTATGCGACATGAATTTCTTAAGCTTTAATTTTACTAAATTGCATTAATAATACGTTCGATTAACACCTATTTGAGTATCATTAATTCAAAGATGTAAGATGTTTTTTTTCTTGTCTTAATTGTACCTTTCTATGAAAACGACCCTTGTCTTGTATCAAAGGATAGTGTCACCCTCTTATTTGAAGATACTAATGACATGACAGCATACAAACATGAACGTAACTGTTTTTGGTCACTATGCATATGCAAATAATTCTTCTCAATTGTGTTTTGCTGATATATGATAATCCATGTAGTTAAAGCTTTTGTTGGATGTCAATTCTATCAAGAAGAAAAAGAACGTCATCATTCAACCACATACGACTTCTTCAAATGGTTCCAAAATCATTTTGTTCTTTTTCAGGTGTGAGAATGTGACTTAATAGCTACCATATATGAAAATATAGATTTTATATTGAATATAATATGAAAATTGTAGCAAAAAAGTAAGTAAGATATCTTAAATAATCACTGTCTGTCCGATAATAGGATAAGAACGACACTTTTAACGTTCTATAAAAATAAAGACATTTGTGTCAAAGAAAAAAAGAAAATAATAATAATAGACAATTATGGCGTTTGGCCATTCAATGTACCAACGTTAGCATGCATGCATGCAAGTTAATGAATCACGAAGGGTTTATCTTCCTAGTGGTAAAAGTCATTCTTGTAAAAATTTAAAATTATTCTTCTCAAATACAAAAGTATATTTTTATATGCATTTAAAATACACCACATTTAACTTCTTTTTTTTTAAATAAGTCATTCACTTTATTTTATCAAAAATCAATTCGAAAGTGTATTTCGTATTGATGGAAGGATAAATCCTTATGTACAATTCCTTAATAATTCATGAAAACATTTTTGAACTGACACACAACATTGTGTAGTCGCAACAAATTCTACAATACAAGATCTCAAATTTTGAAAGATCTCAAATCTTGAAAAATCTAATTTTGTTAACATTAATATTAATAAATATAAAAAATCCAATAGATAAAATAAATATTATGATAAAAATCTAATGCATTGAAAAAATAAGATTGATCAAAATTAAAATAATTATAATTAAATATTTTTTATTAATATATAATTATATTATTGATCTGTCATTTTTAGTTATTTAATTGTATTTTTTTTTAATTGAGTCTTTTTTCTAAATTAAAACAGGATTTCCAGTTTAATTGGGTCGACTCTGCTCATGGTAATATGTTTATTTCACAACTCAGAATAATTTAGAAAAATATTTCCGTAATAACTCTTAGATATTAAATTTGTTATAAATTTAATATTTTTAAGAAACCTTATATTTTAGGCTATTTATACTAAATATACATAATTGTTATTCAACTAATCATGCACTGATATAATTAATTTAAAATTTTATTTATTAATTCAATTAAAATTCATAATCAAACATTATTGTTGACAAATTACAAACCATATTATAAATATTATCAAAATAGAAGTAAAAGTGAACTACTGGATTATTTTAACCTCTGGTTCTTCCTCTGCCACATGTACTACAAGGCATTTTGTGCCTCAGATAGAATGGCATATATCGTGCTCCTCATAGGATATCCTTTCAGACACTCTCCTCTTCTGTACATGCTCGTGCAATTGTCATATTGAGGTTTGACGGTCATGGAACATACGATCTTATTGTATCTCCCACCAATGTTGCATCTGAAATATCGTCAGGTAAAGGTAATGGTGCATCCCTCTCTAAAGTAATATCAATTGATACTTTAAAAACTTCAACAGGAAACGGTTTATGGTGAAGTATTACTCTCAAAGTGTTATGCATTTTTTCCTTGCCAACCATGCGATAAGTTGGTGACGATAAATAGAGTTGACAAGGTGAAATATCCTAAACCAATAATATATACGAAATTGTTAATGTGTATATATGTCAATTAAAAAAATTATGCTAATTCATAATATATATATATATATATATATATATATATATATATATATATATATATATATATATATATATATATATATATATATATATATATATATATACTTCAGGATTTTTCTATTGGAAATCACAATTGGTACTATCTTTGTCACTAGTATCCTTGAATCATGAACCTTGTCTTTCTGACATGTATCTTTCAATATCTTTTTCCAACTCACGAACTTTAGCTTTTAATTTTTCTAACTCTTCCATCACTTCTTTATTGCTATGGCATTTCCTCTTTTAATGGTTACCCAAAGATGTTTGAGTCACCCAAATCTCTTACCCCTCACACGACCGGTATACTCAAAAACATTTAATACACGACTAAGTATGCTCCTGCAATCATGGTCTTCAATTTGAGTTAAAGATTGAGATAAATTCTCCTGAAATTCATATGCATATCGAAATAAATTCGTGGTGATTAAAACTCAAATTCTTTATGTTAATAAACTTTTTATTTATTTAAAGAAATATTGATATAGTTACACATTGCTCATAAATTTGAAGCACATCTTCCTTAACAACTTCATCTTACCCACATGAGCATCCTTCCACAAAACATGTTCCAGAAGAGATGTTTCTTGACTTTTCTCCTCTTCTAACTACACATTAAGAGAAATAATAAAATCAAATGTAACACGTGATGAACAAGTATATCATAGCATTTATATATACTTATTGTGATACGGTGCGAGAACTGACTTGAAGGTTTTGCGTTTGATCGCAAATGTTGCGGTTAGCAAGAGGCGCCATCGACTTTTCTTTTATCCAAAAGGAAAGGTGAAAAAGCACAGGAAAGACCTTTGAGATTATTTCTTGAGTTCAGGGTGTAGATTATGAAAAGGGAAGGTATTAGCACCCTTTTCATCCATGGTTTTCCATGGGCTCTTAGTTACTTGCTAGATCACTTACTTTTTGTTTGAAATTGTGCTTTGTGTGATTTTTGAAAGTATTTTTGAAAAGAGGCCATTTGTTTAGGCAAACTTTATAATGATTCTCGTTCGTAAGAATGTATACAAAGTGTTTTATCTTTTGAAAATGTTTTCAAGTTTGTAAGATATTTTGAAAGTGTAGGTGTTTGTTTTTGAAAATAGCAAGGATGTTTTATTTTAAAATTGAGCAAGTAACTAGGAACATTCTAGCTACTCAAAAGTATTTCATGTTCATTTCCTCTTTCCTTTGACATTGTTATCTTACCATTGATTTGGTAAGTAACCTTATCTTTGGTGTAAACGGGACGGGCGTGGGTCATTGTATAACCATGATTAGCAATGTTGCAAGGTATCTTAGAATTCTCTTTTAGGGACTAAGATCATTTGAAAGGCAACATAGATAGCGTCATCGAGGGACTGTGATCTTATACTTTGTTTGTTTTTGCTAAGATACCTCACATGCGTAATATGGCCATTTTGCAAGGCAACCAAGTGGATTTACCCTAGGGGGTGCTTGTGTGCAAGTGTATTGTTTTTATGCTTGATTTTGTCTTTGATTATGGTTTTCTAATTGATTGGTTTTAGTCTTCGCATATAAACCCTAATTACTAACATTTGAATATAAATCGATAATTTGTGGAATTTAAAATTACTACACTATTACAATACTTGTGGGAGGGGGTGTACAAATTATAAATGGGGATTGCAAGAAAATAAACCTAATTATCTATTACAACCATATTGAATTTGTACAAGAATTGAAATAAATAATGTACAAAAATGGATAAATGTACAAGAATGTAAATGTAAAGTAAATAGATGTTTATTTGGCTTTTTAGGAAAAAAAGGATTTTGATTTTAACGTAATTAACTTAAAGGGAAAATAATTAATTAAAAGTAAAACCTAAATTTACTATGAAAATAAATTAAATAAAACCCTAATCTATTAATTATTAAAAAGAAATTAAATTTATAAGAAAAATATTTTTTTTGGTATTTTTGTATTAAAAATAATTTATAGTATTATAAAATATTTTGGATCTTTTTAAATATTAAAATAATATATTTAAATTGCGTAAAAGAAAAATAATTAAAACCCTAGTTTTTAATTAAATTTACAAAATAATTAGTAAAATAAATAAAGTATGATTAAATAAAATAATTTTTGTGTGAGAAAAAATAAATAAACTATGTCAAAATATAAATCTAATATTTTTATATTTTTTTATGATTTTTTAGTATTACAAAAATATTTAAGAAAACAAATAAATAAAAATAAGAAAAAAGAAAATAAAATGGGTCAGGGGTGTGGATAGCCTGCAAGGGGGGTTAACAGTAAGAAAAAAAAAACAAAAAGGCCCAAGGGAGGCCCACGCGCCTGTCCAAAAAAAGTCAGAATGTGTAAAAATGTATAAAAAAACCAAAAGGGTACCACTGGGGCTCGAACCCATGTCCCTCTAGTCACAGGCGCGCGCTTCTATCACTGGGGTGGCTATACATCCGTTTATATAATCAAAACAACAAATATATGATAGTAAATAATTCCATTGCATGAACTTCATCTTCAACCTCGCGCCCAGCCAGAGCATCTGTATCTTGTTCAAATCTCAAAAAAATGAAAACTGTAAACAGGAAACTTGTAGCAAATTTCCTCACGATTTCAGAAATGCAAAGCAATAAACTTATAGATCAAAGATAAGCTTGAATTTTAATGGCCCTAATATGAACCCTAAAAATTTCAGAAACTTCAATCTTAAAATTCTCTAAGCTCAAACAAAATTAATGAAAACTATGAACATGGTTAGCTTTAGGGCAATGATATCTACATTTTTCATTCACAAATAAACTATTAATGATGCCTGTATGAAGAGTTCAAAATTCAGAAAACTTACCTTACAAGAGGGTATCATGTTTGGATTTTGAGTTGCTTTCAGTGAGTTCCAATGATTGGGTTAGCTTCCTCAAGTTCCCAGGAAGCTAATGGGATGCTTAGCTTGAGCTGAAAGTACCTGGGGAGTTCTGGAGAAGTCAAGGTGCAAGGTATTGTTTTTGAAAATGGTGGATGATGAAGGAGGTGTTACAGTGGTGCTGCAGGTGTTGGGATTGTTTGTGTATGTTGTTTATAAGCTTTTGAAAGTAAAAGGCCAAGAAACGCACGAGCCAATTTGGAGATTGGATTCAAAACTCAGAAATGACAAGTTTTGAAGTGTTTTTGGTGATTCTCTGTTCTTGGTGTTTTCAGGGGTCAAGTATGCGTCGGATTTGTGGCAAATAACTTGTGTATATATAAGCAAAAGGGTTTGAGTGCTTTTGAAAATCAGAAGTACAAGTTACAAGCTATTTGCTATGTTACTTGATTTTCAAGAAAATTGGGAAAACAAGTTTCAATGTGTAGTACAAGCATGGACTGGGTGATTTTAAGTGTCTAACAAGTTTCTCTTGAGTTATAAGACATGTATGATCAGAAGATAACAAGTGCAAGTCTCAAGAACAAGTTTTGTGCAAAAAGTCACTTTATCAAAATGGCAATGTGCACTTTCTTCCCAAAATGGATATAAAGCATGGCCTTGCATTGATTTCTTGAAATGAGACCTCTAACAGTTGTGAAAGAAATTAATTATGGAGTGCCTAAAAAGTTTTAGGCCTTCAAAGTACGGGTTATGCAGCATAACTTTGAATTTGAATCTTGTTCATCACAAAATGCCTTGATAAAACCCTAACTTCATCTCTTCGATTCTCCCTACTCAAAAATGATCTCAAGGAGTTCTTGGACATTTTGGAAATCTTGCAATGTTCTTTACAACCCATCTTTGAATCACTTTTGAAAATTCCCCTTGTAACCATATGAAAAAGTGTCATGAAGTTGGGTCAAAATCCTGACCAAATTAGGGTAAAATTTCACTAAGTGTTTTGTTTCATGACCATGTGTTCTTAAAATTATAACTTGAGATCCAAACACTTTTAGAAGGAGTTGTGTTAATAAATGTTGTAGATTTCATGGAGATCTACAACTTTCATCTTGGAAGTTTCTTTTGAATCATCTTGCATCATCTTGAATTTTTTATTTATTGATGAATAATTTTCATACTTTGACATGCTTTGATGAATTGTGATCTTTGACATTTGATTTTGACCAAAAAGTCAAAGTTTGACTTTTCAGTATACAGTTGACTTTTGACCAGTTGACTAAAAATTCATCTGTCAATCCATTAAACTTGAGCAATGTTTTGAGCCATGCCATTAGGTCAAAATTATGCAATTGAACTCTTGAGATCATTCCTTAAACCAATTGATCATTTGCTAGGTCAAAAATCAGAAATTGTCATTTCCCAATCAAAACCCTAATTTTGTCCATTTTGCCCTTTTGAAGATTTGATCAAATTTCTTGAGGAATTATGGTCCAAACTTGATCAAATGATACATATGAGTTTAAAATGTTGATGTGGATAAAAAAAATTATGAAGTTTGACTGTAAATTGGCCACAGTTGACTTTTTCCCCAATACAATGGATTTTTAGGTCAACTGCTCAATTGACTGAGCAAAAGTGTGATCCAAAGCTTGAAACTTGACATGAGTAATCTTGAGGGTCTATAATGATCCATGAAAGTTATATGGGGCATTGGAAGTTCAAATATCCTTGTGCAATCTCAAACCCTAATTTTGGTCATCAGTGCTTAAGGAGGTGTCTTGAGCTGCTCAACCCTAGTACAGTCTTGAGACAAAGGAGATCTTGTGAGCAAATTCTTGATAAATGAGATGGAAAATTTTGGGGTACAACACTTACCATTATTTGTTATAAGCGTTTATATCCCATACGCCCTTTTCTGTATGGATACGGGGGACTTGATGCTCGTTGGCGATTTATGACACTCACATCCTGAAAATTTGAGGTACTTCGCTTGTGAGGGCAAGATTCATGTTTTTATGATGTCAAAACCTCTCCTATCCTCAATGACATGTATGGTACATAAAATATACTTGGGACAAAGTATTAGATGTAAGCTTGGATGAAAATAACCATTTTGGCAAGAAAAACGAAGACTGCATCGACATAAACTATCTCCAGTCGACTCCAATCTTTGTGTTTCTCCTTGGTTGTATTGCACCGACCCCTTGGTCGACTCAACCTGATAGTCAAGAAAATTGAAGATTGTGTCGATGCAACCCCCTGGTGCGATCGTTGCATTCAATCTGTTTGTTTCATCTCCTTGGCGTGGGTTGTGTTGCGCCGACCCAAGGCTCTGGTGCGGTCGACGCATTCAATATGTTTGGCTCATATCCTTGGCGTGGGTTATGTTGCACCGACCCAAGGCTCTGGAGCAATCAACCACTCACTTAACACACTCAAAATTCTTTTTGTCTTATTTTCCTTCTTTCTCAGATATTATTGGTTTTTCACTAACATATATAAATAGAGTTTAGATTCATTTTGAGCAGTAAACAAGAACTAGTGAAAGATACACATAGTGCTCATCATCTTCATCCTCTCTTATCAAGAATCAACATCTACACATAACCATGGTTATTGATTCAAGAAAAGTGTTGTGGTGATAACTTTCAAATCAAGGATTCAATTCAGATTTGGGTTGAGCAATTGTGGGATGTTCTTGAATAAAATCGTTTGGATTTTCTCCTCAAGATTCCAATTGGTGTGGGGTTTTTGCACAAGTCTTTGCTTCATTTAATTCAGCCGAGTCAAAGGATTAAGAAACGGTGGGTTTGCTTAATTAAGTAGCAGTAACCAGAGGATTGTGAAGATAGATTTCGGGTCAAATTGCTTGTGATCGAAATTAGCCGAGTGAAAGGATTAAGAAAAGGTGGGTTTTCTTAATCAAGTAGCGGTAACCGGAGGTTTGTTCTAAGAATTTGGCATTTGGTTTGGTTCAAACCAAGGAAGGGGAAGAAGAGTGTTACATCAGCAACATTAGTTTGTTTGTATTATGAACTATCTCTTCTCTTGTAACATCTGCAACCTAATATCAAATATCTCAATTCTAGATTCTAGAATTGAAGGCAGATGTACCCTACGCGAGGACGACAAGGGGATCTACCTTAACAAATCGTGTGTTCTTCTTCTTTTTATTTATTTCTATACTTGACTACTATAATTTGTGGAAATTAACTTGTTAAATTTGATTGTACTGAAATTGTAGTGTGTTGAGATCATTTCACATCATTGGTAACAATCCATTTGATTGATACCTAAGAAAACCCACCACTACAATTTAGTATAACCAAGCCTAAGGTGCTTTACACTTAAGGTGTTTGACAAGTTGACTCAACCATAAATTATTCATTTTATTTAGCTTTATCTTAATCAACTCATTGGAAGTAAGTTCATACCCATTAAGGGTGTATAAGTGATTGACCAATTGAGTAAAACGTATTGATTCTTACTTTGCCACCCCATCCCATATGGTTACGCATATTCGATCTTTTCAATAGAGGATCGTTTAGACGATTGGATATTCTGGGAGCTTTTGCATATATTTCTGAAAAACAATATTAAAAAGCGCAAATTATTTTAAACGATCTATTCAACCCCCCTTCTAGATCGATCACATCGTCTAACAAGTGGTATCAGAGCACCAGTTTATCTGGTGCTTCACATATTACTTTGTAGAATATGGAGAAAGATCCAAAAGGGGCTTATACGAGAGCTCTTGTTTTCACCGGTGAAAACTATAGCTATTGAAAAGATTGTATGCATGTGCATATTAACTGTGTTAATAGAAAGATATGAAAAGTTATTGAAGATGGTCCTATGCAAATAACCATGACTAATGAGGATAACATCACCATACCCAAACCGGAAGTGCTATGGGATGAGGAAGACGAGAAAAAAGTATAGATATGATTGGAAAGGTAGAAATATGCTTATTGCTTCTTTAGGTGTTGATGAATATTTTAGAAGTTCACATTGTGCTACTGCTAAAGCAATGTGGGATTCTCTACAAATTTCCCATGAGGGGACAAATGATGTTAAACTTGCTAGAATCATTACATTGACTCAAGAGTTTGATCTCTTTTATATGAAGCATGGTGAAACCATTGCTGATATGCA
Organism: Vicia faba; assembly: GCA_948472305.1. Taxonomy (NCBI): domain Eukaryota; kingdom Viridiplantae; phylum Streptophyta; class Magnoliopsida; order Fabales; family Fabaceae; genus Vicia; species Vicia faba. Next base: position 1,522,335,978 of record OX451738.1, read on the forward strand.
AAAGAGATTTTTCTCATATAATCAATCGCTTACACACTCTTGGTCATGTTACTCCCAATGTTGTTGCTACTAATTTTTTTTTAGATGTATTAATAGGGAATGACAACCTAAAGTTACAACAATCAAGGAAGCCAACAATATAGCTACACTAGACATAACAACATTGTTTGGGAAGATTCAAGAACATGAGCAAGAGCTCATAAATCTCAATAAGCACGAGAAAAAGGAAAAGAAAGAAAAACGAAAAGACACGAAAAAGATGTCTATTGCATTAAAGGCTTCAAGCTCAAAATCATCCACCAATAACTCATGTGTGAGTGACTCTAGTGATGATGATGAAAGATCAAGTGAAGACATGGGGTTGTTTGTGAGAAAATATCATAGATATCTCCGAAAGAATAAAGTCCAACACTGACAAAAATCTCATCAATTATAGAAGTCAATCAAAAACTTCAAGACAAGATGAAGGTAAGAAATCTAAATCAAGAGGATCGTGTTTCAACTGCGGAAAACCGGGTCACTACAAACCGGATTGCCCATTGCTCAAGAAAGACAAAGGAAAAGACAAATTCCAAAAGAGACCTAACAAAGCTAGAAGAGCATGCATTGCTTGGGATAGTGATAGTGAAGCTTCAAGCAAAAGTGATACTAGTGACAAAGAAGAAACGATCAACCTTTGTCTCATGGCTCATCAAAAGAAGAAAAGCAATGTAAGTCACTCTAAATATGATCATATTGATAAAAATGTCTCACATAGAATTGCAAAGAGCTTTTGATACTCTATAAAATGAGGCTAAAGAAGCTTTTAAATGATTAGCCTCAAACAAGAAATTATTTTCATATCTTGAGAAAAAATTCTCCAATTCCCAAAAAGAGTTCGAAGCTCTCAAGGCATCCATGGTAGAGAGAATCAAAACTGACAGGAAAAATGACAAGTTTTCTTGGCATGATTGGGTTGGATGTGAAACTTGTTATATTTGGAAAAGAGAGGTAAAAACTCTTAAAGCCAAACTTGACAAGGCTTTATAACCCAAAATTACTTTTAGCATTGATAGATCAAATTTCAGAAGTAGTGTGATTAATCCTTATCAAAAATATACTTATGAAATAAGAGATCCTCCAAGCAAAAGTAACTTACCCAAAACTCTAACTTGTTTATATTGTTGCAAAAGGGGGAACACCATTGGTAAATGTCGATTTAGGAGGTTTTTGGTTCCTCAAGGCATCTTCAAATGGTTGGAAAAATGCAACTCAAGTATCACTCACACACAAGGACCCAATAAAAATCGGTACCTATTTCCCTTGTTTAAATGTGTAGGTGGAATGTCTTGAGACTGCGGAGAAAAGATGGTTTCTTGATAATGGGTGCTCAAGACATATGATGGGCGACATCTTCCTATTTTTTGACTTTGTGGCGAAAAAGAAAGGATTTGTCATCTATGGAGACAATAATAAGGGAGCAATACTCGATAAAGGTAGTGTAGGTAATCCCTATTCTACTACTATCTCTGATGTCCTATTAGTTGATGGTCTTAAACACAATCTTATTAGCATTAGTCAATTATGCGGTAAAGGATACAATGTCTCTTTTTCAAAAGATTGTTGCATAATTGAACACAATGATAAGAAATACGATGTGTTCAAAGGCTTGAGGGTAAACAATGTATACGTGCTTGACTTGAATAATGTATTCCTAATCGGAGCGAAATGTCTAGTAACTTTAAATGAGGATCATGGCTTTGGCATAGACGTCTAGCTCACTTGAATTTTGATTTGTTAAATAAAATTGTCTCAAAAGATTTAGTAGTCGGTTTACCAAAACCAAAATTTTCCAAGGATCACTTATGTGATGCTTGCCAAATAGGGAAGCAAACAAGAATCTTGCTTAAATCTAAAAATATTGTTTCTACAACGAGACCTCTTGAACTTCTCCATATGGACCTTTTTGGACCATCTAGAATTAAAAGTCTAGGTGGTAACTATTATGGATTTGTTATTGTAGATGACTACTCGAGATTTTGTTGGACAATTTTCTTAGCAAATAAAAGTGACACCTTTCCGGCATTTGAAAATTTTGCCAAGTTTTACCAAAACAAATTGAACACTAGCATAGTTACTATTCGAAGTGATCACGATGGTGAATTTGAGAATGATCTCTTTGATAAATTTTGTGAAAAATATGGCATTGATCATAATTTTTCTTCCCCACGTACTCCACAATAAAATGGAGTGGTGGAACGTAAAAACCGTGCTTTAGAAGAACTCGAAAGAACTATGATCAATGAACACCGTCTTCCAAAATACTTTTGGGCCAATGCCATTAAAACAGCATGTTATGTGTTGAATAGGATTCTAATACGTCCTATTCTAAACAAAACTCCCTATCAACTTTTAAAAGGAAGAAAACCAAATATTTCTCATCTTCACGTTTTTGGATGTAAATGCTTTGTGTTAAATAATGGCAAGGAGAATCTAGGTAAATTTGACTCAAAAGCCGATGAAGGTATCTTTCTCGGATACTCTTAATCAAGTAAATCTTATAGATTATTTAATAAAAGGTTACAAATAGTTGAAGAGTCTGTGCATGTCTCCTTTAACGAATCAGACCCGAAATTAGTCAGAAAGGGTAGTTTTTATGATAGCGCAGGTGTATCTTCGGAAAGTATACTACAAGATCCCAAAGAAAAGGACTAGAAATATACTAAAATTGAAGAAGGGTTGGTCAAGTATCCGAAGAAAGAGGAGAAGATCATCCAAGTAATAAAAACGATCTTCCTTTGGAATGGAAAACCTCTAAGGATCATCCCATCGACAACATCCTAGGAGATATATCAAAGGGAGTCACCACTCACTCTAAGTTAAGTAACTTTTGTTCTCATTTTTCTTTCGTCTCTAAAATTGAACCTAAAAACTCTAAAGACACCTTACTCAATAAATATTGGTTTTTAGACATGCAAGAGGAACTAAATCAGTTTAAAAGAAATTAGGTTTGGGACCTTGTCTCTCCTCCGCGAGATCATCGAGTTATTGGAACTAAATGGAGTTTTAGGAACAAACTAGACAAAAACGGAATTATAACTCGCAACAAGGATCGTCTTGTTGCCCAAGGGTATAACCAAGAGGAAGGAATCTATTATGAGGAAACTTATGCTCTGGAGGTCCGACTCGAGGCTATACGCCTTTTGCTTGCATATGCATGCTCACAAAACTTTAAATTATTTTAAATGGATGTAAAGAGTGCTTTCTTAAACGGATACATTAATGAAGAGGTTTATGTGTCCCGGCCTCCCGGTTTTGAGAATTTTGAGAATCCTAACTATGTTTACAAACTTAAGCGTGCGCTATACGGTCATAAACAAGCCCCTAGGGCTTGGTACGAACGTCTTAGAAAATTCTTACTAGATCAAGGATTCTCAAGAGGAAAGGTTGACACAACCCTTTTTATTAAGCATGAAGGAAAACATTTTATTTTAGTTCAAGTTTATGTAGATGACATTATTTTTGGTTCTTCTAACATATCTTTGGTCAAGAAATTCTCTAAGCTAATGCAGGGAGAATTTGAGATGAGCATGATGGGGGAGTTAAACTACTTCCTTGGACTTCAAATCAAGCAACTAAATTAAGGGACATTCGTGAGTCAAACAAAATATTGTCTTGACCTACTCAAGCGATTCTACATGACAAACTCAAAAGTAATTGATACTCCTATGCCTACGATCGTGAACATAAACCGTGATGAAAATGGCAAACTCGTTGATATAAAAAGGTATAGAGATGTGATTGGTTCCCTTCTATATCTTACGGATTCTCGTCCATATATCATGTTTAGTGTTTGCATGTGTGCTCGGTTTCAATCATGTCCTAAGGAGTCACATTTAAAAGCCGTAAAGCATATACTTAGGTATCTTAGTTGTACAATAAAGTATGGACTTTGGTTCTTCAAGGGTAGTGATTGTTCTTTGGTTGGTTATTTAGATTATGACTTTGCTGGTTGCAAATAGGATAGGAAAAGCATTAGTGGTACATGTCATTTCTTTTCAAATTCTTTGGTCAGCTGGAATAGAAAAAAGCAAGTTTCGGTTGCTTTGTCAACTGCCAAAGCGGAATATGTTGCAGCCGGTAATTGTTGTGCCCAAATCTTGTGGCTCAAACAATAATTGCTCGACTTTAATATCCAACTTGAATGCATTCATATTTTTTGTGATAATACAAGTGCCATCAACCTAACCAAAAATCTGATTTTGCACTCTCGCACTAAACATATTGAGATAAGGCATCATTTCCTAAAGGATCATGTGCAAAAGGGTGATGTTATTTTCGAGCATGTTGATAGCAAAAATAAACTTGCCAACATTTTTACTAAACCACTCACTACATAACCCTTCTTTCACATCCGTAGGGAACTTGGTGTTCTCGATATCTTGGATAGTTTGCAACTTAATTAAGTTGCATGCTCCTTATTTTATTGCATATATTCCCTTAATGTTTGATGTACTTATTAATAGTTTAGTGAAAACTCTCATCAATCTTCATAAAGGTAATATTCATCCTATCTATCTCCCTTTCTTGATCATATATATGTGTTTATTTAGGTTATCTTCTTGCTATACATTCATTATACTATTGATATGCATGTGTGATTTATTGTTACTTTCCCTATTACATTACCTTCCTTCAAAAATGTAGTAAATCTCAAAATTTCGCAGGATGAGTCGACCCACAACAAGATTGCGTCGAAGCACTCTTATATAAACTATTCATTATCATTTTTTTTAACATTACGTCGATGCACGGCCTGGTTTAGTCAACGCATCTCTCGAATTTTCAGAATTTTATTTGTATGCTGAGTGGTTTGTATTAATTCATTTATCCTTATTTCTTCCAAACCCCAAAAACCCTAAACTCCTCTAAACTAAAAACGAAATTCCCTCCACTCCAAACTCTTCAAGAAAACTTCATCATGGCCACATCTAGGGTTGCAAAGAAGAGAACCATCAGAGGTAGCTCCTCCAATGCTCCTTTTGAATCTCTGGTAAATGCTCTTTCTCTTATCTCTGATGACATAGTTGAATCTTATGAAGCTAAGTTTGGAAAGAGAAAAGTTGTTAAGAAATTATTTTTGGAAATTACAACTTTGGGTCATTTACACCTTCCTGGGATCATTGATCTTATTAGATTTCAGAAATTTCATAACTTTATTGAATGTAAGGATAAGTATAATAAAGATTTGGTTAGGATATTTTTTGCGGGTGTTCAAAGAAATTTTGAGGATTTTGAGTTTAGGTATAGAATGAATAACAAAAATTACATGATCAGTTCACATGTTTGGAAAGATTTGGTTCAGATGTGCCATGTTGACTCTGATTTATTAAAGTTTATGACTCTAATGTTGCTCCTGGGTATGAATTTAAGTCTTCCTTGAACTCTATGCTCAAGAAACCCTACACTGAGCAGATTGTGAGCAATGATCTATTTCCCAAATATGTGACCACGAATGCTCTAGCTCCTATTGATAAGATTTTATTTTGGAGCGGTTGCCATATCATTTGACCCAAAAAGGGTGGGTACTCTCGCATGGATAAGCCAGAGGTTTAGCTCATGTATGTACTCAAGAACAAAATCAATATTCATTCCCCATACTACTTTGCTAGCAGGATCTTCGATCTACACAAGTCTGAGGGAGGGACTGCAATATGCTACCCATCATTTATCCAACGATCTCTCAACAGAGAAAGTGTTCGGGTTCTTGGAATCTCTTACGTAAGTTTGGGTATGAACCAAGAATTCTCCAGCAAATCACTCACCTTAATGGGTTTTCTGTGGGATTCCCAAAGGCAAATATACAAACACGTCGTAAGAAGTAACCGTGTACAATTCCAGAATAGTAATGATGAAGAGGATGAGGAAATTTATATTGGGAGTGAAGAAGAAATAAGTGATGATAATTGTAAAGATATGGAAGCGGATACTCCTACTGCTCAAAGCGACAACTCCAATGTGTTAGCTCAATTGGAAAGGATGCAACTCTAGCAAAATGAATATGCTTCCCTACAAAATGAACGAATCTCTAACTCTACAATATTATCAAGGTCCAAAGTGAAAACTTTGCTTCTTACTCGGTTTTCCAAGCTCAAAGGTATTCAACCTTGCATGGAATGATTCAAACACAAGCTGACAACTTAGCCTCCTTCCAATCCACCTTCATGCAACATTTTCAGCATCCTTCTCAACAAGGTCCTTCAACCCAAAACCAAGACCAAAACCAAGATAATGAAAATTGAACCTGCTTTGTGTCTTGTTTACTCTCTGCTTAAATTTTGTTTTGCTACAATTTTGTAATGTTTTGCATAACTTTATTTTCTTTCCTTAAACTTAATTTGTGTTTGTTTAAGTACATTCTTCATTTGGTATATATAGTACTTTGTGATGACTGTATAATTATCTCATTTTCACTATTTCTCATTTTATGTGAATGGCCTTTAGTGCGTTAAGATGAAAATTTATGATCTCTACTCTTCTTTTTATTGCTACTATTAACCAAATGCTTTTCTCTTTCTGATGATGTTGTCAAAGGGGGAGAATTGTTATGAGAGTGAAATATACTTACAATTTCTGAGTTCTGTAGATGTGCACAAACTTAGGGGGAGTTCCCTCTTCTTATGTCATTTGATGTATTCTTGATTTTACAATATTGTGTATGTTTTGCCATCATCAAAAAGGGGGAGTATGTGAGGGAAAGATTCATGTTTTCATGATGTCAAAACCTCTCCTATCCTCAATGACATGTGCGGTACATAAAATATACTTGGGACAAAGTATGAGATGCAAGCTTGGATGAAAATAACCTTTTTGGCAAGAAAAACGAAGACTACATCGACGCAAACTAGCTCCGGTCGACTCAAATATTTGTGCTTCTCCCTGGTTGTGTTGCACCGGCCCCTTGGTCAACTCAACCTGATAGTCAAGAAAATTGAAGATTGTGTCGATGCAACCCCCTGGTGCGATCGATGCATTCAATCAGTTTGGTACATCTTGTGACACCCCAAATTAATTCAATTGTTAAATAATTAGGAATTTAATTATTAAATTAATTAAAGGCTTAATTAATAATATTTTGGATTAAATGGATGAATTAAGTATGGAATTAAAAAGGAAGACCGGGGGTGTAAGGTTGAATTAGAGGTGTGTGAAGTAAAAAGCTCTACTAAAATAATTACTAATTTATTATTATTATTTGGCAAATAATAAAAGGAAAAGAAAAAGAAGGATAAAAAGGAAAAAGGAAAAGAAGGTTTTGGGAAAAACTCAGTGTACGTGAAATTGGAGAAGAGAAGAGAAGAGAGGAAAAAGCCAAACGCCGTGAATTCGAAGGATCATCGCGAGGTAAGGGGTGATTTCGATTATTTAATATGCCTTATAGATTTTGGGATCAATAGAATTGATTAAGCATGTTAGGAATCCCAATTTAGGATTTATGAAATTCAAACCCCAATCCCATGAATTTTATGTTCTGATTCAATTTGATGTTATGAGGGAATTGTATGATATTATGGTGTGTTATAATCTCATTGGAATCATGCACTATAACTTGGTTTGACATTTCTGTGAGTTGGATTCGTATGGGTATGAATTGGATGGGATTGGAATGAATAAGTGCTGTCAAAATAGCAGTTTTTGACTTTTCAGGTCGCAGGAACCGGTTCCCAGTGGGGAGGAACCGGGTTCCCAGTGTAAATTTGTGAAGAAACTGACTTTTTCAACGTAGGAACCGGTTCCTGTATGGGTAGGAACCAGGTTCCAGTACATTTTCCAGAATGGGTGTTTTCTGAACTTCGCAGGAACCGGTTCCTGTATATGTAGGAACCGGGTTCTGCTGTAACTTTTTGAAAAATACTAAACTTTGAAAATTCATAACTTTCAAACCGTAAGTCCGTTTTGAGTGCTGTTTTGGACGTTTTTTCTTAAATTAAATACTCTATTTTATAAAATAAGAAAAATATTATTTTATGAAAATTATTTTAAAAAGAGTCGAATTCCCGATTTTTGTAAACTTTGGTATTTTGAGAATGATGTAGAATTGTTTGTGAATTGTTCTGATTTGGTGAATGAGAACTGATACTTACGTGTTGTGCCTGCTATCCATTTATGATTGAGATGTGATCATGTGAGATATTGGTTTTGGCGTTATTTGGAATTATGTTGAGATCATACTCCGTTGAGTGATGTTGCATGTTGGTGATGTACATGCATATGCATTGTTTTGGTGAAGTTAATTCCCATTGTGTGGAATTTGACTTGTATTACCGTTAACCGATACCCGAGAGATGATGGGTGGTTAGGCTGGATTCGTGTCCGAGTGTTATGGACGAATCGATGATTGCTTCGGCTGGATTCATGTCCGAGTGTGATGGATGAATCGATGGTTGCTGTATCCGAGAGTGATGGATCAGTGATGGGTGACTTGGTCACATGTTGGTACCACATGCATTGTGTCTGCATTTGTGTTTGCATGGAATTGTAACATGTTAGGATGTCTTCCAGTGTTACAATTCTTTGGTTGATTATTGATTTATGCATAATGACTTGTATGATTGGAACTGTGTGTTGAATCTGAATTTATGCTAAAATGGGTGAAATAATATGCTTGTGATATAATATTGATTGAGAAGCTTATAATGCATGTTAATTATGAGAAATCTCACCCTTACTTTAATGATTTCAGATTAAGGTTAGCAGCTCAGGAGTTGGTGAGGATGGCTCTAGAGCTATGTTATTTTAGTCCGCGTGTCAGTGTCGTGCTCTGATAGGTTGTAACACTGGGGGAAACGTTTGAATGACGAGTTTTGTTTTCTATTGTTTAATTTATGTTGGGAATACTTATGAAGTGAAGTTATTCCGGTTTTGAGATATTTCCGCTGTGTAGAACATGATGTTGATTTAAATATTTATAATAATAATTCCTTCAGTAAAGCATAACAACTGTAAATTTGAGGTTTTATATTTATCTTGAGTTATGACATCCCTGTTTTCCATGTTACTCTGATTTAATTAATATATTCGCGGGTTATTTAGAAGGGGTGTTACAATATTGGTATCAGAGCATAGTCGGTCTTGTCTTGTGTCGTTATCCCTTTTGTATGCGACTAGTGTAAGATGACACTGTCGATACTTGTGTGCTGATGAGGTTGTTTTGTAATGTTACAGAACAATGGCCGGAAGAGGTAACGGAAGAAACAACGATGCTCTTGCTGAAGCATTGGGAATGTTGGCTGGAGTACTCGGAGGGAACCAGCAGGAAGCTGTGATTGGTGCTGACCGACAATTGGGGAATTTTCAGAGGAATAATCCTCCGTTGTTCAAGGGTGCACATGATCCCGAAGGTGCTCAGAAGTGGTTGAAGGAGATCGAGAGGATCTTCAGAGTAATTGACTGTGCTGAAGGGCTGAAGGTGAGATACGGAACTCACATGTTAGCAGAGGAAGCTGATGACTGGTGGGTTGCTACCAAAACTGAAATGGAAGAAGATGGTATTGCGTTGACTTGGGCTGTGTTCAAGAGGGCTTTTCTGAAGAGGTACTTTCCTGAGGACATCAGAGGCAAGAAGGAGATTGAGTTTCTGGAACTCAAGCAGGGTAACAAGACTGTCAGTGAGTATGCTTCGAAGTTTACTGAGTTAGCGAAGTATTATGCTCATTATACTAACGATGCAGATGGAGAATTTTCCAAATGTATCAAGTTTGAGAATGGTCTTCGTGATGAGATTAAGCAGGGCATTCAGTATCAGCGTATCCGAAGATTTCCTGATCTGGTTGACTGTAGTAGGATTTTAGAGGAGGATCTTGCTAGCACTAAGTCGAATGCTCGAGGGTATGTTGATAAGAAGGGTAAGCAACAGATGGATCGTGGTAAGCCTTATGATAGAAATAATCGGAAATCTGGTGGTTGGAGGAAGCCTAGTGGGGGAGACTATGGTTCTTCCGTTAAGTGTTACAGATGTGGTGAAAGGGGTCATAGAGCTAATGAGTGCAAGAATGATGCAAAGAAGTGCAACAACTGTGGGAAATTTGGTCATGTAGCTGCTGAGTGCAGAGCCAGAAGGATAACTTGTTACAACTGTGGTGAAGAAGGTCATACTCGTCCTTAGTGTACGAAACCCAAGAAGGAGCAAGCTGGTGGTAAAGTGTTTGCATTGTCTGGGTCAGAGACTAAGCCAGATGATCGGCTGATTAAAGGTACATGTTTTATTAATGACATACCTTTGATTGCGATTATTGATACTGGAGCTACGCATTATTTTATTGCTTTGGATTGTGCTAAAAAATTGAATTTGGAAATTTCTAATATGGATGGAAGTATGGTTATTGATACTCCTGCGTCGGGTTCAGTGACTACTTCGTATGTTTGTAGGAATTGTCCTATTGGGATTTTTGGTAGGGGTTTCGGTATGGATTTGGTGTGCCTACCGTTAGAGCAACTTGATATCATCCTTGGAATGAACTGGTTGGAATTCAACCAGGTTCATATTAACTGTTTTGTGAAGACGGTTATTTTTCCTGAAGAGGTTGGCGTCGAAGATGTGACTATGTCGGTTTAACAGATGAACCTAGCTGTGAAAGATGGTGCTGTGGTATTTATGTTGTGTTCTGCAATAGAAGCGGAGGGAAAAGCAAAGAGTGATGGATTGCCAGTGGTGAATGAATTTCCAGAGGTGTTTCCGGAAGACGTTAGTGAATTTCCACCTGAGAGGGAGGTAGAATTTAATATAGATTTGATTCCTGGAACTAGTCCGGTGTCGATGGCGCCTTACTATATGTCGGCATCTGAATTAGCGGAGTTAAAGAAATAGTTGGAGGAGTTACTTGAGAAGAAGTTTATTCGTCCGAGTGTTTCGCCGTGGGGTGCTCCGGTGTTGTTGGTTAAGAAGAAAGAAGGTTCAATGAGATTATGTGTTGATTATAGACAACTGAATAAAGTTACAATCAAGAATCGATATCATTTGCCGAGGATCGATGATTTGATGGATCAACTAGTTGGAGCTTGTGTATTTAGTAAGATTGATCTGAGATCTGGATATCATCAGATTCGTGTGAAGTCGGAAGATATTCAGAAAACTGCATTTAGAACGAGGTATGGACATTACGAGTATTCTGTTATGCCGTTTGGAGTTACTAATGCACCTGGTGTTTTCATGGAGTATATGAATAGGATATTCCATCCGTATCTTGATACGTTTGTGGTGGTGTTCATTGATGATATTCTAATTTATTCTAAGAGCGATGAAGAGCATGCAGAACATCTCAGAGTTGTGTTGGAATTGTTGAAAGAGAAGAAGCTTTATGTGAAGTTGTCCAAGTGTGAATTCTGGTTAAGTGAAGTAAGTTTTCTTGGCCATGTAATTTCCAAGAATGGAATTGTTGTGGATCCTACAAAGGTAGAAGCAGTATCTCAGTGGGAAGCACCGAAGAATGCTTCTGAGATCCGTAGTTTTCTGGGTCTTGCAGGTTATTACAGGAAGTTTATAGAAGGATTTTCCAAATTAGCGTTACCATTGACTAAGTTGACCAGGAAGGGTCAGATGTTTGTTTGGGATGTTGAATGTGAGAAAGGATTTCAAGAGCTGAAGAGGAGGTTGACAAGTGCTCCGATCTTGATTTTGCCAAATCCGACTGTCTTTTGTTGTGTATTGTGCGCATCATTAATGGGATTAGGTGGTGTGTTGATGCAAGATAAGCAGGTGGTGGCTTATGCTTCGAGACAATTGAAAGTACATGAAAGGAATTATCTGACTCATGATTTGGAGTTGGCAGCTGTTGTGTTTGTTTTGAAGTTGTGGAGGCATTATTTATATGGTTCTCGGTTTGAAGTGTTCAGTGATCACAAAAGTCTGAGGTATCTCTTTGATCAGAAAGAGATGAATATGAGGCAGAGGAGATGGTTAGAATTTCTAAAGGATTATGATTTCGGTTTGAATTACCATCCTAGTAAGGCAAACGTTGTTGCGGATGCCTTGAGTAGGAAGTCCTTGCATATGTCGATGTTAATGGTCCGTGAGTTAGATTTGGTTGAGCAGTTCAGAGATTTAAGTTTGGTATGTGAAACTACTCCGAATAGTGTGAAATTGGGTATGTTGAAACTGACTAGTGGTATTCTGGAAGAAATTCGGAATGGACAGAAGTCCGATGTTGGGTTAGTTGATAAATTTACATTGATCAACCAAGGTCAAGGAGGCGAGTTCCGGATTGATGAGAATGGTGTTATGAGATTTGGTAATAGGGTGTGTGTTCCGGATGTTGCAGAGATTAGGAAGAGTATTTTGGAAGAAGGACATCGAAGTGGATTGAGTATTCATCCTGGTGCTACTAAAATGTACCATGATTTGAAGAAGTTATTTTGGTGGCCGGGAATGAAAAAGGAAATTGCTAAGTTTGTGTATGCTTGTTTGGTTTGTCAGAAGTCGAAGATTGAGCATCAGAAGCCGTCAGGATTGATGGAACCGTTGTTTGTTCCGGAATGGAAATGGGATGGAATCTCTATGGATTTTGTGTATGGTTTGCCAAGGACATCGAAGAATTGTGATTCTATCTGGGTTATTGTTGATCGGTTGACGAAATCTGCTCACTTTATTCCGATAAGAATGGATTATCTGATGGAAAGGTTGGCAGAATTGTATGTTGAGAAGATTGTGAGTTTGCACGGTATTCCTTCTAGTATTGTGTCGGATCGGGATCCGAGGTTTACGTCTAAATTCTGGATGGGATTGCAAGAAGCTTTGGGTACTAAGTTGCGTTTGAGTTCCGCTTATCATCCACAGACAGATTGTCAGACGGAGAGAACGATTCAGTCGTTGGAAGATTTGTTAAGAGCTTGTGTGTTGGAGAAAGGTGGAGCTTGGGATAGTTATCTACCATTGATTGAGTTTACCTACAACAATAGTTTTCATTCGAGCATTGGTATGGCTCCGTTTGAGGCATTGTATGGTAGGAGGTGTCGGACACCGTTGTGTTGGTATGAATCTGGAGAGAGTGTTGTGATTGGACCGGAAATTGTCCAAAAGACTTCGGAAAAGATTAAGATGATTCAGGAGAAGATGAGGACTTCTCAGAGTCGTCATAAAAGTTATCACGATAAGAGGAGGAAAGATCTTGAGTTTAGCGAAGGAGAACATGTTTTTATGTGAGTTACTCCGATGACTGGTATTGGTCGAGCTTTGAAGTCAAAGAAGTTGACTCCACGTTTTATTGGTCCGTTTCAGATTACCAAGAGAATTGGGAAAGTTGCTTATCAGATTGCTTTGCCTCCGTCACTTGCAAATTTGCATGATGTTTTTCATGTATCTCAGCTAAGGAAGTACATTGCTGATCTGTCTCATGAGATTCGGGTAGACGATATACAGGTACGAGAGAATTTGACTGTGGAAGCGGTACCTGCGAGAATTGAGGATCGGAAGTTGAAATAGTTGCGAGGCAAGGAGATCGCGTTGGTAAGAGTGGCTTGGGGAGGACCAGCAGATGGAAACGTCACTTGGGAGCTGGAGAGTCAGATGAAGGACTCGTATCCCGAACTGTTCGTCTAAGGTATGTTTTCGAGGACGAAAACTCTTTTAGTTGGGGAGAGTTGTGACACCCCAAATTAATTCAATTGTTAAATAATTAGGAATTTAATTATTAAATTAATTAAAGGCTTAATTAATAAAATTTTGGATTAAATGGATGAATTAAGTATGGAATTAAAAAGGAAGACCGGGGGTGTAAGGTTGAATTAGAGGTGTGTGAAGTAAAAAGCTCTACTAAAATAATTACTAATTTATTATTATTATTTGGCAAATAATAAAAGGAAAAGAAAAAAAAGGATAAAAAGGAAAAAGGAAAAGAAGGTTTTGGGAAAAACTCAGTGTACATGAAATTGGAGAAGAGAAGAGAAGAGAGGAAAAATCCAAACGCCGTGAATTCGAAGGATCATCGCGAGGTAAGGGGTGATTTCGATTATTTAATATGCCTTATAGATTTTGAGATCAATAGAATTGATTAAGCATGTTAGGAATCCCAATTTAGGATTTATGAAATTCAAACCCCAATCCCATGAATTTTATGTTTTGATTCAATTTGATGTTATGAGGGAATTGTATGATATTATGGTGTGTTATAATCTCATTGGAATCATGCACTATAACTTGTTTTGACATTTCTGTGAGTTGGATTCGTATGGGTATAAATTGGATGGGATTGGAATGAATAAGTGCTATCAAAATAGCAGTTTTTGACTTTTCAGGTCGCAGGAACCGGTTCCCAGTGGGGAGGAACCGGGTTCCCAGTGTAAATTTGTGAAGAAACTGACTTTTTCAACGTAGGAACCGGTTCCTGTATGGGTAGGAACCGGGTTCCAGTACATTTTCCAGAATGGGTGTTTTCTGAACTTCGCAGGAACCGGTTCCTGTATATGTAGGAACCGGGTTCTACTGTAACTTTTTGAAAAATACTAAACTTTGAAAATTCATAACTTTCAAACCGTAAGTCCGTTTTGAGTGCTGTTTTGGACTTTATTTCTTAAATTAAATACTCTATTTTATAAAATAAGAAAAATACTATTTTATGAAAATTATTTTAAAAAGAGTCGAATTCCCGATTTTTGTAAACTTTGGTATTTTGAGAATGATGTAGAATTGTTTGTGAATTGTTCTGATTTGGTGAATGAGAACTGGTACTTATGTGTTGTGCCTGCTATCCATTTATGATTGAGATGTGATCATGTGAGATATTGGTTTTGGCGTTATTTGGAATTATGTTGAGATCATACTCCGTTGAGTGATGTTGCATGTTGGTGATGTACATGCATATGCATTGTTTTGGTGAAGTTAATTCCCATTGTGTGGAATTTGACTTGTATTGCCGTTAACCGATACCCGAGAGATGATGGGTGGTTAGGCTGGATTCGTGTCCGAGTGTTATGGACGAATCGATGATTGCTTCGGTTGGATTCATGTCCGAGTGTGATGGACGAATCGATGGTTGTTGTATCCGAGAGTGATGGATCAGTGATGGGTGACTTGGTCACGTGTTGGTACCACATGCATTGTGTCTGCATTTGTGTTTGCATGGAATTGTAACATGTTAGGATGTCTTCCAGTGTTACAATTCTTTGGTTGATTATTGATTTATGCATAATGACTTGTATGATTGGAACTGTGTGTTGAATCTGAGTTTATGCTAAAATGGGTTAAATAATATGCTTGTGATATAATATTTATTGAGAAGCTTATAATGCATGTTAATTATGAGAAATCTCACCCTTACTTTAATGATTTCAGATTAAAGTTAGCAGCTCAGGAGTTGGTGAGGATGGCTCTAGAGCTATGTTATTTTAGTCCGCGTGTCAGTGTCGTGCTCTGATAGGTTGTAACACTGGGGGAAACATTTGAATGATGAGTTTTATTTTCTATTGTTTAATTTATGTTGGGAATACTTATGAAGTGAAGTTATTCCGGTTTTGAGATATTTCCGCTGTGTAGAACATGATGTTGATTTAAATATTTATAATAATAATTCCTTCAGTAAAGCATGACAACTATAAATTTGAGGTTTTATATTTATCTTGAGTTGTGACATCCCTGTTTTCCATGTTACTCTAATTTAATTAATATATTCGCGGGTTATTTAGAAGGGGTGTTACACATCTCCTTGGCGTGGGTTGTGTTGTGCCAACCCAAGGCTCTGGTGCGGTTGACGAATTCAATATGTTTGGCTCATCTCCTTGGCGTGGGTTGTGTTGCGCCAAACCAAGGCTCTGGAGCAATCAACCGCTCACTTAACACCCTCAAAATTGATTTTGTCTTATTTTCCTTCTTTCTCAGATATTATTGGTTTTTCACTAACATATATAAATAGAGTTTAGATTCATTTTGAGAAGTAAACAAGAACTAGTGAAAGATATACATAGTGCTCATCATCTTCATCCTCTCTTATCAAGAATCAACATCTACATATAATCATGGTTGTTGATTCAAGAAAAGTGTTGTGGTGATAACGTTCAAATCAAGGATTCAATTCAGATTTGGGTTAAGCAATTGTGCGATGTTCTTGAATAAAATTGTTTGGATTTTCTCCTCCAAGATTCCAATTGGTGCGAGGTTTTTGCATAAGTCTTTGCTTCATTTAATTCAGTCGAGTCAAAGGATTAAGAAACGGTGGGTTTGCTTAATCAAGTAGCGATAACCAGAGGATTGTGAAGATAGATTTGGGGTCAAATTGCTTGTGATCGAAATTATACGAGTGAAAGAATTAATAAAAGGTTGGTTTGCTTAATCAAGTAGCGGTAATCGGAGGTTTGTTCCAAGAATTTTGCATTTGGTTTGGCTCAAACCAAGGAAAGGGAAGAAGAGTGTTACATCAACAACATTGGTTTGTTTGTATTGTGAACTATCTCTTCTCTTGTAACATTTTCAACTTAATATCAAATATCTCAATTCTAGATTCGAGAATTGGGGGAAGACGTACCCTACGTGAGGACGACAAGGGGAACTGCCTTAACAAATCGTGTGTTCTTCTTCTTTTTCTTTATTTCCATACTTGACTACTATAATTTTTGGAAATGAACTTGTTAAATTTGATTGTACTGTAATTGTAGTGTGTTGTGATCATTTCACAATATTGGTAACAATCCATTTTGTTGATACCTAAGAAAACTCATCATTACAATTTAGTAAAACCAAGCCTAAGGTGCTTTGCACTTAAGGTGTTTGACAAATTGACTCATCCATAAATTATGCATTGTGTTTAGCTTTATCTTAATCAACTCATTGGAAGTAAACTCATACTCATTAAGGGTGTATAAGTGATTGACCAATTGAGTAAAACATATTCATTCTTACTTTGTCATCCTATCCCATATGATTATGCATATTCGATCTTTTCAATAGAGGATCGTTTAGACGATTGGAGATTCCAGGAGCTTTCGCATATATTTCTGAAAAACAATATTAAAAAGCGCAAATTATTTAAAACGATCTATTCAAACATACTTCTAGATCGATCACATCGTCTAACATCATTTGCCTTTAGAGGTTTTCAATTCTTCAAGTGAAATCAAGCCTGCATACGCCTTTGGAAGTTCTGCATTGATAAAATTGTTATCGACATTCCTAAGAAACTTGTTTGTCAAAAAAGATCGAAACCCTCTTAGTATTTTTTCGGCCAATTGAAGATAGTATGTTTTTCCGATCATCATCAATGTTAAAAGACCTCTACAAAAAAATATACATAGAGTGCGTTAGTAATTTAAAGACATAATTGTCACCAAAAACAAATGACATCACATATGGTACTTGTATATCACTCCATATTTTTTCTTTAGCGAGTTTCAACTCTCGCTTTCTCCAATCATCACAAGTGATTGGAACTTCTCTCCTCACAAGGGAACCAATGTAACTTGTCAACATTGAACTGTTAGGCTCAATTAATTATTTTTCTTCAGTCCAACGTACATCAAATTTGATACCTTTATCTCTTACACGAATGGTTAACTTCATAATAGTTATTCGTCATGTAATATCATTCTCCACATCATGAACTGCTTCATTTCTATCATTATTAGAAGCGGGATATGATTTTTCCTCGTTACTAGCCATTTGACTTGTAGTATTAAAGAAAAACATAAACACCATATAAAATTCAAGTAGCATTGAATGAATAAACACAATATAAAAACATAAACAAAATATAACAATTTTATTGAATGAGAGAACATATAACATTTTACTAGTACCTTTTTCCCTAACATCTCTTTCTTTTCTTGGTTGGAATATGAATTACTTGGCTCTTAACAACTCGGAGGGTCATTATGATCATTTCTAATATATGATTCATCTGCTATAATATTCTTATCTTGATCATTTCGTATATATGACTCATTCCCTCTAACATATGAGTCATTCTCAACATCAATATCACTTTGATTTACACTATTATCATCAATCACTTTGTTAGATAAAAGCACTATAGACCATTTCGTACTTGTCGGATCAGTGATATAAAACACTTGTTTAGCTTGAGAGGCTAGAATAAAAGGCTCATCTTGGTATCCCACCCTATTAATATCCACTTGTAAAAATCCCGACTTATCCATTCGTATGCCACTATTATGTATTCGCGTGCAATAAAAGATAGGCATCTGAAACTTTTAATAATCAAACACCCAAATGTGCTTGAAATGTGCATTGCTTCAGCTACAACTCTGACACCACTATTTTGTATAGTACTTTTATCATCTTGTTCTTTGGTATAAAATGTGTATCCATTAATTACATACTTATTATAAGAAAACACCTGCAAACTCGGACCATATGATAAACATCTCAACCTTTATGTTATTGAAGCGGGATAAATCAAACTTTGAATAAATATGATCCTTGAACCATTGTATAAAACTTTGATTGTACTATCGTACTATCCAATTTTCATTTCTATTCATATTTAAACCTCGGAGTACATCCTTGTGCATTTTAACATACGTCTCAACCTCATTGTCATTGTGCAGAACATATAAATGCACTTGATCCCGTTCAACCCTTGATACTGTCACAATTTTATTTCTAATTAAATTTTTTCCTTCCTTCCTTTTGAAAATATGAGATTTGGGCAGTCCAATGGATTGAACATTGGAAAAATATTCAGTATATAACTCAACCGCTTCTTCAATAATGTATCGTTCTACCATACAACCCTCTGGCCGACTTTGGTTTTTCACGTACCCTTTTAATATTTTCACATAACGCTCAACATGGTACATCCATATCATATAAGTTGGTCCACACAATTGTGTCTCTTTCACAATATGAACAACAATATGTACCATAATGTCAAAAAATGAGGGAGGAAAATACATTTCAAGATCACACAAAGTAATAACTATTTCTTTTTGCAATATTGGTAAGATCTCAGGATCGATCACCTTACTACAAATTGACCTGAAGAAAAAATGCAATTTAGTTATGGCGCTTCTTACTTTTTCTGGTAAAATAGAATGTATACCTATTGGTTGAAAATTCTCCATTATAACATGGAAATCATATGTCTTTAAACTCTTTAACTTGAGGTCTTTCATAGACATAATTCTTCTAATATCTGAAGAGTAACCTTCTGGAACTTTAACTACACTTAGAATCTTACACAATATTTTTTCTCCTTTCTAGGTAAAGTATAAGAAGTAGGTGGTAGATATGTTTATGTTCCTTTCTTCATGGGTTCTAATTCAGTTCTTATTCCCATATGTATCAAGTCCTTTCTTGCTTTAGGGCCATCCTTAGACTCTCCTTGTATATTGAGTAACGTATCAATAACACTTTCAAATACTTTTTTTTCAATATGCATAACATCAATAAAATGTCTTACATACAACATCTTCCAATATGGCAATTAAAAAAAAAAGACCTCTTCTTCCACCCACCTTTGACAACTGTATATGCAAAAGGCTTGCCAAATTGAGTACTCATATCATTCACATTTTCAAAAATTTGGTCACTTGTCAATGTAGGTGGAGCTCTATCATGTTCTGGATTTCCATTAAATGCCTTTCTCCACCCACGGTAGTGATGATTCGAATTTAAGAATCTATGATGGCCGAGAAATACATTCTTTTGACAAAATTCCAACCGCTTCCAATTTGTGTTTTCTTCACAAATAGGACACACTTTTTGACCTTTAACGCTATACCCTGATAGATTTCTGTATACCAGAAAATCATTAATTGTGCCAAACAACATCGCCCTCAAATTGAAACTTTCTTTTTGATGTCCATCATAAACCTCCACACCATTCTTGCACAAAATCTTTAAATCATCGATTAAAGGAGTCAAGTATACGTCTATATCATTCTCTGATTATTTAGGCCAAGAAATTAACATAGATAATATCATGTACTTGTGATTTATACATAGCCATGGAGGTAGGTTATAAATCATAATAGTCACATGCCATGTGGTATGTGAGATACTTTTAAGCTCATGCGGGTTGATTCCATCAGTAGATAATTCCAAGCAAAGGTTTCTTTCTTCTCCTCCAAAATCAGGATAATTATTATCAATTTTCGACCACTGTGGTGAATCTTCCGGATGTCGAAACTTTCCGTTAATAATTATTTCATCTACATGCCAAGTCAAGTGTCTTGCATCGGTTTCACCCTGAAAAATGCGTCTAAATCTCAGAATTATAGGAAAATACCATAAGACTTTTGCTAGAGACAATTTTTTCTTATATCGAGATAAACCTCATTTAGGACACTAATTTAACGATGCATATTCATTTCGAAACAAAATGCAATCATTTGGAAAATCATGTATCTTATCATAGCTCATGCCAATAGAGCACACAATTTTTTGGCCTCATAGGTTCGATTTGGAAGAACATTATCCTCTGGAAGCATATCTTTCATAAGGACTAATAACTCTATGAAACTTTTATCCGACCATCCATTTCCCGCCTTTAAGTTGTACAACTTTAATACTGCTGATAGTCTTGTGAATTTAGTGCAAAATTTATACAACAGTTTCTCTGCATCGCTTACCAACGTCTCAAACATTTTGGGATAATCCTGAAGATCTTCTTCAAGTGCTTCTTCAATCTCTTCGACACGATCACAATTGTATGTATCTGTGCCATTATCGTTTAAAGCATATGTCGTGCTATCCCCCAGTTCAACATTCCTGTTACTTTTCTCACCATGAAATATCCAACATGTATAACTTAGATCAATTCCATTCCTCAGTAAATGAGATTCCTACCCAACTGCGTCAACCCGAACCCCACAACAACCCAGGCAAGGACATTTCATTCGACTGGGGTTTTCGGCATGTTCAACAGCAAACTTAACGAATTCTAATACCCTATTCTCGAACTCTTTTGATAATCGATTGGAAGACATCCATTTTTATCCATGGTTTTATTAATAAGTAATCTAAACAAAAACACTATAGTTAATCACACAGCTATAACAAAAGAACAACTAATTACCTGTAGAGAAGTCAGCAACTTCTAGAACCACACAGTGTAAGATTCTTGGAACGATCATATTTTTACTCTTTACAAGAGAAATCAGAGATGCAGCAGCAGCAATAAAATCGGGCATCAACTATACATAAAATGGGAAAGAAACCAATGTTACAACCAAAATTATCATTTGAAACCAAATGATATAACACAAATTCATGCTTTTTGTCCAACTCTAAACATACCGTAGTGCTAAATTTGTTAAAGGAGAATAACTTAAAAGTACATATCATAGAAAAATAATAAAAATAAAATTATCTCAAAAAAAGAATTAAAAAATAATTTCTTTTTATTTGCGAAGCGAATTTCTCAAACTTCTAAAACTTTTATTTTAAACTTAGACTAAATTGTTTCAAGTGTTATACTAAAATTTCTCAAATATTACAATCTAATTTTGTTCTTCTAAAATAACAAATGGTTTTCTCACTGTTTTTCTTATGTAAGGTAAAACTAGTATTCCAAGGAAGTTTCCTATGCTTGAATTATTATAAGAATATTCTTATCCCTAAATACTATAGAAAATATATTTATTTAATAATAATGAAATCAGGCAGCAACTACACATAAATAATTAGGTTTACTAATTCCATTTCAAACATGTTTAAAACAAAACGGGTTTTGAGTGTATCTTGTAATATATTCATGAACCTCACTTTGTAAACTCCTAACCTGAGATGTTGATCTTTTAGAAAGCTAAGATATTTAATACCATAACTCACAACTTTATCTTTGGCCTAATAACAAAAGAAAAACAAAACCAACATCATTTCTTTGAAAATATTTTTTCAACTTCAGAAAACAAAGGAATCTTTCACATAATGATAACATTTTATAAAAACAACTTGTATGAAAATATCTTAAGCACATTTAAGTTCCTGAAATTCAAACCAAAATGAAGATTCGGACATAATATACGAGAAGAAACACAAATTCAAACCTGAAAATCAAATTCTTTGATGAAAAGTATTTCAATTGAACCCTTGAAGTTATTTCCTGAAGCGATCCCTTGAAATTTCGTGAAACGAATCGATACAAATCGATATGGTGATAAACAAATTAAAATAGAGAGCGCAGTAGCAAGAGATGAAGAACAAGAGCATCAATATCAAGCTTAAACCACAGTACGATCTTCAAACCCTTAACGATTCAAACAGAAATTCAATAACTAAATCCCTTTTATCTCAGTTCGACTCACGAATTTCTCAGCATAAACAAACTCGCAAGATAAACTAAAACAACAATAAATTTGTAGAATAGTAACAAGAAACACACACATACTCAGAGCAATTTAACAACGAGCAACAAGAACATAACAACAAGATCTTCAGTATTTTCTGTTTCACTGCTTAAAACACTACAAGAATCATCATGATTCATAATCAACAACGATATCGCAGCAAGCTCAGAATTAGAAATGGAGTAGAAGCATAAGAGGAAGTATAAGAAATAATGTAATCACATACTTGTTTCGTTTTCTATGGTTTCTCAACATATTTGTCTCAACAGTCACCGAGACGAATCTCTGTCTCATAAGTAAGCCTCAGTGTCAATCGTTAGCGAATCTTTGAGAATGATTGTTGCATTTATGGTGATAAAAAAGAGAATAGAGTTTAATTTGAGGATTAAACATAGAGCACCACTATAAATGTTGAAACGTGAAGGAGAGATTAAGGCGGCGGTTGACGAAGGAGTTGAACCGTGATGAAGATTTTTTGGAGGGAGAAAAATAATGCGATGGAGTTAAGCGAGTTACAGAGATGTATTGAGAGAATAATGAAAAATCCGAGTTTTAGGGTTTACGTATTTAGAAATTAGAAATTAATGACCTTAGGCAGTGCATCTTGAAGCGCTTTCTGGTGTATTTCCTTTAGCGGCGCTTTTTCATTAAAAAGCATTTTCTGATGTATGCCCTATAACAGCGCTTATATGAAGCGCTTTCTAAACACATCCTTTAGCAGCGCTTTGTGGGTATGTATGGCCTTAAGCAGCGCTTCTTACAAGCGCTTTCTAAAATCAGCCTTTAGCAGCGCTTTTTCTCAAATTTATTTTAAAGCTATAGCAGTGATTTTTCTCAATATTCTTTTAAAGTTATAACAGCGCTTTTTCTCAAATTTCTTTTAAAGCTATAGCAGTGCTTTCTAAAGTAAGCCTTAAGAAACGCTTTTTCTCAAATTTATTTTAAATATATAGAAGCGCTTTCTAAAGTAAGCCTTTAGCAATTCTTTTTCTCAATTTTTTTTAAAGTTATAGCAACGCTTTTGGAAGAAAGCATTGTCTATAGTGCGCTTTTGGCCTATGGCAGCGATTTCTACTATTGGGCCTATAACAACATTTTCTTTAGTGAACCTAATGAAGTTGTTGTACCCAAAAATTTTCCCTCTCTATTCTCAAGACATTTCTCACAAAATATCTCAAATGCTCAAGAAGTTTCAAGAGTTTGATAAGACAAGTTCACCTCATAAGCACTGAGCCCACAAATTAGGTTTTTATTTTCTCAAGGACAATTTGACTTTTGATTCCTCAAATGAATTTCATATTTCATTATAGGTCTTCAATATTTCTCATACCAAGTTCCAAGCCTTGCATCACAAATTTCCTCAGTCAATTGCTCAGATGACTAAAAATCAGTTGTATTGGGTAAAAAGTCAATTATGGTCAATATACAAGCAAACTTCATGATTTTTGGCCAACATCAACATTTTGAATTCATATTCATCAATTTATCAAGTGTTGATCATAATTCCTCAAGAAAAACACTCAAATTATTAAAGGGGCAAAATTGTCAAAATTAGGATTTTGACTGAGAATGACTGATCATTGACTTTTGACCTAGTACATGACCTAATGGTTTGAAGCATGATCTCAAGGATTCAAACAAAATATCTTAACCTAATTTCATGGCTCAAATCATTTCTCAAGACCAATGGATTGATAGTTGAGTTTTTGATTAACTGATGAAAAGTCAACTGACACACAAAAGTCAAACTTTGACTTTTTAATCAACATTGAGTTTCAAAGATCAAGATTCATCAAGATACTTAAAAATATAAAACTTGATCACTAAGAATCAAGAAAGTCAAGAAAGACCCCAAAAAGTCAAAGTTTTCAATAATTAGAAAATTTCTAAGTATTTTTTAACCTTGATAATTTCAATACTTCATGACAATTTTTCACCAAGATGCAAGATGATTCAAGGAAAACTTTCAACATAAAAGTTGTATATCTTGATGAACTCTAAAACTTTGTATTAGAAGGTTGATGTCCAAAAAATTCTTAGATTTGAAGATATAAGCTCATAAAGACATGACATTTTTCATAAAACACTTAGTGAAAATTTTGGCAAGTTAGGCAGATTTTTTGACTTAACTTCTTCGACAATTTTCACCAAGCTCCAAGATGATTTAGCCAAAGTGGTAAAAATTAAGGTTGTAGATAATGTTTCAATATTTCCAAAATGTAAAAGAACTTTAAGATATTATTTTTAAGCTAAGAGAATCGAAG
Organism: Vicia faba; assembly: GCA_948472305.1. Lineage (NCBI taxonomy): Eukaryota > Viridiplantae > Streptophyta > Magnoliopsida > Fabales > Fabaceae > Vicia > Vicia faba. The sequence continues at coordinate 1,522,360,514 of OX451738.1, forward strand.
ATAAGAAGTTGGGCATCCATTCTTAAATTACAAGTCATTTTCTTGATAAACACATAATCCAATCTCAATGTTATGCTCCATAATCATGCTTTGAAGGCATTCTAAATTGTGTATCTACCCATAATTAATGGATTACATAAACTTTTGAGCTATGATCCAAGTGGTTTAAGCATTATTCAAGCCAATTTTCCATTTTTGGGAGAAAGTTAACATTGCCATTCTTGAAAAGCAAGCTTTATGCACAAAGTCAATTCTTGAGCCTCTCACTTGTTTCCTCTCATCACACTCCATGTACAAGGTCATAAGCAATTTGATTAAAGTGTTTAACCACTCTATGATCAAAGGTACAAGGCATTGAAACTTGATTTTTTTAGAAAATCACATGTTGAGCTTAACATGTGATCTTGTATTCTGATCAACTTGAGCTTCTCCAACCTTTCCCTATAAATAGAGACACCATTTTGCAAGCTAACACATGAATTCACAAGCCTAGAAACTCCCTCAAACTCTCTGAAATCAGAATTTGCATACAAACTCTATTTTTGTGCCATTTCCGACTTTGAATACCCATCTCACAATCCACTCGTGTGTTTTCCATTTTAATCAATCACCAAGCTTCTATAAATCATATAGAAGTTATCCAAACACCTGCAACACAACTGTAACATAATATTCCTCATCTTCCATAACCAAAAATAGGAGCTCTACATATGGACTTCTCCAGAACAATACAGCCACTCTCAATCCAAAGTAAGCATTGCATTAGCTTCCTGGAGGTTCAGTGAAGCTATCCAGATCATCACAACATCTCAAGGAGTGCTCAATCATCAAACACGATTTCCAATTTTGAGGTAAGTCTTTCAAACTTTGAACTCTCTCTACAAGCATCATTAATGGTTACTTTGTGAACAGAAAATGTAGACATCATAGCCCTGAAGCTAACCATGCCCTTAGATTTCATTTATGTCGCCTAAGTGATGTGAATTTTGAAGATGAACTCTCTGAAAAATTAGTTCAGAATTTGGTACCAACAAAAATTCATGTTCATCTTTAAGTGTTAGCTTAAGTTATTTACATATTTGAAATCGTGATGAAATTTCAAGAAACTTTCATGTTTACATTTTCCAATTTGGTTGAGAAATGAGGAATTTCAGATTTCAAAAATGTTGATGAACATTCTGGCGCGAGGAAGAAGATGAAGTTATAATCAAGACTGAGTTTGTAATATATTTATTGGTTTGTGTACTAAACACCTGATGTATAGTCACCCAGTGGTAAAGCGAGTGTGTATAAGTCATAACTATGCTTTGTCCTGAGTTCAATCCAGGCATGATGCATTTTTATTTTTTTTAACATTTACATTACAGATCTTGTGAAAGCAAGCTCAACACGCGCGCCATACACTATCATTCCAACACCATCGGATCACCATGCCAACAAATCCAACACACCAGATGCGCTTGTCCACCATGAGCTCTCAAAAGCCATCCCTATGGAATCCAAACAGGCGCTGGGCCCTTCAGCCTTGGGCCTCTTTCTCTTTTTATTTTTGCTATCATCATACTCCCCATTCTACTTTTCAAAATGCAGGCCCACTCATTTTTTTTATTATTTTTTCTGATTACAAAAACTTATCTTGGGCCTAACCTTTTTGCTACTTCACACACCCTTTTCACTTTTTAACACCTAGCCCAATTTCTTTTTATTTCTTTACATTTTATATATTTCATTTATTTATTTATTTTTATTTAACCCAAAAATACAAAAATACATTTTTTCACAAATAATTAAATTAATTTAACATTTTATTTTATTTTTTAATTTAATTAAATTTTTATTATTTCTTTTTACAAATTGATATCCAAGTTATTTGCTAAACAAAAATTATTAGACTTAGGTTTATTTTTCCTCTTCATTTCAAATTAAATTAGATTTTAGGCTTTTGTTAAATAATTAATTAACCCTTATCTTTGTAAATAAAATTAATTAGTTTAATTATGATAATTACTAAAATCTCTAAACCTTTTCATCAAAAACCCTAAAAGAAATTTCTTCTTCATCTCTACATTTTGTGCATAATTATTGTTGTAATTCATATTCAATGATTTGTAATAGTAATTAGGGCTTTATTTCTTTCTTCCCCTATTTATAAAATTGTACCCCCCATTCCCAAAGCGTTGTAATAGTGTAGGATATTTAAATTCCACAATTTATCGCTTTCCTTATTATTGCTAGTTATTATGGTTTGTATGGAAAGACTAAAATCAAATATTAGAAAACCCTAATTCAAGATAATATACTTGAAATAAACACACCTTACACACTTGTACCTCTAGGATAACCCACACTTATTGCCTCAGATGAAAACAATCATGTCCCTCGAACGTGAGATGATTTTAGCAAAGGCCCTCGATTAAAAGATCATAGTCCCTCAATGACCCTTCAATGTTGCCTTCGGTAAATGATCTCAGTGCCTTACGACAATTTCTAAAACATCTTACAAGTTCCCTTCTATGACTATATGATGACCCACCTATGTCCCTTCACATCCAATGATAAGGCTCTCTATCAATCAATGGTAGATAAGCATTACCTAAAGGAGGAGGAAAAGAACACTGACTTTTTGAGTAGGTAGATTTGATCGTAATTGCTTGCTCACAAAAAAACCATTTACACCTCACACTTTCAAAACATTCTTCAAAAACACACATTTTGTATACATTCTCAATGATACTAGAATCATTACAAAATTTCCTTACATTGGCATTTTCAAACACCTTTCCAAACATTCCTTTTCAACAAATATTTTCAAAACCAACACTTTGTATACATTCTCAATGATGCGAGAATCATTGTAAAGTTTGTCAAACTTAGGCGTTTTCAAAACATTTTCAAACTTACACAAACACAAAGCATTTTCAAAGTGATCAAGCAATTAAGAGCCCGTAGATAACTACGGATGAAAAGGGTGCTAACACCTTCCCTTTTCATAACCTACCCCCCGAACTCAAGAAAATATCTCAAAAGGTATTTCTTGTTCTTTTCACCCTTTATTTTATTGGATAAAAGAAAAGTCGGTAATGACTCTTGCTATCAGCAACATTTGTGTTCAAACGCAAAACACCCAAGTCAGTTCTCCCACCGTACCATAGAACTGGTGACTCTGTTGGGGACATAATTCTAAAAGTGGGGTTACATTAAGAGTTAGATCACCTTTATTATCTTTATTTGTTTTCCTTGTTTGCTTTACATTTATGGGTAATGCTTGTGTTTATTAATTGTAAATATTCTATACCCGGATCTGGGGCATATTAGGTAAGTAGCAATAGATCTTGGAAATTGTATGACGTGGACCGATATGGTTAAAGCGATGGCTACATTAGTGCGACGCATTTGTGGGTACCGGTGTCCCTTGAGTTGAATCAAGGAGAATACGGGGCCGCTGAATGGTGTCATGAAGAACTACCCTGACCGTAGAACCTTAGTTGAACAACTTGGCCATTACAAAGTAGTGAGATAGTCGGCTTTGGTGCAAAATTGAGGATTGGTTGATACTCGATACTACACTCATTGAGATCAGACTTTCGAGATATTTTGGCTGCAAGAAAAGATTGATTATGCTGAAACAATTCCCGATGAAGAAAGATCAATGATATTGAGATTCCTTAGAACTTGGTTACTTCTTTTAGGACAGGTTGAACCAACTTAACTTCAAGGGGGTACTTACCTATAAACCCCATGCAAGCCTAAACCTAAGGTCATTGTGTGCTTTGTTTATGATTAATTATTCACGACATCATAAACATCATGACATCATGCCATAGCATTCTCACTAACCATTTCAAGGATCTAGGAATTTATCTTTGTTCTGTTTTGTAGAATATGGCTTCCGCTCATAGGAATACCATCCGAGTCAGTTTCATAAAAGTGCCTTCTCAATTCAAAGAGTTAACATCAAGGGTTCCTGAAGATTCTCCCTTCACCAAAGGATATGGTCGACTTCTCAGTTTGGACACCTCAAGCTTTCAAGAAGAAATGATGTGTGTGCTCTTTCAGTTCTTTGATCCTATGCATCATTGCTTCACCTTTCCCGATTACCAATTGGTGCCCAAATTGGAAGAATTCTCTCAACTATTAGGAGTGTCTGTGATTAATCAAATACCATTCACCGGTCTAGAGGTAGCTCCAAATCTTGAAGTTATTGCCAAGGCTTTTCATTTGAAGAGATCCGACATTTTAGCTAATTGGGAAACAAGGAGTAGAGTCGAGGGTTTTCTAGCCAAGTTTCTGTTAGACAAGGCTCGACTGTTTTGGGAAGATATAGACTTTAAAGATTTTGAAGATGTCTTGGCTATTTTAATATATGGTTTGGTTTTATTCCCTAATATGGACCAACTCATAGACGTTCATGCTGTCAAGGTTTTTCTTTCTCGTAACCCCATGCCTACTTTGCCTAGAGACGTTCTGCATTGTCTTCACGCTCGAACTGTGAGGAAGAGAGGGGCTCTTATGTGTTTCATTTTGTTGCTTTCTAGGTGGTTTATTTCTCACCTTCCTCGGTCAGTACTAAAGAATGAACAAGGTCTGAATTTGTCACAAAGAATAATGTCACTTTCTCATACAGATATCCATTGGTGCTCTCGATCTCTAGAGGACATGACTATCATTGACCGTTGTGGGGAGTTCCCTAATATTCCACTCTTGGGAATTAGTGGAGGTATTACTTATAACCATTCACTGGATCTATGACAATTTGGCTATGCTTGAAGATATGGTCCCTATGATGCGCTTATCCAGTGTATTGTATTCGACTATGAGAACGATGTCCAAGGTTCCCGTCAAAGGTTTGTTCGAGCTTGGGGCATGGTAAAAAAGGTTGATAGAAAGACTTTGGGGCATAAGAACTCTATTCCTTTGGATCCTTATCTCAAATGGGTGTGAGCTCGCACTCAGAATCACATGATGCCATATCCTGTTATTCTACCAATAATTGTGGAGCCTGTTGCCGAAGGGGATGTTCCTTATACCATTCTCTATCCTACATGCCTACGGAACTCAAAGAATTTTGGAGATCTTGGATTCAACTTAAGGGGTAATGAGATACCTTTGAAGCTCGATTCTATGAAATCGAGAAGAAGGTGTTGGAGCTCACAAGGCAACTTCACGGGGAACAAAGCCTGAATACCTACATTGCACCAAAGAGGAAGCGCCCGTGGGAGACTTGAGTCTTTTCTTTTAGGAGTCTATTATGTTGTCTTTTTAAGACATTTTTTCTTTTTTCATTGTAAGCCAAAGGGAAATTTGTAATCTTTGAACTCATTAATACAATTGTTGTGTTTGTTTCCTTTTTTGGCTAGAAAATTTAAATTCCTTAAGGTCCTTGAAAACATCATATCCGCATATCATGTGTCATATCACAAGCAGGTTTTCCGATACAGGTTTCCTCATTTTTTTACTGTTTATTTCAGTATAAGATGGCTCTAGAGAAAACCGTCAAAGACCTGCAAACTCAACATACATAGTTCCAAGAGACTCTCATCAACCTAGCTAAAGGTCAGCAAGAAAGGATGGCACTCCTTGCCACCAAAAAGAAGACCAGGAAGAGGGATGTTATTCTAAACATGGGAAGAAGGTTCAATAGGCCTACCCGAATGGCTGAAATAGAAGAGGCTTCTTCTGAGGAAGAAGACAATCAAGAAGAGGAAGTTAGAAGCACCAGAGATGGGGGTGGAAATAACCATATTACTGAGGATGAAGACTATTTCGAAAAGCAGTATCCATTGGCAGATGAGAAGTAAAAACAACTAGAAGACCGACTTAAGGCTCTGGAGATCCAAACAGTGCCTGGTTTGGAATTTGGAGACTTAGGTCTGGTCCCTGGGGTGGTCATTCCCCACAAATTAAAAGTCCCTGTCTTCGCCAAGTATGATAGGCTCTCATGTCCAAAGAGGCATCTGAGGTCTTATGTTTGCAAGATTCAACCACACACCGTCGATAGGAAGTTGTGGGTTCATTTCTTCTAAGAAAGTTTATCTGGAACACGGTTGGAATGGTTCTATCAACTAGAAGGGACTAATATCCACACACCGGAGGATCTGGTTGCTACCTTCTACATACAATACCAATATAATGCTGATCTTGCACCAACTTGCATGCAATTACAAAATATGACTATGGGTTCAAATGAAGGCTTTAAGGAGTATGCTCAAAAATGGAGGGACCTGGCTAGAAGAGTTCCACCCTATTGACTAACAGAGAGTTGGCGGATATGTTCATGGGCACCTTGACTGGTCCGTTCTTTAATTTTCTGATTGGGAGTTATGATACGGTGGGAGAACTGACTTGGTTGTTTTTGTGTTTTGATCGCAATTGTTGCCGATAGCAAGATCCACCACTGACTTTTCTTTTATCCAAAAAAGGAAAGGGTGAAACGAACAAGAAAGACCTTTGAGATATTTTCTTGAGTTCGGGGGGTAGATTATGAAAAGGGAAGGTGTTATCACCCTTTTCATCCATAGTTATCTATGGGATCTTAGTTGCTTGCTAGACCATTTTCTTTTGTTTGAAAATGTACTTGTGATGAGTTATGAAAGTATTTTTGAAAAGCGCCTTCGCTTAGGAAAACTTTGAAATGATTATCGTCTTTATAAGAATGTATACAAATTGTTGGACATTTTTGAAAATATTTCATGTTTTTGAAAGTGTTTGGTGTGTTTGAAAAGATGTTTGTTTTGAAGATGGATGGTGAGCAAGCAACTAAAAGCATTCTACCTACTCAAAGTCTTTGTTCATTTCTTCCTCCCTTTGATATTTCTATCTCACCAATGATTGGTGTTTTACCCCAAAATTTTCCCTCTCATTTATAAAGTAATCTCTCACAAAATCTCCTTTGGTTCAAGAGTGCACTAGGGTTGATCAGCTCAAGACACCTCCTTAAGCACTGATGACTGAAAATTAGGGTTTGAGATTGCACAAGGATAAATGGACTTTTAATACCCCATATGACTTTCATGGATCATTTTGGACTCTCAATATTTCTCATGACAAGTTTCAAGTCTTGGATCACATTTTGCTCAGTCAATTGATCAGTTGACCTAAAAATTAATTGTATTGGGGAAAAAGTCAAATATGGTCAATTTACAGTCAAACTTCATAATTTTTTATCCATATCAACATTATGAACTCATATATGTCATTTTATCAAGTTTGGACCATAATTCCTAAAGAAATTTGATCATATCATCAAAAGGGCAAAATAGTCAAAATTAGGGTTTTGACTAAGGAAGTGCAATTTCTGTTTTTTGACCTAACAAATGGTTGATTGGTTGGAGACGTGATCTAAAGGATTAAATTTCATCGATTTGACCTAATGGAATGACTCAAAACTTCCCTCAATATCAATGGATTGATAGTTGATTTTCAGTCAACTGATCAAAAGTCAATTGTACACTGAAAAGTCAAACTTTGACTTTTTGGTCAAAATCAAGTATCAAAGATCATAATTCATCAAAACATGTCAAAATATGAAACTTGTTCATCAAGAAATTAAAAAGTCAAGATTTCATTTTGAAAAGTCAAAATTTCTAAACTTAGAAATTTTTCTAAGTGTTTGAAAATTCAAATTTTTCACAACTTTGAGCCAATTTTTCACCATGATGCAAGATAATTCAAAGGAAACTTTCAACATGAAAGTTGTAGTTCTAAATGAGATATAAAACATTATAGAACACAACTTCTCCTATAAATGCATGGATTTCAGGTTCTGGTTTTGTGAATACATGTTCATGAAACTTGGAAACTTAGTGAAATTTTTCGCTAGTTTAGGCCGGATTTTGACCTAACTTCATGGAAATTTTTCACATAGTTCGAAGAGGAATTTTCAAAAATGACCAATATAGAGGTTGTAGAGGATGTTACAAGCTTTCCAAAATTTCCAAGAACTCGTTGAGATCATGTTTGAATAAAGAGAATCGAATACAAGAAGTTGGACATTCATTCTTGAATTATAGGTCATTTCCATGATGAACAAGAATTCAAATCCACACCCATGCTGCATAAATATTACTTTTCAGGCTTCTAACCTCTAAATCTATCCATAATCAGAAGATTACACAACTATTTGAGCTATGATCCAAGTGTTTGAGTCATTGTCCAAGTGATTATTCCATTAATGGAACAAAGTTCACACTTCCATTTTGGAAAAGTGACTTTAATCACAAAGTCAATGCATAGAACTTTGCACTTGTTCCTTATGATCACAAGCAATGTCAAATGGAAAACAAAACATTTTAAGAGCCTCCCATAAACTCAGACCATGCTTGTATTATGCCTTGAAACCATGTTTTCACTTTTCATCAAAATCAAGTAACATAGCCATAACTCTATATCTTGTGATCCTGACCACCTCAAGTGCTCTAATCTCTTTAATATAACTATATAAGTTATTTGCAAGCTAACACACAATTGGAAACCCTCCAAAAACTTCCCAAACTCCATTTTTGCCTTGAATCTGCCCAGCTTGACAGTTTGAAGCAAAAACTCACCATCTCCATTTTCACTCGTGCGTTTTGATTTCTAATCATCTAAACATCTTACATACATCACATACAAATTATCCAAGTCCCTGTTTCAAGACTGTAATCACATTTCTATCATCCACCATTTTTGAAAATCAAGCTTGCAGCTTGACTTGAGTAGGAAGTTTCAGCCATCCTCAAGGCAAAATAAGACTTGCAACACATTCTTGGAGGTCCAGGCAAGCTAACTTGATCATCTTTACTCTTCAAAACTTTCTCAAAGTCCATACACAAATCCAGCGGCAAGAGGTAAGTTTTCAAACTTCAATATCTTGATACAAGCATCTTTTGTGCATACATTCTGAAGTAAAAATAAAGACATTATTGCCCTCAAGCTGACCATGTCCCTAGTTTGCATTTTACTTTCTTGTGTTTGGAGAATTTTCCTTCTGACCAGTTAGGGCACGCATTTGGTATCAAACAAAATTAAGTTAAACCTTTGATTTTTAGCTTAAACAAATTATATGATTAAATTGATGGTGAAATTTCCAGCAAGTTTCATGTTTGTATTTTTTTAAATGGTCAAAAATGAAAAAGTTATAGGGTTAACAATGGTGGATATTGTGTTCTGCGCGCGCATGAAGGAGGAAGAAGATGATTTCAAATATTCAGGACTTAGGTTTATTTTATATTTAATGAAAGTTGTTTCATGACCGGATGTACAAGCCACCCCAGTGGCAAGCGCGTGCGTATTAAGTCTTTACTGACCATAAGGGCGAGGGTTTGAACCAATGTAAACCCCCATTTTGCATTTTTGTGATTTTTTTATGATTTCAGGATGCAGTTTTCTCATATATGGTCATACAAGCACATGGTTGACAAGAAAATGCGCCTGGCCTAGTGGTAATCTTTAGAGCTAATAATCTTGATGTCCTGAGTTCAAACCTTGGCAGGACCAAAACCCCTTTTTTACCACTTGTTTGTTTCATTAATTTCATTCTTTTTTAACAAACTTTAGCATTTTATTTAATCAATCAAAACAACTCCTTTTGAGTTTATTTTTTGCACACTATTTATTTATAATACCTATTTTATGAATATAAAAAAAATCATAAAAATATTTTTGTTTTCATCATTTTTTAATTAAAGCAAAAACCTTCCATAAAAAACCCTAAAAAATGCTTTCAAACTTAATTTCTTTTCTTAATTAGTTTAGGTTTAATTTTATTTATCTTAATTAATTATTTTCTTTTAGATAATTAGGTTAAAACCCTTTCATAAAAATCCAAACAAAAAATCTTTTTTTTTATCCATTTGCATTTGTGCATTATCATTTATTCAATTATTATATATTTATTCAATATGGTTGTAATAATTAATTAGGTTTAATTTTCTTGCAAAAAATCCCCATTTGTAAATTTGTATACCCCCGCCCCCAATGATGTAATAGCTTAGTATTTTTAATTTCCGCAATTTATCATTTTATATAAATTCTAGTAAATTAGGGTTTGTAAGGAAAGATAAAATCAACAAGTTAGCAAACCCTAATTCAAGATAAACAAGCATGTAAATTAACACACTTTCACACTTGTATCCGTTAGGGTAATTCCACTTTGTTGTCTTATAAAAGTGGTCATGTTATGCATGTGGAGTATCTTAGCAAAAACAAATCAAAAAATATAAGATCATAGTCCCTTGATGACGCTATCAAATGTTGCCTTTCAAAATGATCTTAGTCCCTCAAAGAGAATTGCTAAGCTATTTCACAACATTGCTATCATGGCTATACAATGACCCACGCCCGTCCCTTTACATCCAAAGATAGGGTTTATTACCAAATCAATAGTAAGATAGCAATATCAAAGGAAAGGAAGAAATGAACTAAGACTTTTGAGTAGGTAGATTATTCCTAGTTGCTTACTCAATTTCAAACCAAACACTCTTGCTGATTTTCAAAACAAACACCAACATTTTCAAAAACATTTTCAAAAACACATTCAAAAACACTTTCAAAACATCTTCCAAACTTGAAACATTTTCAAAAGCTCAACACTTTGATACGTTGTTACAAACGAGAACTATTACAAAGTTTGCCTAAACGATAACGCCTTTTTAAAATACTTTCAAAAACCACACAAAGCATATTTTCAAACAAAATCAAGTGATCTAGCAAGCAACTAAGAACCCATAGATAACTATGGATGAAAAGAGTACTAACACCTTCCTTTTTCATAATCTACCCCCTGAACTCAAGAAATAATCTCAAAGGTCTTTCCTGTTCTTTTCAGCCTTTCCTTTTGGATAAAAGAAAAGTCGGTGACGACACTTGCTAACCGCAACATTTGTGATAAAACGCAAAACACCCAAGTTAGTTCTCCCACTATATCACAATTGGTAAGAAGCCTTATCTTTGGATGTAAAAGGGATGGGTGTGGGTCATCGTATAGTCATGAATAGCAATATTGTGAGATATCTTAGCATTTCTCTTGAGGGACTAAGATCACTTGTAAAGAAACATTTTGAAGCGTCATCGAGGGACTATGATCTTGTATTTTTTATTATTTTTGCTAAGACGTCTCACATGTATATTATGGCTATTTTCTCAAGGCAACAAGTGGAGTTAACCCTAGAGGTGTAATTGTGCAAGTGTTTATTTTTTTATGCTTAGTTTATCTTGAATTAGGGTTCTCTAAGCATTGATTTTATCTTTTCATACAAACCCTAATTTACTAGCATTGATATGAAAGCGATAAATTGCCGAAAGTAAATTTACTACGCTATTACATCATTTGGAGATGGGGTATACAAATTTACAAATGGGGATTGCAAGAAATTAAACCTAATTATCTATTACAACCATATTGAAACTTGAATAATGTACAAGAATTGAAAGGAATATAATGTACAAGGATATAAATGGAAAAGAAATGGATTTTTGTTTAGATTTTGTTAAGGAAAATGGTTCTTGACCTAATTAATTAAAGAGAATAAAATAATTAACCTAAGGGAAATTAAACTTAAGTTAATAAAAGAAATTAATTTTTTAAAGAAAACAAGTTTTTATTATTTTTTTAGGATTTTGTTTGCAAAATTTTTAATTAGATTAAACTAATACAAAAAATTAATTAATTAAAAGAAAACCTAAGTTCTAAATTAAATTTGATTAGTAAAGAGAAAATAAGATAAACTAAACCTAAGTCTAATATTTATTTATGAAGAGAAATTATTATTGAAGATAAGAAGTTTATTTTTGTCTTTTTGTTTTTTTAAGGAATAAAATATAAGTATATAGAATGCAAATAATAAATAAAAATATATTTTTGGATTTTTTTATTTAATAAATAATAATAATAATAATAATAATAATAATAATAATAATAATAATAAAAGAAAATACAGAAAACAAAACAAAATATGAAAAAATAAAGTCAGGAGGTAAAAATGGAATTTAGGGTGTTTGTTAGGAAAAAATAGTTTTGGTCTACTAGGCCTGGCCCAAGTTTGTTTTTTTTATTTTGCAAGTCAAAAAAAATAAAATATGAATGGGTTAGAGATTATGTTAGTGAAACAGGGGGTTAAAACCAAAAAATGACAAAGCCCAATTGATTCAGGGTCCATGCGTGCATGGTTCAAACAAAAAGATGAAAAATATTGGAAAATATGCAAAATTGCAGCGCTGGGGCTTGAACCCATGTCCTTGACCATAAATGCTCGTTGCCTTACCAATAAGGTGGATATACATCCATTAATTTAAACAAAACCATAAATATATATTATAAATCCATTCCTAGAAATGAACTTCATCTTCAAACTCGAGCCAGGGTCTCTGTATCTCATTCGTTTCTCATCCATTCTCAAAACTTCCAACATCAAACCTGTTAGAAATTTTACCAGAATTTCAGAAATGTAATCAATTTGGACTAATAATCAAAGATGAGCATGTATTTCCAAAAGTTCCAAATCCTGACCTAACTTTTTTCAGAGATTCAAACTTAAAATTCTCTAAGCTCAGGAAAAATAAATGAAAACTATGGATATGTACAGCTTCAGGGAAAAGATATCTACATTTTGTATTTGAAAATGAAAGCCTAACAATGCCTAAATGAAGAGACGAAAGTTCAGAAAAATACCTCAAGAACTGGAAATCGTGAAATGAGTTTGAGCTGCTTTCAAAGAGTTGTGATGATCAGGTTAGCTTCCTTGGACCTCTAGGAAGCTAATGCAATGCTTAGTTTGAGCTATGGATGGCTGGAATGGTCTGGAGAAGTCAAGTTGCAGACCTCTATTTTTGGTTATAGAGGATGGTGATGGAGATGTTACAGTTCAAAAACAAGGACATGGATGGACTATATTTGGGGTATAGAAGCTTTGCAAATTATTTTGAGGGAATACGCACGAGGGAAATGAAAGATACAAGTTCAAGGGCAGGATTGTGTATCAATGGTGTTTTTGAGAAATTTCTGGTTTATGAGTGTTTGAGGGAGTTTCAGGGCCTTAGCATTCGTGTACTAGCTCATAAATAATGCCTCTATTTATAAGCAAAAGGTTTGGAGTGCTCTAGTTGATCAGAATTCAAATTTACATGTTTAAGCTCAACATGTGATTTTTTGACAAAACAAGTTTCCATGCCTTGTACTTGGTTCATAGAGTTGTTAAACACTTTAAACACAATACCTCTGACTTTGTGGATGGAGTGTAATTAAAGAAAAAAACTTAGGAGCTCAAGAAGCTGACTTTGTGCATAAAACTTGCTTTACAAGAATGGATATGTTACTTTCTCCCCAAAATGGAAAATTGATTTGGATAATGCTTGAATCAATCGGATATTGGTTTAATAAATTGTGTAAACCATTAATTATGGAGTGAAACATAAGTTTAAAGCCTTGAAAGCAAAGATTATGCAACATGGGATTGAGATTTTAATTCTTGCATATCACAAAATGACATATAATTCAAGAATAAAATCCTAACTTCATCTCTTCGATTCTCCTTGCTCAAGAATGATCTCAATGATTTCTTGGACATTTTGGAAAGCTTGTAACATCCTCTAAAACCTTTATGTTGGACATTTTTTAATAATCAACTTTGGACCATGTGAAAAGTTACTATGAAGTTAGTACCAAAAATCTGCCTAACTAGGGCAAAATTCCAATAAGTCTTTTAGTTTCATGGACATGTCTTCATAAATTCATAACTTGAAATACAAGAATTTCTAGAAAAAGTTATGCCCTACAATGTTTTATATATAATTTATATCTACAACTTTCATGTTGAAATTTTTCTTTGAATCATCTTGCATCATGGTGGAAATTTGGCACAAAGTTATGAAAAAATGTTAACTTTCTAACACTTAGAAAAATTTCTAAGTCCTAAAATTTTGACTTTTCAAAGATAATTTTTAATTTTTAATTTCTTGATGAACAAATTTCATATTTTGACATGTCTTGATGAAATATGATTTTTGAAACTTGATTTTAATATAAAAAAAGTCAAAGTTTGACTTTTCAGTGTACAGTTGACTTTTCATTAGTTGACTGAAATTCATCTGTCAATCCAATGATCTTGAGAGGTGATTTGAACTATGAAATTAGGTCAAGATTGTGCATCTGAATCCTTGAGATCATGTCTCAAACCAATAAGTCATATTCTTGGTCAAAAGTCAAGAACTGAGCCTTCTCAATCAAAACCCTAGTTTTTACCATTTTGCCCTTTTGGTGTTCTGGTCAAATTTCTTTGAGGAAATATGATCCAAACTTGATCAATTGAAATATATGAGTTCATAATGTTGATATGGATAAAAAATTATGAACTTTGACTGAAAATTGACCACAATTCACTTTTCCCTAATACAGTTAATCTTAGGTCAATTGATCAACTGTCTGAGCAAAAATGTGATCCAAAGCTTGAAACTTGACATGAGCAATATTGGGGGTCCAAAATGATCCATGAAAGTCATATAAGGCATTAGAAGTTCAATTATCTTTGTACAAACTCAAACCCTAATTTTGAGTTGTTAGTGTTTGAGGAGGTATCTTAAGTTGATCAAACCTTGTGTAGTCTTGAATCAATGGGGATCTTATGAGATATTTCTTGAGAAATAAGAGGGCAAATTTTGGGGTACAACATGAGTTCTTTGTCAAGGTTTACTGAGTTAATTATGACTGGTGAACGAGTTGAAAGTGAAATCAAAAGCGGGAAGATTCAGATGTCTGCATCCTCTAGTACTGTGAAGAAACCATTTGTTGGTAAGAAGGAAACTAATGATGTTTATGGACAAAGGAGATGTACCAAGAATGATTGTCATCAGTCGGTAGGGGCTGTATTGGTTTCAAATCCAACCCCAGTTCAACGACCACAACAATCAAACAGTCAACAAAGGTCAGATGCCCCGAGGAGGAAATTCACTAGAATCAACATGCCACTGTCTCAAGCTTTACAACATCTGTTGAAGGCAGATTTGGTAACATTGAGGAGTCCTCCTCAAAACCCCAATAATTCATCTCCAAAATACAACCCGAATGCAAAATGTTCCTATCATTCCAATAGCTATGGGCACGATACCAATGATTGTTGGGCCTTAAAGAGAAAGATCCAAGATTTGATTGATAACAAAGTGATTGAGTTTGACCTTCCACAAACCCTTAGTATCATTACTGCTCCCATGCCCGGTCAATGTAAAGGTGTTAATTCTATTGACGATGCCTCCTTTGTCTCCACCATTAATGATTTGACTACTCCATTATCAACCGTTAAAAAGAATTTTCTGAGAGTCGGTTTATTTCTTGGCTGCCTTGAAAATTATTACCCTTGTGCTTCCCAAAATAATGGTTGTATGTGGTTGAAGAAAGGTATTCAACGCCTGATTGATAACCATGAAATTTTGTTTGAGAAAACTCCGTATGTGATACGGTGGGAGAACTGACTTGATGTTTTGCGTTTCGATCGCATTTGTGCGGATAGCAAGAGTCGCCACCGACTTTTCTTTTATCCAAAAGGAAAGGTAAAAAAGCACAGGAAATACCTTTCGAGATTATTTCTCGGGTTCGAGGGGTAGATTATGAAAAGGGAAGGTATTAGCACCCTTTTCATCCATGGTTTTCCGTGGGCTCTTAGTTACTCGTTTAGATCACTTGCTTTCATTAGACAGTGTGCTTGTGATGTGGACTTTGAAAGTATTTTGAAAAAGACTCTTTGTAATGGTTCTCGTTTCTATAAGAACGCGTACAAAGTTTTGTTTCGAAAAGTGGTTCAAAGAGGTGTTTGTGAATCGTGTTTCGGAAAGTGTTTTGAAAGGATGTTTTGTAATGGTTCTCGTATCCATAAGAATGTATACAAAATGTTTTGTCTTTTGAAAATGTTTTGAAATGAAAGTGTAGGTGTAAAAATGTTTTTATCGTGAGCAAGCGAGTAACTAGGAGAGAATTTATCTACTCGAAAGGTCTTTAATTGTTCTTTTCTTCCTTCTCTTAATGTGGCTATCTTACCATTAATTTGGTAAGAAGCCCCATCGTTGGATGTGAAGAGACAAGCGCGGGTCAATTTTACAGTCATTGAAAGCAACTTATGAGACACTTTAGCAATTTTGTAAGGGAAGAGATCATTTTATCGAAGGCAACATCGAGGGTCATCGAGGGACTACGATATTTTTTTATCGAAGGGTCATTGCTAAGGCGTCCTATATTCGAGGGACATGACTGTATTTCTGAGGCAACGAGCGAGGTTACCCTAGAGGTGCGCGTGTGAAAAAGTGTGTTGGTTTCAAGTTATTTTATTCTTTGATTAGGTCATCTAGCGATTGATTTTTGAATCTTTCCATACACGCCTAATTACTATACAGTATAAGGAAAACAGTAAATTGTGGAAATTGAAATTCTACGCTATTACAAAGTGTTCGGGAATGGGGGTATAATTTTTACAAATAGGGATGAATCAAATGCGATAGAAAGGTCCAAATAGCAAGCAATACAACCAAATCGAATTTTGAACGATTAATTAAATCTATAATAATCCATAAAAATAAAATTAACCAATGAAATATGGAAATAAAATTTTATATATTTACTTGTAAAAAAAAATAAGATATTATTTAAAGAAAATGTTTAACTAAAGAAATTAAATCAAAGTGCATATATTTTTTCTATCTTTTAATATTTTTCATGATGAAAAGAATTAATTAATCCTATGAAAGATTTATATTTTTATATTTTTTGAATATGAGAAAATAAAAAAAGGAAATAGAAATATGTTCTATATTTTTTGTAACATTTGTATCATAAAAAAGAAACAAAGGGAAATTAATAGCAAAAGTTTAATCAAGAAACAAATTAGGAACAAAAAATAAATTATTCAAAATAAATGATGTAAACAAAAATTAAGGATTAAACAAATAAAGGGGGGCTGTATGTTATGAACAGAAAATGGGCTTATGGATGATTTGGGGTGGAGGCCCAAAGAAATTAATTGTTTACTTGCTGTAACAAAAATCAAACCCAAGCCCTAAAACAAACTTAGTCATGGATTAAGGGCTAACAAAAAAAATTAGGGTTTGGTTCATCTTTCTCATTCATGCGGCGTTGTTGTTCATCTTTTCCATTTGCTAAAACTTTCTAAACATCCTCACTACCCCATCCCTGTCTTGTTTCGCGAATGAATCGCTCTCTTCAGTAACCACTGCGCCTCTTTGTTACCGGAATACAACCCTCTCGTCTCCCTAATCTAACCCTAGCAAAAAAGGTAAGATTTTTTTCGTTATCTTCAAAGCTTACAGATTTTCGTTAATCTTCCTATCTTTGTTGCGTTTTCCTTTTACTAAACCCTTGTTATTTTAGATGCAGAGATTATGCTTATGGAAGTATGAGAAAGAGCAAGAACTCATACCTGTTGGAGCTTTACAATTTCTCTCTTGCCTTGTTATTCTTGTGATTTTCTGCGAAATAGGAAAGGAGAGGCGAGACTGAGGATGGTATTCAGTGGTGACAGAGGTTTTACGAGGGAAAGAGATGAGGATGGGAGCGTGACTTTTCTGGATTGTTGGTAACTTTTTCTGTTTTCTTTGCTATCAAATTTGAATGATGATTATCAAGTTTTCTGAATTTCTTGTGATGGTTGTTTGCTTCTGAGTTTTGATGATGGTTAACAGTTTTGGAATTTTGGTGGTGGTTATTTTGTTTGTTGGGTTTTGATGATGGTTAACAGTTTTGGGTTTGATGCTTGGTTCAACGGTTTTTGAGTTTGAGGATGGTTAATAGGCCTTGAGTTTCTTGGTGATTTGTTACTGGTTTTTGAGTTTGAGGCTTTGTTACAGGTTTTTGAGTTTGGTGATGGTTAACAGGCCTTGAGTTTCTTGGTGATTTGTTATTGGTTTTTTTTATTTTGAGGCTTTGTTACAGGTTTTTTGAGTTTGATGATGGTTAATAGGCCTTGAGTTTCTTGGTGATTTGTTACTGGTTTTTTGAGTTTGAGGCTTTGTTACAGGTTTTTGAGTTTGATGATTTTTTTCTCTGGTCTTTTTGATCGCCCCTGCTTCTATTATATTGACCTCTTCTTATGTTGTGGTCTCTTTGCCTTTGGTCTCTACAACAGGTTTTTGCTTACAGTAGGTTTTCTCTGGTTTTGTTTTTTAGCAGTTTTGATGATTCTTGGGTTTACAACAGGTTTTTTCTGGTTTTGTTTTTTAGCGGTTTTGATGATTCTTGGGTTTACAGCAGGTTTTTTCTGGTTTTGTTTTTTAGGAGTTTTGATGATTCTTGGGTTTACAGCAGCTCTTATTTTTGCAACCGAGCTTTTGCAGGATGTGCTTTGGGCAATTTTGTAGCCTAGGTGACCTCTTTCCTCTCTTATCTCTCAATGACAATAAAAAAGCAATTTTCTCTTTTGCTTATTTGACCATTCTGAAAGGTTTGCAGCACTTGGAAAATGATGATACCTTGTTTCTTGAGCAAGTTGACTTGCTATTTTGTTTGATTTAGCATCTAGCTATTTGTTATACTTGCCACACTGCTGCCTCGTTTTAGCTTTTGTTTGTGTTGTTTGTTCAGCTTGTGATGCTACTGTTTTTCCAGTTTGTAATGCTACTGTTTGTTTAGTTTATGATAATGTTGTTTATTTGGTTTGTGATAATGTTGTTTGTTTGGTTTGTGATGCTGCTGTTTGTCCAGTTTGTAATGTTGTTTGTTTGGACTGTTGTAGAATTTTGTTATTGTAGCATGCTCACGAATTTCTCTTCTTCTTTCTTTTTGTGAACCAAGAAGGGCAACCTTCTTATTATTTGCAACTAGGGGAAATAGGTTGTAATGAAATAAATAGCATTTTGATTCCACGTTGCAAACCTTAATGATGAATTTATGAAATAACTTTTGGAAAACTCCTTGTTCATGCCCATATAATTTTGTACTAATCATGCTTTCTTTCTCTTGTTTTCATGTGAGCGAAATTGGAGATGACGAAGCAAAGAACGCAAGAAATCCGCAGCAAACATGGAAGTCTTGGAGATAAGCAAAGGAATCTTATATGACTTCAGTCTTCAAGCAACTTAAGCATAGATTAGTTCTCTTAGGCCAAACATTCATTTTGATTTTCTTTGTAACTTAGAAAGATTATTCTTGTATTTTGATGTATTGTATGCAATAGTTGTACCAATTTATCTTTAAATACAATAAGTTGTAAAACATAAAGTATTAAAATAATAAATTGTTTCGTAACAATCTTGGACGGTGTGTTTGAAATTGGAGAAAATCTTGAATTGTAGCATAGAGTATTCTTGTGTCATTTTATAACTTGAAATCCTTTATCAACAACAATTTGTAATTTCTCTTCGCATCCTAATTGATTTTTTTTTAAATTCCCAATCAGGATATTTGAAATAAAATGCTCCAGTCTGGTAACTTAAATTCCAAATAATCTCAATAACTTTGTAACTGCATTTCAAACAAACACGCATTGTGTACTCCATTTCCTAACAAAACAAATGTTTTAAGGACGTAAATCATCTGGTCAACCTGGATCCCAAAATCATGATTGTCCTAAATGACAGTCTTAACCTCCATCTCTTGTCCCAAACAAATCATGCTCTGAGAACAAACATTATCCTTTTAGTAAACTGTGTTTAAGAAAATTCAAAAATCAACCAAATGCCTTGCGATGATTTGATAATTTTAAAGTTTTCCAAACTCAAATTTCTTCCGATTCTTTGAAGATAAACCCGTGAGTGACATCACATGTGACCATGAACAGACATAATCGTCTCAAAATCTTGTAGCTTGAAGAAATCGTAAATACAACCTTGAGGAAGCATGAAGACCTTTGAAGGCCAATTGGATCTTTGAAAACTCATTTTCTTTTGAGAATTACAAAAAACCCTAATTGCTGGTTTACTGCCCCAGAAGAGAATTTGTCTGGTCGATTTCTGAGCCAACTTGAATATCCGAGAAACCCTAGGGTTGTGTCTTCTATGAAAAATGGGAGGGCAAATTTTGGGGTACAACAGCTGCCCCTGTTCAATCTTCTTAAACTTGAAAAGCGAGATCGACATGTTTGTCGTTTGTGGCTTAAAAGTAGAAGATGATTGAACACTAGAGTGCCCAGAAATTTGCACTTGATGACGCGCTGGTTTGATTGTGTATGGAAATGGGCTTGAAGATGCCATTTGGAGAAACAGAGGAGAATTATCGGAGATTGGCTTGTAGATGACATCCAAAGGTAATTGTTGGCAGAAAGTTTGAACTGGATCTGAACAGAGAACGAATCAGAATAAACTGTTGAGAGATTTATCTGAAACAAAGAAATAATCTAGAGACGAATCAGAATAAACCGTTGAGAGATTTATCTGAAACAGTAAAAATATGGAAATGAATCAGAATAAACCGTAGATTGATTTATCTGAACCAGTACAAAATTTGGAGACGAATCAGAATAAACCGTTGAGAGATTTATCTGAAACGGTAAAAATCTGAAGACGAATCAGAATAAACCGTTGAGAGATTTATCTGAAACAGTAAAAATCTGGAGACGAATCAGAATAAACCATTGAGAGATTTATCTGAACCAGTAAAAATCTGGAGATGAATTAGAATAAACCATTGAGAGATTTATCTGAACCAGTAAAAATCTGGAGATGAATGAGAATAAACCGTTGAGAGATTTATCTGAACTAGTAAAAATCTGGAGACGAATCAGAATAAACCGTTGAGAGATTTATCTGAAATAGTAAAAATCTGGAGACGAATCAGAATAAACCGTTGAGAGATTTATCTGAACCAGTAAAAATCTGGAGACGAATCAGAATAAACCGTTGAGAGATTTATCTGAACCAGTAAAAATCTGGAGACGAATCAGAATAAACCGTTAAGAGATTTACCTGAACCAGTAAAAATCTGGAGATGAATCAGAATAAACCGTTGAGTGATTTATCTGAACCAGTAAAAATCTGGAGACGAATCAAAATAAACCGTTGAGAGATTTATCTGAACCAGTAAAAATCTGGAGACGAATCAGAATAAATCGTTGAGAGATTTATCTAAACCAGTAAAAATCTGGAGATAAATCAGAATAAACCGTTGAGAGATTTATCTGAACCAGTAAAAATCTGGAGACGAATCAGAATAAACCATTGAGAGATTTATCTGAACCAGTGAAATAGTCTGGAGACGAATCAGAATAAACCGTTGAAAGATTTATCTGAACCAGTAAAAATCTGGAAATGAATCAGAATAAACCGTTGAGAGATTTATCTGAACCAGTGAAATAGTCTGGAGACGAATCAGAATAAACCGTTGAAAGATTTATCTGAACCAGCAAAAATCAGCCTTTTCTCGGAAACTGATCTGTATTTGACTTGTTGAAGATTTGTGTTTGTCGGAAGTTTGTTGATAATAACTGTCAAATGTCTCTTTCCTATAAAAAGGTGAATAGTTAATTCTATGCAATGCTATGATGTATGCGATGCATGGTGTGATGTTTGCCTCTCAAAATAAATGAGAATGCACTGTATGCACTTTGAGTTGTCAATGTTATAACTTATGGATGCAAATGTATGGATTTAAGGATTGTTTGTGTCGTAGCGTTGCTGGAAGTGGGGAAAATAAATCCCCTTTAAAGTACTGATGGGTGAATTTCTAAGTATAAACTTTGTTTACAAAAAAGGGAAAATCCAGTCATTGCTTGTGATATCCTGCTGGGGAAATCTGAGAAGTCGGGCAACTTGCTGGGGACATTTTGGACCAGTGGTTGGAAATTTTTTCTCTAGCTGGAGAAAGTACTTGCGGGGGTGTTATGGAATGGCTTACATATATTATTCTATTTCTTGAAGTCATTAGTAATTGTCTTTCCGTTTTTTTTCTTTTATTTATTTGTAACAGTAATCACATTCAAATGCATATGTTCAAAAATAAATCATTGGACGTTTTGTAAATAAAACATAGAAATAAAGAAAAATAGATGGTTTTGCACTTTTAAAAGGGATATCTTTGTATTAACTTGAACAAGTGTTTTATTTTATACAATGAGACAAAACATTCTAGCAAGAGAATGTCGTCGTAAGAAAATGAAAATTGATACAAAGAAAAGATAGCTATGTGAAATAATCCCATGGGATTCCCGTTCTACTATAGTCTTCATGTCTCTGAATGTCTTGTTCGCTGGTCGCCTCGGTGAAGTCGATTAGATTGATTTAGAGCCAAATGAGTTGATTGGTTGACGTTGACGATTGTTTGCCAGAAGATCCAACGGTACATAGTCATACACTTTAATCCCTAACTTTTGCCTGGACCGCCCTCTCGGGTTTTCAGTCCACCGGGATACCCTTTTTTGCCCAAGCCGACCTTTTGGGTTTTCGACTTGCCGGGTGTATAATTTTTTTTTATTTTCATCCCTTATTTTTTCCCGAACCCTTTTGGTTCACCGGGAAGCCCTTATTTTTACCTAGGCCAATCAACCTAGCGGATCTTTGATCATGTGTAGTATCTTTTAACTATGTCCATATTTACAGGGTGCGGGAGGTCGTCGCCATCCATAGTAGTCAAGATCATCACTCCACCAGAGAAAATACTTTTGATTACAAACGGCCCTTCATATGTAGGGGTCCATTTGCCTCTGGGATCACCTTGTGGCAAAATGATACGCTTGATTACCAAGTCACTGATCCGATATACCTGACGTTTGACTTTTTTATTAAAAGCTTTGATCATGTATTTTTGGTACATCTGACCATGACAGATAGCTGTAAGCCTCTTCTCATCAATCAAGTTTAGTTGGTCAAACCGAGTCTGAATCCAATCTTCTTCATTCAAACCAGCATCCTTCATGATTCTCAGAGAGGGGATCTGGACCTCAATAGGCAAGACAGCTTCCATGCCATATACGAGAGAATAAGGTGTTGCCCCAGTTAATGTGCGAGATATGGTACGATACCCATGGAGAGCGAACGGTAGCATCTCATGCCAGTCTTTGTATGTGACTGTCATTTTCGGTATGATCTTCTTAATGTTTTTGTTAGCAGCTTCTACAACACCATTCATCTTTGGCCGGTAAGGGGAAGAATTGTGATGCTGAATCTTGAATTGCTCGCATAAGTCGGTGATCGTAGTATTATTCAGATTTGTACCATTATCAGTGAGGATTCTCTCTGGGATACCGTACCAACAGATGAGGTTTTGTTTGATGAATCGGGCGACCACATTCTTAGTAACGGAAGCAAAGGAAGCTGCCTCAACCCACTTTGTAAAATAGTCTATGGCCACTAAGATAAAGGGGTGTCCATTGGAGGTTGTTGGCTTGATTTCCCCGATCATATTGATTCCCCATGTAGCAAAGGGCCAAGGAGTCGTCAAGACATTCAGAGGAACCGGAGGTACATGTACTTTGTCGGCATAGATTTGGCACTTATGGCAAGTCCGAGAGTGTTGATAGCAATTAGCCTCCATGGTAGACCAATAATAGCATGCCCGTAGGATTTTCTTTTCCATTGTATGCCCACTGGAATGTGTACCAAAAGTGCCTTCGTGTAGCTCACCCATGATCCTTTCAGCCTCAGCTTTGTCTACGCACTGAAGCAATACAGAGTCATGACTGCGTTTGTACAAAATGTTGTTACTAAGGAAGAATTTAGATGAGAACCTTCTCAGGAATTTCTTGTCATTCACCGAAGCTCCTTCTGGATATTCCTGATACTCGAGATACCTCTTGACTTCATGAAACCAAGGCTGGTCCACTACTTCTTCGGTATTAATCTCTTGACAGTAGGCTGGTTCATTCATCTGCTCAAAGGTGATTTAAGGAGCCTCGTTATCCCAATTAAGTTTAAACATAGATGACATTGTAGCTAATGCGTCTGCTAGCTAATTTTCTTCTCGCGGGAAATGCTCGAAGGTAATCTTCTTGAAATGCGGCAACAATGTCAACACATGTTCTTTATAAGGGATAAGATTGGGGTGCTTGGTATCCCATTCCCCTTTGACTTGACTGATGACCAAGGTTGAATCTCCAAATACATCCAAGTGTTTGATCCCTAAGTCTATGGCAGCCTTGAGACCAAAGATGCACGCTTCATATTCTGCCATGTTGTTTGTACAGTTGAAGCAAAGTCTGGCAGTAAAGGGAGTATGACATCCTTCAGAAGATATGAGTACGGCGCCGATACCATTGCCAAGTGCGCTTGATGCCCCATCAAATAACAGGGTCCATCGGGATCCTTGCTCAGGTTCGTCATATGGCCGGATCTCTTCACAGTTGTCCAATGTCATGATGCCTTCCTCTGGGAATTCAAACTTCATGGACTGATAGTCTTCTACAGCTTGGTGAGCAAGATGATCAGCCAATACACTGCCCTTTATAGCTTTTTGGGTAGTATATTGTATGTCGTATTCTGTCAGGATCATCTGCCATCTTGCTATTCTCCCAGAGAGAGCAGGCTTCTCAAAGATGTACTTTATCGGATCCATTTTAGATATCAACAAAGTAGTATGGGTCAGCATATACTGTCTCAGCCGGCGAGCAACCCATGCTAGAGCGCAACAAGTTTTCTCGAGCAGTGAATATCTTGTTTCACAGTCGGTAAAATTTTTGCTCAAGTAATAAATACCATGCTCTTTTCGGCCAGACTCGTCATGCTACCCCAACACACACCCCATTGAGTTTTCTAAAATAGTTAGATATAAGATCAATGGCCTTCCCTCGACAGGTGGCAACAATACAGGAGGTTCTTGCAGGTATTCCTTGATTTTGTCAAAAGCAACTTGGCATTCTTCGTTCCATCTGACTACTTGATCTTTCTTCAAGAGTTTGAAGATTTGTTCACAAGTAGCTGTCAGGTGAGAAATAAACCTGGCTATGTAATTCATATGTCCCAAGAATCCTCTGACTTCTTTCTCAGTATGAGGAGACGGTATTTCTTGTATCGCTTTAACCTTGGCAGGATCAACTTCGATACCCTTGTTGCTGACGACAAAACCCAGGAGTTTACCAGACCGCACTCTGAATGTACACTTGTTTGGATTCAATCTCAACTTGTACTTATTCAACCTTTCAAACAGCTTCTGTAGGTGATCGAGGTGCTCTTCTTCCGTCTGTGATCTGGCTATCATATCGTCTACGTAGACCTATATCTCATGGTGTATCATTTCATGAAATAAATCTACCATAGCGCGTTGATAGGTTGCCCCAGCATTCTTCAGTCTGAATGGCATGACCTTATAACAGAAAGTGCCCCACTGTGTAACAAAAGTCGTATTTTCCATATCCTCAGGCGCCATTTTGATTTGGTTGTAGCCCGAGAAGCCATCCATGAAGGAAAACACTGTGTTACGCCGTATTATCCATAAGGATGTCAATGTGGGGAAGTGGGAAATCATCTTTGGGGCTTGCCCTATTTAAGTCTCTGTAGTCCACACACATCCACACTTTACCATCTTTCTTGGGTACAGGGACAACATTGGCCACCCATTGGGGATAAGAGGTGACAGCCAAAAATCCAGCATTGAACTGCTTCATATCTTCTGCTTTGATCTTTTCATACATATCAGGCCTCATACGGCGAACCTTTTGCTTTACTGGGGGACAATCTTCCTTTATATGCAGACGATGTACCACAATGTCTGCATCCAGTCCTGGCATGTCTTTGTATGACCAGACGAATATCTCAACATAATCATGCAATAACTGAATCAGACGCTCCTTGACATTAGGTTCCAAGTTGGCACCCACCTTGACCTCTTTCTTACCTTCTTCAGTTCCTAATTTAATTGTTTCGACCGGCTCTTCGTGCGGCTGAATGGTCTTGTCTTCTTGTTGCAACAACCTGGCCAACTCTCATGGCACTTCAAAATCTTCCTCACCTTCGTCGTCGACTTGGTAGATCGGATTTTCAAAGTCACAATTGGCCATAGCAGAACTGTTACCCATGGGATCCAAAGTGGATGTAGATCTGCATTTTCAATATGTGAGTGTGTGTAAGAGCACATCTACCTTTGAAAGAAATAAAAATGTAAGAAAGAAAAGACAAAGAAAACAAAATTTGATGCAAAAACGCCCATGATTCATTAATGACATATGAGAATGAAGTGACAACCCTTACAGATGGACCATTGTGCCTCAGGTAAGACATAAGATTTTAAAAAGTCTGAATTGTTTAAATATTACAAGCCTGAAAATATTAAAAGACAATTACTCTTGAATAAAAGTAATAGGAATGAAATCCTTCGCCTCCCAATTGTTTAGCCCTCTGCCGATAGTTGGAAAAATACATTCATCCATGTCACAGCTGTCATTACTATCTTCTAATGCATTGACTCCTTGATTGCTGATACGCATAGGTGGTCCCCCTGCGCGAGAACGTCGGACAGCTTTCTGAGCCTCTGAAGTGAACCCCAACCCAAACTTGTCGGACTTGTAGGGAATATCCGGAAGCTGACCCCAGATAGTACATCCTCCCTCTTCGACTACTGCTCGAGCATCTTTCAATGAAGCCATCTTTAGCGGAGGTCTGGTAATCTTCGGGACCTTTAGAGTAGACTTGGTTGCAGCGACCGTTGCTGGAACCTCCTCAAAGTTCTGGCAGGGAGTCTCTATGAATTCACCATCCATTTCAACATACCTGAAAGAGTTCAAATGGCTAACCATGTATTCCTCTTCTCCGTGAACTGTGACAATCTTCCCTCTGATCGGGTATTTTAGCATTTGGTGTAGGGTGGAAGTGACGGCACCAGCACCATGGATCCAAGGTCTACCCAACAGACAAGAGTACGAAGGGCGGATGTCCATCACATAGAAAATTGAGTCAAAGGTCTGAGTCCCAATTTTTATGGGGATACTAACTTCTCCGTGCACTGTCCTCTTGGAACCATCAAAGGCCCTTACTACGATGTTGCTAGGTTTTAAGATGAGTCCCTTGCAATCCAGCGATCGAGGGCATTTTTGGGCAAGACATTCAATGATGAATCGGTATCCACCAAAACATGGGCAAGTGTGGTGCCCCTGTATTCAATGGAAATATGTAAGGCATCGTTGTGCTTCCTTCCCTTAGAGGTTAAATCAGCATAGGAAAAGCCCAATCCATTATCAGCAGTCAGACTGGCCACACAGTCTTCAAATTGGTCGATGGAGGTCTCTTGGGGCACGTGAGCAGTCTTAAGAAACTTTACTAAGGCTTTGGCGTGAGTTTCAGAGCACAAAAGTAAGGACAACAATGATATCTTCGAGGCGGTCTGCCCCAATTGTTCTACAATGTTGTAGTCACTTTTCTTGATTATCTTCAGGATTTCTTCTATTTCTTTTCTAGAAGCTTCAAGGATGACTTCGGGATGTTCTCTTGCTTGGGTAGGCTCAACCAAAGCCTCTTTGCCCATGGTATCGGCAGTAGGGATAACAGCGGGAGTATCACTGGTGGTGCCGGTAGGAGTGGCAGTGGTGATGATCACAGGAGTAGTAACGGTCTCTGGAGAAATCTCAGGTGAGAAGACTCTTCCACTTCTTGTTATTTTGCTGGTTCCAGTGATGTTATCGATATCAGGATCAATATCTCTCGCAACTTCATTTGTGACAGCCAACTGATCTTGCTTGACTCCGTAGTAATAAACGTCAGCCTCATAACTCCAGGGAACAACTTTATTTGAGGAGTATGGTATTGGTCTTGGCATAGTGATGATCAATGGTGCAGATCTGGGAGCAGATGTAATCCTGACGGGTCTTTTGGTGGAGACCCTGGGAGGATTGTCGGAATTGGTAATTATCGAAACATCTTGATGAGAGTTTTTGATAAGAGGTAGCTTTTCAAATAGGATTTCTTTACTAGTCATCAGGCGTTGGACGCCTATCTTTAGTAACAAACAACCGTTCAGCAGAGATTTGCAAAGGTGGCAATTTTCATCGCAACCTGGGAATAAGCCTGCTTGCAGTAGATTTTGTTTAACGGCCAACAGAGGAGTAACCAAGTCATTCACGGAGAAAACAAAATGATCATCATCAATGGCATTGATACCTTGGCCATGTCTGGGCATCGGTGCCGTTATTACATTAGGCGTTTCTGGGGACTCAAATCCAAGCTCCTTCGCATCGATTAGGTCTTGCACCTTATTCTTTAAGGCCCAACAGTCATTTGTATCGTGCCCCGGGCTTCCAGAATGATAGGCACATCGGGCGTTCGGGTTGTAGCGAGGAGAAGCAGTATTGGGGTTCTTGGGAGCTTCCTTTAAAATTGCCAGATTGGTCCTTAGAAGGTGTGGCAAAACTTGAGACATGGTCATGTTAATCCGGGTAAATCGTCTCATGGGCGCTTCTGGTTTGCGCTGATAATTTCGCTGCTGATTTGGCGCGGGATTATAGATCATGACAACCCCTACTGCCGGAAGACGGTCGGTTTTGTTTTGATTCCTATGGTCATACGCAACATTGACCTCCTTCTTTCCAACAAAAGGTTTCTTCACCAAACTTGAGGATGTATCTCTTTGAATTTTTCCGCTTTTTATACCGGCTTTGACCCGCTCACCAGTCATGATTAATTCGGTAAACCCAGATGAAGAACTCCCAATCAGGTGATTGAAAAATGGTCCTAACAAGGTGCCAAGGAACATATCCACTAATTCTCTGTCGGATAGAGGGGGCTGGACTCTGCCTGCGAGATCCCTCCATTTTTTAGCATAGGTTTTAAAACCCTCATCTGTTCCCATAGACATACTTTGTAATTGTGTCCTAGTCGGGGCCAAATCAGCATTATACTGATATTGTTTATAGAAATCGACAACCAACTCTTCCCAGTTACGGACATTGGACCCTTCTAATTGGTAGAACCAATCCAACTGAGTCGCTGATAAGCTCTCCTGGAAGAAATGCACCCACAGATTATTGTCAGCCGTGTGGGGTTGAATCTTTCTGACATATGACCTCAGATGTAGTTTTGGGCAAGAGATACCATCATACTTGGCGAAAGTTTGGACCTTGAATTTCTGTGGGATGACAACCCCTGAGATGAGTCCTAATTCTTCAAAGTCCAAACCGGGTACCCTCTGAATCTCCATGGCATTCAAGAGATCCTCTATCTATTTGTATTTATTATCAGCAGGAGGATATTGCTCTTCAGAGTAATCAGGCTCTTCCTCTCCTTCGGATACTGGGTCATTGTTCACTTCCTGGGTCTCGGCTCCTTGATTATCTCCTTCACCCATGATGTTGCAAAGTCCAAGGTTCGCCTGGTCTGTCCTTTAAACCTTCTTCCCATGATCACAACTCCGATCGATTTCTTTGTTTTCTTCTTCTTCTCTTTGGCTAACAGAGTCTTCAAATCCTCTTGCCCTTTTTTCAGAGCCATGAGCATTTGTTGAAACTGGGCATTCTGCGCCTGAAGATCTTTCACAGTCTGTTCAACATCCATCTCACTGAAATAAATAGTAAAAGGATAAGGCGACCTGTTATGAGAAACCTGTATGATGTTATGATGAATGAAGATGCAATATGAAAATGATTTCAAGGAAATTTAGAGATTTAAACTTGTCCAAGCCAAAAAAGAACACACGTCATATTAAATAAAACCAAGTTTGAATACATCATGCCTCCTTGGGCTTACAAAGAAAGAAACAAAATACAGCAAAAATTCTTAGGACAAAAAGACCGAACGCATCCTCTTTGGAGCAATGTAGGTATTCAGATTTTTCTCTTCATGGAGCAGTTTGGTGAGCTCTAAAACCTTCTTCTCACTGGCGTAGTACTGGGTTTTAGAGGTGTATCATTCTTCCTTCAACTGAATCCAAGCTTTCTGTAGGTCTTCGAGAGAGGTAGGCATGTCAGGATGAAGAACGGTATATGGGACATCTCCTTCAATAACAGGCTCAATGATGACAGGAAGGATGGAAGGGTGAGGCATCAAGAGATTCTGAGCATGATTCCGTACCCACTTAAGGTAAGGCTCGAGAGGGATAGAGTTTTTATGTCCCAAAGTCCTACTGTCCACCTTGTTCACCATTCCCCAAGCACGTGCAAACCTCTGGCGATAACCTTGATCTTCTTAGTCGTAGTCGAAGACCAAACCCTAGGCGAGCATCTCATGAGGGTCGTCTCTTCGGGCATACCCAAACTACCGAAGAGCTAAACATGGGTTGTAGGTGATACCTCCCTTAATACCTAGAAGAGGTACATTAGGGAACTCCCCACATCGGTCAATGATAGAAATATCTTCCAAGGATCTCGAGCACCAACGGATATCAGCGTGGGAGAGAGACATTATCCTTTGAGACCAAGTCAATCTTTGCTTGTTCTTCAATGCTGACTGAGGCAGGTGTGAAGTGAACCACTTAGCGAGTAGGGGTATACAACATAAAAGGGTACCTCTTTTCTTCATGGTACGGGTATGAAGGCAATGCAAGATGTCTCCTAGCAAGGTGGGTATAGGATTGCGAGAGAGAAAGACTTTGATGGCATTAACGTCTATGAATTGGTCCTAATTAGGAAACAGAACCAAACCATAAATGAGGAGAGCTAGCACATCTTTGAAAGCTTAGAAATCCATGTCATCCCAGAATGAACGGGCTTTCTCCAATAGAAACTTCGCTAAAAAACCTTTAACCCTACTTCTTGTCTCCCAGTTGGCTATGACGTCGGCCCTCTTCACATGTAAAGCTTCGATGATGACTTCAGGTTTTGGAATCCCTTCTAGACCGGTGAACGGTATCTGATTAAGCACGGGCACTCCTAAGTGTAGAGAGAACTCTTCTAGTGTAGGTACCAACTGATAGTCCAGAAAAGTGAAACAATGATGTACAAGATCAAAGAATTGGAATAGTACACACATCATCTCTTCTTGGAAGTTGGATGTAGCCAAACTGAGGAGTCGACCATACTTCTTGGTAAAAAGAGAATCCCCAGGAACTCTTGAAGCTAGCTCTTGAAGTTGAGGATGTGCTTTTACAAAGCTGATTCAGATGGTGTTTCTTCGGAGAGAATTCATATCCTACAAAACAAAAACAAAGATAAATTTCTAAATCCTTGAAATGGTTAGTGAGCATGCATATGATGTTGATGATGTTTATGATGTTTATGTACAAGCAAACATATACACACACAACAAACAAATCCCTATGTTTTAGGCTTGCATGAGTTTGTAGGTAAGTACCCTCTTGAAGTTTTAGTTGGCTCAACCTGTCCTAGAAATAATGATCGGGTTCTAAAGGATCTCAATATCACCGACCTTTCTTAGGCATTGTCTCAGCACAACAATCTTTTCTTGCGGTCGAGATATCCCAAAAGTCTAGCCTCAATGAGTGTATTATCGAGTATCAACCAATTTTCAGCTTTACACCGAAACTAACTACCTCACTACGTCCTAATGGCCAAGTTTGTTCAATTAGGGTTCTAAGGTTAATTAGTGCTTCATGACGCCACTCAGCGGCCCCGTATTCTCCTCGATTCACCACGAGGGATACCGGCACCCACAAATGCGTCACACTAACATAGCCATTGTCTCAACCATATCGGTCTACATCGTACAGTCTCCACAATCTATTGCTATTTACCTAAAAAGGTTCCCCAAATTCTGGTGGAGGATCAAAGCAAGCCCAATACAAAGAACTAAATATAAAGCACACAAATCAAATAATGAAAGCGAGTAAAGGTGATCTAACCCTAAGGTAACCCTATTTTTTTTTATTTCCCCAGCAGAGTCGTCAGTTCTGTGATACGGTGGGAGAACTGACTTGATTGTTTTGCGTTTCAATCGCATTTGTGCGGATAGAAAGAGTCGCCACCGACTTTTCTTTTATCCAAAAGGAAAGGTAAAAAAGCACAGGAAATACCTTTCGAGATTATTTCTCGGGTTCGGGGGGTAGATTATGAAAAGGGAAGGTATTAACACCCTTTTCATCCATGGTTTTCCATGGGCTCTTAGTTACTCGTTTAGATCACTTGCTTTCATTTGACAGTGTGCTTGTGATGTGGACTTTGAAAGTATTTTGAAAAAAACTCTTTGTAATGGTTCTCGTTTCTATAAGAACGCGTACAAAGTTTTCTTTCAAAAAGTGGTTCAAAGAGATGTTTGTGAATCGTGTTTCGGAAAGTGTTTTGAAAGGATGTTTTGTAATGGTTCTCGTCTCCATAAGAACGTATACAAAATGTTTTGTCTTTTGAAAATGTTTTGAAATGAAAGTGTAGGTGTAAAAATGTTTTTATCGTGTGCAAGCGAGTAACTAGGAGCGAATCTATCTACTCGAAAGGTCTTTAATTGTTCTTTTCTTCCTCCTCTTAATGTGGCTATCTTACCATTAATTTGGTAAGAAGCCCCATCGTTGGATGTGAAGGGACAAGTGCGGGTCAATTTTAAAGTCATCGAAAGCAACTTATGAGATGCTTTAGCAATTTTGTAAGGGACGAGATCGTTTTATCGAAGGCAACGTCGAGGGTCATCGAGGGACTACGATCTTTTTTTATCGAAGGGTCATTGCTAAGGCGTCCTATATTCGAGGGACATTACTGTATTTCCGAGGCAACGAGCGAGGTTACCCTAGAGGTGCACGTGTGAAAAATTGTGTTGGTTTCAAGTTATTTTATTCTTTGATTAGGTCATCTAGCGATTGATTTTTGAATCTTGCCATACACGCCTAATTACTATACAGTATAAGGAAAACAATAAATTGTGGGAATTGAAATTCTATGCTATTACAAAGTGTTCGGGAATGGGGGTACAATTTTTACAAATGGGGATGAACCAAATGCGATAGAAAGGTCCAAATATCAAGCAATACAACCAAATCGAATTTTGAACGATTAATTAAAGCTACAATAATCCATGAAAATAAAATTAACCAATGAAATATGGAAATAAAATTTTATATATTTACTTGTAAAAAGAATAAGATATTATTTAAAGAAAATGTTTAACTAAAGAAATTAAATCAAAGTGCATAAATTTTTTCTATCTTTTAATATTTTTCATGATGAAAAGAATTAATTAATCCTATGAAAGATTTATATTTTTATATTTTTTGAATATGAGAAAATAAAAAAAGGAAATAGAAATATGTTCTATATTTTTTGTAACATTTGTATCATAAAAAAGAAACAAAGGGAAATTAATAGCAAAAGTTTAATCAAGAAACAAATTAGGAACAAAAAATAAATTATTCAAAATAAATGATGTAAACAAAAATTAAGGATTAAACAAATAAAGGGGGTGTATGCTGTGAACAGAAAATGGGCTTATGGATGATTTGGGGCGGAGGCCCAAAGAAATTAATTGTTTACTTGCTGTAACAAAAATCAAACCCAAGCTCTAAAACAAACTTAGTCATGGATTAAGGGCCAACAAAAAATTAGGGTTTGGTTCATCTTTCTCATTCATGCGGCACTGTTGTTCATCTTTTCCATTTGCTAAAACTTTCTAAACATCCTCAATACCCCATCCCTGTCTTGTTTCGCGAATGAATCGCTCTCTTCAGTAACCACTGCACCTCTTTGTTACTGGAATACAACCCTCTCGTCTCCCTAATCTAACCAAAGCAAAAAAGGTAAGATTTTTTTTGTTATCTTCAAAGCTTACAGAATTTCGTTAATCTTCCTATCTTTGTTGCATTTTCCTTTGACTAAACCCTTGTTCTTTTAGATGCAGAGATTATGCTTATGGAAGTATGAGAAAGAGGAAGAACTCATACCTGTTGGAGCTTTACAATTTCTCTCTTGCCTTGTTATTCTTGTGATTTTCTGCGAAATAGGAAAGGAAAGGAGAGACTGAGGACGGTATTCAGTGGTGACAGAGGTTTTACGAGGGAAAGAGACGAGGATGGGAGCGTGACTTTTCTGACTTGTTGGTAACTTTTTCTGTTTTCTTTGCTATCAAATTTGAATGATGATTATCAAGTTTTCTAAATTTCTTGTTGTGATACGGTGGGAGAACTGACTTGAGGTTTTGCGTTTGTATTCGCACTTGTTCGATTGAGCAAGAGTCGCCACCGACCTTTTATTTTATCCTAAAGGAAAGGTTAAAAAAGTACAGCAAAAACCTTTTGAGATATTTCGTGGGTTCGGGGGGTAGATTATGAAAAGGGAAGGTATTAGCACCCTTTTCATCCATGGTTATCCATGGGCTCTTAGTTACTTGGTTTTTTAGATCAGTTGCCTTGATTTTCGATTGCTTTGAAATTGTGGTGTGTGTGTGCGTGTTTTGAAAATGTTTTTGAAGAGATGCCTTGTTTTAGGCAACCAATGTATTTGACTCGTGTTTGAGTGTTTTACAAAAGTGTGGATCTTTTCGAAAAGATGTTTCAAATGTTTTTGAGGGTTTGTTTTGAAAAGTGTTTGTGAAGTGTGGTTTTTGAAAAGAGGCAAGTGTTTTTGCAAGTTGATCTCAAGTAACTAAGAGTTTGGTCTACCCCTATTGTACTCAAAGGTTTTCTCTATGTTTTCAACCCTTTTTAACAATTTTGTTCCACCATTGAATTTGGTGGACAATCTTGTGTTTAGGAAGTTTGTTCGGGACGGGCGCGGGTCATCGTATTGACCATGAATGCAATGGTGCCAAGTGTCTTTGGCAATTTGCTTTGAAGGGACTATGATCATTCCATTTAGGCAACTTTCGAAAGCATCATCGAGGGACTTATGATCATTTGAATTTGTTTTGCCAAAGAAACTCGACGTGCAAGCATGGCCCATTTTGGAAGGCAACATGTGGGATTACCCTAGAGGGTGCAAGTGTGATTGTGTATTGATTTCATGTATTTGTCTTTGTAATAGGTTATCTAGCGTTTGGTTTTATGTACATGCAAACCCTAGGTCTAACCATGGTATAATTCGAAAGCGGTAAATTGCAAGAATTTAAAGTCTACGCTATTACAAATAGTATCCGGGAGTGGGGGTACAAATTCACAAATGGGGATGAGACTTTAGGAATGTAGTGTCCAATAAGTTACAACCAAATCGAATTGCGATAAAAATGTAAACAATGTATATCAATGTATAGGACTAGCAATTGTCAAATATATTTCAAATGTGTAATGTCTTGTGTAAGTGTAAGTGTATTGTTTATTTACAAGTTAAGAAAATGTGAATTTAAAAGGTATTATTAAGTATTGTTTTAACTTAAATGAAAAGAATTAAATGTTTATTTTATTTAATTCATAATTTTGTATTATGTTAATATGTACAAAAGAGGTATTTTAATTAAAAGAAAGAAAAAGAAAGTTTTCAACTTTAATTATATTATGTAAAAAGATGATATCTTGAAAAAGAAAAGTATTTATCTTAAAAGAAAAATTATGTAACTATGTGTTTATGTACAAACGTTTTTTAATTGAAAGAAAGTGTTTTAATATATTGTGTTCAAAAATTATAAATATGTTATAAAAAAGAAAAATTTGATATAAAAAGGGTTATGCTAATTTATTAACAAAAAAGAAAATAAAATCTGTTTTTTTCATTCTAAAAAAAAGGTTAAGTTGATTTAAATGGGCCTTGGGAGCCTTATGGCCCAAACAGAAGAAAAAAATGAGGGGGGTGTGAATTGGGACGCTTGGGCTTAGGTGTAGAAAATGGGGTGAGGCCCAATATTCTGAATAACAATTTGGCTTAGGGTTCTTGCATTTTCGTTTCACTTGGATAACGCTTAGGGTTTGCACAGAAGCGGCGTTCGTTCGTTTCACTTCGTCTTCTTCGCCTTTGCCTTTGCCTAAGCTTCTGAATGCGATCTTCTCCGCCTAGCCACCAGTGCAACCGCTCCTTCCTTCCTTCCTTGGTTCAGTGAAACCAACTAAAAGGTAATTGCCCTTTGTTCCCTCTTTTGGCTTAGCACGTTTAAGGTTTCGTTCTTCTTTGCATGTTATGATTTACTGTTTTTTTTATTAAGTGTTTTGATTTGTGTATTTGAGGTATGAAAGGGAAGGGGAAAAGAGAACTACCTTTTGTTTGAGGAAGACGATGGAGGAGATGGGGAGGCGCGTAGGAGGCTTGGGCGGAGAACGCGGTGCTGATGAACTTATGAACTTCCTGGTACTCAGTACTCTTTACCTTTTTGCCATTTTAGGGTTTTGTGATGCGTTTCTGAAAGCCCTAACTTGATGTCATTTCTTTTCTTCTTCTTGCTTTGCTGCCTTCTGTATGCTCGTGTTGTCTCTTCTGTTGCTACGTACCTCTGTTGCTAGGTTTGTTCCTTGCCCAGTGATGGTATTCTGAGGGCCTTTGATGTTTGTGGTACTTCTGGGTATACTATTGTTGGAACAATCGTTTTTTGACTAGCTTTTACTTTGCTTCTGTTGCCTTGTGTATGCTTGAATATGCTTCTTTGTCCCTTCTTCGTCTTTGGCTTGCTGAGATTGAATGATGCATGTGTTGCCTGTTGAAATGCCCTATGATGAGGCAACTCTGAGGGCTCGTGGTCTTACCCTGTATTGCCTTATTGAGTTGCCTTCTATGCTTAGTGAGTTAATGATGGTTGATACCTTGTTTCTGACTTTGCCTTGCTTACATACTTAATGTTGTATGATTGTGGTGCCTGTTGAAATGGTTTTGGCCTTGTGCTATTGGAATGGTTTTGGCCTTTAACAGGTTGACATTCAACAGGTTTTAGGCTTAGCACTGTCCTGAAAAGGGTTTGTAGGTTTGATATTCTGGTTTAGGCTTGGATATCAGGCTTTTTAGTGTTTTCAGATTGTTTGTTTGGTGAGGCTTGATGCAGGTCTGGGCTTTTGATACTGTTTTTGTTTGGAGTTTACAGTGGTTCATGCTTTTAGGCATACACAGGTTTGTTGTTTGATGGTTAAGGCTGGATAGGGTTTTGATGGTTTAACTTGACAGGTTTTTTAGCCTGGAATGGTTAGGCTTGGATTTGCTTCAGGCAGGTTATGGCCTTGGTTGGATTGACAGTGGTTTAAGGTTTCACAGTTTATGCTTAACAGGTTTTTGGGATGGAGTTTTATGCAGGTTATTGGTTTTGAGCTGAAGGCCCTTTTTGTTTGAAACCTGATGCTCCTTTTTTTTATGTTGTTTGGCTGCCTCTTCCTTTTCTACTGTTCTATTGACAGGTTCTTTTATATTTTTTCCTATCTCTCAAGCCTAAACCTATAAGCCCTATTTCTTCTTCTCTTTTTCTTCTCTCTCCAGTACAAAAACATTAAAATATGTTATGCTTTGTACTTTAGTTCTGAAAAGGTAGCTGCTGGAAAAATGATGATTTGATATTGATGCTTGCTTGCAAAACTAGTTTTAGCCTGCATATTTTCTTTCTTTTCTTCCAGATTTTATGCTGCACTTGTACTTGCATCTGAATATTCTGATATCTTGTGGACAGCTTTGGTAGCCTTTTGTATTTTGATAACTTTGTTCAGTTTGCCCTTTTTGATTTGGTTTAGGCACTTCAGTTCAGTTTGTATTTGGACTTTGTTTTGGCATTTTATAAACTATGCAGCTTTTGACCATTTTTGAAATTGTGCAATATTTTTGACTTTGTGCATTCATTTTTTAGCAAGCATCACTCATCCCTTTTTGTGAACCGGGAGAAATCCCGTGATTTGCAGAGAGGGCTAACTGATTCCAGTCAGTTGCCTTTAATGATGAGCCTAAATTAAACTGTCTGTCTTTTATTTATTTATCTGCTTCTAACTTTTCTTCTTTTCTTTTTGCAGATAAAAAGTTAAATGGAGAGGAATAGCAAAAGATGAAGAATTGAAGATTTAGAAAAATATTAGGATAGTTTTTACTTAAATTTAAATAAATGTAATATTTTTATTGTAAACATTTTGTAAACAATTATAATTATACAAGTAATTTAAAGATAAATAAAAAAATCCTTTTATTTGATTAATTCTTTTATTCTTTTCAAGATATTTATCTAATTGTTATAATTCTTAAATTAAAATAAAAATGGAAATAAATTCCAATTATCTTAATTTAAAAATAGATAATCAATTGGTAAATATTATGGTCTTAT
Source organism: Vicia faba (assembly GCA_948472305.1). Taxonomy (NCBI): domain Eukaryota; kingdom Viridiplantae; phylum Streptophyta; class Magnoliopsida; order Fabales; family Fabaceae; genus Vicia; species Vicia faba. The sequence continues at coordinate 1,522,398,416 of OX451738.1, forward strand.
GACAAACCTGACACTCCAATTATCCAAAGCAACGCATAGTTTCAAACCAAGCGACAGTTAATTAAACAAAATGTCCATCTGCCTCTTTTCACTGATTAAATCCAACAAATGCAAACAAACAGCAGCCTCAGTTCTCAATTCAGAGTAACTTGAAAAACATTGATATAACTAAACTCTTCTTGAGAGATATGCGCACAAAACCCTGATTCTGATCAAATGCCAAAGAAACGTTCGCCTGGTCAAAGCTGAGCCAAAAAAAATTAACCAAACCCTAAACCAACTGTTTGAAACATTCTAGAGCCCTGAAAATCAGTAAAACCCTAATTTTGTCTGACTGACGAGAAAAGTCTGTTTGACCGATTCTTGACCCAGTTTGAAAAATCAGGAAAAGCCTGAAGTTGTGATTTCTTGTGGAAAAATGCGAGGGCAAATTTTAGGGTACAACAGTTGCCCCTGTTCAATCTTCTTGAACCTGAAGAGTTAGATTGGCAAGTTTGCCTTTCGCGACTCGAAGGTAAAAGAAGATTGGACACTAGAGTGCCCTAAAATTTGCACTCGGTGATGTGATGGTAGAGGTGAATGAGCTTAGAGATTCCATTTGATGATGGGCTTAAAGATGCCATCTGATGCGATAGAATCTTGTCGGGGGATGGGCTTAGAGATGCCATCTGTGAATGGGCTTAAAGATGCCATTTGGTGACTGCTAGTAGGAGGATGGGCTTATAGATGCCATCTGAGAATGGGCTTAAAGATGCCATTTGGAAAAGTTGAACTGTATGTCAATGGTGAGTGGACGAGTATCAGAAAGGCCTCCATGTTTCGGAACATCTCTGAGCTGGGGGTCTGAATAAGCAATAGAGCAGCATCCGTTGTTGGGCAGTGTCCGTAAACTGTTTTCAAAAGTTGAGAAGAGTCTGAACAAGTGATAGGTTAACATCCGTTACTGGAGAACCCGTGAACTGTTTTCAGAAGTCTTGAAGTTGAATAAGCAATAGAGCAGCATCCGTTGTTGGGAAGCGTCCGTAAGCTGTTTTCAAAAGTTGAGAAGAGTCTGAACAAGTGATAGGTTAACATCTGTTACTGGAGAACCCGTGAACTGTTTTCAGAAGTCTTGAAGTTGAATAAGCAATAGAGCAGCATCCGTTGTTGAGAAGCGTCTGTAAGCTGTTTTCAAAAGTTGAGAAGAGTCTGAGCAAGTGATAGGTTAACATCCGTTACTGGAGAACCCGTGAACTATTTTCAGAAGTCTTGAAGTTGAATAAGCAATAGAGCAGCATCCGTTGTTGGGAAGCGTCCGTAAGCTGTTTTCAAAAGTTTAGAAGAGTCTGAACAAGTGATAGGTTAACATCCGTTACTAGAGAACCCGTGAACTATTTTCAAAAGTCTTGAAGTTGAATAAGCAATAGAGCAGCATCCGTTGTTGGGAAGCGTCCGTAAGCTGTTTTCAAAAGTTGAGAAGAGTCTGAACAAGTGATAGGTTAACATCCGTTACTGGAGAACCCGTGAACTGTTTTCAGAAGTCTTGAAGTTGAAGAGGAACCGGTGTAGGGTTTCCTGATGATGCGTCCGTGTAAAACTGCATCTGAATGAATCTGGAATAAGTATCAGAATATCGCCGTGTCTGGGTCACATCTGAACTATTTCTGGATGAATCTCGGAAGATGATCTTTGTCTGTCGACTGATCTTACCTGAAAAGGTAAAGGGTTAGTTGTATGCAATGTTATGACGCATGATGCAATGTATGTGATATCAATGTTTATGACATGAATGTGATGAATGTGCATGTAAGCTGATGAGCTATCTTGCTGAGGATAAATGAACCCTGGATGGCTGAAGATAAAAGAATCTTGACTGCTGTCGGGGAAAATAATTCTTTGGCTGCTGCTGTGGAGGGCAAGAATCTCTTGATTGTTGAAAAATGAGAAGTCTTGGGACCACTGTTGGGGAAATCAGAAGCTTGGGTTGTATGCCAAACTACTGGGGACTTCCTGTTTTGAGGAGATCTGTGTAGGATTTCCTGACGATGAGTCCGTGTAAAACTGCATCGGGCTTTTGAACACTTTTGACATTCGAATGCCCCAAGTGGTGATGTAGATAAATTCCTGGCTTGTTACAGGTGTTGATCCACAATCAGTCGTCCACAGATGTTTTCCTGGCTTGTTACAGGTGTTGAATCTGGAACTCTTCAGACGTGCCCTGGCTAGATATAGGAATCGAGTCTAGAAATAGTCGTCAACAGACATGCCCTGGCTGGATACAGGAATCGAATCTTCAAACTCTTCAGACGTGCCCTGGCTAGATACAGGAATCGAGTCTAGAAATAGTCGTCAACATATATGCCATGGCTGGATACAGGAATCGAATCTTCAAACTCTTCAGACGTGCCCTGGCTAGATACAGGAATCGAGTCTGGAAATAGTCGTCAACAGATATGCCCTGGCTGGATACAGGAATCGAATCTTCAAACTCTTCAGACGTGCCCTGGCTAGATACAGGAATCGAGTCTGGAAATAGTCGTCAATAGATATGCCCTGGCTGGATACAGGAATTGAATCTTCAAACTCTTCAGACGTGCCCTGGCTAGATACAGGAATCGAGTCTGGAAATGTGATAGTTGTTTTGTTGGAGGTTGTAATTTCCAACAGGTGGTGAAGGAATGATTGAACACTTTTGACATTCGAATGCCCCAAGTGATGATGAATCTTGAATCAGATTATTCTGCGGATTGAGAGATTTCTTGAAATCTTGACTGGACTGCCCCAGGTTAACTGAACTTTGAAAGATCTGTTGAAACCTTGATTGGACTGCCCCAGGTTAACTGGATGGTGTCATGTCATGCCCCTTGTTGATAGGAGATTTGTAATGGAAGTGTCGTCCTTTTGAAGTGATTTTGCTCACTGAGAGAGTTTTCGTTCCTCCGAACATTCGCTGTATGAAATTCTTCGCTGTCAAACAAAAAACCAAATGCAGACAGTGATATTCAAGCAATGCAAAGGTTATGTTTGTCTCGAAGTTTTTGAAAAATGCGTTTTTTAGCAGAAAACTTTTTATAAGACAGATCAACACAAGATTTAGAGCAAAGCCTTACAGGAGTCAGGATACCTTTTGTAACAGTATGCTTTCGAACTAACCCATGCTTCAATTAGGACTTTCGAAGGGTTGTAACGTGGCCTGGTTCACGGTTTAAGAAACAAAGGATAAAGGCTCAAAGTATATTTGTACCCACCCGCTCTTCGTGATGTTCTTCACACCTAAGCTCAGTTAATTGTGCGTCACACTCTGTTTTGAGTTTGGAACGACTTTTGGGCGATGGTTCACCAGTTGAATTTGGGGAGACAGTCATCATCTCCTTTTTTCTTTTTCAACATTTTTCATGTTGTTGAGGATTTTGTAATGACCTCACTATTTTGATTTTGATTTGTTATCCCTAACTTTTGCCTGACTGTTCCCATTTTCGAGATTACAGTCAGCGGGATGCCCCAGCTTTCTTAAGCCTCCTTTATAGGTTTTGGCTTGGTGGGCTTTTCTCTTTTGAGAGATTGACTGTCTATGTGATAGAGAACCATCCTTGTCTTTTGATTCCAAAGGAATGCTTTTATTTTTCTTTGACGTCGTTCGTTGTGTTACGAATTGAGAGTTTGCAACTTCAATGCGCGTTTTTCTTTTGAATTAACTGAGATACTACCCTGCCCCAGGTTTATATCAAAGGTTTTGATTGTTTAGAACAGAAAACTCCTACTTCTTTGGCTCGAAGGGGTTGACTAGGGATTATCTTCCTTATAACTCCAGTGTTTGGGATTTGAAAGAAATGCCTGTACATCATCAGCAAGGTCTGTTCAAAAGCATACTGTATAAGATCATGGTATTGTTTCGTCATCCTCCCTCTAAAGGCTTGCAGCTTTTTATCAAGAGTTAAATATCATAAAGAAAGCATAAGAGTAGTGAAACGAATGGATGAATTCAAGACAAACATATGCAATGCATTAATGAAAACAGAGTTTAACATCAACAGATAATTGTTTGACAACAAAAGAAATTACAACTTTGAAAATTCAAAATGAAGCAAAAGTCTTTCAGCTTGAGCTTTGTCACTCCAGGTGGAGAACCCCTTAACGGAAGATTTTCATCTCGCCGTCTGGCATGAATTCCAGCACTCCAATGTCGATCAGATCTTGAATCTTGTTCTTCAAGGCCCAACAGTCGTTGGTGTCGTGTCCCGGGCTGTAGGAGTGGTAAACACAAAATGCATCGGGACGATAGTTAGGAGAGGAGGTATTGAGCTTCTGAGGAGGATCCCTTAGGGTAAGCAGGTTGACCTCCAACAGGTGCTTCAGTATGAAGAATGATGGTATCTCAGTCTCCGTGAACTGTCTTCCCGACGTTTCTTGCTTACGCCGATTACCCCGTTGACGTTGGCGAGGTTGTTGGTGGGCTTGTGACCCTGAAGCAAGCGAAGGAGCCTTCCCCTTGTCTTCTTGAGTGGATGGAGGCTGAGCGGTGACTTGCTCTTCAACCTCAGATGTTTGCCCCGATTGGTTGTTTGGAAGCAGTTGGCGGACAAGAACTCTGAGTTCCTCTTGTCTTTGAGATAGGTCTTGGATGAGAGCCATCTGGCCCACCAACTGTCCCATCACTTGGGTCCTCAATGTTGTCAGATCAAACTGCAGCTCCGCAAGCTGATCACTCCTGGCATTGTTGAAATTCTCCAAGCCCTTTGTGAGGAGAGCTTTCATTTCTTCTTGCCCCAGAGACAAGTTCAGGAACATCTCCTGCAGCTGAGCAGTCTGGTCTTGGATGTCTTTGACAGACCTTTCTAGAGCCATCTCTTACTGAAATAAACAGCATGAGAGTAAGGAAACCTGAAAAAGGAAAGATTGTTAAGATGCAATGCATGATATGTGGATGCATGCTTTCAAGGATCTCTTGGGGTAAACACAAGAAAATGTTAGAGGTTGAACTTTGCTCTTGGATTGGAGAACTTTGCACCGGTGGATGTCTTTCCACTAGAATCAAGCTCACCATGTCGAGTGGGTCATAGCCACTGATTCAAGTTGTTGTACTTGATCTTTGTTTGGAGAACTTTGTATCGGTGGATGTCTTTCCACGAGAATCAAGCTCACCATGTCAAGTGGGTCATAGCCACTGATTCAAGTTGTTGTACTTGAACTTTGATTGGCATTTGTTTAGAGGAGAAACCACTTGCCCCTTGGTAGACGCCTGGTTCAACGTAACACTGCATCAAAAGAACCCTCGAGATCTTTGAAGTGGTTATTGAAAATGCTATGGTATGATGTCATGATGTTATGTATATGTATGCAAAAGCAAGTGAGTGTATATACAGACAAACATATTCACACAAAGCAAACAAGTCCTTAGGTTTAGGCTTGCATGGGGTTATAGGTAAGTACCCTCTTGAAGTTAGTTGGCTCATCCTGTCCTAAAATAGAAACTGGGTTCTAAGGAGCTCAATATCATTGGATTGTTTTCTGTGTTCATCGTTTCGGTTTAGCCACTTACTGGCGACCAAAATATTCCAAGAAAACAATCCTCAAATGAGTGTAGTATCGAGTATCTACCAACTTCGGACTGCACCAAAGTCGGTCATCTCACTACCCCTAAAAAGGCTAAGATGGTCAATTAAGGTTCTAAGAGTTCGTTAGTGCTTCACGACATCACTCAGCGGCCCCGTACTCTCCTTGACTGAACTCAAGGGTTACCAGTACTCACAAATATGTCACACTAACATAGCTTACTGCTTCAACCGTGTCGGTATACCCCGCATAGTTCCCTCACAGTTTTTTTGCTATTTACCTAAAAAGGTGCCCCAAATCCGGGTGTAGGATTTACAACAAACCCAAACAAGAACCCAAAATATAAAGCAATTAAGTCAATCAAAGCAAGAAAGTAAAGGCGATCTAAACCCTAAGGTAACCCCACCTTTTTTTAAGTTTATCCCCAGCAGAGTCGCCAGTTCTGTGATACGGTGGGAGAACTGACTTGAGGTTTTGCGTTTGTATTCGCACTTGTTCGGTTGAGCAAGAGTCGCCACCGACCTTTTATTTTATCCTAAAGGAAAGGTTAAAAAAGCACAGCAAAAACCTTTTGAGATATTTCGTGGGTTCGGGGGGTAGATTATGAAAAGGGAAGGTATTAGCACCCTTTTCATCCATGGTTATCCATGGGCTCTTAGTTACTTGGTTTTTTAGATCACTTGCCTTGATTTTCGATTGCTTTGAAATTGTGGTGTGTGTGTGTGTGTTTTGAAAATGTTTTTGAAGATATGCCTTGTTTTAGGCAACCAATGTATTTGACTCGTGTTTGAGTGTTTTACAAAAGTGTGGATCTTTTCGAAAAGATGTTTCAAATGTTTTTGAGGGTTTGTTTTGAAAAGTGTTTGTGAAGTGTGGTTTTTGAAAAGAGGCAAGTGTTTTTGCAAGTTGATCTCAAGTAACTAAGAGTTTGGTCTACCCCTATTGTACTCAAAGGTTTTCTCTATGTTTTCAACCCTTTTTAACAATTTTGTTCCACCATTGAATTTGGTGGACAATCTTGTGTTTAGGAAGTTTGTTCGGGACGGGCGCGGGTCATCGTATGGACCATGAATGCAATGGTGCCAAGTGTCTTTGGCAATTTGCTTTGAAGGGACTATGATCATTCCATTTAGGCAACTTTCGAAAGCGTCATCGAGGGACTTATGATCATTTGAATTTGTTTTGCCAAAGAAACTCGGCGTGCAAGCATGGCCCATTTTGGAAGGCAACATGTGGGATTACCCTAGAGGGTGCAAGTGTGATTGTGTATTGATTTCATGTATTTGTCTTTGTATTAGGTTATCTAGCGTTTGGTTTTATGTACATGCAAACCCTAGGTCTAACCATGGTATAATTCGAAAGCGGTAAATTGCAAGAATTTAAAGTCTACGCTATTACAAATAGTATCCGGGAGTGGGGGTATAAATTCACAAATGGGGATGAGACTTTAGGAATGTAGTGTCCAATAAGTTACAACCAAATCGAATTGCGATAAAAATGTAAACAATGTATATCAATGTATAGGACTAGCAATTGTCAAATATATTTCAAATGTGTAATGTCTTGTGTAAGTGTAAGTGTATTGTTTATTTACAAGTTAAGAAAATGTGAATTTAAAAGGTATTATTAAGTATTGTTTTAACTTAAATGAAAAGAATTAAATGTTTATTTTATTTAATTCATAATTTTGTATTTTGTTAATATGTACAAAAGAGGTATTTTAATTAAAAGAAAGAAAAAGAAAGTTTTCAACTTTAATTATATTATGTAAAAAGATGATATCTTGAAAAAGAAAAGTATTTATCTTAAAAGAAAAATTATGTAACTATGTGTTTATGTACAAAAGTTTTTTAATTGAAAGAAAGTGTTTTAATATATTGTGTTCAAAAATTATAAATATGTTATAAAAAAGAAAAATTTGATATAAAAAGGGTTATGCTAATTTATTAACAAAAAAGAAAATAAAATATGTTTTTTTCATTCTAAAAAAAAGGTTAAGTTGATTTAAATGGGCCTTGGGAGCCTTATGGCCCAAACAGAAGAAAAAAATGAGGGGGGTGTGAATTGGGACGCTTGGGCTTAGGTGTAGAAAATGGGGTGAGGCCCAATATTCTGAATAACAATTTGGCTTAGGGTTCTTGCATTTTTGTTTCACTTGGATAACGCTTAGGGTTTGCACAGAAGCGGCGTTCGTTCGTTTCACTTCGTCTTCTTCGCCTTTGCCTTTGCCTAAGCTTCTGAATGCGATCTTCTCCGCCTAGCCACCAGTGCAACCGCTCCTTCCTTCCTTCCTTGATTCAGTGAAACCAACTAAAAGGTAATTGCCCTTTGTTCCCTCTTTTGGCTTAGCACGTTTAGGGTTTCGTTCTTCTTTGCATGTTATGATTTACTGTTTTTTTTTATTAAGTGTTTTGATTTGTGTATTTGAGGTATGAAAGGGAAGGGGAAAAGAGAACTACCTTTTGTTTGAGGAAGACGATGGAGGAGATGGGGAGGCGCGTAGGAGGCTTGGGCGGAGAACGCGGTGCTGATGAACTTATGAACTTCCTGGTACTCAGTACTCTTTACCTTTTTGCCATTTTAGGGTTTTGTGATGCGTTTCTGAAAGCCCTAACTTGATGTCATTTCTTTTCTTCTTCTTGCTTTGCTGCCTTCTGTATGCTCGTGTTGTCTCTTCTGTTTCTATGTACCTCTGTTGCTATGTTTGTTCCTTGCCCAGTGATGGTATTCTGAGGGCCTTTGATGTTTGTGGTACTTCTGGGTATACTATTGTTGGAACAATCGTTTTGACTAGCTTTTACTTTGCTTCTGTTGCCTTGTGTATGCTTGAATATGCTTCTTTGTCCCTTCTTCCTCTTTGGCTTGCTGAGATTGAATGATGCCTGTGTTGCCTGTTGAAATGCCCTATGATGAGGCAACTCTGAGGGCTCGTGGTCTTACCCTGTATTGCCTTATTGAGTTGCCTTCTATGCTTAGTGAGTTAATGATGGTTGATACCTTGTTTCTTACTTTGCCTTGCTTACATACTTAATGCTGTATGATTGTGGTGCCTGTTGAAATGGTTTTGGCCTTGTGCTGTTGGAATGGTTTTGGCCTTTAACAGGTTGACATTCAACAGGTTTTAGGCTTAGCACTGTCCTGAAAAGGGTTTGTAGGTTTGATATTCTGGTTTAGGCTTGGATATCAGGCTTTTTAGTGTTTTCAGATTGTTGGTTTGGTGAGGCTTGATGCAGGTCTGGGCTTTTGATACTGTTTTTGTTTGGAGTTTACAGTGGTTCAGGCTTTTAGGCATACACATGTTTGTTGTTTGATGGTTAAGGCTGGATAGGGTTTTGATGGTTTAACTTGACAGGTTTTTTAGCCTGGAATGGTTAGGCTTGGATTTGCTTCAGGCAGGTTATAGCCTTGGTTGGATTGACAGTGGTTTAAGGTTTCACAGTTTATGCTTAACAGGTTTTTGGGATGGAGGTTTATGCAGGTTATTGGTTTTGAGCTGGAGGCCCTTTTTGTTTGAAACCTGATGCTCCTTTTTTTTTATGTTGTTTGGCTGCCTCTTCCTTTTCTACTGTTCTATTGACAGGTTCTTTTATATTTTTTCCTATCTCTCAAGCCTAAACCTGTAAGCCCTATTTCTTCTTCTCTTTTTCTTCTCTCTCCAGTACAAAAACATTAAAATATGTTATGCTTTGTACTTTAGTTCTGAAAAGGTAGCTGCTGGAAAAATGATGATTTGATATTGATGCTTGCTTGCAAAACTAGTTTTAGCCTGCATATTTTCTTTCTTTTCTTCCAGATTTTATGCTGCACTTGTAGTTGCATCTGAATATTCTGATATCTTGTGGACAGCTTTGGTAGCCTTTTGTATTTTGATAACTTTGTTCAGTTTGCCCTTTTTGATTTGGTTTAGGCACTTCAGTTCAGTTTGTATTTGGACTTTGTTTTGGCATTTTATAAACTATGCAGCTTTTGACCATTTTTGAAATTGTGCAATATTTTTGACTTTGTGCATTCATTTTTTAGCAAGCATCACTCATCCCTTTTTGTGAACCGGGAGAAATCCCGTGATTTGCAGAGAGGGCTAACTGATTCCAGTCAGTTGCCTTTAATGATGAGCCTAAATTAAACTGTCTGTCTTTTATTTATTTATCTGCTTCTAACTTTTCTTCTTTTCTTTTTGCAGATAAAAAGTTAAATGGAGAGGAATAGCAAAAGATGAAGAATTGAAGATTTAGAAAAATATTAGGATAGTTTTTACTTAAATTTAAATAAATGTAATATTATTATTGTAAACATTTTGTAAACAATTATAATTATACAAGTAATTTAAAGATAAATAAAAAAATCCTTTTATTTGATTAATTCTTTTATTCTTTTCAAGATATTTATCTAATTGTTATAATTCTTAAATTAAAATAAAAATGGAAATAAATTCCAATTATCTTAATTTAAAAATAGATAATCAATTGGTAAATATTATGGTCTTATGACAAACCTGACACTCCAATTATCCAAAGCAACGCGTAGTTTCAAACCAAGCGACAGTTAATTAAACAAAATGTCCATCTGCCTCTTTTCACTGATTAAATCCAACAAATGCAAACAAACAGCAGCCTCAGTTCTCAATTCAGAGTAACTTGAAAAACATTGATAAAACTAAACTCTTCTTGAGAGATATGCGCATAAAACCCTGATTCTGATCAAATGCCAAAGAAACGTTCGCCTGGTCAAAGCTGAGCCAAAAAAAATTAACCAAACCCTAAACCAACTGTTTGAAACATTCTAGAGCCCTGAAAATCAGTAAAACCCTAATTTTGTCTGACTGACGAGAAAAGTCTGTTTGACCGATTCTTGAGCCAGTTTGAAAAATCAGGAAAAGCCTGAAGTTGTGATTTCTTGTGGAAAAATGCGAGGGCAAATTTTGGGGTACAACACTTATGATGGTTGTTTGGTTCTGAGTTTTGATGATGGTTAACAGTTTTGGAATTTTGGTGGTGGTTATTTTGTTTGTTGTGTTTTGATGATGGTTAACAGTTTTGGGTTTGATGCTTGGTTCAACGGTTTTTGAGTTTGAGGATGGTTAACAGGCCTTGAGTTTCTTGGTGATTTGTTACTGGTTTTTGAGTTTGAGGCTTTGTTACAGGTTTTTGAGTTTGATGATGGTTAACAGGCCTTGAGTTTCTTGGTGATTTGTTATTGGTTTTTTGAGTTTGAGGCTTTGTTACAGGTTTTTTGAGTTTGATGATGGTTAACAGGCCTTGAGTTTCTTGGTGATTTGTTACTGGTTTTTTGAGTTTGAGGCTTTGTTACAGGTTTTTGAGTTTGATGATTTTTTCTCTGATCTTTTTGATCGCCCCTGCTTCTGTTATATTGACCTCTTCTTATGTTGTGGCCTCTTTGCCTTTAGTCTCTACAACAGGTTTTTGCTTACAGCAGGTTTTTTATGGTTTTGTTTTTTAGCAGTTTTGATGATTCTTGGGTTTACAGCAGGTTTTTTCTGGTTTTGTTTTTTAGCAGTTTTGATGATTCTTGGGTTTATAGCAGGTTTTTTCTAGTTTTGTTTTTTAGCAATTTTGATGATTCTTGGGTTTACAGCAACTCTTCTTTTTGCAACAGAGCTTTTGCAGGATGTGCTTTGGGAAATTCTGTAGCCTAGGTGACCTCTTTCCTCTCTTATCTCTCAATGACAATAAAAAAACAATTTTCTCTTTTGCTTATTTGACCATTCTGAAAGGTTTACAGCACTTGGAAAATGATGATACCTTGTTTCTTGAGCAAGTTGAATTGCTATTTTGTTTGATTTAGCATCTAGCTATTTGTTATACTTGCCACACTGCTGCCTCGTTTTAGCTTTTGTTTGTGTTGTTTGTTCAGCTTGTGATGCTGCTGTTTGTCCAGTTTGTAATGCTGCTGTTTGTTTAGCTTATGATAATGCTGTTTGTTTGGTTTGTGATAATGTTATTTGTTTGGTTTGTGATGCTGCTGTTTGTCCAGTTTGTAATGTTGTTTGTTTGGACTGTTGTAGCATTTTGTTATTGTAGCATGTTCGTGAATTTCTCTTCTTCTTTCTTTTTGTGAACCAAGAAGGGCAACCTTCTTGTGATTTTCAACTAGGGGAAATAGGTTGTAATGAAATAAATAGCATTCTGATTCCATGTTGCAAACCTTAATGATGAATTTATGAAATAACTTTTGGAAAATTCCTTGTTCATGCCCATATAATTTTGTACTAATCATGCTTTCTTTCTCTTGTTTTCATGTGAGTGAAATTGGAGATGACGAAGCAAAGAACGCAAGAAATCCGTGGCAAACATGGAAGTCTTGGAGATAAGCAAAGGAATCTGATATGACTTCAGTCTTCAAGCAACTTAAGCATAGATTAGTTCTCTTAGGCCAAACATTCATTTTGATTTTCTTTGTAACTTAGAAAGATTATTCTTGTATTTTGATGTATTGTATGCAATAGTTGTACCAATTTATCTTTAAATACAATTAGTTGTAAAACATAAAGTATTAAAAGAATAAATTGTTTTGTAACAATCTTGGACGGTGTGTTTGAAATTGGAGAAAATCTTGAATTGTAGCATAGAGTATTCTTGTGTCATTTTATAACTTGAAATCCTTTATCAACAACAATTTGTAATTTCTCTTCGTATCCTAATTGATTTTTTTTTAAATTCCCAATCAGGATATTTGAAATAAAATGCTCCAGTCTGGTAACTTAAATTCCAAATAATCCCAATAACATTGTAACTGCATTTCAAACAAACACGCACTATGTACTCCATTTCCTAACAAAACAAATTTTTTAAGGACGTAAATCATCTGGTCAACCTGGATCCCAAAATCATGATTGTCCTAAATGACAGTCTTAACCTCCATCTCTTGTCCCAAACAAATCATGCTCTGAGAACAAACATTATCCTTTCAGTAAACTGTGTTTAAGAAAATTCAAAAATCAATCAAATGCCTTGCGATGATTTGATAATTTTAAAGTTTTCCAAACTCAAATTTCTTCCGATTCTTTGAAGATAAACCCGTGAGCGACATCACATGTGACCATGAACAGACATAATCGTCTCAAAATCTTGTAGCTTGAAGAAATCGTAAATACAACCTTGAGGAAGCATGAAGACCTATGAAGGACAATTGGATCTTTGAAAACTCATTTTCTTTTGAGAATTGCAAAAAAACCTAATTGCTGGTTTACTGCCCCAGAAGAGAATTTGTCTGGTCGATTTCGGAGCCAACTTGAATATCCGAGAAACCCTAGGGTTGTGTCTTCTATGAAAAATGGGAGGGCAAATTTTGGGGTACAACACTGTCCATAAAAAGTTTGCATGAAAGTACACTTAAAGATGTTTCCATAATCACCATTTCAAATACTCCTATTAAGATCACCTCTAAAGGCCCTATAAGGATTTCTGTTGAGCCAATAGTAGCTCCCTTGATCATTACTACATCGGGTCCAGTCCCCTATACCTCTGACAAAGTTGTGCCCTGGAACTATGGGGCAGAAGTTTATTATCACGGTGTCAAGCAAGAGCCATGGATTGCTGGGAGTGAAGGACTTGAAATTACAAACATTGTCGGAACTAGTAAGGTCACTAGGACATGAAGGATCTTCTCTCCGGAGATCTCTCCTCCAACAACTACTACAACACATGTTCGCATCCCTGCAGCTGAGCCAACTACCAATGCCCAAGGTAAAGAGAAAGTATTTGAGCCTGCCCAGACGTAGGCACTACCAAAAGAAGTGACAATTGAAGACCCATCCAGACAAGAGATGGAAGAAATTCTAAAGATAGTATGAAAAAATGACTACAAAATAGTGGAACAACTGGGTCATACACCCTAAAAAATATCCATGTTGTCCTTGTTGTTATGCTCTGACGCACATGCCCAAGCTTTGCTGAAATTCTTAAAGAATGCCCGTTGTTTTACCCCAAAAGTTGCCCTCTCATGTTTTCCAAGATATTTTCTTATATGGGTGGTCACAAACAATTGATTAAAGAAAAATAAAAAATTTAAAGATGAACAAGGTGTCTTTCGATTGGCATCTTGACAGGCTTCGATTGGGCATCTAGATCCTTCGAATAAGCTTGGTTTCAAAGTCTTCGATTAGGCATTTGGCACTCTTCGTTGCAGGTCTGATTCACAAGCTTCGAATGGGTGCTGGGTCCCCCTTCGACCATGTTCAAATCACAAGGCTTCGACTGCGCATTGGCTACTTTAGGCTTGCCTTCGATTCACAAGGCTAACAACCTCTATAAGTTCCTTTCGATTCACAAGGCTAAAGGCCTCTTCAAGTTTCCTTCGATTCACTAGGCCAAAAGCCCCTTCATGCTTGCTTTGAATTCACAAGGACAAAGGTTTCTTCTATGATTTCCTTCAATGCATAAGGCAAATACTTCCTCTGCACTTGCTCTCAAGACCAAGACCCCTCAACACAGCTTATGCACTATGCTCACAATATGACCCCTTTGAAAGAGCACTCCAAAAGCCCACTCAATAGACACATATTGATGGCCATTCAAAAGAGACACATAATCACCGAATGCAAGTTTATCTTATGATGAGTCTTGGTCCTACATGTGGCCAGGCCCAGGTTTCCTGTGCAATAGCATTCGAAGGAAGTGATGAAGGAGGCTTCGATTGACAGAATGGAGTTCTCACTTAGGGGTATTTGAATCAAACAGCTAAGGCAAATAGATGGGTCCAATCTAAAGCCATTTGACGGACACGTAAATGATCCATTCAAAGAAGCAATTTAAAGGCCCATTCGAAGGACACTTAGTGTTGTCTGAAATAAAGGGGTTTGGTTAAAGATTAGATCTAGTTGGCCAAAACGAAAGAGAAATATGAAAATATGTTGGCTGGCCCAAAATCCCACATATTGCCATACTCAAGCTCCCTGCACAAGCATTCATACTGAAGGAAGTTTCAATTAGCCTGGAAAGAGTTTTCGTTGGGGATAACTTAGTAGGAGCTGAATCTAAGAGGCCCCAATAATGAGACTTGAGCCATTTGAAAGAGACAATTCTGGCCCAATCAAAGAGCAAGGATAAAGGGTACTTCGAAGGCATGATTAACAAGTGTCCTTCGATTGACATATCAGAACAAGATCAAGTAATCAACGCAGAAGCTGACTGATCGAAGAAGATCTAATAGAGAGGTTTCTGAACACTTCGAATCAAGACTCTAGGCCATTCGAAGGGGGCAATCAAAGTCATTCGAAGGAGGGAATTTGAAATCCAAATGTGTCCAGGTCCATAGCAAGGGACAAGAATCCATGTCTTTGGCAAAGTTTCAAAGTGATATTTATAGCCTTAAAACACCGACCTAATGGTTGTTTATTCCTTTTCCCTCTTGTCCCCTTCATCCCCTCTATATAAGGAGCACACTAGCAAGCTGTCAAAGGGGGACATACACTAGAGAACATACACACTATATGCACACGCTGCCTCATAAGCCACACCAAAATTGTCAAAAATCTCCTGAGTAATCCAAATCGAAGGAATCTCCAACAACACTCTACTTACTCCTTGAAGTTTGTAGAGAACATGCCCAAGTACTAGACATCTCCAACACCACAGATACATACACCACGGTTGGTAAGGAAAAAGTAAGTAATCAAATTCCATATTTTCTTTGCATGTCATAGTCATCCGATTTTCATTCATGATCGAAGGACCTGGGTGTGGTACCCAGGTCTGTATTTATTTCTTTTTGTCTCTAACGTTTATATTGTAGATCCAGCATAAATAAGGCCAATACGCACAGAATCGGAGGACCTGGGCTTGGCACCCAGGTCATGCTTTTATTTTTTCTAACATATCTTTGCAGATTCAGAGCCCTCACAGGTGATCTATCAAGCCCTTTCAACAATGTCCTCTGGATCGAAAGCCACATTCTTTCACTAGATCTAAGAGTAACACTCGTTCACTGGATTAAAGGATAGCCATCTTCTCCTGGATTGAAGAAGACAACTCCTTCTCTGGATCGAAGAAGCCACCTTCTCTAGATTGAAGCCTCCCATTTTTCCCTTGGATCAAAAGACACCTTCTCTGGATTGAAGCCTCCCATTTTTCTCCCTGGATCGAAGAATGCCCCTTTGTATTTTTATTTTTGTTTTCATTAATTCTTTATTGACTTTATCATTTTAAATTAACTTTAAATCAAAAAATCACAAAAAAACATTAGATTAGTTTTTATTAATCAAATTAATTTGTAAGCAAATTAATTAATCATTTTAACCTTTTCTTAAAATTAAAATTAAATAGACTTAGGTTTTATTTTCTTAAAATAAAATAAAACAAACAAAAAGATTTCTTTTCCTTAGGATTTAGGCGTCCCTTTTAATTCGTTTGTGCATTTATTTACTTTCGCTTTTTTTTTTCATCTTATTGTAACTGCTTCCCAGTTTGTAATAGTAACTAGGACTTTACTTTTCGCATTTCTATAATGTACCTCTCACAGAGCCATGTAATAGCGTAGGATTTACATTCCCGAACTTTAGATTTCTGAACTTTAAATTACTGTATATACCACTGTTAGTAATTAGGATTTCATGACAAGACTGAAAGAAAACACTAGAAAATCTGAGTGTGCAAGATAAATAACTGAGCTAAACACAATTGCACATATGCACCTCTAAGGTATCCCACTTTGGTTGCCTTCGAAAAAACTGTCACAATTCTCGAAACATGAGAAGTTTTAGTGGTTGTCATCTGGTTTGAAAATATCACAAGTCCCTCGATGACCCTCTCGACGCTGCCTCGGTTAAAAGTGATCTTAGAACTTTAGGACAGTTACTAAAATTTCTTGCCAAGCTGCCTTCGTGACTGTATCGTCCCTTTGATTGTCCCTCATACATCCAACGATAGGGCTACCTACTCACTAATAGTAGGATAGCACTGTCTAAAGGATAGGAGGAAAAGAGCAACCTTTTCAAGTACAAGTAGATATCTGTTAGATGTTATGCTCAAAACAAACTTTTTGCACTTACACATTTCAAAAACAAATTTCAAAAACATTTACTTTGTCAACACTCTTGAGGACTGATACAAGAGTTATCACAAAGCAAATCTCCGCATTAAGGCATTTCAAACTACTTTTTCAAAATACAAAGCACAAGGTATTTAAAAATGAGCTAAGCATCTAAGACCCCGTAGATAACTACAAATGGAAATGGTGCTAACACCTTCCCTTTCCATAATCTACCCCCCTTACTCAGAAAATTCTCGAAAAGGTCTTTTTCTGTTCTTTTCACTCTTTCCTTAATTTGGATAAAATAAAATTCGGTGGCGACTCTTGCTTACCACAACATTTGCGAACACAAACGCAAAACCAGTATAAACAGTCGGTTCTTCCACTGTATCATAGAACTGGCGACTCTGCTGGGGATTTTTAAAAAAAGTGGGGTTACCTTAGAGTCTAGTTCATTTTAAACTGCTTTACCTTGTATGCTTTGTCTGCTTTACTTTTGAGGGCTTGTTTGGATTGTTACTAAAATATCCTACACTCGAATCTGGGGCACCTTTTAGGTAAGTAGCAATAAATCATGGAAGTTGTACGGCGTAGACCGATATGGACGAAGATTTCATCTCAATCTCCTTCAGCCGGGAGTAATTGCTATTTCCTGTTTTTATTACTTTAAGAACTTTGTTTGTATAATTTCCTTCAAAACAATAACTTTAAACCATGTGCCTTGCCTGGGGCACAATGATCCATTTGTTAAGGGTTTGTCATTTCATATATCATATGCTCATTTAATGAAAATATTGGACGATTTTTCATTCAAATTTTGTGCTCTTTGTCTTTCTTTACTGCATTTTTAAAAAATCCATGTGACCTTACATGCACACACACACACACACACACATTTGTAGATCCACATCCACTCTGAGTCTTATTGACAACAATTCTACTATTGTTGTTTATGACTTTGAAAATCCAATCTATCAAGCCAAAGACGAAGGTGAAGAAGATTATGAGATACTTGGAGAACTCGCCAGACTCCTGATACAAGAGGAAAAGGCCATCCAACCGCATGAAGAACCGGTCAAAGTGATAAACTTGGGTACTGAGGCAGACAAGAAAGAAATCAAGATTGGCGCCAACCTGGAAGACACTGTCTAGAGTAGATTGGTTCAGATGTTGCATGATTATGTTGAGGTATTCGCTTGGTCATACGAAGACATGCCGGGGCTCGATACTGATATCATGGTTCATCGTCTGCCAATGAAAGAGGGTTGTTCTCCTATCAAACAAAAGGTTCGCCGCATGCTCCTGATATGTCTGAGAAGATCAAGGCTGAGTTAATGAAACAGTTCAATGTAGGCTTCTTATCAGTAACGCCGTATCCCCAATGGGTTGCAAATTTTGTTCTAGTACCGAAGAAAGACGGTAAGGTCTGTATGTGTGTATACTTTAGGGATTTAGATAGGTAAAGCCCCAAAGACGACTTCCCACTACCACATATTGATGTCTTGGTTGACAATACTGCTCAACACAGGGTATTATCCTTCATGGATGGCTTCTCGGGTTATAACCAAATGAAAATGGCACCTGAAGACATGGAGAAGACCACCTTTGTCACACTGTGGGGCACCTTCTATTATAAGGTTATGCCTTTTGGGCTGAATAATGCAGGTGCAACTTATCAACGGGCTATGGTGGCTCTATTTCATGACATGATTCATCTTGAGATAGAAGTCTATGTTGACGACATGATAGAAAGATCCCAAACTGAGGAAGAGCACTTTGATCATCTACACAAGCTGTTTGAGAGGTTGAAGAAATATAAGCTGAGGTTGAATCCCAACAAATGCATCTTTGGGGTAAGGTCTGGTAAGCTCCTAGGCTTTTTTGTCAGTGGGAAAGGTATTGAAGTTGATCCTGCAAAGTTCAAAGCCATCCAAGAAATTCCAGCCCCTCGTACTGAGAAGGAGGTTAGAGGTTTTCTAGGACGACTCAACTACATTTCCCAATTTACCTCTCACTTGACTGCTACTTGTGAGCCAATCTTCAAACTGTTGAAGAAAGATCAAGTAGTTAGATGGAATGATGATTTCCAAATAGCTTTTGATAAGATCAAGGAATACTTGCAAGAACCTCCAATCCTGATGCCACCAGTTGAAGGAAGACCTCAGATCATGTACTTAACTGTTTTAGAGAATTCAATGGGGTGTTTGTTGGGGCAGCATGACGATTCTGGTCGAAAAGACCATGCAATATACTACCTTAGCAAAAAGTTTACCGACTGTGAAACCAGATATTCACTGCTCAAGAAAACTTGTTGTGCTTTGGCATGGGCTGCTCGCCGACTAAGACAATATATGCTGACCCATACCACTCTATTGATCTCTTAGATGGATCCCATTAAGTACATCTTCGAGAAGCCAACTCTCTCTGGAAGAATAGCTCGATGGCATATGATCTTCACTAAATACGACATTCAGTACACTATGCAAAAAGAAATCAAAGGAAGTGCACTGGCAGATTATTTGGCACATCAAGTTGTTGATGACTACCAATCTATGAACTTCGAATTCCCGAATAAGAATATAATGCTGATAACAGACTGTGAAAAGCCTGGATCTTATGAAGGGCCTGAAGAAGGATCCCGATGGACTATGGTTTTTGATGGAGCTTCCAACGCTCTTGGTAACAGAATTGGTGTTGTGATCATTTCTCCCGAAGGTTGCCATACTCCTTTCACTGCTAGACTTTTCTTCAATTGTACCAACAACGTGGCTGAGTATGGGGCGTGCATCTTAGGTCTTAAAGTTGCTATTGACCTAAGAATCAAATTCTTAAATGTATATTGAGACTTAGCTTTGGTTGTCAGTCAAGTTAAAGGAGAGTGGGATACAAAACATCCAAATCTTATCCCATACAAAAAACTTGTGCTAGATTTGATTCCATACTTTGAAGAGATTACCTTCAAACATATCATGAGGGAAGAAAACCAGTTGGCAGATGCCTTAGCTACCATGTCATATATGTTTAAGGTCAAATGGGACAACGAATCTCCCCGAATCACTGTCGAAAGATTTGACAAACCTGTGCAGAACTATGAGATTGATAATGATGGTGTAGAAGAGAAGCCTTAGTTTCATGAGGTGAAGAGATATCTTGAAGCTCAAGAGTATCCTGAAGGGGCGTCAATCAACGATAAGAAATTCCTGCAGAGGTTCTCAGCCAAGTTCTTCTTGAGCAATGGGATCTTATACAAGCGCAACCATGATTCAATTATGCTTCGTTGTATGGACAAGATAGAAGTAGAGAAGATCATGTAGGATATGCATGAAGGTATCTTTGGTACTCATTCTAGTGGACATACTATGGCCAAGAAGATTCTGAGAGCTGGTTACTATTGGTCGACCATGGAAACCGATTGTCATCACCACTCAAGGACTTACTATAAGTGCCAAATTTATGTTGATAAGGTCCACATGCCTCTAGTTCCCTTGAATGTCATGACTGCTCCTTGGCCACTTGAGATATGGGGCATTGATATGATTGTAGATATCAAGCCTACTACCTTTAATGGACATCGTTTCATTCTTGTCGCCATTGACTACTTTACCAAGTGGGTTGAAGCAGCTTCATTTGCCTCAGTTACCAAGAACGTCGTAGCCCGGTTCATCAAGCACAACCTCATCTGCCGGTATGGTATCCCTGAGAGGATCATCACTGACAATGGAACCAACCTTAACAATTCCATGATCACTGAGCTCTGCACGCAGTTCAAGATCAAGCATCACAACTCTTCTCCATACATACCTAAGATGAATGGTGCAGTGGAAACTGCTAACAAGAATATAAAGAAGATTGTGAAAAAGATGGTGGGGACCTATAAAGACTGGAATGAAATGCTACCATTTTCTCTTCATGACTACCGTACTTCGGCACGAACATCAACTGGGGCAACCCATTTCTCTTTGGTCTATGGCATGGAAGTTGTCCTGCATGTCGAAGTTCAGATTCCTTCTGTAAGGATTATGAAAGAAGCAGACCTAGACGAAGTCGAATGGATTCAGACAAGGTTGGATCAGATGAATTTGATTGACGAGAAGAGGTTGGCTGTTGTCTTTCATGGTCAGATGTACCAGAAGCGCATGATCAAAGCTTTCAACAAAAAGATCAAGCATCGGGTATACCAGGCTGGTGACTTGGTAATAAAGCGCATCATTCTACCACAAGGCGATCCCAAGGGCAAATGGACTCCCACTTATGAAGGGCCATTGTGGGTAAGAAAGTATTCTTGGGCGGCGCTATGATGCTAATCATTATGGATGGCAAGGATTTTCCGCACCCTGTGAATGCAAACATAGTCAAAAAATACTACGCATAAGAATGACTTACTAGGTTGACATACCTAGGAAAAAATAAGGGCATCCCAGCGAGCCAAAAGGGTTCGGGAAAAAATAAGGGATATATACAAAAGATTGTACACCCGGCAAGTCGAAAACCTGAAAGGGCGGCTTGGGAAAAAAAGGGTATCCAAGTGGACTGAAAACCCGAAAGGTGATCCAGGTAAAAGTTAGGGATTGAAAGTGTACGACTATGTCCCGTTGGATCACTTACATGCAAGCTTAATTACAAAATTCAAAAGTTCAAATGATTCAATCAACTTCTTCCGATGGCAAAGGACGAGATGTTCGAAGACATATGGGTAATAGCAGAGTCGGAACCCAATGAGATCACTTCCACATGGCTATATATTTGTTTTCACTTTGTACTTTTTCATTTCATGACAACTTCCTCTTACTAGGATTTCTGTCTCTTTGTATAAAAGCGCCTGCTTATAGGCAAATGATCAATACAAATATACTTTGAAGTCTAAACTTTTTGTTATTCCTGTTTTGTTTGCAAAAACGTCCAATGACTAAAATTGAATGAAAATATGCATATGTACATGATTAACTGTTAACAAATATATACATAAGAACATGAATAAACATTTACTCAAAAACTCTAGGAGCTGGGATGACATTCAAGCTGTTCATAGATCCCCACAGAGTCCCTTTCATAAGATTATCCCTAGTGAAGTTGCCAGAGTTACTTTTATGAGATTACCCCCACAGAATAATCTTCACAAATAAGGATACATTCCCTACCACCTCCCTGACAGATCTCCAACAGATAAAAGAGTATAATCTCTTTTTCAACAGTATTACCAACCTATGGAGATCTAATCAGTACAATGCATGGAAATTCTCTTCCCCAGCTGAGTTTAGTCCCCCAAGACTGAAAAAAGAAACCTTGAAGAGTCCTCATCTCTAGAAAAATCAATTTCCTCAAGAGATTTGTTTCCTCAACAGAGCACTTCTCCATCAAACAAAGGTTTATTTCCCCAACAGGGTTTATTTCCCTAACAACCTACAAATTCCCCAGCTTGAGTACTACAAATCACTGACAAAATTCTTCTCCTCAGAAAAAGATCAATACATCCCATGTAGAGTTTCCTCAAACAAGCAAGCAGGAATCCTCAACGGAAGTATTCTAGACAAGATTGAAGATACATAAATCCTTCATCCTCGGCAATAGTCAGGGATTTATTTCCCCAGACGAAGATACACTTCAACAACATTACACATTCGTATATCGTAGCATATGCATACAAAACGCATGTAGCACAATCTCATTTATTTTGAGAACATTATTACACAATGTATTTCATACATCATGACATTGCATACAACTAACTCTTTATCATTTCAGCAAAGAATCAATCGACATACCGATATCAACAAAACAAATTATAGGCCAAGACAAGGCAAAAACCTGCATAATGAATACTCAGTAGACCTTTTTCTGGCATAGATTAAATCAACCAAAGATTTATTCGGATACTTCTCTCAGTTAAATATTTAAAAACATCTGCTGCCTTAGATTAAATTGACTAAAGATTTATTCTGATACTTATCTCAGTAGACCTTTTTCTGACTCAGATTAAATCGACCAAAGATTTATTCTGATACTTCTCTCAGTTAAAAATTTAAAAACATCTGTTGGCTTAGATTAAATCGACTAAAGATTTATTCTGATACTTCTCTCAGTAGACCTTTTTCTAGCTCAGATTAAATCGACCAAAGATTTATTCTAATACTTCTCTCAGTTAAAGATTTTCAAACATTTGATGGATTAGATTAAATCGACTAAAGGTTTATTCTGATACTTCTCTCAGTAGACCTTTTTCTGGCTCAGATTAAATTGACCAAAGATTTATTTTGATACTTCTCTCAGTTAAAGATTTAAAGACATCTACTGGCTTAGATTAAATCGACTAAAGATTTATTCTGATACTTCTCTCAGTAGACCTTTTTCTGGCTCAGATTAAATCGACCAAAGATTTATTCTGATACTTCTCTCAGTTAAATATTTTCAAACATCTGTTGGCTTAGATTAAATCGACTAAAGATTTATTCTGATACTTCTCTTAGTAGACTTTTTTCTGGCTCAGATTAAATTGACCAAAGATTTATTTTGATACTTCTCTCAGTTAAAGATTATCAAACATTTGCTGGCTTAGATTAAATCAACTAAAAGATTTATTATAATACTTCTCTCAGTAGACCTTTTTCTGGCTCAGATTAAATCGACCAAAGATTTATTCTGATACTTCTCTCAGTTAAAGATTTAAAAACATTTGTTGGCTCAGATTAAATTAGCCAAATATTTATTCGGATACATCTCTTAGTAGGCCTTTTCTGGATCTGTTTAAATCAATCAAAGATTTATTCTGATACTTCTCCCAGTTAAAGTCGAGCGTATACTTAGTCTAATTTCTCTATTAACAGATACTTCAAATGGCATCTATAAGCCCATCTCCAACAACTTTGTGTCACCTCTCCAAATGGCATCTCTAAGCCCACTCCCGATATAATCAACAAACGGTTTTACTTCATGCACAGGAGAGTGCGAATTCCCGGGCACTTAAGTGCTCAATCATCTTCTACCTTCAAGTCACGAATGGTGAACATGCCAATCTAACTCTTCAGGTTTAAGAAGATTAAATAGGGGCAGCTATTGTACCCCAAAATGTCCCCTCTCTATTCTTAAGACATTTCTCACAACAGATTTCAAAGCTTCGGCTTCTATCCATTTGGTGAAGTAGTCGACCACTACAATCAAATATTTGTTCTGATTGGTTCCGACCACGAATGGACCAAAGAGATCCAATCCCCACCAGGAAAAGGACCAAGGAGAGGAGAGTTATTTGAGCTTGTTGGGAGGAGCTAAATGCATGTCTCCGTGTCGTTGGCATTTGTCGCATTTTTTCACTTGCTCTTTCGTGTCGTGCTGCATGGTGGGCCAATAATATCCTGCTCGCAAGACTTTCCTCGCGAGGGATCTTCCGCCCAGATTATGGATATTGATACCTTCATAAATTTCGAACAAGACACGATCTGCACCACTTAGGTCGACACATTTTAGAAGAGGAATGGAAAACCCTCTCCTGTAAATTTTGTCGTCGACCAAAACGTACGAGCAAGCTCTTCGTCTGACAACGGCTGCTTCTTTCGGGTCGTTGGGGAGTTTTCCCTTAGTGAGGTAATCGTGTACTGGGGTCATCCAGCAATTGTTGTCCTTGGTGGCGAACACTTCTAAGATAAAGGATGGCTTCTGGGTGCTTGGTTGAGGAATTATTTCCTATATTACAGATTTATTCCCTCCTTTCCTCTTCGTGCTTGCTAGCTTATATAGAATATCTACGCGGGCGTTATGCTCGCGGGGAACATGTTACACGTCTACAAATTTAAATTTCTTTTTTCTCTCCTGGACTAGGGCCCAATATTCCGCGAGTTGGTAATTTTTGACATGATATTCGCCTCGAACTTGAGACGCGGCTAGCTAAGAGTCGGTGAAGATCTCCACTTCCTCGGCTTCCAGATCTTCGACCAGTCGTAATCCTGCGAGGAATGCCTCGTATTCAGCCTGATTGTTGGAGGTAGGAAAATATAGAGCGAGGGAGACCTTGATTAGGGTATTTTCTTCATTTTCCAATATGATTCCAATTCCGCTTCCTTTCGAACTGGAGGCACCATCGACGAAGATCGTCCAGCAGCGTGATTCGTCAAGATCTATCGGCAAGGTCATTTCAGCTACGAAGTCGGCTAATGCCTGAGCCTTAAGGAATTCCTGCTCTTGTATTTGATATCAAATTCCGAGAGCTCTAAGAACCATTTCAACATTCTACCGGTCATGTTCGGTCTTCCGAGCAACTGTTTTATTGGCTGATCCATTTGGATGACTATGGTGTGGGCCAGGAAGTAAGGTCTGAGCCTCCTCGCTGCGTTAACGAGGTCTAGAGCTACTTTTTCAATTTGTTGATATCTCGCCTCCGGTCGTTGCAGGGCCTTTCTCATGAAATAAATTGGTATTTATCCCTCTGGAGTTTCTCTAATCAGTGTCGTGCTTATCACCTCAGAGGCGACGACCAGATAGAGAAAGAGGGCCTCGTCTTTCTATGGTCGAGAAAGGACGGGCGACTATGATAGCACTTGTTTTAAGTGAATGAGGTCTTGCTCGTATTCGGGAGTCCACTCGAAGGGAGCTTCCTTGTAGAGCGGATTTCACCACGAATTGGGAGAGAGAAGTGAGCATGCGGTTTAGGATTTGGATAAAATTTTTCGAGGTGGGCGTCATAAATTCGGGAAATGCCCAAAAATTTTCAAGGTTTGCTTCGATGCCTCGTTCTGTTAGGTAGAATCTGAGGAACTTGCCTGCCCGTACGCCAAAAGTACATTTTTCCAGGTTGAATCGCATCTGGCATGTTTGAGCCTACTCGAACACTTTCTTTAAGTGGGCGGAATGGTCGAGCTCTTCCGTGGACTTAACGATCATGTCGTCCATATAGACTTCGATCATGTCTCCTATTTCATTGCGAATAACTTTGTTCATCATGCACTGATTTGTAGCGCCCGCGTTTTTTAGGCCAAAGGGCATTACGTTGTAGTAATAGTTTCCCGATTCGGTCATGAAAATGGTGTATTTTTTGTCTAATTTCGCCATAGGTATCTGGTTATAACCAGAGTACGCGTTCATAAATGATAGAAATTTGAAATCGGCTGAGTTGTCGACCAGTTTGTAAATATTGGGGAGGGAATAAGCATCTTTTAGGCAAGCTCAGTTAAGATCAGTATAATCAATACACATGCGCCACTTTCCATTATATTTTTTCACAAGAACTACATTTGAGAGCCAGGTTGTGTATTGGGCTTCAGAAATATAATGTGCCTCTAGGAGGTCTTTTACAGCTAGTTCTACAGGCTTTGCTTTCTCATAAGACTGTTTTCTTCTATGTTGAGTGACCGCCTAGAGGGCAGGATCTATAGTCAAGTGATGGCATGCAAACTTTGGATCTAATCCGGACATCTCGGCCGCACTCCGGGCGAACAGGTCAGCATTTTCCCTCAGGAAAGTTTTGATTTGCCTTTTTGCCAAGTCGGGGAGGTCTGCTCCAATATTCACTCCTCTGGTGGGATCTTCTCCAAGGGGAACGGGCTCGAAGTCTCCGTCCGGGATTGGTCGTGCGTGACTCAAGAGTTTGTCGCGATCAACAGAGGGGGTCGAACCTTCACCTTCGACCATGGGCTCCTTTCCCTTCCTTCTTTGCTCGACATGATCTTTCTTGAAGAAGCGGCTGTCGAGGTCAATGGTATCGACCCTCGGCAGTGGCTTGACTTCCTGGGAACAGGAGAACAGTGTGGCTCAGGTGGTCATTTATGGTTGAACGTTGATGGAACTGAGGCCCTTGGTTGAAGCTTTAAAACACCTTCTTGCTGCTTGGATGTCCTCGTGGAGGGTGGCGACCAAGCCTTCGATGGTGTAGTACTTCATTTTGAGATGCACGGTGGAGGGAATCGTGATGAGTTTGGAGAGAGTGGGTCTCCCGAAGATGCACTGGTAGAGAGACGGGAAATCCACCACTAGGAATTAGGTCTTGATGGCTCTGGTTGTTACCCCTCTCCCGAAGGTGACGATCAGCTCGACATATCTCCAGGGTTTCGTGATGGCCCCATTGAAGCCCTGGAGATCTGATCCTACGTACGGGGTCAAATGGCTTTCATTCAGATGAAGGTGGTGAACAACCGGGCGTACATGATGTCCACTGAGCTGCCTTGATCGACCATTATGCGTGGCACATCGAAATTCACCATGCGAGCTCTCACGAGCAGTGGGATGGTCTAATTCGGGGCTCCGCCCGGCAGTTCCTCCCTGTAGAAGGCGAGGTGATGAGAGCCTTCTCAGAATTTATCCAATGTGGAGTCCATGTTTGAGTTAGCTTCGATAAGCTGGTCTAATCTTCTTTTTACCGAGTCAATTGTGTGCTCGTTGAATCCCACGACGGAGATGACCATGGTTGCGGGGAAAGATTCCCAAGGAATTTAGGAGGAGAAGTATAGGGGGGCGTTCTCCATGTCCGAGTAGTAGAAATCTTCCGACCGCGAGATGCTCATGGCGACCGGAATAACGTCAATGTCGGGGGGACTTCTTCCCTTCTTCGAAGTTTTTAGTTTTTGGTGCTTCTTCGCGAGCGCCCTCCTTCTTTTTGTATTGTTTGAGGTGCCCATCTTGAATCAATATTTCAATTACATCCTTGAGATGAATGCAATCCTCAGTGGTATGCCCGTGACTTTTATAGAACCTGCAATATTTGCTCTTGTTGGTTCCCGGTTTGGATGATGTTTGTCGGGGGAAGCGCACCCCGGTCTGCTTAAATTTAGAATTGGCGCATTCAGATAGAATACGCTCCCTTGAGTTAGTCAGAGGGGTGTAGTCATGGAAACAACCAGCTAGCCCCTTGTAGTCCTTGGAATCTCGGGATTTGTCTTCCCGTTTCTTTTCTCCCCGACGGGATATCGAGGGATCGTCATTCCTCGAGGACTTAGCACTCTCTCTATGCCTCAATTCCCTGGTACTGTTGGTTGTTTCCTTCTCCTCGTACTGGATGTACTCCTAGGCCTTGAGGAGGAGGGAGTCGAGTGTGGCCGGTGTCTCAATGCCCACAACTTTGGCAAAGTCACTGCGGGAATGGAGCCCGCGCTCGAGGAGATATTTCTTCATGTTATCGGTCGTTGAGACCTGGACTGCTTCCTTATTGAAGCGTTCAATGTATGCCCATAGAGATTTGTCTCTACCCTGGATGATTACTTCGAGTGAAGCCTCCAACTTCGGGTGTCAATGAGAGACGATGAAGTGCCTCAAAAATATCCTCCCGAGCTGCTTCTAGGAGGTGATGGATTCGTCCGGAAGACTCTTGTACCAAGTCATTGATCCCTTCCTGAGAGTGGTTGAGAATAATCTGCATTTGATGGCCCCTCTGACTCCTCGGTAGTCGAGGAGAGTGTCAATGTTCTCGATGTGCTCGTTGGGGTCCGTCGTTCCGTCATAGGTTCCCAATGGAGGTGGTTTCTCCAGGCCGACAAGGAGTGGGGCTTCTGTAATTTCCCTTGATAGCGGGCCACATGGCTCGTTGTCTTCACTATTCGCAGGGGATGAATAAGGGGAGTGATAATTTCTGCCCCGTCGATCATCGCAGTCTCGTTAGAGGGAGGGACTCTTCCACTTCTGTCTTGGTTCGAGCGAAGGTAATCGAGTGCGGTCGAATTGACGGTCGTCTTTCCTCTTCTTGGACGAAGGGGAGTCTTGATGTTTCACAGGAGGTGTGCGGTTGTGTTTCTTGAAGAAGGAAACTTCACACCTCCCCTTTCATGGTGGAGGGTCACGCCTGGGTGGCGCTATGCTAGGGGAGTTTCATCGTCGGGCTCTCCAGGGAGGAGACCTTGACTGCTTATTCTCCCAGGCTCACATCCTTTGGTTCTGCTGCAGGATGAGAGCGTTGTTTTGATTAATGGCAGCGAGCAACGTTGCAATGGTCGGGTCAGCACTGAGAGGGATGGGAACTGGCTGCAGGATTTCTGGTAGTTCCTCGATGGGATTCTTGGGATGTCTATCATCCAAGAATTGGTTGTCGCCGCATCGGGCGTCAGCTGAATCTGGAGACGCAGTCTGTCTGTCTTGGAAACCCAGGTTGTCCTCGAGGTGAGGATGTTCCTGACTTCTGTCGGTTTTGTGAGCAGAGGAAAGGATAGCCTTTCCGAGCATATGAAGATCATCATGATCGACCATGATTTGTGAAAGGAATCTTGAAATGTTGCTTTGATCTTTGAGTTTCGAGGAAAGAAAGATGGGGAGAGCAGTTTCCCACAGACGACGCCACTGATCTTACCGGTTGATCAGAACCTGCAGGGTGGTTGGATGATGATATGTAGTCGGGCTGTGATGTCGAGGAGGAAAAAGGGGATTGTACCTGCAAGGCACTCCGACGATTAAGTAAGAGTGGGAACAAGGAGATACAAGCAAAGTGTTAAGGTATTGATGGTGAATAGTGAATATTCGATATCTGGTCCTCACAAGTGTGAGGGTATATATAATGCCCCTGGCACATGGCCATTGGTTCCTATTTTTGCGCCTGGATATGTGGGTCCGCAAAATCAGGTAATTGCCTGGACTTGGTCAAATCGGGCAGATGTGCTTGTAACTAGTCATTGGTTCCGAGGAAGAGGCAAGTTACGGGCATCTCTCTGGTCGGTTCCTGATTGCCTGCACGGCTTGATGTCGGACAGACTGAGAGGTGCTCGTTGATCACCTTAGGTCAGTATCAACTTAGGAGGGCAAATGGTTGATATTGCCCGACGGAGAGCGGGGCAGTTCGGGCCATGGACGTACGGGCCGTACCGAAAGAGAGGGCTAGACTGTGCAAGATACCTTATAGCTATATTTCCTCAGTTTTCCATAAAATTAGGAGAATGGATTTTTTTATGGATAAAAAATTGCGCTCACTTATAGCTGTGTTACCTCGTTTTTTTTAACACCGAGAGAAAATATTATTTATTTTCTTTAAAAAATCAAACATGACGCTCTCAGGACCTATACTCTCAACATGTTCGAGATGAAAGTTTTATCATAAAAAATATTATTTGTAGTAGTGAGTTTTGACACAATATTAGATTTAAAGAAAAAGAAGACACATATAACCCATTTGTCAAAATAAAATTAAAAGCAAATTTAATGGATACAACATGTCTAGTTATTGCATAATGGTCAGTAGGTATCTTAACATGAATAAGAGTAATTTTATTATGTGAATGAAACCATTGAAGTGATTCACACATACGAACACTTGCTCCTGAATCAATAATCCAAGAGTGTATAGTAATATTTTCACAAAAATAGATATATGCACATACAGAGATATCAGTAGCAGTTTTTTCATCAAATTCAATTTAAATTTGGATGCCAAATACGTTCCTGTCATTTGTAACATCAATAGAGATCTAGCAGTGAGACCTCGATTTTTTGGATCGAAAATTGTTAGTATATATTTATACATTTTATCAGAACTTAATCCTAGACATCTAACTCTTTTTAACCTTTAACTTAATTGTTTCAAGTTAGATGAACCGTCCCTTCCACTCGTAGTGCAAATTTGAGAGAAACAAATATTTTGTTTGGGAAGGCTATGTTAGAACTTAAATTCTTTATCTAAGGTCATAAATTCGAGTATTTTGGAAAAATATTATTAAAATGAGTGGTGTTACTAAAATTGATTAATCAAATTTTATTATGAAAGAGACTAGTCATAAACAAATTTGATGAATACTTCTTATCTACGACATAATAGTCAAAATAATAATATCAATTATATAAGTCATTCATTTATTGTTCATAATTTAAGTAACTCATGAAATTTGGTTGCTACATCAAAGTCATTTTTTATGGACGAACATTCTTTGAGCATCCTCAACTTCAATGACAATATTTAAGTGAAATTTATAGAGATGAACTCGTGCTTTTTCTTTAATTGAAAGAACTTGACATGGTTAGATGAGTAGCATAAAAATTATAAAAATAACTTAATTAAGGTATGATATCATCGTTAATGATTTTAAATAAAGTTTATTCTTTTTCATCATCGAAGCAAAATGAATATGAATTGTATATATAAGCATTGCATAAGAACGAACTATTGGAGATTATGCGATAACATTGTTTAGAAAATAATGAGGGGAAAATGGTCCTAACGTTCTCATTATTCACACTCATCACTCTTACTATTTTGTAGTATTAGTATTTGAGTTTTGACAAATGCATTAAGATTAGTAAGGTGAGGGATGATGGATTGATCAATAGATTTTTTATACTATATTAAAATTTGAATTTGATTTTATTTATTCTTATAAAACTGACTTGTAGAACTAAGAGTCTCACTATTTTAAACTTTAATTATTAATTTGAGATTTTAATTTTTTTCATAGTCTAATTTTTAATGTTTATTCAAATAATTGGTGATTTAGTGGGTTTTTTTTTATAAAATATTTTGTGTTGGTAAGTTGATTTTTAAATATTTATCGTAGTCAAAGGAAATTTCAAAATCAAAATAATATTTATAAAAATTGATTTAATTATAGTTACTGATCAACAACAAAGTTTGTATATTTTACTATAGATTTGAAAGACCTTTGAATTAGAGTAGTCCATTAGTTTCCTACTCCAAACCTCCATAGTTACTTAGAAGTTTACTCGTGTGAATGGACATTTTCCGATCAAGTAATCTGCTTTAACACTAGCCTTACCCTATAAACTCTATAGTAACTCATCTCATAGCACCATGCTAGAAGAATTCAAATACTTCTTAATCCCTTATTTACTGCAAAACTCATTAAAGTGCTCTAAAATAACCTTCGTACGTTTAATATGCATTGACTTCAAATCTTATATCTTGTTCTTTTAATGAAATTATTCACTAGTTAATGATACACTAATAATAATAGTGGAACCATATAAAATATATAACCCACATATTTTAGATCCTTTAACCATTATCAATCCATCTTGCGAAGTTTTCAACACCCCGTGTTAACTCTAGTGCAATAGAATAGATCATCAAACATGCTCATGGACAACAACTTTTTCTTAACCTCTAGAATATACTTCACATTACATAAAAGAAACTCATGATCATTAATAATTTTAAATGTGACTATACAACACCGTGAACCTTGCAATCCATCTTGTTGCCGATTTCAACGACTCTACCATCTTCCAACTACTGAGTCTCAAAGTAGTTTTTCCTTGTGCACGTGTGATAAGAGCATTTTAAGTCCATGGCATAAATCTTTTGAGTTTAAAAAATAGATACACTCATTCACCAGTACTCTCATAAACATACTCATCTTGGTATGAGTCAACTACAATTTAAATAAAATCATGTGTGCTCCTCCTCTTGGGATAATCCTTCTTGAAGTGATCAACTTTTTGACAAATAAATAATTTTAACCTTGACTTGTCAAAATTTATAGATTTCTACTCATACTCCCTCGTATTAAGATAATCAAGTCTTCATCATTATCGTTAACCATCAAAGTTTTCATCATTGAAACCTCCTTAAATCTCATAGTCATCTGGAACTCATAAAGTAATAGTGCCTTTTTTTATCATGAAGAAAGGTATCATTGAAGTGTGCAAAGGATATAAGTAATTAGCTTAACTAGAGCTGAGACGTGTCCTCGTCATCAATATTCACCTCAATGTTCTCCAAATCAAACATGATCTTGTGAAATTGTGTCAATAATTCCACTATAGATATGTTCTCTACCATTTCAAATGAGTAGTGTTGTTGTATCAAACAAAACAATTGAGCCAAAGATTTTGTCATATGCAATTATTCAAGATTTTCCCACATCAAAGTTGCAGTCTTCTCCCTAAAAATTTCCTTAACACTTTATCCCTTAGGGATAAGATAATGGTACTCTAGATCTTATCCACAATCTCAATCTTCCCAGCTTGTGTTAGATGTGCGTTCGTTGATGCCTCACCCTTCAATGCTTCGACACATTTCTCTTGAGTTATGATTTCTTGCATATTCAATTTCCAAAATTAAAAATCGTTGTCTCCGAAATACTTCTCGATATCTCATTTAGAACACATGATGTTCACTTGTAAACTTAACTCCTTTACCCCACAGTGGATGTTGTAACGCCCTAAACTGCTTTTAGGATTACCGACTGACCCCACAAACTAACATGGGTCTTTTCAGTATGCTTTGTCCTCACTTGCATGCTTTTCGAGAAACCTCCCAAAAGGTCACACATCCAAATACTATTCCAAGTCAAGCACGCTTAACTGTGGAGTTCTTATTATTAGACTACCGAAAAGAAGATGTATCTTGTTGGTATAGATAGTACAAATAAATCCTTATAAGCATTCATTAAATCATGTTGTCCCATACCTGCACAACCTCAGAATTTCTCTCATTTCGATGTGAATTCGGCGACCACTCCTCGCCCTCTTTGGCCCCGGGAGTGTCAGGCGCAACTTTTTAGAAAATTAAAATGTTCAATCACACCAAAACCTTCTCGTTGTGAAAATCTAGAAATAATATTAATCACGTTAAGAATACCTCTGTGTGGGACAAAGAGCAATGACAACCAAAGTTAATGGTCTCAAACAAAAACTAATCTGCCAAAAAGAGTAAACAAATCCATAACAAATACGAGAAAGATAAAAGACGAGTACACAAATAATTTTTTTATTCAATTTGATCAAACCTATCTATTCTGAGGGTGATAACAACTCTTCAATTCATTATACTTCTAAATATTGTTCCAAGAGATTACAAATGAGTTACAAGAAAACAGTCTCTCAAGTTTTCAAGAACAAATCTTATTTTCTCTTCAAGTATTTCTCAATTTCTCCAACGCTCTTTATATGAATCACAAATCTAAGGAGTTTAAAAGTGTTTCTCAATCCCTTAAAATATCGTAAAAAACATGTCAATATCTAAAAACTCCAAAAAATTTCTACCCTTCAAAAGTTTGTTAAGATATACAATTAATGTTTTAACTTTTGAATATTAAGACTAATTTATTTAAATTTGATCTAAGAATTTTTATCTTTTTAAATAGATAACTTTAATGATATTAGTTTTATTCAATTTTTATGTTAATGTTAATTATGATTGTTTTAAAATTAAAATTAAAGGAAAAAGATAAATTAATGTTACCAAAAGTAAAAATAAATAAATATTTTGAATAATAATAACCAATTTTTTATAAATAAAATCCAACACTATTTTTTTTTAATAACAGTTCAAACTTTGCCAACACTATTATGATTTTTTTTAATGCGATGGTTTGACTGTTACAATTTCATATTTGTGACGGATACAACCGTCGTAATAACATTCAAAATATCACATCAAATCAATGATAGTTAAAATCGTCATAATTATGTTGTTAAGACGATTCTAAAACTGATGTAAATATTAAAGGCGGTTGGAGCAACAGTTCTCTAAACCACCATAGAATAGATCGATGACACACATTTTTGTAATAGTTGATAAACTGTTTCAAATGTTTGGTGATAATTTAAACTACCACAACAATTAAAATTGTCACAAAATATCTTCTTTCTTGCAGTCAACTAGGATTTTTCTCTTCGTCTAACAAAAATAATAGAAATACATATTTATAACTATTAAAACTAAAAAAAAACTCAAAACACAACTCATCAACAAACGACATGAAACATACAATTTGTAAGATCATCGTTGCTCTGAAGAACCACCGTTACTAATTATCATCAGTCATTGACCACCTCGTTGAACTATCGCTTAACAGTTGCGACACTACCTTTGATTTTCGCTAATACTTTTCAAAGTTCTAGCGTGTGATTTCTGACAATTCCAAAATATGATTTCCTCTCTTCTTCACGTAAAATTTTGAATGACACTTTCACTTATAAGCTCATTAAGTAAATTGTTTTGATCTCCAATTATTATACTAGTAGTTATTGATTCAAAACATAACATTGTTCATTGTTTTAAGACATGATGACTAGAAGCTACTATAACATTATTAAGTATAGAAAGCAAGTTGGTTAAGTTTAAGTGGTTAGCATTAACGAGTTGTAGGTCCATTTCCAGCTATATATGATAGAAATAAAGGCAAAGCAAACAAGTTTACTACTAGTTGGAGAAGCTATCACTCAAACGTCTCAATTCTCAATTATTAACCAATTTTCTTCTTGTCTATTAAATAATCTATCTTCTTGTTAACTGTTGACAAACAAGTAAATAAAGCATGCAAAAATAATATTACATAGCAAGAAATCCCAAATAATATTACAGTATTTCTTCCATTTAAAATGTATGTTTGTTGATAATATCAGTTTCAAATTTCACTTAGTAGAATAAGTCTTTGTTGTTGTTTTACACATTGATAATGTCTTTGTTATATAAAAGCTATTTCAAACTTTTCAGAAAAGAGCTTTTTCTTAAAGGCTTTTTTTTTTAGAGAAAAATGAGTGAATTTTATGTATTTGTCTTGGCTTTTCCTTATTGTTTGTCCTTTACCTAGTTAAACAATAATTGAAAGAGACATAGTCACCATTTCACACTTCCGACATGAATATAGTTGTCCAATAGCAAAGGAATCCCCGTTTCTTTATTTCTCATTGATTTGATTGAGTGTACCACTAAAACTTCTTTATCTGAAAGTTATTAATTTTAAGAATATATGGATGAGATTTTTTTTTCTACTATGGTTGCCTAGTCATTCTACATTATTGTTATTGTTTGTTGGGTGTCAAATTCCATTGATTATGAGTTTTATAAAATTAATGATATATAAAAGTGTGTTTGTTTTAATTATGGTCATAACTTTCTTTTTTTTTAAGAAATAGGTTGGATACATGACATTTTCATGTTTATTATAAATTTATAAATTTATTTTCAAAAATAAAATTTAAGTTTGAATTTTAATTTTTATATTCTCATTTTTAAATATTGATAAATTTTAGGACAAAAGTTATGTTTAATTCTTTAAATATGATTATTACTATTTTCCAATAAAAATGTGATAAATATACTCAAATATCATTTAAGGAGTGAAAATATAAACAGTTTGTATAAATAGAAGTAAGACAAAGTATACAAAATATAAGTTCAATAAAAAAGAAAAATGTTTTTAACTTATAGGTAAAACTTAGAAATCTTATCATCATACAAGTGAAGTGGTTTAAATCTTGAGTTCATATTATAAAATGATGGAAAAATATAAAGGAATGTAAACCATCACATTCAAATTGATTGGATTAGATTAAGAAAGGCTTCATATGTTATACGGGACACAAAGATATTTCTCAAGTTGAAAATTTATAATATTATCCGAGGGGCAGAATGTAGGACATCTATGAATAAACACAATAATGAAGTAAGTGTAATAGAGATGATGATGTTACGTTGAATTTATAATATACTTATATATGATAAGATTAAAAAAGACGATATTAGAAAGAAAAAAAATTACAGTAACATATAGTAGAAAAGATTGTGAAAAATAATAGAATTTGATAATTTGAACATATAGATAATATACAAAAAAAAGACTTGTAAGTTATATGGTAAGAAAAATATATCATATAAAAAAAATCAAATAACTAAAGATGGAGAAAGACCTAAAAAAAACTTATCAGAGAAATTATTAAGAAAAATACGAAGGTTATATAAACATAGTTTTAAATAGAATATTTAGAACAAAACTTGATTGATGTAGCTAACCTCTAGATAAAATTTAATTATTGTTATCATATATTTTTATGTGTGAAATGGTCAAATATGATAAAGAAAAATAGGTGATTAATCATTAGAATAAGATTTTAATTCATAATATAATAAGTTAATAAATATCATTGTTCATGCAAATATAATTTATAACATTAAACTATTTGATATTAACTACTTCCAATATAACTCTAAAATGTATAATAACAATAATTATTTCTTAAAGTGCGAAATTTCTTAATATATTAAGATATTAAAGATTAAAAACAAATCTTCATTAAAATTCATATATGTTAAACATTAAAGCTCAAATCATAATAATTTTAAAAGAAATCTTATTATTGTTATGCTAATATTTTATCAATTTTGAATAGTTTTGCTTTAACTAGTTTTAAAATGAAACTATCTCCTCCTATATACATCTAATTGTTTGCAAATGCATCTACATTAAAAGTCTATTTTTCCAAAGAATAAAAAAGATAAAACCAAAAAAAACTATCTTTTCCTTTTTTTAAAAATCACTAATCACTACTTGCTTTTTGCTCCTCAAAAGAATCTTCTTACTAATCACTATACTTACTTTTTGCTCCTTAAAAGAATCTTCATCCATCACACACACTCAACAGTTCCAATCCACAAGTTCCAAATCAAGAATAAATACCACACCACAACACATCTCAAGTATCCCAGAATCAAAACCAAAACAAGCCATAGACTCAAACTCTGTCTGAAAAACCATCATTGACACATTTTTGGTGACAAAACCTAGAAAATGCAGATTTTCAAGTCTCTTCAAATTATTCTGCTGCTCATATTCTGCAGCAGACACACAACAGCGCAAACCAAAAACACATACATAATTCATATGGACAAATCCACCATGCCAGAAACATTCACCGATCACGTTAATTGGTTCGACACATCATTAAAATCAGTATCAGAAACAGCAGAGATTCTCTACACTTACAAACACATAGCTCATGGATTCTCCACAAGATTAACTCATCAAGAAGCTGAAACACTTTCAAACCAACCAGGAATTCTCTCTGTTATCCCTGAACTCAGATATGAACTTCACACAACAAGAACACCACAGTTCCTTGGTTTGCCACAAACCAACACTCTTTTACCTCAGTCTAAACAACAGAGTCAGGTGATTATTGGTATTCTTGACACTGGTATTTGGCCAGAGACAAAAAGCTTAGATGACACAGGACTTGGTCCAATCCCAAGTAGTTGGAAAGGCACATGTGAAACCGGTAACAACATGAACTCGTCAAACTGCAACAGAAAACTCATAGGCGCCAGGTTTTTCGCTAAAGGGTATGAAGCAGCACTTGGTCCTATAGATGAAACAACAGAATCAAGATCACCTAGAGATGACGACGGACATGGAACTCACACGTTAACAACAGCCGCAGGTTCTGTTGTAGCAGAAGCTAGCTTATTCGGATTAGCTTCTGGTACAGCAAGAGGCATGGCTACACAAGCACGTGTAGCAGCTTACAAAGTCTGTTGGACTGGTGGTTGTTTCACTTCTGACATAGCTGCCGGAATGGATAAAGCCATTGAAGACGGTGTTAACATCTTATCAATGTCAATCGGTGGTAGCTTAACAGAATATTACAGAGACATCATCGCAATCGGAACTTTCAGCGCAATGTCTCATGGAATTCTAGTCTCATCATCAGCTGGAAACGGTGGACCAAGTGCCGAAAGCTTATCAAACGTAGCACCGTGGATAACAACAGTCGGAGCCGGAACAATAGACCGCAACTTTCCCAGTTACATAACACTTGCAAACGGAAAAAACTACACCGGTGCATCACTTTACAACGGAAAACCGTTACCCGATTCATTCCTACCACTTGTTTATGCAGGAAATGTAAGCAACTCCGCAGTTGGGTATCTTTGTATACCTGATTCCTTAACAAAAACAAAAGTTTTCGGAAAAATTGTGATATGCGAACGAGGCGGAAACTCAAGGGCTGAAAAGGGTCTAGTAGTAAAAAACGCTGGTGGTGTAGGAATGATTCTAGCTAACAATGAAGAGTATGGTGAAGAACTAATAGCAGATTCTCATCTTCTACCAGCAGCATCATTGGGTCTAAAATCAAGCAACATTCTAAAAAACTACATTTTCACCACAAAAAATCCAAAAGCCAAACTAGTTTTCGGTGGCACACATTTACAAGTTCAACCTTCACCAGTAGTAGCAGCATTCAGTTCAAGAGGCCCAAACTCTCTAACACCGAAGATTCACAAACCCGATTTAATAGCTCCGGGCGTAAACATCTTAGCCGGTTGGACCGGTTCAGTTGGTCCAACCGGTTTAACCACAGACAAAAGGCACGTGAGTTTCAATATTATATCAGGAACTTCAATGTCATGCCCACACGTGAGCGGTTTAGCTGCTATAGTTAAAGGAGCTTACCCTGAATGGAGCCCCGCTTCTATACGGTCAGCGTTAATGACCACAGCATACACCTCTTACAAAAACGGTGAAACAATCCAAGACGTCGCAACCGGGAAACCCGCTACACCGTTCGATTTCGGATCCGGACACGTGGATCCTGTCTCCGCCCTTGATCCTGGACTTGTGTACGACATCAATGTTGACGATTATCTTGGATTTTTCTGTGCGTTGAACTACACGGCAGCGCAGATCAAAATCGCGGCGAGGAGAGATTTCGTTTGTGATCGGAAGAAGAATTATAGGGTTGAGGATTTTAATTATCCTTCTTTTGCGGTTGCTTTGGAGACAGCTTCGGGAATTGGCGGTGGTTCGGATAAGCCGGTGACGGTGGAGTATAGTAGGGTTGTTACGAATGTGGGAGGTCCGGGGTTTTATAAAGCTACGGTGGTGCTTTCGGCGGAGGATTCTTCGTCGGTGAAGGTTGTGGTGGTGCCGGAGAGTATTAAGTTTAGTGAAGTGAATGAGAAAAAAGGTTATACGGTGCGTTTTACGTGCGGTTCGATGCCGTCTGGAACCAAGAGTTTTGGGTATTTGGTTTGGAGTGATGGGAAACATAGGGTTTCGAGTCCAATTGTGTTTAGTTGGACTTGATTTTGGGCCCATTGAAGTTGGGCTTGGGTTTGGGCCCGGCAAGGATGGCCCACTGAAGATGCCCTTGCTCTTTGATGTTTGTATTCTAGATGAAGGTTCAAGTGAACACTGATAAGGAATTTAATAACTCTTGTACATCAACAAAATATTGTAAATGTATAATAATGGCTTTGAATTATATGTATTGTATCTTCTCATAAAGTTCACTATGTCCCCCATATTAATATTATTGTATTATATTACTGAATTACTGAACTATCATGACAATAATTTTGACAATAATTTTGATTTTTTTTAACTAATCGAGATGTTTCATTTAGCTTATCATTATGTGACACTAGGTATAATAATAAAACGGGTTGGAGTTATCTCCTTCAAATTCAAACTTAAATATTTAAATAATCTTTCTTATTCGCCTCAAACTTACGTGAGAATGAGAAATTAAAACTCTAACTAATTCAAATGGGTTCGAGTTGAGTTCGGATATCCCTACTCCGTCACCATCTATTCAGTAAAATTAATTTTTTTAATAAAAATATTTATTTATTCTAAAATCAAATTATATCATAAATAATAAAATAAAACAATTTCAAAAAATTGCATACATATATTTCAAATATTTTAAATAAATAAATATCAAAATATCAAAACATTAGTCACATATTTAATATTCTAAATTATCAAAAATAAATAATGATATACATAATGAAATAAACAGGATATGTTCGGGGTGGGTACTAGTGTCCTTATTATCTGATTCGTCCCCATATTTTATAATCGAAGAAAACCCAAAATAAACTCAAACTCAATCAAAGTGGTTTTATAGATTTAATTATTTAATTGATTATTTGTGATTTATTGTGAACTTATGTGATGTGTGTGGTATGTTATGGGGTAGTGGTGGACTAA
The DNA here is from genome assembly GCA_948472305.1 of Vicia faba. Taxonomy (NCBI): domain Eukaryota; kingdom Viridiplantae; phylum Streptophyta; class Magnoliopsida; order Fabales; family Fabaceae; genus Vicia; species Vicia faba. Next base: position 1,522,438,561 of record OX451738.1, read on the forward strand.
AGTGTTAATTAGAATAATGTATATTTAAATAATTTAATTTTTATTATTTAGATTTATATTATTAATAATTAAATAGTATATTAAAGTGAATAGGGAGAATAAGGACATGGTGGTAATATGTGATGATAAATGAGGGTATAAGGGGAATAACATAGAAAGGGTATAAGGGGTAAAAAAAGAAAATAGAATAATAGATATCATTTTGTGCGATCGTGGAATTGGGAGAAACGCGAAGAAGAGGCTAGGCTCAGAGGAGAAGTTTGTAGAACACGAAGGAACGAATCGATCTATAAGAATTTGAGATAAAGGGTGTAATCTCAGTTTATTATGATTGATAGAGGTTAAGGTAGATGTAGGTTTTGTCCTATGAGATTGATTTGGTGAAATATATGATGAAATTGTTGATTTATGATGTCTGTATGTGATGATTGTGTCCATTATGATGTGATGATGTATTTTGATGTTAATATGTGATTTATGATGATTGTTATGCGTTTTGGACTTAGTTTGATATTTGAATTGGAACTGGTATGAGGATGGAATAGAGCAGGATTGCAACTGAGAAGTTCCTGTTTCGCACGTATCGTCGAGCGAGCGTAGGGGCGAGCTAGTCACTCCAGCGCCGTCGGGCGAGCCTTCTGGCGAAAAGAATGGTGGAAAAATGAGTTATTGTAAAATTTATGGGGAGGGGCTTGTCTCCCCAGCATCGTCGGCACGAGCGAGGCAGCGATGGTCCCAATCGCGCCTTTCGTCGGGCAAGCGTCAGGCAAGCAGAGCGCTCCCAGGATCGTCGGGCGAGGCTTAGACGAGTAGACCTGGAAATAATTTCAAAGTGTCGTAACTTGAGTTTCAGGACTCCGTTTGACGCGTCGTTCGAAGCATTGGGAAGCTAACACGCTGAACTACATTGTGACAGATTCATATGAGTTGTTTGTTGCATGATTTAAGTACCTATGTTTTTATAAGATTGAATTATTATATGTTTGATATGTTAATATGTTTTATTTTAATGATGAGTTTAATGACACCGTGAAGTTGCTATAATGTTGTTGTTGTAATGTAATTGATGTCATCTGTGAATGTTTTTAATGATGTCCATGTTCATTGTGTCAACTTATTATGTGATTATGATTATGTGAATGACGATGCAATTGATTAGTCGTGGTCGAATTTTATGAGACGTTGTTGTACATCATACATTCAAAGCATTTTTGAACGGTGGCCTGCTTGTGATGTAACACCCCAAATCTACCCCAAGCAATTAGCAGAAAATCAGAGTAAAAATTTCCAACATAATCAGGATGTCACATATTCAACAAAGACACATAAACTTGTTATGCTTCTAGAACAAATACATAACACTTAAAGAATCGGAATGAACACAACATGTGAAAATAGTCTTCATAACAAATCAAACTTTGATTAATCACACAGCGGATTCATAATAGTTCTCTAAATAAGACATAGCATCTTTTGAATCATAAAACAACATCAATACAATAAACTCCTCAAATAACAACATAAGGTTCAATAAATAAACAACTAAATAAGACAAGCGTTCATTTCCCCCCAAGTGCTACATATCAAAGAAAATGACACTGAACTCGAACTTACAATGATATCGGCTACTTATCTTGGTTACCTGCATGTTACCAACAAAGGGAAACATTCAAACAGAAAGGGTGAGATATCAAACTATATAAATAGGGTTATGATAAATAATATATAAGGCTACCCACAAAAATAATTCATAATCACATTATCAATAGCGAATTCCATATATACTCAATGATATCTCGCAACAGCAACACATTCAACGATCAGCATAAAATAACACAACATTGGTCATAAGACCTATAATCAACAATGTCCATAAACCAGACGGAACAACTTAACCAGGTGTACCGGCAAGTCGGTGTAATCGACATGATTTCAACAAAACGACATATTCACATTTACCTATTAATTAAACTTAGTTACCCAGTCAAATTTCGTTAAATTCCGGACTACTAATTATACCACCTAAATCGGCTAATTCAACCAAAACGAGACTGTTATTAACTTTCAGCATCTTGCCACAATAATATTTTCTGTTAATTAATTATTCCTATCAATTTTATTAATCAACAATGTCCATAAACCGGACAGAGCAACTTAACCAGCTGTACCAGCAAGTCGGCGTAATCGACATGATTTCAACAAAACAACATATCCATATTTACCTACTAATTAAACTTAGTTACCCGATTAAATTTCGTTAAATTCTGGATAACTAATTATACCGTCTAAATCGGCTAATTTGATCAAACGGGACAGCTTTCAACTTACCGAATTAACCAACTCGATATCAATATTCATTAACTTAATTAGACTACTGCCAATTTATTACAAACCACTAATTTTATCATTTACTAATAGTAGCCGTACAAAATTACATTTGTTTCTAATTGTTCCTATTATTGTTACTGTAACATGACAACTATAATCATTATGTTATTGATATCATGTTGTACTAAACATACTACTTCACATGATATATACCATTACTTCATTTAATTCATTCTAAGTTATTCTAACATATGCCAAAAGCTACATAATATAATTATATTAAGTAATGTGCTACCATATATTCACTAACTATACTACTTCATGTCATAAAAGTTCTTATTGTAAATAAAGACTACACGTGATGTCATGATACATTACCAACATATACCAAAGAATGAAATCAAATAAAGTGCCATTGTTATAAAAGAACGAGATACTAAGTGATACCATTTATTAATTAAGTCATTCTATGTCATACTACATGTACTAGTACCTCTTAATAGCAATTTCACGCACAATATACAAAAAATAGTCTTATTCTAATTCTTATTTCCATTACCAAATTTTCAACATAACAGTAACCCAATAGCATATGAATCAATTGAATATTAAATTTCAACAGCAACACAACTAATTTTTCAACACCACACAGTAGTGAAACTAATACCTTAAATCCCTTATAAAATTCATCATACTCCAATTTATTTAGCAAGAACCCCACCCTTACCTTTGATTGAGTGCAACTCTAAGAACTTTGACCGAATTTCTGGGGAATTTGACACAAGTAGCAACTTTCTCTTGTTCTTCTTCTCTTCTCACAAATCCTATTCCTCTTTGTTCTTTTCCTGATAACACTACTTTTCCTCTTCCAATTCTATTTCCAATCAATAGTATTATTTCATTTAGTCACTTAATAAACTTAAATGGGTCTAAGTGGCATACCTCCTTATTACTTCACAACACCACAAATTAAGCCCAATATCATATTTAAGCTTAATAATAAAATAATACTTCAACTTAATTCCACCAAATTAAATTTGATTATTTATCATGTCACTAAATAAAATAATTCTGACTTCGATGATAAAAATTCAAATTAATATAAAATATTCAAGATAATATTTAATTAAATATCGGGGCGTTACAACTCTCCCCCACTTAGAATATTTTCGTCCTCGAAAATAAAAGTTTACCTGGTTCAAATAACTTGGAATAGGAGTCTCTCATATTGCTCTCTAACTCCCAGGTCATGCTTTCTCCAGCAGCTCCTAATCAGACAACGTTCACCAAGGAAATCTCTTTTCCTCTTAGAATTTTCATCTCACGATCCGCGACTCGCACATGCGTCATCTCCACCGTGAGATTATTCCGTACTTACACATCGACCATCTGAATCACATGAGACGGATTAGGAATATACTTTCAGAGTTGCGATACATGAAACACATTGTGCAAATTGGCAAGATTTGGCGGTAAAGCCACTCGGTAAGCAACTTTCCCAACTTGATCCGATATTTGATACGGACCAATAAAACGAGGAGTGAGCTTCTTAGACTTCAGAGCTCGCCCAACACCAGTCATAGGTGTGACTCTCAAAAACACATGATCATCAGCTTGGAATTCCAAATCTTTCCTTCTCTTGTCATGGTAACTTTTCTGTCTACTTTGAGAAGCTTTCATCTTTTCTCGGATAAGCTTCACTTTCTCAGTAGTCTCTCGAACAATCTCAGGTCCAAGTACCACACTTTCACCAGATTCGTGCCAACACAACGAAGTCCTACACCTCCGACCATACAACGCCTCAAAAGGTATCATCTCAATACTAGAATGGTAATTGTTATTGTAAGTGAACTCAATCAACAGAAGATAAGTATCCCACGAACCTCCCTGCTCAAGAACACATGCTCTCAACAAATCCTCCAATGACTGAATAGTCATCTCGCCCTGACCATCCATCTGAGGATGATACATTGAACTCAACCTCAACTTAGATCCTAACGCCTCTTGTAAAATTTTCCAAAAATCAGAAGTAAACCTCGGATCTCTATCCGACATAATACACAAAGGAACACCATGCAACTTCACAATTACTCTGGTATAAATCTCCGGCAACATCGAAATCGGATATGTGATGTTAATAGGTATAAAATGTGCCGACTTCATAAGCCTATCAACAATCACCCATATAGAATCATATCCTCTCAAGGTACTAGGTAATCTCGTTACAAAGTCCATTGAAATGCTATCCCATTTCCATTCTAGAATCTCTAACGGTTGCATCAACCTTACATGCTTCTGATGCTCAATCTTCGACTTCTGACAAGTTAAACAAGCATACACAAATTGTGCCACATCATGCTTCATACCAGGCCACCAAAACAAACCCTTCAAATCTTGATACATTTTAGTAGCTCTTGGATGAATACTCAAACTGCTTCTATGACTTTCCTCAAGAATCACTTTCTTAATCTATTCATCATCAGGAATGCAAATACGATCTTGGAATCTCAACACACCTTGCGCATATATCTTGAAATCATCATTCTCAGATCGATCGATTTCCATCATCATATCCACCAACTTCATATCTAGCTTTTGAGCCTCACTGATACTGTTGAGAAAGTCATTATTAATCTTTAACATTCCCAATGTAACACTCTGCGGTGTCACTTCACAAACCAAACTCAAATCTCGTAACTGCTCAATCAACTCCAACTCTTTAACCATCATTGCCAACATGTGCAAAGTCTTTCGGCTTAAAGCATCTTCCACAACATTAGCTTTTCCTGGATGATAATTCAAACCAAAATCATAATCCTTCAGCAATTCTAACCACCTTCGTTGCCTCATATTCAACTCTTTCTGATAAAAAATATACTTCAAACTCTTATGGTCACTAAACACTTCAAATCTAGAACCATAAAGATAATGCCTCCAGATTTTCAACACAAAGACAACTGCAGCCAATTCTAAATCATGCGTAGGATAATTCTTTTCATGAGTCCTCAATTTTCTCGACGCATAAGCAATCACCTTACTATTTTGCATGAGTACACCACCTGGCCCCATTAGACAAGCATCACAATACACAACAAAAGTTTCTCCCAGATTAGGCAAAGTCAAAACCGGAGACGACGTCAACCTCTTCTTCAACTTGGTAAAACTTTCTTCACATTGAATATCCCACATAAAAGCTTTACCCTTACAAGTCAACTTAGTCAACAGAAGTTCCAACTTAGAAAAACCTTTGATAAACCGTCTATAGTAACTGGCTAATCCCAATAAGCTTCTAATCACAGTAACCGACTTCGGAGCTTCCCATTACAACACAACATTAACTTTAGAAGGATCCACGACAATGCCACCACCAGAAATGACATGACCGAGGAAACTAACCTCTTGCAACCAGAATTCGCACTTGGACAACTTCGCATACAACTTCTTCTCTTTCAAAACTTGTAATACAACTCTTAGGTGCTCTTCATGTTCTTCTTCTGATTTAGAGTAAATCAGAATGTCATCAATGAATACCACCACAAACCGATCTAAATAAGTATGAAAGATACGATTCATGTACTCCATGAATACTCCCAGCGCATTGGTCACATCGAAAGGCATCACCAAATACTCGTAGTGTCCATACCGAGTTCTGAACGCGGTCTTCTGAATATCATCTTCTTTCACTCTAATCTGGTGATATCCTGACCTCAAATCAATCTTAGAAAACACACTTGCACCCACCAATTGGTTCATCAAGTCATCAATTCTATGAAGTAGATACTTTTTCTTAATCATCACTTTATTCAACTGCCTGTAATTAACACAAAGTATCATACTTCCATCTTTCTTCTTTACTAACAACACAGACGCTCCCCACGGTGATACACTTGGTCTTACAAACTTTTTCTCAAGCAACTCTTATAATTGTTGCTTCAATTCAGACAACTCAGATGCAGACATCCTGTACGGTGCCATAGAAACAGGGCTGGTACTAGGTACAAGACCAATCGCAAACGCAACTTCTCTTTCTGGCAGTACATCAAGAATTTCATCAGGAAACACTTCAGGAAATTCTCGCACCACCTGCAACTCATAAATCTTAACTTGGTTCTCAATAGATAGCAAAGCCATCAACGAGAACATCTATGATTCATCTTGCATCAATTGCCTCAACTGTTTACCAGTCAACAAACCAACTTATTCCTCTTCAGGAGTAGAAAACCCAAAGACTTGTTATAGAAATTGATATGAACATAGTTATAATCTAACCAATTTATATCCAAGATCACATATAACACGCTTAACAGCAAACAAATCAAATCAACAACAATGTCTTTGTCGAAGATCGACAAAGGGAAACTCAAACACACACTAGAAGTAGTCATTGATCCCTTAGCCGGAATCTTGACGACCATTTCTCCATTCATAGAAGACAACACAAGACCCAATATTTCAACACAATCAGCAACAATAAAACAATGAGTAGCACCAGTATCAATAATAGTAATTAAAGGAGTACTATTAATGAAACATGTACCTCTGATGAGTCTGTCCTCCCTAGCTGACAGAGTCCCAGCCAAAGCAAACACCTTACCACCAGCTTGTACCTTCTTTGGTTTCGGACAATGACTACCAATGTGTCCCTCTTCCCCACAGTTGAAACATATCATATCCCTATGCTTGCAACCAGATATCATATGCCTAATCTTACCACAACGGAAAAACCTCTTCCCATCAACAGTAGTGCACACATTACTCTTGTGACCAGGTTGCCCACATTTGAGACATACCACTCTAGCAGGAGCATCTCCCCCACTAGTCCTCTGACCATGAGCAACTCTTTGTTTAACCCTACCAGCATCATAAGGCTTGTCACGGTTCTGTTGACTCTTGCCTCTCTTATCACTAACAATCTTGTGATGAGCATTACTATCCTCTTCAAAGATCCTGTGACTATAAACCAAATCAGAAAAGACACGAATCTTCTGATACCCAACAACTTTCTTGATTTTCGAGCGCAACCCATTCTCAAACTTGATGCATTTAGAAAATTCAGCACCTTCACCATCAAAATGTGGATAGAACTTACCTAGCTCAATGAACTTAGCAACATACTCAGTGACAGACTTGTTCCCTTGCTTCAACTCAAGGAACTCAATCTCTTTCTTACCCCGAACATCTTCAGGATAATACTTCCTCAGAAACTCCCTTCGGAACACAATCCAAGTGATTTCCTCACCTGTAGCTTCCAACCTTGCATGCATCTATAGCCACCAGTCATCAGCTTCAACTACTAGCATATGAGTGCCATACCGAACCTTTTGTGCTAGAGTGTAATCCATCACACGGAAGATGCTCTCAATCTCCTTCAACCAATCTAGTTCTCCATCAAGATCATGCTTATCCTTGAACACCGATGGATTCTCCCTTTGGAAAGTCGCCAAACTATGAGATCCAGCATTATCGTCAGAATTAGGCTGATTCTGCAGAGCCTGAGCCATCGCTTGCAGAGCAGCAGTAATCACAACATCGTTCCTTCCAGCCATCTTATCTTATCACTGCAACACAAACACCGGTTAAGAAAAACTAACAATACTCGATTATTAAACAACTACGACTCGATAACTTGACCGGACAGACCGACCTGCTCTGATACCACTAATATAACACCCCAAATCTACCCCAAGCAATTAGCGGAAAATCAGAGTATAAAAATTTCCAACATAATCAGCATGTCACATATTCAACAAAGACACATAAACCTGTCATGCTTCTAGAACAGATACATAACACTTAAAGAAGTGGAATGAACACAACATGTGAAAATAGTCTTAATAATATAAATCAAACTTTGATTAATCACGCAGTGGATTCATAATAGTTCTCTAAATAAGAGATATCATCTTTTGAATCATAAAACAACATCAATACAATAAACTCCTCAAATAACAACATAAGGTTCAATAAATAAATAACAAAATAAGATAAGCGTTCATTTCTCCCCGAGTGCTATGTATCAGAGCAAATGACACTGAAGTCGAACTAATAATGCTATCGGCTACTCATCTTGGTTATCTGCACGTTACCAACAAAGGTCAATATTCAAACAGAAAGGGTGAGATATCAAACTATATAAATAGGGTTATGATAAACAATATATTAGGTAAAGAATATATGATTCACCACTTCACACAACCACAACATAAAGCAATACAATTCACCAACACATCAATTCAACTTATAACATCACCAGACATAAACAACACTTTAAATAAGCAACAAAACAACGGCTCCAAATGCGACTCAACTATGCAAATGCATATGGTACCATTGGAGTAGAACTCCCAACTTAGAAAATTCTAGTTTACCGAGGCATAAGGCAAAGCCTTCAACTTAGAACATGCCAATCCAGGCCAACATAGGTGAGCATTCCCTCCAACTTAGAACATGCCAATTCAGGCCAACTTTAATGTTATGCTATGCTATGCGACGATATAAACAACCACAACTCGATAATGCAACAACAACAACAACATAACAACGATCGACATAATAACAAATCACACTGTTCAACATTGGCCAAAGGCCTACAACACAACATATCAACGTAATCAACAACTTTTCATGGCAACAACATATTCACCATATATTCGCTAGGATTCACGCCATAAGGTTACCCACAAAAATAATTCATAATCACATTATCAATAGCGAATTCCATATATACTCAATGATATCTCACAACAACAACACATTCATCGATCAACACAAAATAACACAATATTGGTTATAAGACCTATAATCAACAATGTCCATAAATCGGATGGAACAACTTAACCAGTTGTACCGGCAAGTCGGCGTAATCAACATGATTTAAAAAAAAAGCGACATAACCATATTTACCTACTAATTAAACTTAGTTACCCAGACAAATTTCGTTAAATTCCAAACAACTAATTATACCGCCTAAATCGACTAATTCGACCAAAACGAGACTATTTTTAACTTTTAGCATCTTGCCACAATAATACTTTTATGTTAATTAATCATCCCTATCAATTCTATCAATCAACAATGTCCATAAACCAGACGGAACAACTTAACCAGCTGTATCGGCAAGTCGGCGTAATCGACATGATTTCAACAAAACGACATATCCACATTTACCTACTAATTAAATTTAGTTATCCGGTCAAATTTTGTTAAATTCTGGACAACTAATTATACTGCCTAAATTGGACTACTATCAATATTCATTAACTTAATTAGACTACTGTCAATTTATTACAAACCACTAATTTTATCATTTACTAATAGTACCTGTACAAACTTGCATCTGTTTCTAATTGTTCCTATTATTGCTACTGTAACAGGACAACTATAATCATTTTGTTATTGATATCATGTTGTACTAAACATACTACTTCACATGATATATACCATTATCTCATTTAATTCATTCTAAGTTATTCTAACATATGCCAAAAGCTACATAATATAATTATATTAAGTAAGGTGCTACCATATATTCACTAACTATACTACTTCATGTCATAAAATTTCCTATTTTAAACAAAGACTACACATGATATCATGATACATTACCAACATATACCAAAGAATGAAATCAAATAAAGTGCTATTGTTATAAAAGAACAAGTTACTAAGTGATACCATTTATTAATTAAGTCATTCTATGTCATACTACATGTACTAGTATCTCTTAATAACAATTTCACGCACATTATACAAAAATTAGTCTTATTCTAATTCTTATTTCCATTACCAAATTTTCAACATAAAAGCAACCCAATAGCATATGAATCAATTGAATATTAAATTTCAACAGCAACGCAATTAATTTTTATCATCAGGAATGCAAATACGATCTTGGAATCTCAACACACCTTGCGCATATATCTTGAAATCATCATTCTCAGATCGATCGATTTCCATCATCATATCCACCAACTTCATATCTAGCTTTTGAGCCTCACTGATACTGTTGAGAAAGTCATTATTAATCTTTAACATTCCCAATGTAACACTCTGCGGTGTCACTTCACAAACCAAACTCAAATCTCGTAACTGCTCAATCAACTCCAACTCTTTAACCATCATTGCCAACATGTGCAAAGTCTTTCGGCTTAAAGCATCTTCCACAACATTAGCTTTTCCTGGATGATAATTCAAACCAAAATCATAATCCTTCAGCAATTCTAACCACCTTCGTTGCCTCATATTCAACTCTTTCTGATAAAAAATATACTTCAAACTCTTATGGTCACTAAACACTTCAAATCTAGAACCATAAAGATAATGCCTCCAGATTTTCAACACAAAGACAACTGCAGCCAATTCTAAATCATGCGTAGGATAATTCTTTTCATGAGTCCTCAATTTTCTCGACGCATAAGCAATCACCTTACTATTTTGCATGAGTACACCACCTGGCCCCATTAGACAAGCATCACAATACACAACAAAAGTTTCTCCCAGATTAGGCAAAGTCAAAACCGGAGACGACGTCAACCTCTTCTTCAACTTGGTAAAACTTTCTTCACATTGAATATCCCACATAAAAGCTTTACCCTTACAAGTCAACTTAGTCAACAGAAGTTCCAACTTAGAAAAACCTTTGATAAACCGTCTATAGTAACTGGCTAATCCCAATAAGCTTCTAATCACAGTAACCGACTTCGGAGCTTCCCATTACAACACAACATTAACTTTAGAAGGATCCACGACAATGCCACCACCAGAAATGACATGACCGAGGAAACTAACCTCTTGCAACCAGAATTCGCACTTGGACAACTTCGCATACAACTTCTTCTCTTTCAAAACTTGTAATACAACTCTTAGGTGCTCTTCATGTTCTTCTTCTGATTTAGAGTAAATCAGAATGTCATCAATGAATACCACCACAAACCGATCTAAATAAGTATGAAAGATACGATTCATGTACTCCATGAATACTCCCAGCGCATTGGTCACATCGAAAGGCATCACCAAATACTCGTAGTGTCCATACCGAGTTCTGAACGCGGTCTTCTGAATATCATCTTCTTTCACTCTAATCTGGTGATATCCTGACCTCAAATCAATCTTAGAAAACACACTTGCACCCACCAATTGGTTCATCAAGTCATCAATTCTATGAAGTAGATACTTTTTCTTAATCATCACTTTATTCAACTGCCTGTAATTAACACAAAGTATCATACTTCCATCTTTCTTCTTTACTAACAACACAGACGCTCCCCACGGTGATACACTTGGTCTTACAAACTTTTTCTCAAGCAACTCTTATAATTGTTGCTTCAATTCAGACAACTCAGATGCAGACATCCTGTACGGTGCCATAGAAACAGGGCTGGTACTAGGTACAAGACCAATCGCAAACGCAACTTCTCTTTCTGGCAGTACATCAAGAATTTCATCAGGAAACACTTCAGGAAATTCTCGCACCACCTGCAACTCATAAATCTTAACTTGGTTCTCAATAGATAGCAAAGCCATCAACGAGAACATCTATGATTCATCTTGCATCAATTGCCTCAACTGTTTACCAGTCAACAAACCAACTTATTCCTCTTCAGGAGTAGAAAACCCAAAGACTTGTTATAGAAATTGATATGAACATAGTTATAATCTAACCAATTTATATCCAAGATCACATATAACACGCTTAACAGCAAACAAATCAAATCAACAACAATGTCTTTGTCGAAGATCGACAAAGGGAAACTCAAACACACACTAGAAGTAGTCATTGATCCCTTAGCCGGAATCTTGACGACCATTTCTCCATTCATAGAAGACAACACAAGACCCAATATTTCAACACAATCAGCAACAATAAAACAATGAGTAGCACCAGTATCAATAATAGTAATTAAAGGAGTACTATTAATGAAACATGTACCTCTGATGAGTCTGTCCTCCCTAGCTGACAGAGTCCCAGCCAAAGCAAACACCTTACCACCAGCTTGTACCTTCTTTGGTTTCGGACAATGACTACCAATGTGTCCCTCTTCCCCACAGTTGAAACATATCATATCCCTATGCTTGCAACCAGATATCATATGCCTAATCTTACCACAACGGAAAAACCTCTTCCCATCAACAGTAGTGCACACATTACTCTTGTGACCAGGTTGCCCACATTTGAGACATACCACTCTAGCAGGAGCATCTCCCCCACTAGTCCTCTGACCATGAGCAACTCTTTGTTTAACCCTACCAGCATCATAAGGCTTGTCACGGTTCTGTTGACTCTTGCCTCTCTTATCACTAACAATCTTGTGATGAGCATTACTATCCTCTTCAAAGATCCTGTGACTATAAACCAAATCAGAAAAGACACGAATCTTCTGATACCCAACAACTTTCTTGATTTTCGAGCGCAACCCATTCTCAAACTTGATGCATTTAGAAAATTCAGCACCTTCACCATCAAAATGTGGATAGAACTTACCTAGCTCAATGAACTTAGCAACATACTCAGTGACAGACTTGTTCCCTTGCTTCAACTCAAGGAACTCAATCTCTTTCTTACCCCGAACATCTTCAGGATAATACTTCCTCAGAAACTCCCTTCGGAACACAATCCAAGTGATTTCCTCACCTGTAGCTTCCAACCTTGCATGCATCTATAGCCACCAGTCATCAGCTTCAACTACTAGCATATGAGTGCCATACCGAACCTTTTGTGCTAGAGTGTAATCCATCACACGGAAGATGCTCTCAATCTCCTTCAACCAATCTAGTTCTCCATCAAGATCATGCTTATCCTTGAACACCGATGGATTCTCCCTTTGGAAAGTCGCCAAACTATGAGATCCAGCATTATCGTCAGAATTAGGCTGATTCTGCAGAGCCTGAGCCATCGCTTGCAGAGCAGCAGTAATCACAACATCGTTCCTTCCAGCCATCTTATCTTATCACTGCAACACAAACACCGGTTAAGAAAAACTAACAATACTCGATTATTAAACAACTACGACTCGATAACTTGACCGGACAGACCGACCTGCTCTGATACCACTAATATAACACCCCAAATCTACCCCAAGCAATTAGCGGAAAATCAGAGTATAAAAATTTCCAACATAATCAGCATGTCACATATTCAACAAAGACACATAAACCTGTCATGCTTCTAGAACAGATACATAACACTTAAAGAAGTGGAATGAACACAACATGTGAAAATAGTCTTAATAATATAAATCAAACTTTGATTAATCACGCAGTGGATTCATAATAGTTCTCTAAATAAGAGATATCATCTTTTGAATCATAAAACAACATCAATACAATAAACTCCTCAAATAACAACATAAGGTTCAATAAATAAATAACAAAATAAGATAAGCGTTCATTTCTCCCCGAGTGCTATGTATCAGAGCAAATGACACTGAAGTCGAACTAATAATGCTATCGGCTACTCATCTTGGTTATCTGCACGTTACCAACAAAGGTCAATATTCAAACAGAAAGGGTGAGATATCAAACTATATAAATAGGGTTATGATAAACAATATATTAGGTAAAGAATATATGATTCACCACTTCACACAACCACAACATAAAGCAATACAATTCACCAACACATCAATTCAACTTATAACATCACCAGACATAAACAACACTTTAAATAAGCAACAAAACAACGGCTCCAAATGCGACTCAACTATGCAAATGCATATGGTACCATTGGAGTAGAACTCCCAACTTAGAAAATTCTAGTTTACCGAGGCATAAGGCAAAGCCTTCAACTTAGAACATGCCAATCCAGGCCAACATAGGTGAGCATTCCCTCCAACTTAGAACATGCCAATTCAGGCCAACTTTAATGTTATGCTATGCTATGCGACGATATAAACAACCACAACTCGATAATGCAACAACAACAACAACATAACAACGATCGACATAATAACAAATCACACTGTTCAACATTGGCCAAAGGCCTACAACACAACATATCAACGTAATCAACAACTTTTCATGGCAACAACATATTCACCATATATTCGCTAGGATTCACGCCATAAGGTTACCCACAAAAATAATTCATAATCACATTATCAATAGCGAATTCCATATATACTCAATGATATCTCACAACAACAACACATTCATCGATCAACACAAAATAACACAATATTGGTTATAAGACCTATAATCAACAATGTCCATAAATCGGATGGAACAACTTAACCAGTTGTACCGGCAAGTCGGCGTAATCAACATGATTTAAAAAAAAAGCGACATAACCATATTTACCTACTAATTAAACTTAGTTACCCAGACAAATTTCGTTAAATTCCAAACAACTAATTATACCGCCTAAATCGACTAATTCGACCAAAACGAGACTATTTTTAACTTTTAGCATCTTGCCACAATAATACTTTTATGTTAATTAATCATCCCTATCAATTCTATCAATCAACAATGTCCATAAACCAGACGGAACAACTTAACCAGCTGTATCGGCAAGTCGGCGTAATCGACATGATTTCAACAAAACGACATATCCACATTTACCTACTAATTAAATTTAGTTATCCGGTCAAATTTTGTTAAATTCTGGACAACTAATTATACTGCCTAAATTGGACTACTATCAATATTCATTAACTTAATTAGACTACTGTCAATTTATTACAAACCACTAATTTTATCATTTACTAATAGTACCTGTACAAACTTGCATCTGTTTCTAATTGTTCCTATTATTGCTACTGTAACAGGACAACTATAATCATTTTGTTATTGATATCATGTTGTACTAAACATACTACTTCACATGATATATACCATTATCTCATTTAATTCATTCTAAGTTATTCTAACATATGCCAAAAGCTACATAATATAATTATATTAAGTAAGGTGCTACCATATATTCACTAACTATACTACTTCATGTCATAAAATTTCCTATTTTAAACAAAGACTACACATGATATCATGATACATTACCAACATATACCAAAGAATGAAATCAAATAAAGTGCTATTGTTATAAAAGAACAAGTTACTAAGTGATACCATTTATTAATTAAGTCATTCTATGTCATACTACATGTACTAGTATCTCTTAATAACAATTTCACGCACATTATACAAAAATTAGTCTTATTCTAATTCTTATTTCCATTACCAAATTTTCAACATAAAAGCAACCCAATAGCATATGAATCAATTGAATATTAAATTTCAACAGCAACGCAATTAATTTTTCAGCACCACATAGTAGTGAAACTAATACCTTAAATCCTATATAAAATTCATCATACTCTCATTTATTTAGAAAGAACCCCACCCTTACCTTTGATTGAGTGCAACTCTAAAAACTTTGATCGAATTTCTGGGGAATTTGACACAAGTAGTAACTTTCTCTTGTTCTTTTTCTCCTCTCACAAACCATATTCCTTTTTGTTCTTTTCCTGATAGCACTACTTTTCCTCTTCCAAATCTATTTCCAATAAATAGTATTATTTCATTTAGTCACTTAATAAACTTAAATGGACTTAAGTGACATACCTCCTTATTACTTCACAACACCACAAATTAAGCTCAATATCATATTTAAGCTTAATAATAAAATAATACTTCAACTTAACTCCACCAAATTAAATCTGATTATTTATCATGCCACTAAATAAAATAATTCTGACTTCGACGATAAAAATTCGAATTAATATAAAATATTCAAGATAATATTTAATTAAATAAATAATTAAATATCGGGGTGTTACAACTCTTCTCCACTTAGAATATTTTCGTCCTCGAAAATAAAAGTTTACCTGGTTCAAATAACTCGGGATAGGAGTCTCGAATCTTCCTCTCCAACTCCCAGGTCATGCTTTCTCCAGCAACTCCTAGCCAGACAACTTTCACCAAGGCAATCTCTTTTCCTCTTAGAATTTTCATCTCGCAATTTGCGACTCGGACAGGCATCGTCTCCATCGTGAGATTATTCCGTACTTACACATCGTCCATCTGAATCACATGAGACAGATCAGGAATATACTTTCGGAGTTGCGATACATGAAACACATCGTGCAAATTGGCAAGATTTTGCGGTAACGCCACTCGGTAAACAACTTTCCCAACTTGATCCGATATCTGATACGGACCAATAAAACAAGGAGTGAGCTTCTTAGACTTCAGAGCTTTCCCAACACCAGTCACAGGTATGACTCTCAAAAACACATGATCATCAACTTAGAATTCCAAATCTTTCCTTTTCTTGTCATGGTAACTTTTCTATCTACTTTGATAAGCTTTCATCTTCTCTCGGATAAGCTTCACTTTCTCAGTAGTCTCTCGAACAATCTCAGGTCCAAGTACCACACTTTCACCAGATTCATGCCAACACAACATAGTCATACACCTCCGACCATATAATGCCTCAAAAGATGCCATCCCAATACTAGAATGGTAACTGTTATTGTAACTGAACTCAATCAACGGAAGATAAGTATCCCACGAACCTCCCTGCTCAAGAACACATGCTCTCAATAGATCCTCCAATGACTGAATAGTCCTCTCGGCCAGACCATCCGTCTGATGATGATACGCTGAACTCAAACTCAACTTAGATCCCAACGCCTCTTGCAAACTTTTCCAAAAATAAGAAGTAAACCTCGGATCTCTATCCGACACAATACACAAAGGAACACCATGCAACTTCACAATTACTCTGGTATAAATCTCTGCCCACTTCAAAATCAGATATGTGATGTTAATAGGTATAAAATATGCCGACTTCATAAGCCTATCAACAATCACCCATATAGAATCATGTCCTCTCAAGGTACTAGGTAATCCTGTTACGAAGTCCATTGAAATGCTATCCCATTTCCATTATGGAATCTCCAACGGTTGCATCAACCCTGCAGGCTTCTGATGCTCAATCTTCGACTTCTGACAAGTCAAACAAGCATACATAAATTGTGCCACATCACGCTTCATACCAGGCCACCAAAACAAACCCTTCAAATCTTGATACATTTTAGTAGCTCCTGGATGAATACTCAAACTGCTTCTATGACTTTCCTCAAGAATCAGTTTCTTAATCTCTTCATCATCAGGAATGCAAATATGATCTTGGAATCTCAACACACCTTGCACATCTATCTTGAAATCATCATTCTTAGATCGATCGACTCCCATCATCATATCCACCAACTTCACATCTAGCTTTTGAGCATCACTGATACTGTTGAGAAAGTCATTATTAATCTTTAACATTCCCAACGTAACACTCTACGGTGTCACTTCACACACCAAACTCAAATCTCGAAACTTCTCAATCAACTCCAACTCTTTAACCATCATTGCCGACTTGTGAAAAGTCTTTCGACTTAAAGCATCTGCCACAACATTAGCTTTTCCTGGATGAAAATTCAAACCGAAATCGTAATCCTTCAGCAATTCTAACCACCTTCGTTGCCTCATATTCAACTCTTTCTGATAAAAAATATACTTCAAACTCTTATGGTCACTAAACACTTCGAATCTAGAACCATAAAGATAATGCCTCAAGATTTTCAACACAAAGACAATTGCAGCCAATTCTAAATCATGCGTAGGATAATTCTTTTCATGAGTCCCCAATTTCCTCGACCCATAAGCAATCACCTTACTATTTTGCATGAGTACACCACCTAGCCTCATCAGATAAGCATCACAATACTGTTGGATCCTAAATTCGACATCCTTGTTTGTTATCATATAGACCATTAATTATGAGTCAGAAGAGTTTCCTACATAAGAAGGCTTCGTCCAGCTGATCATGTCGAAGGCTCATCAAAGAATGACAAGATACTTTGAGAAATTCCTTTAAGTGGGAATCTTGTTGTCTTCGACGTCGAAGGAACCTCTCGACAAAGGTACCTGATGCCCAAGGTCGAACTGTTTGAGATTTGAATTGTTGGAGAGAAAACGGTTCCCAGCAGTTACCAAGTGCAACGTGCCGAGAACAGAAGCGTCGACGGCTGTGAGCGTGCCATGTGGCGTCATATCGAAGTAGCGTAACTGCCCAACGGTTACTTAGGATTTGTTTTAGTATAAATACTAGTTGTTCACGTAGTTTTCGCGTGTGTTCATCATCTTATACAAGTCACTCATTTAGATTCAAGTACCCAGCGTGAGAGAAAGAATCATTGAGAATGTATGTGTGAAGCACCATTTAAATTAATCAAAGTCTTTTATATTCAAGAAATTTATCGCTTTTCATTTACTTATCTCCGTCGAAGCCTTTTACTTAACGCTTTTATTTATTCTACCAAGCTTTTCTTCATGCAAATTTACTTAAAGTGACTTTACTTTACTGGCATTAATCACCATTAGGATTAGTCAAACTCCAAAAAATCAACCATGTCTTAGGATCAATCTGATCGATCCTGCTAGTCACCAAATAAGTAACCTTTTGGAAGATCAGCGGTTGTTTACCAATTTCCACGGTAAACAAATTGGCACACCTGGTGGGACTTTGTGTTGATTTTTACGATTAACTGTTTTATATAAAATATCCTCCTTTTTCGAGAGTATTGCATGTTATTGAGAAGTGGTAGAATATACACCAACGAAACCAATACTAGGAGAAGAAGTGAAGAGATGGCGAATCCGCCAAACAATGGAGAAATCCCACAAACAAACGTGGGAGCAACGGTTATCCCAACCGTAAGTGAAGTGGTAACCGCTGGTTCAACGCCAGCAGTAACGGTTACACAAACGGGGCCATTACCTCCATTTACAGGCCCCAGAATTCCTTTGGGAACTCCCCCACCAAGGGGAAACCAAGGAACTAGGCCATATGTTCCCCCAGGTTTTTCGACAGTCGGTTTAAATCGAGAACCACTCTATGGCATGCCAACTTCTAAATTGGCTAGCCTTACGAATGCTACATCCACTTTTTCAGACCCTTTAGTGAGCGCCTCTTCGCCACTCCAAGGCTCTGGGGTTGGTATGGCGAACAGGGGTAGGACCCAACTCTTAGGAGGAACGTCCCAAGTAATGCATGGCCTTACGAATGCCTCGACAATAGTCTTGAGGCAGCAAATAGACGAAAGCAACCACGACATGGTTCAAATGTTGGCGCAAACTTTAAGCACAGTGCTAAATCCTCTAATACAGAATACCACCCAGTCGAATCAACAAATGACAGCGCAAATGTCGCGTTTGGCTGACTTTTTTGGGGTACCCCAACCTATTCGACAGTCCCAAAGGGCACAGATAAGGGGAAACCAAGGTATACTTCTAGAGGAAGAAACCACTATTAACCAAGTCCAGCAGCCTGTTGAAGAAAACCTTAGGGTACGAATGGAACAACCCAGGGTCGAAGAGCCTAGAGTCATAGCCCCAGAAGTAAGGATGGTTAATAGAAACCAAAACACTGACGAAGTAGTTCAGCAGATCCAATACTAGAATGTTGGTTTGGAAAATAACTTGACAGCCATGATTGAAAGAACCATGATGCAAAATGGGATGAATACGGGCTTCCGTAGGCCCAACTTTACATCCCCGCTGTCATAATATGTGTTACAAACGGACTTGCCTCCTAGATGCAAAGTCCCTAAGTTCACTATGTTTTTAGGGGACACGACAGAATCCACTGTCGAACATGTGGCAAGATACTTGATCGAAGCAGGAGAGATTTCAAACAATGAGAACCTGAGGATTAAGTATTTCCCAAGTTCCCTAACAAAGAATGTGTTTACTTGGTTCACAAATCTCCCCCCCAATTCGATCCACCATTGGACCCAGTTGGAGAGACTATTCCATGAGCAATTCTACATGGGACAAACCAAGATAAGCCTGAAAGAGTTGTCCAGTGTAAAGAGGCGATTCACTGAACCTATAGACGAATATCTAAATAGGTTTTGGTTGCTCAAGGCAAGATGCTTTACGCAAGTGCCAGAACATGAGTTAGTCGAAATAGCCGCAGGAGGTCTAGATTACTCCATTAGGAAGAAACTAGACACTCAATACCTGAGAGACATGGCCCAATTGGCCGATAGGGTTCGACAGGTAGAACGCCTTAAAGCTGAAAAAGCCAGGGCGACAAAAAATCATAAAAGAGAAAGGATAGCATATGTCGAAATGGACGATGAAGATCCAGAAACATGTGAAGAACCTATAACCGTCGAAGAAAGTGAGGTCGATTTAGCTGAGTTAAAACAAGGGCCACCATACTCTTGCAAACTACTAGTCCCCTCAAGTGGAAAAAACCCCACTGGTCCTGAAAGGGCCAATGATAGGTTCCCTAAAAAGACTTACAGTTTTGATATTACAAAATGTGATGAAATTTTTGACTTACTTGTAAAAGATGGCCAAATGATAATACCCCCAGGGGTAAAAGTGCCTCCTCTTGATCAAAGAAAGAAAAGAGGCTTTTGTAAATATCATAATTTTCTGGGCCATAAAACATCTCAATGTTTTCTTTTCAGGGATCTCGTACAAAATGCTATCGAAGAAGGGAGGTTGAAGTTCGCTGATAAGACCCCCATGACTGTGGATTCTAACCCTTTGCAGGCGGAAGCCCACTATGCTGAACCTTCAGAGGTGAATGTGATCGAGGCTTCCAGGAGTCAGGTGAAAAGGCCAGGAATAACTATGGTCGAAGTCACCAAAGATCATATCAACATGCCAATCTTTGGCAGTTTTTCTGGGAATCTTTCTAGAAAGACAATCGAAGCAGTCCAAAAAGCTGCTGAAGGCCCAAAACTGGAGACAGGTGGAGCCTCAAAATCTGGAGCTAAACCCATTTCCTACTTGGCTGCAGTGCAAGGCCATACAGAAGACCTGGAGGCCCAAATGAAGCAGATGACTCTTGCTACTAAAGACAGCATGAATGTCAACATGGTCGAAATCTCTGAATCAAAAGTTTCAGAGGAGGCCATTAGGCAAGAGCAAGCAAACAGAACGACTTTCCCTCGGGAAAACGAAAATCTGGAAGATTTCCTGCAACGATGCCAGAAGAAGAAATCAGAAGTAATGTTGTGTCCTCGATGCAGCTCTATTTTTGACAAGAAAGCTGTTGAACACATCGAAGGTGTGAGAGCAGCAAACAAAAGAAGGGAAGGTCCTGATGTTCGACATGATCCCAGAAGAACCTACCAAAAGGGTTCAAATCAAGAAAAGAGGCCACTAACTTTCAGGCCTCCAACCAATGTGCCAGTTGATACGTGGCTCAAAACATCGAGTCGAAAGAGACCTAGCGAAGGAAGGTGGCATTCCTTCGAAGTGCCAAGAGGTTCATCTTTGACACTCAAGAAAGAACCTCATGTTGTTGCCTCCAAAGTGACCCAAGTATCAAGTAACTACAAGGGAAAGAATCCAATGTCTCGATCCCAGTGGAGAAGATACCAAAGGCGGCGCAAGGCTGAGAGGGAAGCTATCAACGAACCAAAGCCAGAGTCAAGTTCAAATGTCCCCCAGCGAAAGCAAAGAAGGCCTTTGGAGAGGGAACCAGTGACCAATAGACTGGTATGGCCTAACCAAGGCAAAGTTGGTAACAAAGATGGCTCTGAGTCTGATGACACCCTAGATATCATGGTGAATATAGTCTCAGTTTTGCCAAGAGAGTTCAATCTCCAGATGGAGGTCGAATCGAACGACTAGGAAGTCGAACAAGAAATGGCCAAGCATAGGCCAGTATGCTACTTCGTCATGGATAATGGCTGCACTGAAGAGCAAAATGGTTTCTTCGAACCACCTACTGAGGCGATGAAAAGTCACCTCAAGCCTTTATTCATAAGGGCAAAACTCGAAGAAGCCACTGTAAACAAGATCTTGGTGGACTGTGGGGCAACCATCAACATAATCCCCCACTTCATGCTAAGAAAAATAGGCAAGAGTGATGAAAACATTAAGCCTCATAACATGGTCCTATCGAACTACGAAGGTGGAATAGGGACCACTATGGGTGTGATCCAACTAGACCTCAAAGTAGGATCCATCCTTCGACCAACTATGTTTATGGTCACTGCATTCTACAGTGTTGTGGTGATCCAACTAGACCTCAAAGTAGGATCCATCCTTCGCTGATTTCCCTTTTGTGGTTGGCGGCGTGGTGCTGAACTAGATATCATGACTGCCCCTGCGTGTTGGTCACGACGACCCTTTTGACTGTATGCAGCATTAGACTCTTTCTTCCCCATGTAAGGCTTTTTCTGAGTGTCAGAAGGTGTGGCCGCTTGAATCTTCCCAGCCTTGATACCAGCTTCAATTCTTTCCCCGGTCAGAATGAGGTCTGTAAACCCTGTAGATGAATTGCCAATGAGATGATTAAAGAACGGCCCAGACATGGTCCCCAAGAACATATCGAAAAGTTCCCGATCAGTCAGAGGTGGTTGTACCCTTCCAGCAAGGTCCCTCCATTTTTGAGCATATTCTTTAAAGCCTTCGCCTGCACCCATAGACATTCCCTGGAGCTGAGTGCGCGTGGGAGCAAGGTCGGCATTATACTGGTACTGCTTGTAGAATGCAGTGGCCAAGTCCTCCCAGCTGAAGACCCACACAAATTCAAGGCGTCTGCCTTTGCCCAGTACGACGGGGCATCCTGTCCTAAGCTGCATCTCAGGTCTTACACAAGGAGGATCCAGCCCTACACGGCTGACAAGAATTTGTGGATTCACTTCTTTCAGGATAGTCTGTCGGGAACTCAACTCGACTGGTTCTATCAACTGAATGGAGCTAACATCCGCAGTTGGGAGGACTTGGCCACTGCATTCTACAAGCAGTACCAGTATAATGCCGACCTTACTCCCACGCGCACTCAGCTTCAGGGAATGTCTATGGGTGCAGACGAAGGCTTTAAAGAATATGCTCAAAAATGGAGGGACCTTGCTGGAAGGGTACAACCACCTCTGACTGATCGGGAACTTGTCGATATGTTCTTGGGGACCCTGTCTGGGCCGTTCTTCAATCATCTCATTGGCAATTCATCTGCAGGGTTTACAGACCTCATTCTGACCGGGGAAAGAATTGAAGCTGGTATCAAGGCTGGGAAGATTCAAGAGGCCACACCTTCTGACACTCAGAAAAAGCCTTACATGGGGAAGAAAGAGTCTAATGCTGCATACAGTCAAAAGGGTCGTCGTGACCAACACGCAGGGGCAGTCATGATATCTGGTTCGGCACCACGCTGCCAACCACAAAAGGGAAATCAGCGAAGGCCGGACGAGCCTAAAAGACAATTCACCAACATCAACATGCCGTTGTCACAAGCCCTGCAACACATGTTGAAGATGAATCTGATTGCGGTGATCAACCCTCCTGCAAACCCCAAGACCTCTTCTCCAAACTACAACCCTGAAGCAAGGTGTGCGTATCATTCTGATAGCCCGGGGCACGATACTGAGGATTGTTGGGCGCTGAAATACAAGATCCAGAATATGATCGACGCTAAGGAGATCGAATTCGAGCCGTCTGAGACTCCTAATGTGATCACTGCTCCATTGCCCAAACATGGCTAGGATTGGAAATTTTTTGTTTATTCGAATGTTCAAGTTGTAATTTTCTTTGACTATTCAGACATTTTATTTCATGTCAAACTTGGTTATTTCATTAATGCATTGCATATGTCTGTTTTGAATCAATATATTCGCCTTCGCTATATTCAAATTGCTTTCATATTTTCGTGATATCAAACTCTCGATTTAAAATTCTAAGCCTCTTGAGGGAGGATGACGAAAACGATACCACAAATCCTTACAGTATGCTTTTGAACAGACCCCGCTGATGAGGTACATGCATTGTTTCAATTCCTAAACACTGGAGTTATAAGGAAGATAATCCCTCGTCAACCCCTTCGAGCCAAAGAAGTAGGAGTTTTTCTTTTCGAAAATTAAAACCCTTAATCATAACCTGGGGCAGGGTAGTTCTCTCAGTTAATCCAGGTGCACAACGAATGGCGCCAAAGAAGTCCTTCCGAGACGAAAAGACAGTGATGGTTCCGAATAATCATAAAGACTGGCAGTCATTATCTCTCAGGAATAAAAGCCCATAAGTCAAAACCTATGAAGGAGACTTACAAAACTGGGGCATCCCGCTGACTGTAATCACAAAAGAGACAGTTCAGCAAAAAACAGGGATAACAAAATCAAAAAGAAAGAGGTCATACAAACCCTTAACAAAAAAGAAATGACTGCCTGTTCAAAACAAATTGTCAACATCCGAACCATTACCGGAATATCAGAGCAAAGACTCAAACAGGATCTAAATGCACGGTTAACTGAGTTTAGGTTTGAAGAACATCACGAAGAGCGGGCGGGTACAAATAATTTGAGCCTTTATCATTTGTTTCTTAAACCGTGAACCAGGCCACGTTATAACCCTCAAAAGTCCTAGCTGAAGCATGGGTTAGTTCGAAAGCATATTGTTACGAAAGGTATCCTGACTCCTTAAGGCTTACGGTAAAATAACGAGTTGACGTCACAATTTACAAAATTCACTTGTTTTTATGAAAAAATGCATTTTCAAAAAAACTTCAAGATAGACATAAGCTTTACATTCTTGATATAATACTGTTTGCGTATGACTATTTGTTCGAACAGCAGAGAAATTCGCATGATGAATATCCAGTGAACAAAAACCTTCTCAATAAAAAGAGTCACCTCAAGTGGAAAAAACACTTCCAACCAAGGGGCATGGCATGATCATTGTCCATCATCTGGGGCAGTTAAGTCAAGATTCGGAGAATCTCTCAAAAGGCCAACCAGCCTGGGGCAAATCTCCATCTGGATCACTTGGAGCGTTGGACGATCAAACAAAGATCTTCTGGTAGTATGGCAACACTACACTACTGACAGGGGCACCTCCCTGCATTCTGAGAGCACGGACATAGTCGAAAAAATACTACGCAAAATCAAAGACCCGCTAGGTTGACACGCCTAGGAAAAAATAAGGGCTTCCTGGCGAACCAAAAGGGTTCGGGCAAAAATAAGGGATGAATATGAAAAAATCTGTACACCCGGCAAGCCGAAAACCTGAAAAGGCGGTCTAGGAAAAAGTTAGGGATCAAAAGCGTACGACTATGTCCTGTCATCTCGCCTACCAGAAGAAGATTTGTCAATTGGCAATCATCAAAGCACCTCTACAGGTAACATCAGAAACAGGGGCAATAATGAGTTGTCTAAGCAGTCTAATGGCTCTGTCCACCAAGGTACCAAGGTAAGTTCGGATGAAGAATGTAACCAAGATATCTTAATTCCCCAGAGAGTGAGCCAAGATTCAACAATTCTCTCCCAAGAAGTTGGTCTCTCATCAATCCTGAACAAGGCACAATGTTCCCAGCAAGTCAGCCATACTCTCCCCAAGCAGAGTTGGTCCACTGTCAGCCTTAAGGAAGTTAGGTATCCCCAGTAAATCTCAACATTCCCCAGCAGTATACAAACAGTCCACAACAAGCATCCCCGGCAATCTTGATCTCAGATTGTTCCCCGGCGGAATACCGGACATCCAGTGGAACCACTTCCCCAGTGCAATCTCAAAAAGGTCTCCCCAGGAGAGTTCAATCAATCTCCCCAGCAGGTCTTAAAGCTTATCCCCAGTAGATTCTGGAAGCTTATCCCCTGCAGAGCACGAACGCGTCTCCCGGACTTCTATTCAAAGGTTATTTCCCCACAAGGATATAACTGGGTTATCCTCAGCCAAAAACCACGGAAAGATCGTCCTCGGCGAAGTCTTCCTATCCCCAGCGGAGTTCATCGATTCCCTCAACAAAGCTCAACAATGGTATCCCCAGCGGAGTTATCATCAACCTCAACAAAGTACCTCTCTTTCCCCACAGAGTTCACTCCCCGCAGAGTAATCTATTCGCCAAGTTTATTCCCCAACGGAGTCATCTTCTCCTACCGGTTTATTCTTGCACTCATCCTCCCCAGCGGAAACGAAGATCTACTCTTCAACATCAGCCCAGGATTTGACTTCCCGGCACCCGTCAAGGATTTATTTTCCTAGACGATAACACATTCATAAACATCACATCTTCATACATTATAGCATGCATACGCATCATACAACACAAACCTCATTTATTTTTGAGAACATCTTAAAATCATGCAGTTCATGCATCATGAAATTGCATACAACTAATACTTTGCCTTTTCAGGAAAAAGTCAATCAAAAGATGATTACCATCTACCTTTACAGTTCCAGATCAACACTGGTAACAAGCCAGGAAAATTCTGTGGACGACTGATCGTGGGTTAATATCCGAAACCAAACAGGACAATTATCTACTTGATCATCCTCGGGCAACCCTACACCGGTTCCTTCTCAATTTTCAGACGATGTCTTACACGGACTTATCATCAAAGTAACCCTACACCGGTTCCTTCTCAATTTTCAGACGATGTCTTACACGGACTTATCATCAAATTAACCCTACACCGGTTCCATTTATTTCAGAAGAAGTCTTACACGGACTTATCTCAAGATAACCTTACCCCAGTTCATCAAGAAGTTTTACGCGAACTTATCCTGCAGTAATCTTACCCCGGTTCCTCCAGAAGTCTTACACGGACTTATCTCAAGATGACCTTACCCCGGTTCATTCAGAAGTTTTACACGAACTTATCCTGCAGTAACCTTACCCCGGTTCCTCCAGAAGTCTTACACGGACTTATCCCGAAGTAACCTTACCCCGGTTCCTCCAGAAGTTTTACACGAACTTATCCCAAAGAAACCCTACACAGGTTCTCTCTTTCCAAAGATGTAGTTTTACACAGACTCGTCATCAGAAACCCTACCCAGGTTTCCTTCTTTCTAAGATGCAGTTTTACACGGACTCGTCACCCAGAAACCCTACACAGGTTCTCTATTTCCAAGGATGCGGTTTTACACGGACTCGTCATCAGTAAACCCTACACAGGTTTCCTTATCAACTCCAGACGTAGTTTTACATGGACTCGTCATCAAGAAACCCTACACAGGTTTCCTTATCAACTCCAGACGTAGTTTTACATGGACTCGTCATCAAGAAACCCTACACAGGTTTCCTTCTCAGCTCCAGATGGTTTTACACGGACTCGTCATCAAAGTAACCCTACACAGGTTCCTTCTCCATTTCAGATGCAGTTTTACACGGACTCGTCATCAAAGTAACCCTACACAGGTTCCTTCTCCATTTCAGATGCAGTTTTACACAGACTCGTCATCAAAGTAACCCTACACAGGTTCCTTCCCCATTTCAGATGCAGTTTTACACGGACTCGTCATCAAAGTAACCCTACACAGGTTCCTTCTCCATTTCGGATGTGGTCTTATACGGACTCATTATCAGTCAACCCTACACAGGTTTCCTTCCTTCAAAGATACAGTTTCACACGGACTCATCATCAGTCAACCCTACACAGGTTTCCTTCTTTCTAAAGATGAAGACTCGTCATCAAGAAACTCTACACAGGTTTCATTCTCAATCCCAGATGCAGTTTTACACGAGCTCGTCATCAGACAACCCTACACATGTTCCCTCGTTCAACTTACAAAATTACAATTAAACAGACAATCTTCAGATGGCATCTATAAGCCCATCTCCACAACTACCGTTACAGTTCCAAATGGCATCTATAAGCCCATTCCCGATAAGGTTCTGTCACATCTCCAGATGGAATCTATAAGCCCGTCCTCCTAATCCATCAGTCTCCAAATGGCATCTGTAAGCCCATTCCCGCTATCACACTGCCAACATTCTATTATGTGAGTGCAAATTTCTGGGCACTCTAGTGTTCAATCATCTTCCATCTTCGGATTACGAAAGGCGCGCCAGCCAATCTACATCCTCAGGTCTAAGAAGATTGAACAGGGGCAACTGTTGTACCCCAAAATTTGCCCTCCCATATTCTTCAAGATTTGCCAGGATCAAGGTTCAAGATCTCTCAAGGGTTGCACAGTCCAATTGCCTCATAACACAGTCAAAATTAGGGTTTTGGTTATGACAAAGAAATTGAGGTTTCCAAGGGTCTAATCAAGTCCCATATGCCTATATACATTGTCAAGCATCCATATGTCAAGTTTCAAGACTCACAACATCAAATTGCACAGTCAAAAACCCTAATTGCTTCACAGTCAACTGCAGGGGCAAAATGGTCATTTGACAGTCAAAAGTCAAATTTTTTGGTCAACATCTTATTTTGAAGCCAAAAACATCATTTGATCAATTCTTGATCATGATTCTCAAAGCATGGCTCAAAAACTCTCAAGATGCAAAAGTTTCTATTTTTGGACAGTTGAAAAAGTCAACTGCAAATTGACCAGGGCATAACTTCCTCATGGTTTATCAGAAAAATCCCATCCAAAGCTCATTTTGAATAGAATGACATTTCCTACAACTCATCTTCACACTTCAATTCCAAGAAATGCTCTCACAAAAAGTTATCAATTTCAACATTATAGGTCATTTTCAAAAGTCAACAAAAAGGCACTTTAAGTCAAAGACCATAACTTGAGATTGGTAAATCAAAATGACATGGGACCAAAGGCATTGGTTAGAGGACTTCAAGACCTTTCCAAAATGTCAAAGAACATGATCATAGCTTCAAAATTAAGCAAGATATTCCTTGTAGAAGTTGGGAAATTTTTGGGAATTTTGAAAAGTCAACTTTGCTTCAAAAGCTTCAAAAATGCTAATGGGCCTCAAATTCTTCCATGAATCATTACCCAAAGCATGTGCACGACCCATTGACCTCAAAGGGATTTATTTTCTTATTTTTGATTAATTATTTGAATTTTTATTATTATTAATTCATTTAATTAGTTTTAAATATGAAAAAATAGCAAATCATGGTTTTAAATCTTTTTTGTGCAGCAAATATATTCATGATATGCAAAAGATCTCGTGCACCTTCTCAAGGGGACAAAATAATCCATATTTGGCAAGTTTCCATGGCAAAAAGATTGGAAAAAGATGTGAAAAAATCAAAGATTGAAAACATTAATACATGGACTTTGGGCTTGGTTTTTTAACCTAATTTGCTTCATGTACAAAGGGACAACTAAAACCTAAGGCATTGGACACGAAAGTTTCTCAGAAAAGAGAGAACCAATTTTCAATTTTTGGCCAAAAATCTTGAAACTGATTTCATACTTAGAGCACAATTCAAAGCTTCAAAAGCATTCCAATACATTGACAAGACATCCAGGAAGCATTTGCAATCAAGAACAGATCCATAGACTCCAAGAATTGGTAGAACCGAATCACACTTTTCACAAACTTTTCCATAATCGTGTTTTAATTTTCATGCATTGTTCATGTATTTTATTTGTTGAATTACACTAATCATGATGTTCTGAAACTTTTGGCATAGTTTAATTGTCCTAATGTTGCCTAAAATGAAATCTTCCATGGTTGAAGCTTAGGGTTTCAGAAGCTCTAAATTAGGGTTTTCTTCATATGGAAAAATTAGACCTTCAAACTGGTACCATTGAATTCGTGACATGAAGACGAATCATTTGATGACCTCGCGCCTTTTTTATATTAACCCAGCTGCTATTCGCTATTTTTACAGGTCTCGTTTAGTGGGGGTTTAAAACCCCGCTATTTGGTTATATTACAGGTACAAAAAGGAAGAAGACGCATGCGTGGCTTCATGTGGTTGGACAATTCAAATATTCAGTGCGCTTTTTGCTTTACACCACTAACGCTTGTTTTTCTCTTATAATAATCATCATCCATTATGTATACAAAGAAACGCGTTGGCTTGGTTGGTGAATGAGCTGTCATGCAGGCATTGGGACCTGGGTTTGATTCCCAGGTCCCCCCCATATTATCTATAATTTTTGTTTCAATGCTTTCCTGTGTAGCACTCATTCCATTGCTCACCATGCACGTTCATGCTTGCGCCTGCCAAGTGTCCCTGATGATCAATCCAATGGCCATAACGTGCAGTCCATGGTACACGCTAGTCAATGGATCCACACGCAAGCACAGAAAGTCAAAAAAAGGGCTTTGATTAAGTGGGCCAAATTGCTTCCAAAAAACCTCCTAAAAGGGCCAGACACCCCCAATGGTTTGCATCAATTTTTAATTTTTATTTGTTTTCTTTCTTAATTCTATTATTTGTTTTAATTGCTTTCTTTAAATTCCTAAAATAATTTTCATAATAAAAATAAAATACAGAAAAATAAAAAATGTTTATTGTTGTTAATATTAATTTCACCATTATTTATTTTGTAAATAAACTTTAATAATTAACTAGTTAATTTAGGTTTTAAAACTTTAATGTTTTTCTTAATAAATTAAAATAGGTAGAATTAGGGTTTTTTTAACATCTTCACCTTTTATTTTTAAATAATTTTCTCATCATTATTATTATTATTATTAATTATTAAATATTTTTGTAAATAAACATGTACATTAAATATTTAGTAAATTAGGTTAAACTTTAATATTTTTTCATTAAAAACAACTTAGAATTAGGGTTTCTCTTCAATTTTAATTTCTTTATCTCATAAATACAAAAACCTAAAAAAAACATTCCTTTTCTTGATTAAATAATTAATTAACTTTTAATTCAATTTAATTTCAAAAGGGTCCAACGCCCTCGAACGTTCAACTTTAATTCTTTCGCGCATTTATTCTTATTTTCTTTTCGAATATTATGTAACTGCTCAAGCCATGTAATAGTAACTAGGTTTTACTTTCCGCATCTTTTACCAAACGGGTCTTTGTAATTTGGCGATGTATAGACCCGCGCCTTGTAATAGCGTAGGATTTATCTTTCCGCATTTAATTTTCCGCACTTTTAAATTCTAAACTTTGCATGAAAGAATGTATGGCCTAAATTAAAAACAAGCGTAGCTCACAAATGCATGATCAAAGACAAATATTAATATGAAAATAATACACAAATTCACACACCACTCTTAGGGTACGCCTCACTGCTGCCTTGCCTTCGAAACGTGGTCGTCGAGTATAGGACGTTTTAGTAAGTCCTTATGTCCATGACATGATCCAGTTGCCTCGAAACGGTTGCCTCGGACTAAAAAAGGATCAATGGCATAAGGGTAGCTTCTAAGGTGTCTTACTGTTGCTCTGGTGACCACACTGTCCCTACAAACGAATTGACCCGAACACCTCCAACGGTGGTGCTACCTACCTCTCAATGGTGGGATGTCACTACCTAAAAGACTTCTACACAGCTTAATTCCTTAGGGTAGGTAGACAACTCATAGGTACTTGCTCTCTTTCTAAAAACAAACAAAAAACCTTTTTCACACTGACACTTTCTAAAAGATTTCAAAACAAACGCTTCACAACACTCTTGAGGACTGATACAAGAGTCGAATTGAAGTTTTCAATGAAACTTTTTCAAACCCACACACTTTTGAAAAGCAAACAAACATTTTGAAAACATAATGAGCAAGTATCTAAGAGCCCATGGATAACCATGGATAGAAAGGGTGCTAACACCTTCCCTTTCTATAAATCTACCTCCCGAACCGAGAAACTATCTCATAAGGAATTTTGCTATGCTTTTGTCCTGTCCATGTTGGAGAAAATAAAAGACGGTGGCGACTCTTGCTTACCGCGACATACGCGATCCAGCTTTAAACAGTCAGTTCTAAATCCACCGATCACAGAACTGGCGACTCTGCTGGGGACTTAAAGTGAGGTGTATCTTAGGATAGCTCATACTCGTGTTTTCAATTGCTGTGTTTGTTTGCTTTATTATTGTGGGCTGCATCGGAGTTACATAGATCCTAACCCGGATCTGGGGATACCCTGTTAGGTAGCATAAGCTGTGAGGGACCTGTCCAGCGTAGACCGACACGGGTGAAGCAGTGGCTACGTTGGTGTGGCGCCTTGGTCTGTACCGATATCCCTTGTGTCGCAACGAGGAGAATATGGGTCTTCTGAGGAGTCATTAAGCACCAACCGACCTTAGAACCCTAATTGAACCAACTTGGCCATAGAACAATAGCAGTATGCTACACCCATTGAGGCTAAACTCTCGCGATGGTTCTGGCCGCAAGAAAAGATTGCGACGCTGGAGTTATGACCGATTGAGGGTAGTCAGTGATATTGGGATCCTCTAGAACCCGGTTACTTTTGATAGGACAGGTCTTAACCAACTGAACTGAAAGAGGGTAGTACCTAAACTTCATGCTGGCCTAAAATCTAAGGGCTCTTTTGTGTGACTTGTGTGCCTTCATACTTGAACTACTTGCATACTTGTTATCTAACAACACGAGTTCCTTGCAGGTTTTGTTTACAGTCCTTAATTGGGACTCATTACAGAGCCTACTTACATCACTCCATGCATAGCATAACATCATACCATTGCATGCATCCTGCATAAGGACTAACCCATTTCAAGGATCTCAAGGGTTTATGATGCAGGTCATGATGAACCAAATGTCTAGCAAGGGGCAAAAGGGATTTATTTTCCTCTAGCCAAGGTTGTTAGGGGCTATGACCCACTCGATATGGTGAGCCTTGACCCTTGAAGAAGGACTCTCAACAATGTGCAGGGCCTTCCATCAAGCTACAAAATGCCGATTCTAACAAATTTTCTTATTTACCCTGCGAGATCCTTGAAAACATTGCATGCATACATACATAGCATTGCATTACAGGTATCCCTTTTACAGGTTGCTTACCTTCTTCGCTGTTTATTTCAGCCGATCATCATGAATCCTGAGTCATCCAATGAGCAAGCTATCAAGGCCCTCCAGGCTCAGAACGCCCAGTTCCAGGAGCTGGTCATGAGCTTAGCCCAAGGGCAACAGGAATTGAAGACTCTGCTTTTGAAGAAAAAGAAGAAGAGGACTGTTTTGTTCAACCCTAGACGCAAATCTGGGAATGGCACACAAAATGAAGCTGAGCTGACTACCCCATCTGTTGGGAAAGACAGTCCCTAAGAAAGGGAGGTTCCTAGTCTGGTAGTCTCCGACAACGAGACCGATTACAATGATGAGCAGTACCCTCCAGCTGAGGACAGGTATAAACAGTTGGAAGACCGGCTAAGTGCCATGGAGATACAAAAAGTGCCCGGCCTGGACTTCGAAGATCTAGGTCTGTCTTCTGGGGTAGTAATCCCGCACAAATTCAAGGCGCCTGCCTTTGCCAAGTACGACGGGGCATCCTGTCCTAAGCTGCATCTCAGGTCTTACACAAGGAGGATCCAGCCCTACACGGCTGACAAGAATTTGTGGATTCACTTCTTTCAGGATAGTCTGTCGGGAACTCAACTCGACTGGTTCTATCAATTGAATGGAGCTAACATCCGCAGCTGGGAGGACTTGGCCACTGCATTCTACAAGCAGTACCAGTACAATGCCGACCTTGCTCCCACGCGCACTCAACTTCAGGGAATGTCTATGGGTGCAGGCGAAGGCTTTAAAGAATATGCTCAAAAATGGAGGGACCTTGCTGGAAGGGTACAAACACCTATGACTGATCGGGAACTTGTCGATATGTTCTTGGGGACCCTGTCTGGGCCGTTCTTCAATCATCTCATTGGCAATTCATCTGCAGGGTTTACAGACCTCATTCTGACCGGGGAAAGAATTGAAGCTGGTATCAAGGCTGGGAAGATTCAAGAGGCCACACCTTCTGACACTCAGAAAAAGCCTTACATGGGGAAGAAAGAGTCTAATGCTGCATACAGTCAAAAGGGTCGTCGTGACCAACACGCAGGGGCAGTCATGATATCTGGTTCTGCACCACGCCGCCAACCACAAAAGGGAAATCAGCGAAGGCCGGACGAGCCTAAAAGACAATTCACCAACATCAACATGCCGTTGTCACAAGCCCTGCAACACATGTTGAAGATGAATCTGATTGCGGTGATCAACCCTCCTGCAAACCCCAAGACCTCTTCTCCAAACTACAACCCTGAAGCAAGGTGTGCGTATCATTCTGATAGCCCGGGGCACGATACTGAGGATTGTTGGGCGCTGAAATACAAGATCCAGAATATGATCGACGCTAAGGAGATCGAATTCGAGCCGGCTGAGACTCCTAATGTGATCACTGCTCCATTGCCCAAACATGGCTAGGATTGGAAATTTTTTGTTTATTCGAATGTTCAAGTTGTAATTTTCTTTGACTATTCAGACATTTTATTTCATGTCAAACTTGGTTATTTCATTAATGCATTGCATATGTCTGTTTTGAATCAATATATTCGCCTTCGCTATATTCAAATTGCTTTCATATTTTCGTGATGTCAAACTCTCGATTTAAAATTCTAAGCCTCTTGAGGGAGGATGACGAAAACGATACCACAAATCCTTACAGTATGCTTTTGAACAGACCCCGCTGATGAGGTACATGCATTGTTTCAATTCCTAAACACTGGAGTTATAAGGAAGATAATCCCTCGTCAACCCATTCGAGCCAAAGAAGTAGGAGTTTTTCTTTTTGAAAATTAAAACCCTTAATCATAACCTGGGGCAGGGTAGTTCTCTCAATTAATCCAGGTGCACAACGAATGGCGCCAAAGAAGTCCTTCCGAGACGAAAAGACAGTGATGGTTCCGAATAATCATAAAGACTGGCAGTCATTATCTCTCAGGAATAAAAGCCCATAAGTCAAAACCTATGAAGGAGACTTACAAAACTGGGGCATCCCGCTGACTGTAATCACAAAAGAGACAGTTCAGCAAAAAACAGGGATAACAAAATCAAAAAGAAAGAGGTCATACAAACCCTCAACAAAAAAGAAATGACTGCCTGTTCAAAACAAATTGTCAACATCCGAACCATTACCGGAATATCAGAGCAAAGACTCAAACAGGATCTAAATGCACGGTTAACTGAGTTTAGGTTTGAAGAACATCACGAAGAGCGGGCGGGTACAAATAATTTGAGCCTTTATCCTTTGTTTCTTAAACCGTGAACCAGGCCACGTTATAACCCTCAAAAGTCCTAGCTGAAGCATGGGTTAGTTCGAAAGCATACTGTTACGAAAGGTATCCTGACTCCTTAAGGCTTACGGTAAAATAACGAGTTGACGTCACAATTTACAAAATTCACTTGTTTTTATGAAAAAATGCATTTTCAAAAAAACTTCAAGACAGACATAAGCTTTGCATTCTTGATATAATACTGTTTGCGTATGACTATTTGTTCGAACAGCAGAGAAATTCGCACGATGAATATCCAGTGAACAAAAACCTTCTCAATAAAAAGAGTCACCTCAAGTGGAAAAAACACTTCCAACCAAGGGGCATGGCATGATCATTGTCCATCATCTGGGGCAGTTAAGTCAAGATTCGGAGAATCTCTCAAAAGGCCAACCAGCCTGGGGCAAATCTCCATCTGGATCACTTGGAGCGTTGGAAGATCAAACAAAGATCTTCTGGTAGTATGGCAACACTACACTACTGACAGGGGCACCTCCCTGCATTCTGAGAGCACGGACATAGTCGAAAAAATACTACGCAAAATCAAAGACCCGCTAGGTTGACACGCCTAGGCAAAAATAAGGGCTTCCTGGCGAACCAAAAGGGTTCGGGCAAAAATAAGGGATGAATATGAAAAAATCTGTACACCCGGCAAGCCGAAAACCTGAAAAGGCGGCTTGGGCAAAAATGGGTATCCCGGTGGACTGAAAACCCGAAAGGGCGGTCTAGGCAAAAGTTAGGGATCAAAAGCGTACGACTATGTCCCGTCATCTCGCCTACCAGAAGAAGATTTGTCAATCGGCAATCGTCAAAGCACCTCTACAGGTAACATCAGAAACAGGGGCAATAATGAGTTGTCTAAGCAGTCTAATGGCTCTGTCCACCAAGGTACCAAGGTAAGTTCGGCTGAAGAATGTAACCAAGATATCTTAATTCCCCAGAGAGTGAGCCAAGATTCAACAATTCTCTCCCAAGAAGTTGGTCTCTCATCAATCCTGAACAAGGCACAATGTTCCCAGCAAGTCAGCCATACTCTCCCCAAGCAGAGTTGGTCCACTGTCAGCCTTAAGGAAGTTAGGTATCCCCAGCAAATCTCAACATTCCCCAGCAGTATACAAACAGTCCACAACAAGCATCCCCGGCAATCTTGATCTCAGATTGTTCCCCGGCGGAATACCGGACATCCAGTGGAACCACTTCCCCAGTGCAATCTCAAAAAGGTCTCCCCAGGAGAGTTCAATCAATCTCCCCAGCAGGTCTTAAAGCTTATCCCCAGTAGATTCTGGAAGCTTATCCCCTGCAGAGCACGAACGCGTCTCCCGGACTTCTATTCAAAGGTTATTTCCCCACCAGGATATAACTGGGTTATCCTCAGCCAAAAACCACGGAAAGATCGTCCTCGGCGAAGTCTTCCTATCCCCAGCGGAGTTCATCAATTCCCTCAACAAAGCTCAACAATGGTATCCCCAGCGGAGTTATCATCAACCTCAACAAAGTACCCCTCTTTCCCCACAGAGTTCACTCCCCGCAGAGTAATCTATTCGCCAAGTTTATTCCCCAACAGAGTCATCTTCTCCTACCAGTTTATTCTTGCACTCATCCTCCCCAGCGGAAACGAAGATCTACTCTTCAACATCAGCCCAAGATTTGACTTCCCGGCACCCGTCAAGGATTTATTTTCCTAGACGATAACACATTCATAAACATCACATCTTCATACATTATAGCATGCATACGCATCATACAACACAAACCTCATTTATTTTTGAGAACATCTTAAAATCATGCAGTTCATGCATCATGAAATTGCATACAACTAATACTTTGCCTTTTCAGGAAAAAGTCAATCAAAAGATGATTACCATCTACCTTTATAGTTCCAGATCAACACTGGTAACAAGCCAGGAAAATTCTGTGGACGACTGATCGTGGGTTAATATCCGAAACCAAACAGGACAATTATCTACTTGATCATCCTCAGGCAACCCTACACCGGTTCCTTCTCAATTTTCAGACGATGTCTTACACGGACTTATCATCAAAGTAACCCTACACTGGTTCCTTCTCAATTTTCAGACGATGTCTTACACGGACTTATCATCAAAGTAACCCTACACCGGTTCCTTATCAATTTTCAGACGATGTCTTACACGGACTTATCATCAAAGTAACCCTACACCGGTTCCTTTTCTTTCAGAAGAAGTCTTACACGGACTTATCTCAAGATAACCTTACCCCGGTTCATCAAGAAGTTTTACGCGAACTTATCCTGCAGTAATCTTACCCCGGTTCCTCCAGAAGTCTTACACGGACTTATCTCAAGATGACCTTACCCCGGTTCATTCAGAAGTTTTACACGAACTTATCCTGCAGTAACCTTACCCCGGTTCCTCCAGAAGTCTTACACGGACTTATCCCGAAGTAACCTTACCCCGGTTCCTCCAGAAGTTTTACACGAACTTATCCCAAAGAAACCCTACACAGGTTCTCTCTTTCCAAAGATGTAGTTTTACACAGACTCGTCATCAGAAACCCTACCCAGGTTTCCTTCTTTCTAAGATGCAGTTTTACACGGACTCGTCACCCAGAAACCCTACACAGGTTCTCTATTTCCAAGGATGCGGTTTTACACGGACTCGTCATCAGTAAACCCTACACAGGTTTCCTTATCAACTCCAGACGTAGTTTTACATGGACTCGTCATCAAGAAACCCTACACAGGTTTCCTTATCAACTCCAGACGTAGTTTTACATGGACTCGTCATCAAGAAACCCTACACAGGTTTCCTTCTCAGCTCCAGATGCAGTTTTACACGGACTCGTCATCAAAGTAACCCTACACAGGTTCCTTCTCCATTTCAGATGCAGTTTTACACGGACTCGTCATCAAAGTAACCCTACACAGGTTCCTTCTCCATTTCAGATGCAGTTTTACACGGACTCGTCATCAAAGTAACCCTACACAGGTTCCTTCCCCATTTCAGATGCAGTTTTACATGGACTCGTCATCAAAGTAACCATACACAGGTTCCTTCTCCATTTCGGATGCGGTCTTATACGGACTCATTATCAGTCAACCCTACACAGGTTTCCTTCCTTCAAAGATACAGTTTCACACGGACTCATCCTCAGTCAACCCTACACAGGTTTCCTTCTTTCCAAAGATGAAGACTCGTCATCAAGAAACTCTACACAGGTTTCATTCTCAATCCCAGATGCAGTTTTACACGAGCTCGTCATCAGGCAACCCTACACAGGTTCCCTCATTCAACTTACAAAATTACAATTAAACAGACAATCTTCAGATGGCATCTATAAGCCCATCTCCACAACTACCGTTACAGTTCCAAATGGCATCTATAAGCCCATTCCCAACAAGGTTCTGTCACATCTCCAGATGGCATCTATAAGCCCGTCCTCCTAATCCATCAGTCTCCAAATGGCATCTGTAAGCCCATTCCCGCTATCACACTGCCAACATTCTATTATGTGAGTGCAAATTTCTGGGCACTCTAGTGTTCAATCATCTTCCACCTTAGGATTACGAAAGGCGCGCCAGCCAATCTACATCCTCAGGTCTAAGAAGATTGAACAGGGGCAACTGTTGTACCCCAAAATTTGCCCTCCCATATTCTTCAAGATTTTCCAGGATCAAGGTTCAAGATCTCTCAAGGATTGCACAGTCCAATTGCCTCCTAACACAGTCAAAATCAGGGTTTTGGTTATGACAAAGAAATTGAGGTTTCCAAGGGTCTAATCAAGTCCCATATGCCTATATACATTGTCAAGCATCCATATGTCAAGTTTCAAGACTCACAGCATCAAATTGCACAGTCAAAAACCCTAATTGCTTCACAGTCAATTGTAGGGGCAAAATGGTCATTTGACAGTCAAAAGTCAATTTTTTTGTCAACATCTTATTTTGAAGCCACAAACATCATTTGATCAATTCTTGATCATGATTCTCAAAGCATGGCTCAAAAAGTCTCAAGATGCAAAAGTTTCTATTTTTGGACAGCTGAAAAAGTCAACTGCAAATTGACCAGGGCATAACTTCCTCATGGTTTATCAAAAAAATCCCATCCAAAGCTCATTTTGAAGAGAATGACATTTCCTACAACTCATATTCACACTTCAAGTCCAAGAAATGCTCTCACAAAAAGTTATCAATTTCAACATTATAGGTCATTTTCAAAAGTCAACAAAAAGGCACTTTAAGTCAAAGACCATAACTTGAGATTGGTAAATCAAAATGACATGGGACCAAAGGCATTGGTTAGAGGACTTCAAGACCTTTCCAAAATGTCCAAGAACATGATCATAGCTTCAAAATTGAGCAAGATATGCCTTGTAGAAGTTGGGAAAGTTTTGGGAATTTTGAAAAGTCAACTTTGCTTCAAAAGCTTCAAAAATGCTAATGGGCCTCAAATTCTTCCATGAATCATTACCCAAAGCATGTGCACGACCCATTGAACTCAAAGGGATTTATTTTCTTATTTTTGATTAATTATTTGAATTTTTATTATTATTAATTCATTTAATTAGTTTTAAATATGAAAAAATAGCAAATCATGGTTTTAAATCTTTTTTGTGTAGCAAATATATTCATGATATGCAAAAGATCTCGTGCACCTTCTCAAGGGGACAAAATAATCCATATTTGGCAAGTTTCCATGGCAAAAAGATTGGAAAAAGATGTGAAAAAATCAAAGATTGAAAACATTAATACATGGACTTTAGGCTTGGTTTTTTAACCTAATTTGCTTCATGTACAAAGGGACAACTAAAACCTAAGGCATTGGACACGAAAGCTGCTCAGAAAAGAGAGAAGCAATTTGCAATTTTTGGCTAAAAATCTTGAAACTGATTTCATACCTAGAGCACAATTCAAAGCTTCAAAAGCATTCCAATACATTGACAAGACATCCAGGAAGCATTTGCAATCAAAAACAGATCCATAGACTCCAAGAATTGGTAGAACCGAATCACACTTTTCACAAACTTTTCCATAATCGTGTTTTAATTTTCATGCATTGTTCATGTATTTTATTTGTTGAATTACACTAATCATGATGTTCTGAAACTTTTGGCATAGTTTAATTGTCCTAATGTTGCCTAAAACGAAATCTGCCATGGTTGAAGCTTAGGGTTTCAGAAGCTCTAAATTGGGGTTTTCTTCATATGGAAAAATTAGACCTTCAAACTGGTACCATTGAATTCGTGACATGAAGACGAATCATTTGATGACCTCGCGCCTTTTTTATATTAACCCAGCTGCTATTCGCTATTTTTACAGGTCTCGTTTAGTGGGGGTTTAAAACCCCCGCTATTTGGTTATATTACAGGTACAAAAAGGAAGAAGACGCATGCGTGGCTTCATGTGGTTGGACAATTCAAATATTCAGCGCGCTTTTTGCTTTACACCACTAACGCTTGTTTTTCTCTTATAATAATCATCATCCATTATGTATACAAAGAAACGCGTTGGCTTGGTTGGTGAATGAGCTGTCCTGCAGGCATTGGGACCTGAGTTCGATTCCCAGGTCCCCCCATATTATCTATAATTTTTGTTTCAATGCTTTCCTGTGTAGCACTCATTCCATTGCTCACCATGCACGTTCATGCTTGCGCCTGCCAAGTGTCCCTGATGATCAATCCAATGGCCATAACATGCACTCCATGGTACACGCTAGTCAATGGATCCACACGCAAGCACAGAAAGTCAAAAAAAGGGCTTTGATTCAGTGGGCCAAATTGCTTCCAAAAAACCTCCTAAAAGGGCCA
The DNA here is from genome assembly GCA_948472305.1 of Vicia faba. NCBI lineage: Eukaryota > Viridiplantae > Streptophyta > Magnoliopsida > Fabales > Fabaceae > Vicia > Vicia faba. Next base: position 1,522,479,552 of record OX451738.1, read on the forward strand.
GACACCCCCCATGGTTTGCATCAATTTTTAATTTTTATTTGTTTTCTTTCTTAATTCTATTATTTGTTTTAATTGCTTTCTTTAAATTCCTAAAATAATTTTCATAATAAAAATAAAATACAGAAAAATCAAAAATGTTTATTGTTGTTAATATTAATTTCACCATTATTTATTTTGTAAATAAACTTTAATAATTAACTAGTTAATTCAGGTTTTAAAACTTTAATGTTTTTCTTAATAAATTAAAATAGGTAGAATTAGGGTTTTTTTTAACATCTTCACCTTTTCTTTTTAAATAATTTTCTCATCATTATTATTATTATTAATTATTAAATATTTTTGTAAATAAACATGTACATTAAATATTTAGTAAATTAGGTTAAACTTTAATATTTTTTCATTAAAAACAACTTAGAATTAGGGTTTCTCTTCAATTTTAATTTCTTTATCTCATAAATACAAAAACCTAAAAAAACATTCCTTTTCTTGATTAAATAATTAATTAACTTTTAATTCAATTTAATTTCAAAAGGGTCCAACGCCCTCGAACGTTCAACTTTAATTCTTTCGCGCATTTATTCTTATTTTCTTTTCGAATATTATGTAACTGCTCAAGCCATGTAATAGTAACTAGGTTTTACTTTCCGCATCTTTTACCAAACGGGTCTTTGTAATTTGGCGATGTATAGACCCGCGCCTTGTAATAGCGTAGGATTTATCTTTCCGCATTTAATTTTCCGCACTTTTAAATTCTAAACTTTGCATGAAAGAATGTATGGCCTAAATTAAAAACAAGCGTAGCTCACAAATGCATGATCAAAGACAAATATTAATATGAAAATAATACACAAATTCACACACCATTCTTAGGGTACGCCTCACTGCTGCCTTGCCTTCGAAACGTGGTCGTCGAGTATAGGATGTTTTAGTAAGTCCTTATGTCCATGACATGATCCAGTTGCCTCGAAACGGTTGCCTCGGAATAGTTGCCTCGAAACGGTTGCCTCGGACTAAAAAAGGATCAATGGCATAAGGGTAGCTTCTAAGGTGTCTTACTGTTGCTCTGGTGACCACACTGTCCCTACAAACGAATTGACCCGAACACCTCCAACGGTGGTGCTACCTATCTCTCAATGGTGGGATGGCACTACCTAAAAGACTTCTACACAGCTTAATTCCTTAGGGTAGGTAGACAACTAATAGGTACTTGCTCTCTTTCTAAAAAAAAACAAAAAACCTTTTTCACACTGACACTTTCTAAAAGATTTCAAAACAAACGCTTCACAACACTCTTGAGGACTGATACAAGAGTCAAATTGAAGTTTTCAATGAAACTTTTTCAAACCCACGCACTTTTGAAAAGCAAACAAACATTTTGAAAACATAATGAGCAAGTATCTAAGAGCCCATGGATAACCATGGATAGAAAGGGTGCTAACACCTTCCATTTCTATAAATCTACCTCCCGAACCGAGAAACTATCTCATAAGGAATTTTGCTGTGTTTTTGTCCTGTCCATGTTGGAGAAAATAAAAGACGGTGGTGACTCTTGCTTACCGCGACATACGCGATCCAGCTTTAAACAGCCAGTTCTAAATCCACCGATCACAGTGTGCATAGATTTCAGAGATTTGAATGCTGCAACACCCAAAGATGAATATCCTATGCCTGTGGCGGAAATGCTAGTCGATTCTGCCGCTGGCCATGAGTACCTGAGCATGCTCGATGGTTACTCAGGATACAATCAAATTTTCATTGCTGAAGAAGATGTGTCGAAAACATCTTTTCGATGCCCTGGGGCTTTAGGCACTTACGAATGGGTAGTGATGCCTTTTGGCCTAAAAAACGCTGGGGCAACATATCAGCGAGCGATGAACTATATCTTCCATGATTTTATTAACACTTTTATGCAAGTATATATTGATGATATTGTTGTAAAATTTGTTTCCAGGAAGAACCATATAGACCACCTTTGTTGTACCCCAAAATTTGCCCTCCCATAACCTTCAAAGTTTTGACAAGAATCATCCACAATTGGTTCAAGTCTACTCAAAGGCTACACAGTCAACCATCCTCCTGAAGCCAGTCAAACTAGGGTTTTGGTTCTCACAAGGAAGCTGAAGTTTTCAAGGCCTCAATCAAGTCTCCCATACACATAAACATTGTCAAGCACCTACATGTCAAGTTTCAAGACTTTCAACACAAAATTGCACAGTCAAAACCCTAATTGCACTACAGTCAACTGTAGGGGCAAAATGGTCATTTGGCAGTCAAAAGTTCAAATTTTTGGTCAACATCTCATTTTGAAGCCACAAACATCATTTGATCAATGCTTAATCATGATTCTCAAAACTTGGCTCAAAAATCATCAAGATGCAAAAGTTTCTATTTTTGGACAGCTGAAAAAGTCAACTGAAATTGACCAGGGCATAACTTTCACATGGATTATCAGAAAAATTCCATCCAAAGCTAATTTTGAAGATAAAGACATTTCCTACAACTCATCTTCATACTTCAAGTCCAAGAAATGCTCTCACAAAAAGTTATCAATTTCAACATTATAGGTCATTTTCAAAAGTCAACAAAAAGGGACTTTAAGTCAAAGGCCATAACTTGATATTGTTAAATAAAAATGACATGGGACCAAAGACATTGTTTAGAGGACTTCAAGACCTTTCTAAAATGTCCAAGAACATGAGCAAATCTTAAAAATTGAGCAAGTTATGCATTGGAGAAGTTGGGAAATTTTTGTGAAATGGCCAAAATCATTTATCCTTGAAATCTCATTTTTGACAAAAGGGGCCCACTTTTTCCACTTGAATTGACTTGGCCATGCTTCCCACGTGTCCCATCTTTTATTTCAGATTTTTTTATTAAGTTTTTTCATTTTTATTGATTTTATTGGATTTAATTAGTTTTAAATCTTTTAAAATCAAAAGAAATTCAAAAAAATTAATTTAAAGGGATATTTTGCTTTGATTAACCTTGAAGCATCATTATGTGCCTACCATTTTTCGTGCTAAGGCTCAAACAAGGCAAGAATTCAAATTTGAATCAAAAATGGAAAGTTGGTTATGGTGGTTTATGTGAAAATCCAAATCATCAAAGCAGGGCTTTATTGGCCATAATTTTCATTGATATACATTGCATAAGAGATATACAAGTAATCAGAGACCATTGGACAGAGCAAGCTGTGCCAGAACTCAACACACAAACTCACACTTTTCACAAAAAAATCTCAAATCTGAAAACTCAGTTAGAGGTGGATTCAAGCCTTAATTTTCATTCCAATAGCTTCCTTGGAGATCACTGATCACATTCCAATCCGAAACATCAACTCAAACTTCAAGAATTGGTAATGAGAACCTCCACTGTACAGAGAAAAAATGATTATCGTGTTTCATGTTTTAAGCATTTTTACAACATTTTGTTCATAGATTCTTATTCCTCATTTGATTCTAAAGCTGACCATTATGTTTAATTTGATTATTACGCTGTATATACGAATGTGCCATGAGTGAATTTTAGGGTTTTCAGAGGTTGGAATTGGGGATTTGCAAACGAGGAAAAATTAAGCCTTAAGACCACCATGGTTGTACTCAGTGCATCTGGACGAAGTAGAAGCACTCATCGCGCCAAATTTATGGACAACACAGGCCTAATCGCTATTTTCTAATAGCACACCTAAAACTACGCGTGAAAAAACGTTGCCTTTGTGTTTTGTTTTACAGGGATGGTGAGGAAGATGATGTGTTGTCAACAAGTGATTGGCTTGTTCAAAAGTTCGCGCGCGTTTCCAAGCGTTGCTCCACTTTCTATTATATTGTTTACTTGTTACTAATTAATCAAACGCGTTCAGTGGCTCAGCTGGCAAACGCTCATTGCTTCAACATCCAAGACCTGGGTTCGAGCCCCAGGTCTGTATAATTTCCATATTATTTTTCCATGTGAATTCCTATGCAGCGTTTACATTGAAGCGCATCATGTTCCTCCATAATCAAGACGTCCACGTGCCCCTGAAGATTAAACCAAAGGCCTAGATCTGAAGCACACCATGGGCATAGGTCAACCTTGCTGTACGCTGCCTGGGAAAGTCAATGGGTCTGAATGCTATTGGGCCAAAATTACTGGATCAAAACCTCACAATTAGGGCCTGAACCCCCCCTGGTTTGCAATTTTTCTTCATATTTTATTTTTTCAATTATTGTTTTATTTATTTTATTGCTTTAATTTAATCAATTATGTTTACAAAATATAAAAAAACACAAAAAATCAGAAAAGATAAAATTAAATAATAATTTTACTTTAGTATTAATTTTCATAAATAAATTCGTATGTAATTAATTTAGATTTAATTTTAGGTAATTTAATTCTTTTTTTTCATAATAAACCAAAAAATAACAAAAATAGGTCTTTAATACTTTTTCCCTTTTTTTTTAATTAATTAAATATTTTATCATTAACCATTAATTTTGTAAATAAATTTTATAATTAATTAGTTTTAATTCTAGGTTTTAACTTTAATGCATTTTCTTTAATAAATTAAAAACAATTAGAATTAGAATTAATTACTTGACTTTAAATTAATTTAATTTTCTTTAATGTCATAAATACAAAAAAGCATAAAAATAAGTCATTTCTTTTATTTAATTTAATTATTTTAATAGTTTTATTTTAATTCCTTCAAAGGGTTCAACGCCCTCGCATTCGGTCATATTTTCCTTTTTCGCGCGTTTTATTTATTTTTGATGTAAATATAATGTACTTGTACCAAAGCCATGTAATAGCTATTAGACATTTATTTTCTGCAATTTATTTTAAATCGGGTCTGGATTAATTTGGCGTTGTAGACCCGCGCCTTTGTAATAGCGTAGGACCTTTATCTTTTCCGCACTTTAAATTCCTGCACCTTTAACTGTTAAACAATAACATGAAAGAATGAATGCCCAAAAATAAAATCAAAGCGTAGATCACCAATACATGACAAGACAAACAATAAACTGAAAATGACACACAATTCACACACCACCCCTAGGGTATGCTTCACTGTTGCCTTGCCCCTCGAAAGGTGATCGTCGAGTAGAGGATGTCTTAGTAAGTCCTCATGATCCGGGAACCTGGCATGAGGGTAGCTTCTAAGGTGTCTTCCCATTGCTCTGGTGATCACCATGTCCCTAAAATCGAATTGACCCGAACACCTCCAACGGTGGTGCTACCTACCTCTCAATGGTGGGATGGCACTACTTTAAAGACATTTATACAGACGAATTCCTTAGGGTAGGTAGATTCTCATAGATACTTGCTCCTTTCAAAAAACAAACAAAATACTTTTCACACCTACACTTTCTAAAAGCTTTCAAACAAATTTTTCAAACACTCTTGAGGACAGATACAAGAGTTACTTAGAAATTTTTTCAAACGAAACTTTTTCAAAACCCACTCACAATTGAAAAGCAAACCTTTTGAAAACACAATGAGCAAGTATCTAAGAGCCCATGGATAACCATGGATAGAAAGGGTGCTAACACCTTCCCTTTCTATAATCTACCTCCCGAACCGAGAACTAATCTCATAAGGAATTTTTCTGTGCTTTTGTCCTTTCCTTGTTGGAGAAAATAAAAGACGGTGGCGACTCTTGCTTACCGCGACATTTCGCGAAACCAGCTTTAAAACAGTCAGTTCCAGATCCACCGATCACAGAACTGGCGACTCTGCTGGGGAACAATATTTATAAGTGAGGTGTACCTTAGGACTAAGATCACTGTGTTTTCAATTGCTTTGATTTGTTTGCTTTAAATTGTGGGACTGTCTTGGGAGTTCTATAGATCCTAACCCGGATCTGGGGATACCTTCTTAGAAAGTAGCAACAAGGCTGTGAGGGAACTGTGCGGGGTATACCGACATGGTTGAAGCAGTCTGCTACGTTGATGTGGCACTTTGGTGTGTACCGGTAACCCTTGAGTCAATCAAGGAGAGTACGGGGCCTCCGCGTGGTGTCGTGAAGCATCAACAGACCTTAGGAACCTTAATTGAACCATCTTGGCCTCTTTAGGGTAGTGAGATAACTACTTTGGTGTACTCCGAAGTCGGTTGATACTCGATACTACACTCAATTGAGGGTTGTTTTCTTGGGATATTTTGATCGCCAGTCAGTGGCTAAATCGAAACGATGAACAATGAAAGCAATCCGGTGATATTGAGACCCTTAGAACCCGGTTACTTTGATAAGACAGGTTGAGCCCACCAACTTCAAGAGGGTAATACCCAGACCTCATGCTGGCCTAAACTCTAAGGGCTCTTTTGTGTGACTTGTGTGCCTTCGTACTTGCCTACTTGCATGCTTGTTAAACTGACACATGAACTACTTGCAGGTTTGGTCCATAGTCCTTAATCAGGACTCATAACAAAGTTTACCAAGTTTCTTGCAGGTTTTGTTTATAGTCCTTAATTGGGACTCATGACAGGTTTTACTTGAGTTTCTTGCAGGTTTTGGTTTGCAGTCCTTAACAAGGGCTCATAACAGGGTTTATCCATATTACCCCATGCATCATGACATCATACCATTGCATACATCCTCATCCATTTCAAGGATCTCAAGGGGCTTGTGATGCAGGTCATGGTGAATCAACCACCCCAGCAAGGGGCAAAGAGGATTTATTTTCCTCTAGCCAGAGTTGTCAGGGGCTATGACCCACTGGATATGGTGAGCCTTTGACCCTGGGAAGAAAGATTCCCAACAAACATGAAGCTCTTTCAATCAAGCTACCGGATCCAAATGCTAACAAAATTTCCTGTTTATCCCGCGAGATCCTTGAAAACATTGCATGCATATCATACACATCATTGCATAACAGGTACCCTTGTTACAGGCTACTTACCCTCTTCGCTGTTTATTTCAGCAATGGCTTTCCAATCAAACACCCAGGAGTTCCCTACTCAAGAGACTCAGTTCAGGGAGATCTTCCTAAGCCTATCCAAGGGGCAGGAAGAGTCGAGAACGCTCCTCATGGGGAATTTGGTCAAGAACAGTCCAGAAGACGGTAAAAGTGAACGGCTGAAACATATGCAAGCTGAGATAGGCGTAATAAGGACTCAGATGCTGGGGCAAATGGCCCTTATCCAAGGCTTAGTTCGGGAACAAGAAGAGTTGAGAACTGTGATCAACCAGCTTCAGCAAGACAGTATGAAGCAAGTAGCCAAGGCTGGAGACCAAACCGGTAATCGGCCTCCAAGAAGTCAAAGGCTTGGTTCAATGAATAGACCTCTCCAAGCTGCTACTACTTCACAGCTCCAACCACAACCTCGCCCAGAGCAACGGATTGATCAGAGCAAGCCCATAAGGCAATTCACCCAGCTCAACACGTCGCTGTCCCAAGCTTTGCAACACCTGTTGAAGTTGAATCTGGTGACGTTGATAGGACCTCACCCTAATCCTAAGACTTCTTCACCCAACTATAATCCTGGGGCCAGGTGCGCATACCATTCTAACAGCCCGGGGCATGATACTGATGACTGTTGGAAGTTGAGGTACAAAATCCAAAGCCTGATTGATGAAGGAGCTGTGGAATTCACCCCAGATGGTCAGGTCGAGTTCTTCTACTATCCCTGCGAGGTTCACCATTTGAAATGACAAGCCCTGAGACTAGAAGACTTTTGTTCATTCGAATGCTCAAGTTGTAATTTTCTTTTGATTGTTCAAACATTTGTTCATTGTTAAATGTTGTTATTTCATTAATGCATCGCATATGTCTGTTTTGAAGCAATATATTCGCATTTATTATGCTTAAAAATGTTTTCATATTTTTGTGATGTTCAATGCTCGGTTAACAATTCTAAGCCTCTTGAGGGAGGATGACGAAAACGATACCGCGATCATTACAGTATGCTTTTGAATAGACCCCGCTGATGAGGTACAGGCATTGTTTCAATCCCTAAACACTGGAGTTATAAGGATGATAATCCCTCGTCAACCCCTTTGAGCCAAAGAAGTAGGAGTTTTTTCTTTTCGAAATTTAAAACCCTTAATCATAACCTGGGGCAGGGTAGTCTCTCAATTGATCCAAGTGCATAACGAATGGCACCAAAGAGGTCCTTATAAAACAAAAGACAATGATGGTTCCGAACAATCATACGGATAGGCAGTCGTTATATCTCAAAAAATAAAAACCCATTAAGTCAAAACCTATGAAGGAGACTTACAAAATGGGGCATCCCGCTGACTGTAATCACAAAAGAAACAGTTCAGGCAAAAAAAATAGGGATAATAAATCAAAAAAGAAAGGGGTCCTACAAACCCTCGACAAAAAAATGATGACTGCCTATTCAGAATAAATCATTAATGACTGAACCATCACCGGAAAATCAGAGCAAAGACTCAAACGAGGTCTAACGCACGATCAGCTGAGTTTAGGTTTGAAGAACATCACGAAGAGCGGGTGGGTACAAATAAATTTGATCCTTTATCCTTTGTTTCTTGAACCGTGAACCAAGCCACGTTATGACCCTTAAAAGTCCTAGCTGAAGCATGGGTTAGTTCGAAAGCATACTGTGACGAAAAGTATCCTGACTCCTTAAGGCTTACAGTAAATACGGAGTTGACATCACGTTTTACAAACTATCACTCGTTTTATGAAAAAGAATGCATTTTCAAAATCTTCAAGACAGACATAGGCTTTGCATTTTTAACATAACTTTGTTTGCATATGACCTTTTGTTTGAACAGCAGGGAAATTCGCACGATGAATACCTAGTGAACAAAAGCACTCCCAATCAAGGGGCAGACGTGATCAGGGTCTATTATCTGGGGCAATCCAATCAAGATTCGGAGAATCTCTCAAAGGCCAAATAGTCTGGGGCAAATCTCCGCATGAGTCACCTGGGGCATTTCAACAATAAATCTTGCCTGGTCAAACACCTTCTGATAGCATGACGAAACACTTCTAACAGGGGCAACTCCCTACATTCTGAAAGCGCGGAAATAGTCGAAAAAATACTACGCATAATCAAAGACCCGCTAGGTTGACATACCTAAGCAAAAATTAGGGCTTCCCGGCGAACCAAAAGGGTTCGGGCAAAATGAAGGGATGAAATAATAAAAAATATGTACACCCGGCAAGTCGAAAACCTGAAAAGGCGGCTTGGGCAAAAATGGGTATCCTGGTGGACTGAAAACCCGAAAGGGCGGTCCAGGCAAAAGTTAGGGATCAAAAGCGTACGACTATGTCCTGTCATCTTGTCACCTGCCTACCCGAAGAAGGTTTGTCCATCAACAGCTATCAGCACCTCTCAGGTCTTCCTCTCCCACCTCAGAAACAGGGGCAATAAGGAGTTGTCTAAGAGCAATCTAATTGTTCTGTCCTCCAGCAGATATCAACATTCCCCAGCAGCGTATATACATGTATTCTTAACAAGCATCCCCGACAGTCTTGGTCTAAAGATTGTTCCCCGGAGGTATATCAAACATTCAGTGGTGTCACTTCCCCCGATACGTCTCAAAATTTCCCCAGGAGAATCCAATCCAGTTTCCCCAAGAAGTTGGAATCCATCTCCCCAAGCAATAAGCTTATCCCCAGTAGATTCTGGAAGCTTATCCGCGCAAAGCACGAACGCGTCGTCCGGCTTTATTTAAAGAGTTATTTCCGTACTAGGATATAACTGGGTTATCCTCAGCCAAAAGCCATGGAAAGAGCGTCCTCGACGGAGTCTTCTTATCCCCAGCAAGCTATTATCAACAATTCAGCAAAAGCATCCCTCTCCCCACAGAGTATCACTCCCCAGCATGGTCGCTAGAGTATTTTTCTCCCCACAGAATTTTCCATTTGCCAAGTTTATTCCCCGACGGAGTTATTTTCTCCTACCGGTATTCTTGCAACTATCATCCCCAGCGGAAGCAAAATCTATTTTTCAACATCAGCCCAGGATACGACTTCCCGGCACCCGTCAAGGATTCACTTTCCTAGACAAAAACATACATAAAACATCATTATAGCATGCATAAATGCATCATATCATACGAATCTCATATATATTGAGAACATCATTGCTTGATCCATATCATGCATTGCATATGGCTGACCTTTACCTTTCAGGAAAGATCCAGTTAAGTTCTCAAGCTACATTTCAAGACCTAGACCGGTTCAGTTAAATCGACCCTAAGATTTTCCTGATGCTTATCCAGTCAAAGGCCTTCTCTGGCTCAGTCAGATCGACCCCAAGATCTCCCTGATACTTATCCAGCTGAAGACGTTCCAAGACCTAGACCGGTTCAGTTAAATCGACCCTAAGATTTTCCTGATGCTTATCCAGTCAAAGGCCTTCTCTGGTTCAGTCAGATCGACCCTAAGATCTCCCTGATGCTTATCCAGTTGAAGACATTTCAAGACCTAGACCGGTTCAGTAAATCGACCCTAAGATTTTCCTGATGCTTATCCAGTCAAAGGCCTTCTCTGGTTCAGTCAGATCGACCCTAAGATCTCCCTGATGCTTATCCAGTTGAAGATATTTCAAGACCTTGTCCGGTTCAGTTAAATCGACCCCAAGATTTTCCTGATGCTTATCCAGTCAAAGGCCTTCTCTGGTTCAGTCAGATCGACCCTAAGATCTCCCTGATGCTTATCCAGCTGAAGACGTTCCAAGACCTAGACCGGTTCAGTTAAATCGACCCTAAGATTTTCCTGATGCTTATCCAGTCAAAGGCCTTCTCTGGTTCAGTCAGATCGACCCTAAGATCTCCCTGATGCTTATCCAGTTGAAGATATTCCAAGACCTTGTCCGGTTCAGTTAAATCGACCCTAAGATTTTCCTGATGCTTATCCAGTCAAAGGCCTTCTCTGGTTCAGTCAGATCGACCCTAAGATCTCCCTGATGCTTATCCAGTTGAAGATAGTCCAAGACCTAGACCGGTTCAGTTAAATCGACCCTAAGATTTTCCTGATGCTTATCCAGTCAAAGGCCTTCTCTGGTTCAGTCAGATCGACCCTAAGATCTCCCTGATGCTTATCCAGTTGAAGATATTCCAAGACCTTGTCCGGTTCAGTTAAATCGACCCTAAGATTTTCCTGATGCTTACCCAGTCAAAGGCCTCCTCTGGTTCAGTCAGATCGACCCTAAGATCCCCCTGATTCTTATCCCAGTAGAAGACACCCAAGATTTTTCTCAACGAGCGTTGTTGAAGTTAAAGTCTCCCAAGATTCTCTTATCATTCATGCTAAGGCAGTAACCATCCCTGGTTCATTCATCGCCGTTTGAAGCTCCAGACTCAGCTCCTGTAACCAGTCAGGACACATCTATACCAAACATCTGAAATCAACTCCTGCAACTTGTCAGGTACTCATGTTTCTTTTGCAGGTATGCAGGTTCTCGCTAAGGAATCTCCTACGCGATCAACATCCAGATGGCATCTATAAGCCCATCATCCTATTCATCAACCTCTAAATGGCATCTATAAGCCCATTTCCATCACACTGCTATTATGTGAGCGCAAATTTCTGGGGACTCTAGTGTCCAATCATCTTCTACCCTCGGATTACGAAAGGCACGTCAGCCAATCTGCATCCTCAGGTCTAAGAAGATTGAACAGGGGCAACTGTTGTACCCCAAAATTTGCCCTCCCATAACCTTCAAAGTTTTGACAAGAATCATCCACAATTGGTTCAAGTCTACTCAAAGGCTACACAGTCAACCATCCTCCTGAAGCCAGTCAAACTAGGGTTTTGGTTCTCACAAGGAAGCTGAAGTTTTCAAGGCCTCAATCAAGTCTCCCATGCACATAAACATTGTCAAGCACCTACATGTCAAGTTTCAAGACTTTCAACACAAAATTGCACAGTCAAAACCCTAATTGCACTACAGTCAACTGTAGGGGCAAAATGGTCATTTGGCAGTCAAAAGTTCAAATTTTTGGTCAACATCTCATTTTGAAGCCACAAACATCATTTGATCAATGCTTGATCATGATTCTCAAAACTTGGCTCAAAAATCATCAAGATGCAAAAGTTTCTATTTTTGGACAACTGAAAAAGTCAACTGAAATTGACCAGGGCATAACTTTCACATGGATTATCAGAAAAATTCCATCCAAAGCTCATTTTGAAGATAAAGACATTTCCTACAACTCATCTTCATACTTCAAGTCCAAGAAATGCTCTCACAAAAAGTTATCAATTTCAACATTATAGGTCATTTTCAAAAGTCAACGAAAAGGGACTTTAAGTCAAAGGCCATAACTTGAGATTGGTAAATCAAAATGACATGGGACCAAAGACATTGTTTAGAGGACTTCAAGACCTTTATAAAATGTCCAAGAACATGAGCAAAGCTTAAAAATTGGGCAAGTTATGCATTGGAGAAGTTGGGAAATTTTTGTGAAATGGCCAAAATCATTTATCCTTGAAATCTCATTTTTGACAAAAGGGGCCCACTTTTTCCACTTGAATTGACTTGGACATGCTTCGCACGTGTCCCATCTTTTATTTCAGATTTTTTTATTAATTTTTTTTCATTTTTATTGATTTTATTGGATTTAATTAGTTTTAAATCTTTTAAAATCAAAAGAAATTCAAAAAAATTAATTTAAAGGGATATTTTGCTTTGATTAACCTTGAAGCATCATTATGTGCCTACCATTTTTCGTGCTAAGGCTCAAACAAGGCAAGAATTCAAATTTGAATCAAAAATGGAAAGTTGGTTATGGTGGTTTATGTGAAAATCCAAATCATCAAAGCAGGGCTTTATTGGCCATAATTTTCATTGATATACATTGCATAAGAGATATACAAGTAATCAGAGACCATTGGATAGAGCAAGCTGCGCCAGAACTCAACACACAAACTCACACTTTTCACAAAAAAATCTCAAATCTGAAAACTCAGTTAGAGGTGGATTCAAGCCTTAATTTTCATTCCAATAGCTTCCTTGGAGATCACTGATCACATTCCAATCCGAAACATCAACTCAAACTTCAAGAATTGGTAATGAGAACCTCCACTGTACAGAGAAAAAATGATTATCGTGTTTCATGTTTTAAGCATTTTTACAGCATTTTGTTCATAGATTCTTATTCCTCATTTGATTCTAAAGCTGACCATTATGTTTAATTTGATTATTACGCTGTATATACGAATGTGCCATGAGTGAATTTTAGGGTTTTCAGAGGTTGGAATTGGGGATTTGCAAACGAGGAAAAATTAAGCCTTAAGACCACCATGGTTGTACTCAGTGCATCTGGACGAAGTAGAAGCACTCATCGCGCCAAATTTATGGACAACACAGGCCTAATCGCTATTTTCTAATAGCACACCTAAAACTACGCGTGAAAAAACGTTGCCTTTGTGTTTTGTTTTACAGGGATGGTGAGGAAGATGATGTGTTGTCAACAAGTGATTGGCTTGTTCAAAAGTTTGCGCGCGTTTCCAAGCGTTGCTCCACTTTCTATTATATTCTTTACTTGTTACTAATTAATCAAACGCGTTCAGTGGCTCAGCTGGCAAACGCTCATTGCTTCAACATCCAAGACCTGGGTTCGAGCCCCAGGTCTGTATAATTTCCATATTATTTTTCCATGTGAATTCCTATGCAGCGTTTACATTGAAGCGCATCATGTTCCTCCATAATCAAGACGTCCACGTGCCCCTGAAGATTAAACCAAAGGCCTAGATCTGAAGCACACCATGGGCATAGGTCAACCTTGCTGTACGCTGCCTGGGAAAGTCAATGGGTCTGAATGCTATTGGGCCAAAATTACTGGATCAAAACCTCACAATTGGGGCCTGAACCCCCCCTGGTTTGCAATTTTTCTTCATATTTTATTTTTTCAATTATTGTTTTATTTATTTTATTGCTTTAATTTAATCAATTATGTTTACAAAATATAAAAAAACACAAAAAATCAGAAAAGATAAAATTAAATAATAATTTTACTTTAGTATTAATTTTCATAAATAAATTCGTATGTAATTAATTTAGATTTAATTTTAGGTAATTTAATTCTTTTTTTTCATAATAAACCAAAAAATAACAAAAATAGGTCTTTAATACTTTTTCCCTTTTTTTTTTAATTAATTAAATATTTTATCATTAACCATTAATTTTGTAAATAAATTTTATAATTAATTAGTTTTAATTCTAGGTTTTAACTTTAATGCATTTTCTTTAATAAATTAAAAACAATTAGAATTAGAATTAATTACTTGACTTTAAATTAATTTAATTTTCTTTAATGTCATAAATACAAAAAAGCATAAAAATAAGTCATTTCTTTTATTTAATTTAATTATTTTAATAGTTTTATTTTAATTCCTTCAAAGGGTTCAACGCCCTCGCATTCGGTCATATTTTCCTTTTTCGCGCGTTTTATTTATTTTTGATGTAAATATAATGTACTTGTACCAAAGCCATGTAATAGCTATTAGACATTTATTTTCTGCAATTTATTTTAAATCGGGTCTGGATTAATTTGGCGTTGTAGACCCGCGCCTTTGTAATAGCGTAGGACCTTTATCTTTTCCGCACTTTAAATTCCTGCACCTTTAACTGTTAAACAATAACATGAAAGAATGAATGCCCAAAAATAAAATCAAAGCGTAGATCACCAATACATGACAAGACAAATAATAAACTGAAAATGACACACAATTCACACACCACCCCTAGGGTATGCTTCACTGTTGCCTTGCCCCTCGAAAGGTGATCGTCGAGTAGAGGATGTCTTAGTAAGTCCTCATGATCCGGGAACCTGGCATGAGGGTAGCTTCTAAGGTGTCTTCCCATTGCTCTGGTGATCACCATGTCCCTAAAATCGAATTGACCCGAACACCTCCAACGGTGGTGCTACCTACCTCTCAATGGTGGGATGGCACTACTTTAAAGACATTTATACAGACGAATTCCTTAGGGTAGGTAGATTCTCATAGATACTTGCTCCTTTCAAAAAACAAACAAAATACTTTTCACACCTACACTTTCTAAAAGCTTTCAAACAAATTTTTCAAACACTCTTGAGGACAGATACAAGAGTTACTTAGAAATTTTTTCAAACGAAACTTTTTCAAAACCCACTCACAATTGAAAAGCAAACCTTTTGAAAACACAATGAGCAAGTATCTAAGAGCCCATGGATAACCATGGATAGAAAGGGTGCTAACACCTTCCCTTTCTATAATCTACCTCCCGAACCGAGAACTAATCTCATAAGGAATTTTTCTGTGCTTTTGTCCTTTCCTTGTTGGAGAAAATAAAAGACGGTGGCGACTCTTGCTTACCGCGACATTTCGCGAAACCAGCTTTAAAACAGTCAGTTCCAGATCCACCGATCACAACCTTCGACAATCATTTGAAAGAGTGAGAGAACATGGTCTGAAAATGAACCCTTTGAAGTGTGCGTTCTGTGTGAAAGCTGGAGATTTCTTGGGCTTCGTCGTCCACAAGAAAGGAATCGAAATCAACCAGAACAAGACAAAGGCAATCTTGGAAGCGAAAGCGCCAACGAACAAGAAGGAACTGCAATCCCTGCTGGGCAAGATAAATTTCTTAAGGAGATTTATATCTAACCTAAGTGGAAAAGCTCAAGCCTTCTCACCCTTACTTCGATTGAATAAGGAAGGATTCGAGTGGGGGCAAGAGCAACAAGAAGCCTTCGACAAGATCAAAGGGTACCTCACCAAGCCGCCTATTTTGGTGCCTCCTTGTAGCAATAAGAGTATGATATTGTACATAGCTGCATCCGACAAAACTTTGGGAAGCATGTTAGCCCAAGAAGATGAAAATGGAGTCGAAAGACCCATTTACTACCTTAGCAGAGTTTTGAACGATGCAAAAACTAGATATAGCGAAGTTGAAATATTATGTCTATGTCTTTATTTCTCTTGTACAAAGCTCAAACAATATATAAAACCAGTTGATGTGTATGTTTCGTCTCATTTTGATGTTTTCAAATACATGTTGTTGAAACCCATCTTACACAACTGAATTGGCAAATGGGCGCTAGCATTAACTGAGTATTCATTGACCTTTATGCCTCTTAAGGCAGTAAAAGGGCAAGTGGTAGCAAACTTTATAGTCGACCACTCAATTCAGGTTGAAAATATAAATTACATGGAGATAGAACCCTGGAAATTCTACTTCGATGGTTCCAGCCATAAAGATGGAACAGGAGTAGGGGTCTTAATTATTTCTCCAGAAAAAATTCCAACAACATTCAAGTACAAGATAGAAGGTACTTGTTCGAACAATGAGGCTGAGTACGAAGCTCTAATTACTGGCCTAGAGATATTGTTGGAATTGGGGGCAACTCGAGTCGAATTAATGGGAGATTCAGAGTTAGTCATTAAGCAAGTCACAAAAGAGTATAAATGCATAAGAGAAAATCTTATTATGTACTTTGTGATAGAAAATCGTTTATTGAAAAAATTCGAAGTGGTTAAAATTCGACACATACCTAGATTGGAAAACCAAGTAGCCAATGATTTGGCACAAATTGCATCTGGGTACAAAATTTCAAAAACGAGATTACAAAGAGCAATCGAAGTTCGAGAAAAAATAAAAGCAACCAGCCTGTCTCCAACAGATTTGGAATCGACAAGACTAGGGTATGCTGATCAAAGGAACTTTGAAATTTCATTCATAGACAATTTGTCAGAGCAGGATTGGAGGAAACCCATTGTAGATTATCTACAAAATCCAGCAGCTTTGACAGAACGAAAAATAAAATATAGGGCATTGAGTTACGTACTCATGGGTAATGAGTTGTTCAAAAAGACGCCTGAAGGGGTATTGCTAAAGTGCTTAAGCGAAACTGAAGCATACATAGCCCTTTCGACTACGCATGCTGGAGCATGTGGGGCTCACCAAGTAGGCCATAAGATGAAATGGTTGTTGTTTCGACAAGGACTATACTGGCCCACTATCTTGAAAGATTGTGTTGAGTTCGCGAAGGGTTGCCAGGAATGTCAAGTCCATACGGGCATCCAACATGTATCAGCAAGCGAACTTCACTCAATAGTGAAACCTTGGCCTTTTAGAGGATGGACGTTGGATCTTATTGGAGAGATTCGACCAGCATCATCAAAGAGCCAGAAGTATATACTGGTAGGCATTGATTATTTCACTAAATGGATCGAAGCTATCCCTTTAGTCAATGCAGACCAAGAAAATGTCATTGAATTTATTCAAAAGAACATTATCTACAGATTTGGAATCCCTGAGACTATAACAACTGATCAACGGTCAGTGTTTACTGGTCGAAAGATGCAGGAATTCGCTCAAGAAACAGGCTTTAGACTCCTAACATCAACACCTTATTATGCACAGGAAAATGGTCAAGTCGAAGCAGCGAATAAAATAGTGATTGGCCTGATAAAAAAGCATGTAGGAAAGAAGCCAAAAAATTGGCATAAAACGTTAGACCAGATCTTGTGGGCCTGTCGAACGTCCCCAAAAGAAGCCACAGGTACAACACCATATCGGCTAACTTTCGGTCATGACGCAGTACTGCCAACAGAAATTTGTCTTCAATCAGCAAGGGTTCAGAGACATCAAGATATTCCCTCTGAGGTTTATTGGGATATGATGTTAGACGAACTAGTAGATTTAGACGAGGAAAGACTACGACCTATCGACCTACTGAGAATTCAGAAGAAAAGAGTGGAAGACTCTTACAATAAGAAAGTAAAACCTAAGGCATTCTTGCCTGGAGAATTAGTTTGGAAGGTGATTCTCCCCATGGATCGAAGAGATCGAAGCATGGGAAAATGGTCACCCAAGTGGGAAGGACCGTTCAGAATTATTCAATTTTTTTCTGGTGGAGCTTATGAGGTCGAAGAGTTAAGCGAAGATAAAAGACTCTTGAGGGTAAACGGCAAATATTTAAAAAAATATAAACCTATGCTCCAAGAGATCAAAATAAATAACAGTTAATGACTAAGTTAACCATAAGAGCCAAAATGGAAATTGATATATTGATTAACCAAAATGGCTGCATTGTATCACAAAAATTACAGTACATGGTCAATGAGGTGCTGAGCAAATTAAAAAGGGATGGAAGCTTTAAGTCAAAGATATTTGGCTCGCTGCAACTCCAGCCGTTTGTTACACAAGGCATTCGCCTGAGAAAGTTTGGCAATCTGGTCATCTAGGGCTTGGGCCCTTTCAGTGAACTCTAGGCCTCGAGTGACTTCATCTTGGCTCTCTGCATCCGAAACGGTCGAAAGGAGTTCCTCTTTGCGCTTAGTGTTAGCATTTAACCTGGCCTCCAACTCCTCGATCTGCGCCCTTATAGAGGCGTTATCCTGATCTATGGCTTCGATTTCCTGCTGCTTGGACGTCTTCTGTTTCGACAATTCTGCAATTCGAGAAGTCGATTCAGCTACTCAAGTCCAACCAGAAGAACTCTTGCCATGCAGTGTTTCGAGTTGGCTGTTGAACCCCCTTCGACGATTATAGTCTGCAGAGACTTGGTCAATAATGGAGTATAAATCCAAGATGAAGCTGGAAATCTCTGGAGAAATAGCAAGCAAATCAACTGCACCCAAAACAGCTCCCAAACAAGACTGGGCAGTAGGATCCCCCTCCAAAGCCTTCATTAGATCCTTCTTGAAGAACTGAGCCTTGACTTTCTTCAAGGCCTCATCGAGAGTGTTGCACCCCAAAATTTGCCCTCCCATATTCTCCAAGAAATTGCCAAGCCAAGTCACAAAATTCCCCAAGGGTTACACAGTCAAAGATCTCCCATACAGTCAAAACTAGGGTTTGAGTTTTGATCAAGAAAATGAAGGTTCCAAAGGCCCAACCAAGTCTCACATGCCTACAAATATGGTCAAGCATCTTCATATCAAGTTTCAAGGCATTCAGCTCAAAATTGCACAGTCAAAACCCTAGATTGCACTACAGTCAACTGTAGGGGCAAAATGGTCATTTGGCAGTCAAAAGTTCAAATTTTTGGTCAACATATCATTTTGAAGCCACAAACATCATTTGATCAATGCTTGATCATGATTCTCAAAATTTGGCTCAGAAATCATCAAAGATGCAAAAGTTACTATATTTGGACAGTTGAAAAAGTCAACTGAAATTGACCAGGGCATAACTTTCACATGGATTATCAGAAAAATCCCATCCAAAGCTCATTTTGAAGAGAAAGACATTTCCTACAATTCATCTTCATGTTCCAAGTCCAAGAAATGCTCTCACAAAAAGTTATCAATTTCAACATTATAGGTCATTTTCAAAAGTCAACAAAAAAGGACTTTAAGTCAAAGGCCATAACTTGAGATTGGTAAATCAAAATGACATGGGACTAAAGGCATTGGTTAGAGGACTCAAAGACATTTCCAAAATGTCCAAGAACATGAGAAAATCCTAAAAATTGAGCAAGTTATGCCTTGTGGAAGTTGGGAAATTTTTGGATATTTTGAAAAGTCAACTTTGATCCAAATGACCTAAAATTGCTAATGGGCCCATTTTTCTTCCATGATTCATCATTCCAAGCCTATGCACGACCACTTGGCCCAAAGGGAAGTATTTTCTCATTTTTTATTTATTTATTTGAATTATTATTTATATTAATTCATTTAAAACATTTAAATATGTAGAAAATATAAAACTTGACCTAAAAAATCTTTTCATGCATGTTTTACTCTCAATATCTCGTGCACATCCCAATATGGCAAGATTTGGTTTGATTTGGCATGATTGAACAAAAATACACTTGAAAAAGATTCAAAAAGATCTTAAGAAAATCAAATATGCAAAACCATTATTGCCTTGGATCTTGGCCAGTTTTGTTGACCTAAAATATTCACTATATATGCTTGAATCAAAACCTAATGCAAGAGGACTAAAGGCTGCGCAGAAAGAGACATAGCAAACTTGGAATTTTCATCAAAAAGTTCAAAACTGTAAACCCCTTTAGAGGTCGATTCAAGCCTCCATTCTTGTTTCAATAGCTTGCCAAGATTGCCTTGATCACATTCCAATCAACAACAACAACCAAAACCTCAAGAATTGGTAGATTCAACTGAAACTGTACAGCATGAAACTCATAATCGCATATCATGTTCTAGGCATTTTTTATGAAAATTAATTATTGATTCATGTTTGTTATATGTTTCTGAAACTAACCATGCAAGTTAATTTCGTTTTGGTGCTATATACGTGATTTGGCCATTGATGCAGTCTAGGGTTTGCAGAGCTCCCAATTAGGGGTTTCTTAATCACGTAAAATTCAACCACCACAATGCCAGGGATGGGTTCAGGAAGCTTGGACGAAGAGATTAATGCACTCGCGCCTAATTTATGGATCATATAGCGCTATTCGCTATTTTTTCTAAAGCCATCTAAAACCACGCGTTTAAAACCGTTGCAATAGGTTCTTGTTTCAGAAGAAAAAAAAGAAATACGCGAGGAAGACGATGTGCTGGCAAATACTGGTTGGCTCATTTAAATCAGCGCGTGCTTTTGTGTTTTTTAGTGGCCACTAACCAATTTTATTATTGTTATTTATTCGTTGTTGTATGTACAACATGCGCGTTGAGATCAGCTGGCAAGCGTGAGGTTTGATAAAGCGTATGACCTGGGTTCGAGTCCCAGGTCTGGATTAGTTTCAATATTATTTTTCCACGTATGTTCATATGCAGGCTCAGTAAGGTGGTTCACCATACACCTTCATTATCCAACGTACACGCATCCAAGAGCATCCAAATCAAAGGCCAGGATTGAAGAACATGCTATGCCCAGGTCAACGTTGATGCATGCAAGCTATGAAAGTCAAAAAGGCCTCAGAGTCATTGGGCCAGAATTTCACACTAAAACCTCCATATTGGGACTGAACCCCCCTGGTTTGCCTTCTCCATATTTTTATATTTTTTATCTTTATTATTTTATTTGCTTTATTATCTTAATTTAATTAATTATTATTTTTACAAAATATAAAAACTTCATAAAAATCAGAAAAAGATAAAAAACATAATAAAATATTTAATTTTCATATTTTCTTGTAAACAATTGCATGTAAATAAATTTAGTATTAAATAGGTTTTAATTTTAATTCTTTTTAATAACTAAAAATCCAAAAATATAGAATTTAGGTTTAATTGTTAATTTTATTCCTTTTAATTTCCCTTTTTTACAATAATACTATTTATTTTACTTATTTTCATAAATTAAAAATGCATGTAAATTAACTTAGGTTTAAATTAGTTAAAAATTCAATGTTTTTCATAATAAATTTAAAAGCCATTAGGATTAGGGTTTGCATTCAATTTTAATTTTGATTAATTCTTTTTTTTCCATTAATTCTTAAAAAACACAAAAATACCAAAAAACATTTAATTTTAGTTTTAATTCCTTATTAATTTTAATTTTGCAAAAGGGTCCAACGCCCGTATTCTTAACTATTTAATTTCGCATATTTATTTTATTTCGCTTGAATAATTATGTATCTCTCCCAAAGCCATGTAACTCGGACAATTTAACTTCTCGCACTTTTACTTTGCCTTATTTACTTTTCTGTCAAATCGGGTCCGGTTTAATTTTGGCGATGTGGACCCGCGCCATTTGTAATAGCCTTAGATTTACCTTTCCTGCAAATATTAACTGTTAACAAAAGCATGAAAGAATGTATGGACTTAAATAAAATCAAGCGTAGATCACAATGAACATGACAAGACAAATATCAATGAAAAATGACACACGAATCGCACACACCACCCCTAGGGTGCGCCTCACTGTTGCCTTGCCTCGAAAGGTGATCGTCGAGTAGAGGACGTCTTAGTAAGTCCTCATGATCCGGGAACCTGGCATGAGGGTAGCTTCTAAGGTGTCTTCCCATTGCTCTGGTGATCACCATGTCCCTACAAACTCGAATTGACCCGAACACCTCCAATAGTGGTGCTACCTACCTCTCAATGGTGGGATGGCGTTACTTTAAAGGACATTTACACAGACGAATTCCTTAGAGTAGGTAGGTTCTCAAGGATACTTGCTCTAATTTCAAACAAACCAAAACATACTTTTCGCACCAACACATTTTCAAAAGCTTTCAAAGCAAATTTTTCAAACACTCTGACGTACGAGTCGAACTGAAATTTTTCAAAGAAACTTTTTAAAACCCACATTGAAAAGCAAACAAACACTTTTGAAAACACAATGAGCAAGTATCTAAGAGCCCATGGATAACCATGGATAGAAAGGGTACTAACACCTTCCCTTTCTATAACCTACCTCCCGAACCGAGAGCAATCTCTTTAAGGAATTTTTCTGTGTTTTTGTCCTTTCCATTTGGAGAAAATAAAAGACGGTGGCGACTCTTGCTTACCGCGACATTTCGCGATCCAGCGTTAAACAGTCAGTTCCAGATCCACCGATCACAGAGAGGAGAAGTCGAAGTAGACTTCCCTGATGCAGTAGAAGCATCATGGCTAGGGTCAGATGAATTTTCCCTGCTCTCAATGATGGCATTCAGGTAGCCAATTGGATCATTTTGCTTCAAAAGGGCCAAGTCTTCTTTAGACCTGGGCTTTGTCGAGGTGATCATTTCTGCAGCAGTGGTGGCTTGGGGCTGAGTATGTTCAGCAGCGTCAGCATCAACATGACCCTCTTCATCATGTTGCTCTTCTGTCTCATTGACCACTTGAGCTTCCTCCTGGTGGTGTTCCTCTGTTTCAGCAAGGACTTCATCATCCACCAGTTCCTCCTCTCGTTGTCTGCTATGGTCAGCAGAGTCTTGTGGCTCTGAAGTTTGATTTACTTTGTTAGCAGAACTGACGAAAGAAGAAGGATGGTGAATGGGTTCCCCTGCGCTGTTTACAAAGGAATCAGAACCTTCGACAGGATGCCCAGTTGGTGCTAAAGTTCCAGCAATCTCCTGAAAATAGAAGAGGAAAAATATTCTGATTTAGAGAGATACACAATCGAATATGATCGTCGACACCTAAGTTAAAAGTGGTCGAAGGCACTACCTGTAGAGGAACTTCAGCCCTAGGGCTAGAGTTGTCACTCTCAACGGGTTTGCTGAGCAAGACGTTTAGCTCCTCCTCTGTGGGCTCTTCGATGATCACAGGAGGTGGCCTGGGTTTATTCCCTGCGACCTTGATTCTTATCGCAGGTCGAGGCTCGGGAGCAGGGGCAACCTTCTTCACCTTTCTCCGTTTGAGAGGAACAGGGGGAGATTCATCCTCGTCGCCACTCGAAGATTCGACCGTTAATGCAGGTCGCTTCTTAGGCGCAGGTTCCTAAAAGCCCCAAATGGAGTTGGTTTAAACGCAGCATTGAAAACCAGGATGTTTAAAACCAGCAGGAAACAAGAAAAAATTTTGTTACCTGTGCTGGAGGTTTTGTAGAGGGACCTCCACCCTGATGGCTGTCTGTGGCCTTCTTTGCCATAGGTTTTCGAACAACTGAAAGAAGACACGTTCACAAGTTATAATTGACAGTTATAGGTCGAAATGGAAAGACAAATATAATTTGAAGAGGGAACGTACATTTCTTTATTTTGTCGAGAACCAAGACGAAGGACTTCTGGAGTTCGTCTGCAAAATCCTTTTCGTCGAAGAACTCTTCGACATGATATCTCTTCCACCAGTCTTCAAAAGATGGTGAACAGAGGAAGTTGAGTTGGTAGTTGAACAATGATAGTACGGTCCGACCAACGTACCTACTAATATGCTCAGTAGCAACATCCTCAGAGTAGTCATTACAAAAGTACAACACTGATTTCTCCCTAGGGTAAATGGGAGAAGGAAGCGATTGGATAATTCCAAACTGTCGAGATACCAGATTCGGCTGGTAAGCAATCAGGCTCAGATGATTCTTTGAACTCTTGAAGCGCAATGGCATTATCCTTGGAGTGAGAGACGCTTCCCACATTGTTGTGTGCTCTTCGAGGTGAGGATCCTCTGATGACTTAGGATGGGGCCTGGTAAACCACCCTGGACCAAACTTTCGACTGGTGAAAGGATCCATGGTCGAGGTAAATTCCTTCCTTCCTGCAAACATCTGAATGAAGTTTGCAAAGGTCTTTTGGAGTTCCAGCCCATCCTCAGTGGGAGTCAATAAGGCAAGCCTGGTGCCTTCGACACGCCTTCTGGCTATCTCAGGAGCCTTTTCGTTTATTTGAGTCTTCTGGGGTAGAAAAGACTCAAAAGTGGCGTTTAGCCAGAGTTGAAGTAGCCAGAAGGGTCCAGCAAGCAACAAGCTGGCTCTGTTTTCTATTATTTTTAATTGAGTCGCTCCACTGCTTATTGACTCATATAGGTTCTCCAGTATTAATTCGGCCAAACAGATGTTTTGACCGTGATGAAGCTGAGTAGCAAGGGTGACCATTTTCTTCGTCACCTGCAGGGATTTCGTGCAGAACACGAAGCGTGACAGCCAAAGGGCTAGAAACGCGATGTGCTCCACATCAGTCACCACAGCCGTCGTTTTGTCATGGTAGTGGTTGGTGTAGGTGGTATAAGTGGGTTTAGTAGCTGGAAACCCAATTTGGTCTTAAGACATTTCCTCTGGGTCGAAGTAGTCCCCAGTTGGTCGAAGACCAGTAATAGCAGCCACGTCGAAGAGAGTGGGTGTTACCATTCCACAAGGCAGGTGGAAGGTATAATGAGTATAGTCCCAAAAAAGCAAAGAAGCTACCAGCATTTCAGGACAATAGTTGAGACCAATTTTGGACATTATGACTAGGTCATAAATCCCCATGCCCTTCCAAATTGAAGCCTGGCACTTCTCCATCTTGTTGAGCCAAGCGTTGTATTTTGGTGTAAGGTTAGGGCTAGACCTAAAAGCCCTAACCCCCCTGTTAAAGAATCGAAGATCTATTTTCTCTTTTGCAGGATCTTCGGTATCGTCTGTCGCTTTCTTGGAGCACCCAATGGGCTTGAGTGCCTCATGCACGGGGAAGAAACCCTCGATTTTTGTTGGGTCAGCAATGCATGCAGATAGAGGACCGGACATGGCGAAAACCTGGTTGGAATATCCAACAGGAATCAGCAGTTGAGAAGAATAAGTTTCACGCTCGGCATCTCCCATGGGTTCAGGAACCCTTCGCATTCCCATGGAGTTAACTATCGGGGCGGTTGAAAAGATTTCCAGTTGAGTTGTTTTAGAGGGAGTGCTAGATTTGGGGACATTGGAAGAACGAGAACGTGAAGCCATTTTTTGGTTTGAGATGAAGATGGATGAAGAACAAAGGTTTCTGGGTTTGGAGAGGAAGAAGCAAAGGTTTGCTTGCAGGAAGTTTTGTTCGACTTAAGGCTTGGATGAAGGAAAGCGTAAAGAGTCCAACAAGGGGCACTTAGTGCTATTTATAGTGATTGAAAAATCACAAGACTCGAGGTCATTTAATGTCTCAGACAAGAGTGGGGCATGTGGCGCTCATTTGGTGATGTAGTCGTTCTGAAGAACGGAAACAGTGCAATGTGCGTCCTCGATTTCGGGAAATAGTCATGATGACAATATGTGAAAGGACATCGGGCGTGCCAAACGCCTTACTAAAGTGACGTCTTGGGAACAGGTGAAATGATGAATTTTTGAGATTGTCAGTTGGTTGGTAGGAGACGAAAAGCACACAAACTAATTTGTGGCTGAGAGTGAAGGACAGGTGTCGAATGGAATCTCAAAGAATGCCTTTTTCTTTTCAGCGTCGAAATAAGACATTCTTTGGGGGAAATTTGTTGGCTCCTAAATTCGACATCCTTGTTTGTTATCATATAGACCATTAATTATGAGTCAGAAGAGTTTCCTACATAAGAAGGCTTCGTCCAACTGATCATGTCGAAGGCTCATCAAAGAATGACAAGATACTTAGAGAAATTCCTTTGAGTGGGAATCTTGTTGTCTTCGACGTCAAAGGAACCTCTCGACAAAGGTACCTGATGCCCAAGGTCGAACGGTTTGAGATTTGAATTGTTGGAGGGAAAACGGTTCCCAGCAGTTACCAAGTGCAACGTGCCGAGAACAAAAGCGTCGACGGCTGTGAGCGTGCCATGTGGCGTCATCTCGAAGCAGCGTAACTGCCCAGCGGTTACTTAGGATTTGTTTTAGTATAAATACTAGTTGTTCACGTAGTTTCCGCGTGTGTTCATCATCTTATACAAGTCACTCATTTAGATTCAAGTACCCAGCGTGAGAGAAAGAATCATTGAGAATGTATGTGTGAGGCACCATTTAAATTAATCAAAGTCTTTTATATTCAAGCAATTTATCGCTTTTCATTTACTTATCTCCATCGAAGCCTTTTACTTAACGCTTTTATTTATTCTACCAAGCTTTTCTTCATGCAATTTACTTAAAGTGTCTTTACTTTACTGGCATTAATCACCATTAGGATTAGTCAAACTCCAAAAAATCAACCATGTCTTAGGATCAATCTGATCGATCCTGCTAGTCACCAAATAAGTAACCTTTTGGAAGATCAGCGGTTGTTTACTAATTTCCACGGTAAACAAATACACAACAAAAGTTTCTCCCGGATTAGGCAAAGTCAAAACCGGAGCCGACGTCAACCTCTTCTTCAACTCGGTAAAACTTTCTTCACATCGAATATCCCACATGAAAGTTTTACCCTTACAAGTCAACTTAGTCAACGAAAGTGCCAACTTAGAAGAACCTTCGATAAACCGTCTATAGTAACCGGCTAATCCCAAGAAGCTTTTAATCTCAGTAACCGACTTCGGAGCTTCCCATTGCAACACAACATCAACTTTAGAAGGATCCACGACAATGCCACCACCAGAAATGACATGACCAAGGAAACTAACCTCTTGCAACCAGAATTCACACTTGGACAACTTCGTATAGAACTTCTTCTCTTTCAAAACTTGTAATAAAACTCTTAGGTGCTCTTCATGTTCTTCTTCCGATTTATAGTAAATCAGAATGTCATCAATGAATACCACCACAAACTGATCCATATAAGTATGAAAGATACAATTCATGTACTCCATGAATACTCCCGGCGCATTGGTCACACCGAAAGGCATCACCGAAACTCATAGTGTCCATATCGAGTTCTAAACGCGGTCTTCTTGATATCATCTTCTTTCACTCTAATCTGGTGATATCCTGACCTCAAATCAATCTTAGAAAACACACTTGCACCCACCAATTGGTCCATCAAGTCATCAATTCTCAGAAGCGGATACTTGTTCTTAATCGTCACTTTATTCAACTTCCTGTAATCAACACAAAGTCGCATACTTCCATCTTTCTTCTTTACTAACAACACAGACGCTCCCCACGGTGATACACTTGGTTTTATAAACTTTTTCTCAAGCAACTCTTCTAATTACTGCTTCAATTCAGATAACTCAGATGCAGACATCCTATACGGTGCCATAGAAACAGGTCTGGTACTAGGTACAAGATCAATCGCAAACTAAACTTCTCTTTCTTATGGTACCACAGGAATTTCATCAGGAAACACTTCAGGAAATTCTAGCACCACCTGCAACTCACCAATCCTAACTTGGTTCTCAATATATAGTGACGCCATCAACGAGAAAATCTGCGCTTCGTCTTGCATTAATTGCCTCAACTGTTTACTAGTCAACAAACCAACTTCTTCTTCAGGAGTAGAAAACCTCAAAGACTTGTTATAGCAATTGATATGAACATAGTTATACTCTAACCAATTCATGCCCAAGATCACATCTAACCCTCTTAACAGCAAACAAATCAAATCAACAACAAAGTCTTTGTTGAAGACCGACAAAGGGAAACTCAAACACACACTAGAAGTAGTCATTGATCCCTTAGCTGGAATCTCAACGACCATTTCTCCATTCATAGAAGACAACATAAGACCCAATCTTTCAACACAATCAGTAGAAATAAAACAATGAGTAGCACCAGTATCAATAATAGTAATTAAAGGAGTACTATTAATGAAACATGTACCTCTGATGAGTCTGTACTCACTAGCTGATGGAGGCCCAACCAAAGCAAACACCTTACCACTAGCTTGTACCTTCTTTGGTTTCAGACAATGACTACCAATGTGTACTTCTTCCCCGCAGTTGAAACAAATCATATCCCTATGCTTGCATTCATATATCGTATGCCTAATATTACCACAACGAAAACACCTCTTCCCATCAGTAGTAGTGTATACATTACTCTTGTGACCAGGTTTCCCACATTTGAAACATACCACTCTAGCAGAAGCTTCTCCCCCACTAGTCCTCTGACCATGAGCAACTCTTTGTTTACCCCTTCCAGCATCATAAGGCTTGCCCCGGTTCTGTTGATTCTTGCCTCTCTTATCACTAACAATCTTGTGATGAGCATTATTATCCTCTTCAAAGATCCTGCAACTATTAACCAAATCAGAAAAGACACGAATCTTCTGATACCCAACAACTTTCTTGATTTCCGAGCGTAACCCTTTCTCAAACTTGATGCACTTAGAAAATTCAGCACCTTCACCATCAAAATGTGGATAGAACTTAGATAACTCAATAAACTTAGCAGCATACTTAGTGACGAACTTGTTCCCTTTCTTTAACTCAAGGAACTCAATCTCTTTCTTACCCCGAACATCTTCAGAATAATACTTCCTCATAAACTACCTACGGAACATAATCCAAGTGATTTCCTCACCTGCAGCTTCACACCTTACATGCATCTCTAGCCACCAGTCATCAGCTTCAACTTCTAGCATATGAGTGTAATACTGTTAGCTCCTAAATTCGACACCTACAACAAGTTAGCCTTATGGGCCAAAAATAGATTGAACAAGTCTAAGTTGAAAAGGCTTCGACAAAGTAGAAAAGTACTTAGAGAAATTCTAAGTTAAATCAAGTCTTCGACCAAAAGGTTCTCAATCCCTTTGACTGAAGAGACTCCAAGGTCTTCGACCAGAAGGGAACTTTGTATCTGTCCAAGAAGATTTTGAATCTGAAGAATGGAGGGAAAAGCAGTTTGTTTGGCAGTTGAGGACAACAATGTGGCATGAAAAGAGGGGTCGAAGCACATGCAGTAGACACTTATCTTCATTCTAGAGCAAGGCAACTCCTCGACAGTTACCTAGTTTTAGTATAAATATAGGAAGTTTATGTAGATTTCCGTGTGTTCAACTGATCGTACAAATTATTCAATACTATTCAAGTTCCCGCTGTATGAGAAAGAATACTGAAAAATGTACGTTTGAAACACCACATTTTACAATCAAAGTATTTTATTTATCTCTTTACATTTCTTGCGATTTTATCTTGTTTGTACTTTATCTGCACTTTTACCCCGATTCCTGCACCTAACCTCTCCTCGACCCCTTTGTTCTATTTACTTTCTGTACTCAAACTCATCCTTTTCCCAGTCCAACTTGCGTTCTTCACCCACATTAACGTTTATGTCTAAAACAACATCAAAAATTAGCATATGTCCTAGGATCAAACTGATCGATCTTGCGAGTAACCAAAAAGTTACCCTTTTTGGAAGATCAACGATTGTTTACTAGAAAACACGGTGAACAAATTGGCACACCTGGTGGGATGTTGCTAATTACTGTTGTTTTATTTATTTTGTCTTTCGTTTTTGCTTATTAATCTTAATATAAATGCTTCGCATGATTTTCTTTCTTTTACAAAGTTTCGCATGCTATTAAGAAGTGGTAAAATAACCACCAACGAGTGTACAACTAGAAAGAGAAATAGTGAAAGCAATATGGCTAATTAGCCAAATAATTGAGAGATACCTCCACCAATTACTACGGGAATAGCGGTAATACCAACCGTTAGTGAAATTGTCTCGTCAATTGTTGGTTCGATACGAATGTTGACAACAACTCAAACGGGACCAATACTTTCGCATGCAGGTCCCAGAGGTCCAACAGGAACACCCCCACCAAGGGTGAATCCAAGATTTCGACTACACGCTCCCCCAGGATTTTCAACAGCTTGAATGGGACGAGACCAGCTTTATGGCATGCCAACTACTGAAATGGCTAGCCTTATAAACGATGCGTCTACATTTTCAGAACCTTTGGTAAGTGCGTCTTCACCATTACAGGGATTTGGAACTGGTATGGGTAGGAACCAACTTTTAGGAGGGACATCCCATGCAATGCCAAGCCTCATAAACGCTTCCACAGTAATTTTGAGGCAACAAATGGATGAAAGCAACCATGACATGGTGAAAATGTTGGCCCAAACTCTAAGTACAATATTGAACCCTCTAATACAAAATACCACTCAGTTAAACCAACAAATGACAATGCAAATGGCGCGTATGATTGAATTTTTTGGGGTTCCACAACCTATTCGACAACCCCAGAGAGCCCCTATGAGAGAGGATCAAGGTGTAGTCTTTGAAGAAGATGTAACTATTAACCAAAGGGTCGAACAACCTAGGGTCGAAATACCCAGACTTCCCCCACGGATCCTTAGAGATGGTGATCAAGGTATAATGATGGTAAATAGGAATCAAAATGCTGGCGAACTGATACAGCAAGTTCGACACCATAATTATGGCACAAAAAATAATCTGACAACCATGATCGAAAGGACCATGATACAAAATGGAATGAACGTTGGCTTTCGTAGGCCAAAGTTTGCATCCCCACTGTCAGAATATATCTTGCAAATATATTTACCCCCTAGGTGGAAGGTTCCAAAGTTCACTAAGTTTTCAGGGGATACGGCGGAATCAACTGTCAAACATATAGTGAGATATTTGATAGAATCTGGGGAAATATCAAATAATGAGAGCCTTAGGATTAAATATTTCCCAAGTTATCTAATAAAAAACGCTTTTACTTGGTTTACCACCCTCCCAGCCAATTCGATCCACAATTAGAATCAATTGGAGAGATTGTTCCATGAACAATTTTACACGGGGCAAACCAAAATAAGTATGAAAGAACTGGAAAGCGTGAAAAGAAGATTCACTGAGCCAATAGACGAATACCTAAATAGGTTTCGAATACTCAAAGCCAGATGATTTACACAAGTTCCTGAGCTTGAATTGGTCTAAATGGCTGCAGGGGGCCTAGACTATTCTATTAGGAAGAAACTAGATACCCAATATCTGAAGGACATGGCCCAATTGGACGATAGAGTTCGACAGGTAGAACATCTTAAAATTGAAAAAGCTAAAGCAACTAAGACTCATCGACGAGAAAAGGTAGCCTATATCGAAATGGATGATGATGATCCAGAGACATCTAGTAATCCTATAGCTGTTGAAGAGAGCGAAATAGATTTAGCAGAGTTAAAACATGGGCCTCCATACTCTTGTAGAGTGTTACTTCCCTCAGGTGGGAAGAATCTTACTGAGTCTGAAAAGAACAGCGATAGATTCCCAAAGAAAACGTATAGTTTCAACGTCACAAAATGTGATGAGATATTCGACTTATTAGTGAAAGATGGCCAAATAATAGTGCCCCCAGGGGCAAAAATCCCTCCTTTAGAACAAAGAAATAAAAAAGTTTTTTGTAAGTATCATAATTTTTTGGGCCATAAAACTTCACAATGTTTTCTTTTCAGGAAACTCGTTCAAGGAGCGATCAACGAAGGAAGACTCAAATTTGCTGACAAATCCCAAATGAAAATTGATGCAGATCCACTGAGAGCTGATGCCCACTATGCTGAACCAGCAGGCATCAACATGGTCGAAACTTCTGAAGACTTCATCAATATGCCGGTCTTTGGCAGTTTTACTGGGAACATCTCCAGAAAGACTGCAGAAGCGGTTAGAAAGGCCACTGAAGGCCTAAACAAAAAGGCTACTGAAGGCCTAAAAAAAGGAGTTGCTGAAGACTCCAGCAAAAGGACTACTGTAAGTTCTTATGTGGCTGCTGTCAAGGGTTCGACAGAGGACCTTGAGGCCAAAATGCAAAAAATGAATCTCGCTGCTAAGAGCAATGTACAAGTTAACATGGTCGAAGTATCTGAGGCATAGGCTTTAGAGGAAGCCATTAGACAAGAGGAAGTGAATAAAACTGCATTTCTGAAAGAAAATGAGAATCTGGCTGACTTTCTACAACGATGTCAGAAGAAAAAGTCTGAAGTAATATTGTGTCCAAGATGCAGCTCCATCTTCGACAAAAGGATGCAGAACACATACAGGGCATAAGGGTAATGAAAGAGAAAAGGGCCACCAATTACCATCCCCATATGGTTTCTAAAGTTAGATACGATCCCAGAAGAGGACCGATGAACCAGGTGAAGAGGCCATCAACTTTCAGGCCTCCAACAAATGTCCCTGTGGACACTTGGCTAAAGACAGCAAATAGGAAAAGGCCAAGTGAAGAGAAATGGCGAACATTCGATGTGCCAAGAGGGTCATCTCTGGCATATAGGAAAGATTCCCAAACTACAACTACAAACAAAGTGGCGCACGTGTCGAGCAACTATAAGGGGAAGAACCCCATGTCTCGCTCCCAGTGGAGGAGATTCCAAAGACGGCGAAAAGCCAAAAGGGAGGCTACATAAGAGCCTCAACCAGAGTCAAGCACCAACGTGCCACAAAGAATGGACAAAGGCAAACAACGGAAGCCTTTAGAAAGGAAACCAATTGCTAGAAGATTGGAGTGGCCAGATTGAGGTGAATCAGATGACGATGATAACTCTGAATCTGATGCTACTTTAGACATTATGGTAAATGTAGTATCAGTGCTACCCAGAGAATACGACCGCCAAGTCGAAGTCGAAGAGACCGATTGGGAAGTCGAACAAGAAATGGCCAAACATAGGCTAATGTGCTATTATGTAATGAACAATGGTTGCGTCGAGGAGCAAAATGCATTCTTTGAGCCACCTACGGAGGCGATGAAAAATCGCCTAAAACCCTTGTTCATTAGAGCAAAGATAGGGGAAATAACAATCAACAAAATTCTGGTTGATTGTGGAGCTACAATAAACATATTTCCCCAATCTATGCTAAGGAAATTGGGCAAAGGAGATGGGGATATCAAACCCCACAACATGGTTCTGTCAAACTATGAGGGAGGTATTGGAACCACTATGGGGGTGATACAATTAGACCTCAAGGTGGGAACAATACTTTGACCAACTATGTTCATGGTCATTTAAGCGAAGCCCAACTATAATATACTCTTAGGTAGAGAGTGGATACATGGCATAGGTGCAGTGCCATCTTCGATGCATCAACGGGTCACGATTTAGCGCCCTGATGGCATTGTAGAGAATATAGAAGCTGACCAAAGTTATTACTTGGGTGAAGTTAATAATGTCGAAAAAATAGCTTCGATAGAAACTTGGCTCATATAGGGCCATGCAATCCTCTGGAGTTCGATTTGGCACCAGCACCAAATGCCTTCTGCTCCCTCTACATGCATTCCGACCATGGTTTCTAGTGGGATAGAGAAGACTTATCAAACATTGACTATGGAGGAGTTGATGACATACAGCCAACTGGCTGGGGAAGTGAATTTGGTGATGATGACTGAATCACAAGCCTTACAAAAGATTTCAGCATATGTAGCCGAAAGTAGAATGATAGCGGCCTTAGAGGCTGAAGTCAAATACATGGCTATTGAAGCCAATGAACAAGTATTTCTTCGAAAGGGTCCTGGGAAAGACTTCGATCCAGAACCACCTGACGCGAAGGAGGAAGAAATGCAAAACTAGAGGCTAGATGCTATTTATGATGATGAGCCTCTAGGTTTTGAAAAGGATCCGTTAGCAAACAATGTTAAAATGCTAGCGAAAGATACTTTAGAAGAAATAGATTTGGGCGAAGGATTGGCGAAAAGGCCAACATACATTAGCATGAAGATATATCCTGAGCTCAGATCGAAATAATCCAATTGTTGAAGGAATTCAAAGATTACTTCGCATGGGATTATGATGAAATGCTTGGTCTCGACAGGGAAGTGGTAGAGCTTCAACTACCAATAAGACCTAGGAAAAAGCCTGTCAAGCAAACTCCAAGGCATTTTGCACCAGAGGTCTTGTCGAAGATCAAGACGAAAGTCGAAAGACTGCTGATATGCAAGTTCATCCAAGCAACCAGGTATGTCGAATGGATTGTAAATATAGTACCTGTTATAAAGAAAAATGGTACCTTAAGGGTGTGCATTGATTTTAGATATTTGAACGCTGCAACGCCCAAAGATGAATATCCAATGCATGTGGAGGAAATGCTTGTCGATTCTGCCGCTGGCTTCAAGTACATGAGTATGCTTGATGGATACTCAGGGTATAATCAAATTTTCATTGCTGAAGAGGATGTGTCGAAAACAGCCTTTCGATGCCCTGAAGCTTTAGGAACTTACGAATGGGTAGTGATGCCTTTTGGCCTAAAAAACGCAGGGGCAACATATCAAAGAGCAATGAACTCAATCTTCCATGATTTGATCGACACTTTTATGCAGATTTATATTGATGATATTGTTGTTAAATCTGTTTCAGGGAAGACTCATATAGACCATCTTCGATAATCCTTCAAAAGGATGAGACGCTATGGTCTGAAAATGAATCCTCTAAAATGTGCTTTTAGCGTAAAAGCAGGGGATTTCTTAGGATTTGTGGTCCACAAGAAGGGAATTGAAGTAGACCATAACAAGACCTAAGCCATTTTGGAAGCGAAAGTGCCAACTAACAAGAAGGAGTTGCAATCTCTACTTGGTAAGATAAATTTCCTGAGGAGATTTATTTCCAACTTAAGTGGGAAAACGCAAGCCTTCTCACCACTACTTTGACTCAACAAAGGAGGCTTCGAGTGGGGGCAAGAACAATAAGAGGCTTTCGACAAGATCAAAGAATACCTTGCCAAACCACCCATTATGGTACCTCCTTGTAGAAATAGAAGTATGAGATTGTACATAGCTGCATCCGATAAAACTTTAGGAAGCATGTTAGTTCAAGAGGATGAGAATGGTGTCTAAAGACCTATTTATTACCTTAGTAGAGTTTTAAATGATGCAGAAACTAGATATAGCGAAGTTGGAAAACTATGTTTATGTCTTTACTTCTCATATACAAAGCTCAAGCAATATATTAAACCAGTTGATGTTTTTGTTTCGTCTCATTTTGATGTTTTCAAATATATGTTGTCGAAACCCATCTTGCACAGTCGAATTAGAAAATAGGCACTTGCATTAACTGAGTATTCATTAACTTTTACGCCTCTTAAGGCTGTGAAAGGTCAAGTGGTAGCATATTTTATAGTTGACCACTCAATAAATGAGGAATCAATCAACTACTTAGAGATCGAACCTTGGAAGTTATACTTCGACGGTTCTAGTCATAAAGACGGAACTGGGGTAGGGGTTCTAATTATTTATCCAAACAAAATTCCAACAATATTCAAGTACAAGATCGAAGGTTATTGTTCGAACAATGAGGCTGAATGCGAAGCTCTAATCGTAGGCCTTGAAATATTGTTGGAATTGGGGGCAACTCGAGTCGAAATAATGGGAGACTCAGAGTTAGTTATAAAACAAGTTACAAAAGAATATAAATGCATAAGAGAAAATCTTATCATGTATTTTATAATAGTCAATCATTTTTTGAAAAACTTTGAAAAGATCAACATCCGACATATACCAAGACTGGAGAATCAAGTAGCTAATGACTTAGCACAGATTGCATCTGGGTACAAAATTCCGAAAGAGAAATTACAACAGGTAATCAAAGTTAGAGGAAGAGTGACATTGACAAAGTTGTCTCCAACATATTTGAAAACAACAAAGTTGGGGTACGCTGGTCACGAAAACTTCGAAATTCTGTTCATAGATAATCTAACAGAGCAAGATTGGAGAAATCCTATAGTGGATTATTTGCAAAATCCCGTAGCTTCGACAGAACGAAAGATAAAGTACAGGGTGCTGAGTTATACCCTAATAGGAAACGAGTTATTTAAAAAGACTCCTGAAGGGGTGCTATTAAAATGCCTAAATGAAACAGAGGCATACATAGTCCTTTCAACTACACATGCTGGGGCACATGGAGCACACCAAGTGGGCCATAAAATGAAATGGTTATTATTTCGACAAGGACTATATTGGCCCACTATATTGAAAGATTGTGTTGAGTTTGCAAAAGTATGTCAGGAATGTCAAGTACATATAAGTATCCAACACGTGCCTACAAGCGAACTTCACTCAATTGTGAAACCTTGGCCTTTTAGGGGACGTGCCTTGGATCTTATTGGAGATATTCGACCAGCGTCATCTAAAATCCAGAAGTATATATTGGTGGGCATTGATTATTTTACTAAGTGCGTTGAAGCAATTACTTTAGTCAATGTAGACCAGGAAAATGTCATTGAATTCATTCAAAAGCACATTATATATAGGTTTGGAATCCCTGAGACAATAACAACTGATCAAGGGTCAGTCTTTATTGGTCGAAAAATGCAAGAGTTTGCTGCAGAAATGGGGTTCAAATTATTAACGTCTACGCCTTATTATGTACAAGCAAATGGTCAAGTCGAAGCGGAAAACAAGGTAATAATCATCTTAATAAATAAGCATGTAGGAAAGAAGCCAAAAAATTGACACAAGACTTTAGATCAAATTTTATGGGCTTGTCGAACGTCTCCTAAGGAAGCTACCGGAACAACGCCTTTTTGACTAACTTATGGCCATGGTGCAGTATTTCCAGTAGAAATCTGTCTACAGTCAACAAGAATTCAGAAACATCAAGACATCCCTTCTGAAGTTTATTGGAATATGATGTTACACGAATTGATTGATTTGGACGAAGAAAGATTGAAAGCTTTGGATCTCTTAAGGTCATAAAAGAGGAGAGTGGAAAGATCTTACAATAAAAGAGTAAAACCAAAGGCATTCATGCCTGAAGACCTGGTATGGAAAGTAATCCTCCCAATGGATCGAAAAGATAGAAAAATGGGAAAATGGTCCCCTAAATGGGAAGGACCTTTTAAGATCATCCAAACGTTATCTGGTGGCGCATATGAGGTCGAGGAATTAAATGAAGACCAAAGGCTCTTGAGAGTAAATGGTAAATACTTGAAAAAGTATAGACCTGCACTTCAGGAGGTTAGAGTAACCAATACTTTATCTCAATCAAGTTAAAAATCCAAGATGGAAAATATATTATAAAGCCAAAATGGCTGAAAGTCATTACAAAATATATAAGCATACAACGAAAAAATAAAGTCGAAATCAAAACGGGAGGTTGGCCTTGATTTGGAGATATTTTATCTTCTGCAACTCCAAGCGTCTTTCACACAGGGCTTTCGACTGATGAAGAGCCTCGATCTTGACATCCAATGCTTGGGCTCGTTCGGCATATGCTAATCCCTCGTTGAGGTCCTCTTGACCGCTAGAAAATGAACAAAGATAAATTAGGTGTCAAATGATTAGATTGAAGATGATAAATACATTTTATTTGAGAAAGAAGATTACTCTTTTTTATCTTGTCAGAGACTAGCAAAAACACCTCTTGAAGGTGAGCAGCAAAAGTCTTTTTCTTCGAAAAATTCTTCATTGTAATACTGCTTCCACCAGTCCTCAAAAAGAGGCGAACACAGGAAATTGAGATTGAAGTCGAACAGAGTTAGTAAGGTACGACCAACGTACCTACCAATATGCTTGGTAGCAGCATCCTCTGAGTAGTCTACATTGTAAAATAGCAGAAGCTTTTCTCGAGAGTAGATTGGTGAAGGGAGCGTCTGGATAATACCAAATTATCGAGATACAAGATTCGGTTGGTAAGTAATTAAGCTAAGTTGATTCTTCGAACTCTTAAATCTCATAGGCATGATTCTTGGTCTAAGAAACGACTCCCAGATAGCTACATATTCATCCACATGGTCATCTTCGTCAGACGAGGGATATGGTCGAATGAACCATTCTGGGCTAACCTTTATACTAGCAAAGGGAGTCTTGGTCGAAACAAATTCCTTCCGCTTTACAAACATCATTAAAAAGCTGGTAAATGCCTTTTGGAATTGTTGACCTTCATCAGTTGGAGTTAACAGGACTAGTCTAGTCCTTTCGACCCTTCTATTCAGGACCTCTGGAGCCCTTTCGTTAATCTTATTCTTCTGCGGAAGAAAACATTCAAAAGTGGCATTTAGCCAAAGTTGCAGAAGCCAAAAGGGGCCAGAAAGGAGTAAACTCGCCTTATCTTCAATAACCTTAAGTTGAGTCACACCATTGCTGATGGACTCATACAGGTTGGCTAGAATCAACTTAGCCTGACAGAGAGGATAACCATGGTGAAGTTGTGTTGCAAGAGTAAGCATTTTCTTAGTCACTTGAAGTGACTTGGTGCAAAAAACAAAACGAGATAACTATAAAGCCAGAAAAGATATGTGCTCCACTTCAGAGACAGTGGTACTCGATTTGTTGTGGAAATGATTAGTGAATATGGTATACATGGGCTTCGTGGCTGAAAACCCGATAGAATCTTCAGACAGATCCTCAGGGTCGAAGTAGTCACCTGTTGGTCGAAGACCAGTAATGGCGGCTATATTGAAGAGGGTTGGAGTTACCATTCCACAAGGAAAATGGAAGGTAAAATGTGTATTGTCCCAGAAATACAATGAAGACACCAGCATGAGAGGGCAATAAGCTAACCCAGTCTTCGACAGCATGATCAAGTCATAGATCCCCATATCTTTCCAGATTTGGGCTTGTACTTTTTCCATCTTGCTCATCCATTCTGAGTATTCTGAAGTAAGACTAGGGCAACATCGAAAGATCCTATTGCCCTTGTTCATGAAATGAAGGTTGATATCTTCCTTCATCTGAGAATATTGCTGGTTGGCAGGAGTTGCATCTTCAAGATCATTCCTGAGTTTCTTCGCACAACCTATAGGCCTGAGCCTAGGGTGAGTTGGGAAGAAGTTTCTATTTTGTTTTGGATTCTTGAAACATTTAGAAAATGGGCCATACATAGCATACATCTTCCTAGAATACCTAACAGGGATATGCAACTGGGAATCATAAGCATCACGCCACTCTTTGGCCATGGGTTCAGATACGACCCTTCATTCTCCAATCGAAATAGGTACAGGGTTAGTGGAAAAAACCTCTGGTTGTCTCTGGAGATCAGAAACATTCTTAGTTTTTGGATTATTGGGTGCATTGGAAAGGAAAGCCATGACCAAAACTAGTTGTAAAAGAGCGAAGAAGATGAAGTTGTTAAGGTTTTTTCTTTGCAAGAAAGTGAAGAATACTAGGAGTTGTAAAAGAATTCCCAAAAGAGGATTAGTCTATTTATAGTGTTCAGGAAAGAGTGTTTATCCCAAGACCATTTAATGCTGTAGAGTTAGTGGGGCACGTGGCGAACGTTAAAGCAATTATCGTACGAGAAATGAAAATGTTTGCCATACTTTCCTAGGTTGTAGGGATAATGGCCATCATGGCAGCGTGGTAATGTCTGATTGACAGCGACATGTTGTGAAAAAGGTAATGATGACTCTGAATACCAGCAGGGGTTGGTAGAAGGCGAAAAGCACACAAGCGATTTCTGTGGTCAAAGAGAAAGACAAGTGTCGAATGGGAATCTCAAAGAATAATCATCTCTCCTTGCATCGAAACTGATATTCTCGGGGGGCAATTTGTTAGCTCCTAAATTTGACACCTACAACAAGTTGGCCTTATGGGCCAAAAATAGATTGAACAAGTCTAAGTTGAAAAGGCTTCGACAAAGTAGAAAAGTACTTAGAGAAATTCTAAGTTAAATCGAGTCTTTGACAAGAAGGTTCTCAATCCTTTCGACTGAAGAGACTCCAAGGTCTTCGACCAGAAGGGAACTTCGTATCTGCCCCAGAAGATTTTGAATCTGAAGAAATGAGGGAAAAGAAGTTTGCTTGGTATTTAAGGAAAGAAATGTGGTGTGAAAAGAGGGGTCGAAGCACATGCAGAAGACACTTGTCTTCATCCTAGAGCAAGGCAACTCCTCGATGGTTACCTAGTTTTAGTATAAATATAGGAAGTTTATGTAGATTTCCGTGTGTTCAACTGATCGTACAAATTATTCAATACTATTCAAGTACCCGCTATGTGAGAAAGAATACTGAAAAATGTACGTTTGAAACACCACATTTTACAATCAAAGTCTTTTATTTATCTCTTTACATTTCTTTCCCTATTATCTTGTTTGTACTTTATCTACACTTTTACCCAGATTCCTGTACCTAACCTCTCCTCGACCCCTTTGTTCTATTTACTTTGTGTACTCAAACTCATCCCTTTCCTAGTCGAATGTGTGTTCATCACCCACATTAAAGTTTATGTCCAAAACAACATCAAAAATTAGCATATGTCCTAGGATCAAACTGATCGATCCTGCGAGTAACCAAAAAGTTACCCTTTTTGGAAGATCAACGATTGTTTACCAGAAAACATGGTGATCACATACCAAACCTTCTGTGCTGGAGTGTAATCCATCACACGGAAGATCCTCTCAATCTCCTTCAACTAATCTAGTGCTCCATCAGGATCATACTTACCCTTAAACACCGGCGAATTCTCCCTTTGAAAAGTCGCCAAACTACGTGATCCGGCATTCTCGTCAGCATTAGGCTGATTCTGCATAGCCTAAGCCATCGCTTGCAGAGCAGCAATAATTGTATCATCGTTCCTTCCAGCCATCTTATCTTATCACTACAACACAAACAACGGTTAAGAAAAACTAACAATACTCGATTGTTAAACAACTACGACTCAATAACTTGACCGGATGGACCGACCTGCTCTGATACCACTAATGTAACACCCCAAATCTACCCGAAGCAATTAGCGGAAAATCAGAGTATAAAAATTTTCAACATAATCATGATGTCACATATTCAACAAAGACACATAAACCTGTCATGCTTCTAGAACATATACATAACACTTAAAGAAGCGGAATGAACACAACACGTGAAAATAGTCTCCATAACATAAATCAAACTTTGATTAATCACGCAACGAATTCATAATAGTTCTCTAAAAAAGACATAGCATCTTCTGAATCATAAAAAAACATCAATACAATAAACTCGTCAAATAACAACATAAGACTCAATAAATAAACAACAAAATAAGACAAGTGTTCATTTCCCCCGAGTGCTACGTATCAGAGCAAGTGACACTGAACTCGAACTAATAATGCTATCTGCTACTCATCTTGGTTACCTGCACGTTACCAACAAAGGGAAATATTCAAACAGAAAGGGTGAGATATCAAACTATATAAATAGGGTTATGATAAACAATATATTAGGTAAAGAGTATACGATTCACCATTTCATACAACAACAATATAAAGCAACACAATTCACCAACACATCAATTCAACTTATAACATCACCAGGAATAAACAACACTTCAAATAAGTAATAAAACAACGAATCTAAATGCGACTCAACTATGCAAATGCATGTGGTACCATTGGAGCAGAAATCCCAACTTAGAAAATGCTAGTTTACCGAGGCATAATGCAAAGCCTTCAACTTAGAACATGCCAATCCAGGCCAACATAGGTGAGCATTCGCTCCAACTTAGAACATGCCAATCCAGGCTAACTTTAATGTTATGCTATGCTATGCAACGATATAAACAACCACAACTCGAAAACGCAACAACAACAACATAACAATGGTCGACATAATAACAAATCACACTGTTCAACATTGGCCAAAGTCCTACAACACAACATATCAACGGAATCAACAACTTTTCATGGCAACAACATATTCACCATATATTCGCTAGGATTCATGCCATAAGGCTACCCACAAAAATAATTCATAATCACATTATCAATAACGTATTCCATATATACACAATGATATCTCGCAACAACAACACATTCATCGATCAGTACAAAATAACACAACATTGGTCATAAGACCTATAATCAACAATGTCCATAAACCGGACGGAACAACTTAACCAGCTGTACCGGCAAGTCGGCGTAATCGACATGATTTCAACAAAAAGACATAACCATATTTACCTACTAATTAAACTTAGTTACCCAGACAAATTTCGTTAAATTCCGAACAACTAATTATACCGTCTAAATCGGCTAATTCGACCAAAACGGGAATTTTTAACTTTCAGCATCTTGCCACAATAATAATTTTCTGTTAATTAATTATTCCTATCAATTTTATCAATCAACAATGTCCATAAACCGGACGAAACAACTTAACCAGCTGTACCGACAAGTCAGCGTAATCGACGTGATTTCAACAAAAAGACATATCCACATTTATCTACTAATTAAACTTAGTTACCCAGTCAAATTTCGTTAAATTCCGGATAACTAATTATACCGCCTAAATTGGCTAATTCGGTCAAACAGGACAGTTTTCAACTTACCGAATTAACCAAATCGATATCAATATTCATTACCTTAATTAGACTACTGCCAATTTATTACAAACCACTAATTTTATCATTTACTAATAGTACCTGTACAAAATTGCATTTGTTTCTAATTGTTCCTATTATTGCTATTGTAACAGGACAACTATAATCATTCTGTTATTGATATCATGCTGTACTAAATATACTACTTCACATGATATATACCATTACCTCATTTAATTCATTCCAAGTTATTCTAACATATGCCAAAAGCTACATAATATAATTCTATTAAATAAGGTGCTACCATATATTCACTAACTATACTACTTCATGTCATAAAAGTCTCTATTGTAAACAAAGACTACACGTGATGTCATGATACATTAGCAACATATATCAAAGAATGAAATCAAATAAAGTGCTACTGTTATAAAAGAACAAGTTACTAAGTGATAACATTTATTAATTAAGTCATTCTATATCATAATACATGTACTAGTACCTCTTAATAGCAATTTCACGTACAATATACAAAAATTGGTCTTATTCTAATTCTTATTGCCATTACAAATTTTTTAACATAACAGTAACCCAATAGCATATGAATCAATTGAATATTAAATTTCAACAACAACACAACTAATTTTTTAGCACCACATAGTAGTGAAACTAATACCTTAAATCCCACATAAAATTCATCATACTCCCATTTATTTAGCAAGAACCCCACTCTTACCTTTTGTGATACGGTGGAAGAACTGACTTGAGGTTTTGCGTTTGTGTTCACAAATGTTTCAGTTTAGCAAGAGTTACCACTGACTTTTTATTTTATCTTAAGGAAAGGTCAAAAAGCACAGGAAAGACCTTTGAGATGTTTTCTTGGGTTCGGGGAGTAGATTATGAAAAGGGAAGGTGCAAGCACCCTTTTCATACATGGTTATCCATGGGCTCTTAGTTACTTGTTTAGATCACTTGCTTTGCTTTTCAATTGTTTGAAATCGTGCTTTGTGTGTGTGATTTTTTTTGAAAATATTTTGAAAAGAGGCCATCATTGTGG
The DNA here is from genome assembly GCA_948472305.1 of Vicia faba. NCBI lineage: Eukaryota > Viridiplantae > Streptophyta > Magnoliopsida > Fabales > Fabaceae > Vicia > Vicia faba. The sequence goes on from OX451738.1 coordinate 1,522,522,835, forward strand.
CAACCTTTGTAATGATTCTTGTTTGAATATATACAAAGGTGTATTGTCTTTTGAAAAGATTTCAATGTTTGAAAGTTTGATTTGGGAAATGTTTTGAAATTGTGTTGTGAGGTGTGTTTGAAAATAGCAAGGATGTTTTGCAAGTTTTGATCAAGTAACTAAGAGTTATCTACCCTATTTTACTCAAAGATCTTTTCAATATGTTTTTAACCCTTTTGATAGTGTTCTTTTACCATTGCATTTGGTAAACAACCTTGTATTAGGATGTTAAACGGGACAGGCGCGGGTCATCGTATAGACCATGATAGCAATTGTGTTAAGTATTTTTAGCAAATTTTCCAAGGGACTTGATCATTTTGTTTAGGCAACCAAGATAGCGTCATCGAGGGACTATGATCTTTTGTTTTGTTTTTGTTTTGCCAAAATACACAACATGCATAACATGGCCCATTTTTAAGGCAACAAGTGGATGAAACCCTAGGGGTGCAAGTGTGTATTATGTTGTCATTTTCATGCATTTTGTCTTTGTATTAGTCAAACTATTTGTTTATTTTGGATTTTTTTGCATACAAACCCTAATCTCTAATCATGGTATAATTGAAAGCGTAAAATGTGTAAAATAAATCTACCACTATTACAACATGATTATGGGAAGGGGGATACAATTTTTGAATGGGGATTATTTTACAAGAAATTAAAACCCTAATTTTACTATTACATCCAAATTGAATCAATGGCATAAATAATAAATGAATAATACTTAAATAAACAAATTAAATAAATATACAAAATATTATGAATATGCAAAAATGTTTATGTTTACTTTTTATGTATGTAAAAAATATTTAATGCAAATAGAAATAAATAAATAAATAAAAAAGATTATTTTTTTATTAAGGGTAAAACCCTAATTTTATTTTAAGAATGTAAATATATTAAATATACTATTTATGTAAAATAAACTAATGTATATACGAAAAATAAAATATATTTGGAAAAAGTATTATTTTAGTATAAATAATAATAAAAATAAAAGTATAATATTTTCATGTTTTTATTCTCAAGTATTTATTAAATAAAATAAAAGTATGTATATATGTATTAATTATATTAGTTATGTACAATAAAAATAAAATAAAATATATACAAGACAAAAATATATTTAGAACAATATTTTTTGAGTGTAAATAAAATAAAGAATAAAAATAAAAGTATAATGTTATTATATATTATTTTCAAGTTTTCAATAAATAAAAGTATATACTAATTAAATTATTTATTATGTTAGAAAAAATAAAAATAAAATACAAAATAAATGTGAAAATTTATAAAAATATTTTTGGGTATTTTTTATGTTTAGAAAATATAAAATAAAATCAGAAAATGAAAATAAATACAAAAATATAAAAGTGTAAAGAAATTGGGCCAGGGGGGTGCACTCAGTAAAAGGGGGGTGTCAATAGTGAGCCAGGACCAAGCCCAGCCCACCACACTTCATCTTCAACCTTCATTCTCAAAAATGCGCGCGCCTTGTACACAAAGCCAGATCCTGCATACGTGCTCTAATGCAAAAACACATAACATCAAAGTTGTAGCATTTTTCAAGACGAATTCAACCATATAAGAAACTTGTCCTAACTCTCAAAGACCAGAGAGAATTTCTCTGGCCCTAAATCTTAACCTATTTTTTCAGGATGTTCATGGACCAAATTCTCTTAGCATGCTTAACTAAAATGAAAACTGAGCATATGTACAGCTTCATAGCTATGAATACTACATTTCTTATTCACAAACCTAAGCCTAATTATTCCTAAATAGAGAGATAGGAAGTTGACAAAAACCTATTTCAGTTGACTTCGTGTCTGACAATGTTGAGCTTTTCAATGAGGCCTGAGGAGTTTGGGAGCTTGCTTGAACGTCCTATGACCTTCCTCAATGCCTAGCTTGCCTTGAATGTGCTTGAACAAGCCTACAGAACTCAACCTGCACAAGCTGAAATAAAAAATGGCAAACCTTGTAAATGGAGTTACAGTCAGTGTTTAAGGGTTGGGATAGCTTGGATAAGTTGTATGGAAGGTGTTTGAACAGGTTTGGGGCAAAATGTACGAGCAATTTGTGAGATAGAACTCAAGATGCAGATGCTGTCCTGTTTTGCCAATGGAAGGTGATTTTGTGCTATGGGAGGTTTGAGGGCTCAAAGGCTCGTGTTTCTGGCTCAAGGGGATGTGAGAAACTTGTCTCAAATGCTTGCAAAGGTTGGTTCTATCTGATGTTCAAGTTATATGATATTGGACAAATTTCTTAGTTATGAAGCAAAACATGAGAAGTGATGGAAGACAAGCCTGTACAGGCTATCTATCAGCTTGCACACTATGCCCTTAGCCACTCAAGTTTGTGGATTTGATTTGCTGCATAAGATATGGCTCAATGCTCAAGGATTCAGTTTTGACATAAAGCAAGATTTAAGCAAAAATGGTAATGTACCTTTTACCATTTTTGGATTAATCTAATGTGCAAACCTCTAATGACTAAAACAATGCCTTAGACCAATGGACTTGAATTTAATTATTGAGTATGGAATGTTTTTCAGGCCTGTAATCTAGTGCAAAGCAAGCTGATTGGAGTTTGCAACTTGTATCAATATGAACATGCCATGGATAAAAAGTGAGTTTTTGCCAACTTCAAGCCTTCGATTCTCCTTAAACACAAATGATTTTGGAGAGTTCTTGGACATTTTGGAAAGCTTGCAACCTGATCTACATTCCATATTTGAAATGCAATTTGAGATTCCAAGTGGAACTATGTGAAAAATGGCCATGAAGATAGGTCAAAATCCTGCCTAAACTAGGGCAAAATTTCACTAAGTTAAAAGTTTCATGGACCCTTGTTCCAAAAATCATAACTTGAGATACAAGCTTATTTTGGGAAAACTTTGTGAATAAAAGTTGTATACTTTGTGGAGTACTACAACTTTCATGTTAGAAGTTTTGTTTGAATCCAATTGCATCATGGTGAAAATGTTGGGCAAAGTTGGGAAAAATTAAGAAAATTTCATAACTTAGAAAAATTCTAAGTTATGAAAATTTTCAAACTTAAACCCTAATTTGCAAAATTGGGTTTCTTGATGAACAAGTTTCATGTTTTGACATATCTTGATGAAAAATGGCCCTTGGCACTTGATTTTGCCAAAAAAGTCAAAGTTTGACTTTTCAATGTACAGTCAAATTTTGATCAGTTGGCTGAAAAATTCATATGTCAATCCAATGCAATTGAGATCTTTTGAACTTTGTGAATAGGTCAAGATGATGCCATTGAGTCCTTGAATCAATGCTTGATCCCAAATTGCCATTGGCTAGGTCAAAAGTCAGAAATTGCCCTTGTACAATCAAAACCCTAAAAATGACCATTATGCCCTTTTGATGATCTGATCAAATTCTTGAGGAGTTGTGGTCCAAACTTGATCAAATGGTTCATACGAGTCTATAGTGTTGATGTGGATAAAAAATTATGAGGTTTGACTGTAAATTGGCCACAGTTGACTTTTTTCCCAAATACAACTGATTTCTAGGTCAATTGTCCAATTGACTGGGCACAAATTTGATTCAAGGCTTGAAACTTGGTATGGACAATATTAGGAGTCCAACATGAAGTATGAAAGCCACTTTGAGCATTAGAAAGCCAAAAATCCTTGTGCAAACTCAAACCCTAATTTAGGTTATCAATGCAAGGAGATGTCTTAAGTAGAGCAAACCCTAGCTTGATCTTGAGTTCAAATAGTATTGTGAGGGGAAATCTTGATAAAATGAGAGGGAAAATTTTGGGGTACAACAGCTGCCCCTTTTCAATCTTCTTGAACCTGAAGAGTTATATTGGCGAGTTTGCCTTTCGCGACTCGAATGTAAAAGAGGATTAGACACTAGAGTGCCCGTAAATTTGCACTCGTCAAAATGTAGCTGAGGGAATGGGCTTAAAGATGCAATTTGGAGATGGTAGAATCTTGATGGAGATGGGATTAAAGATGCCATCCAAGACTTGTTTGTTGAGAATCAGGAGAATGATTATCAGAATGGTATCCGTATCTGGAACGTATCTGAGTTGTATCTGGAGATTGGATTCGTATGAGGAAAGGAATGGCGTCCGTGTTTGGAGTGTATCTGAGTCGTAACTGTATCTGATTATTGAATAAATATCAGAATGACTGCCGTGTCTGGAGTGTATCTGTATTGTATCTGAAATCTGAAATTTGAATGAGCGACAGAAGGACATCCGTGTCTGGAGTATCTCTGGGCTGGGAAATAGGTTTGAATGAGTGAAAAAATAGAAACCGTGTCTAGAGCGTATCTGGACTGTATCTGAAGTTGAGATCTGTATGAGTAGCAGAATGACTTCCGTGTCAGGAGTGTATCCATACTGTAACTGGGATCTGCTCAAGTGACAAAATGACGTCCGTGGCTGGAGTGTATCTGAACCCGAGGTTGATAGTTGAATCTGAATGAGAAATAAAATGGCTTCCGTGTCTGGAGCGTATCTAGTCCTGAGGTTGATAGTTGAATCTGAATGAAAAATAGAATGGCTTCCGTGTCTGGAGCGTATCTAGTCTGTATCTGATTGCTGAAGTCTGAATGAGTAGCAGAATGACCACCGCGTCTGAGGTGTATCTATACTGTATCTGAAATAAGATACCTGAATGAGTAGCATAATGGCTTCCATGTCTTGGAGTGTATCCGTACTGTATTTGAAATCTTTGAACATTTGTTAAAGGTAACTTTTAATCTTATCCTGAAAAGGGTAAAATGTTAGCCAAAACACAAAGTTATGTTGCATGATATGTATGATGCAATAAAGTGTGCTTCATCAATGTTTATGATATATGAATATAATGGATGCGCATGTAAGCCGATTAGCTGTCTTGCTGAGGAAAATAAATCCTTGATAGTAGGAGATAATGAAATCTTTGACTACTGCCGTGGAAGATAAATCCTTGACCGTTGTTGGGGATGGGAGAATCCTTCATGACTTTCCTGGGAAAAAATCTCTGACAATCTCTACTGGGGAATTAAAACCTGGGAGGCTTCAACTGGAGAAATGAGAACAAGAATCTTCGTTCTGCTGGGAAATAACTCTGTGGGGAGAACGTTTATTCCGTTGAAGAGTTCTCAAGGGCTTGGGTTGTATGCCAATTTACTGGGATTTATGGAGGAAATTGGATGGTACTCCATCGGGGTTTAAGGTTTGAAGTTTTGGACTCCGTTGGGGAAGAAAATTTTATCTTCGCTGAGGGTTTGCAGTTCAAAGTTTTCTATCTCCGTTGGGGGTTGGGAGTTTGGAAACTTAGTTCTGATGGGGATTTTGAAACTTAACTCCGCTAGGGATATGTGTTTCAAAACTTCAACTCTGTTGAGGATCTGGATGGTGTTCCGCAGGGAATTTCCTCTGGAATAACCTAAAGACATTCTCCTATACTTTCCACCTATCAATAATTATCCTTTATCATTTTGTTTTATTTGTAAGCAGTGATTATATTCAAATACATATGCTCATTTTAATAAATCATTGGACGTTTTCAAATAAAACACAAGTGTAAAAAAAGAAAGAAAAAGGCAAACAAATTTCTGCACTTTGAAGTATCTTTGTATTAACTTTGTGTAAGTATTTTGTACAAAGGAGACAGACATCCTAGTAAGAGAATGCTGTCATAAAAAAAATGAGAAAAATTTTATACAAAGAAAGATGGCTATGTGTAACAATTCCATGGGGTTCCCATTCTGCTATAGCCTTCGTAACTCTGAGTATTTTGTCCATTCGTTGCTTCGTCCGCAGATGATTGGATTGATCAGAAGCCTGGATCTTGTCCGTGAAGAGATTGTCCTTAAAGTGATCCGACGAGACATAGTCATACGCTTTAATTCCCTAACTTTTGCTTGGACCGCCCTTTCGGGTTTTCGATCCACCGGGAAACTCTTTTTTTCCCAAGTCGCCCTTTCGGGTTTTCAACTCGCCAGGTGTATGAATTTTTTTTTGTTTTATCCCTAATTTTTGCCTGAACCGCCCTTTCGGGTTTTCGATTCACCGGGATGCCCATTTTTGCCCAAGTCGCCCTTTCGGGTTTTCAACTTGTCGGGTCGTTTATGCGTAGTATCTTTTGACTATTTCTGCGTTTGCAGGGTGCGGCAGGTCATCACCGTCCATGGTGGTCAGGATCATTGCCCCACCAGTAAAGATGTTTTTGATCACAAATGGTCCTTCGTAAGTAGGAGTCCATTTGCCCCTGGGATCACTTTGCGGTAAGATGATTCGCTTGATTACAAGGTCCCCGACTTGATATACATGTCTCTTGACTTTCTTGTTGAAGGCTTTGATCATACGTTTTTGATACGCCTGACCATGGCAAACAGCAGTAAGTCGCTTCTCATCAATCAAGTTAAGTTGATCAAGCCGGGTCTGAATCCAATCGTCTTCATTCAAACCAGCATCCTTCATGATTATCAAGGAAGGAATCTGAACTTCCATAGGTAAAACAGCTTCCATGCCATATACCAAAGAAAAGGGGGTTGCCCTAGTTGAAGTGCGTGCCGTGGTACGATACCCGTGCAGAGCAAACGGTAACATCTCATGCCAGTCCTTGTAGGTGACTGTCATCTTTTGAATGATCTTCTTGATATTTTTGTTCGCAGCTTCGACAACACCGTTCATCTTAGGCCGATAGAGAGATGAATTGTGATGTTGAATCTTGAACTGCTCGCACAGAGCGGTGATCATAGTATTGTTCAAATTCGTACCGTTGTCAGTGATGATCCTGTCGGGGATACCATACCTGCATATGAGGTTCTGCTTAATGAAACAGGCAACCACATTCTTTGTAACAGAGGAAAAGGAAGCTGCTTTGACCCACTTGGTAAAGTAATCAATGGCCACCAGGATGAAACAGTGTCCATTGGATGCTGTCGGCTTGATCTCTCTAATCATGTCGATTCCCCAAATCGCGAATGGACAAGGAGCTGTTAAGACATTGAGAGGAACTGGGGGAATATATACTTTGTCATCATAGATTTGGCATTTGTGACAAGTACAAGAATATTGATGACAATCAACTACCATGGTAGACCAGTAGTAGCCTGCCCGTAGAATCTTCTTAGCCATCGTATGACCCCTTGAGTGGGTGCCGAAGGTGCCATTATGTAGTTCAGCCATGATCTGCTCAGCTTCAATCTTGTCCACACAACGGATTAGGACACAATCAAGATTGCGCTTGTATAGGATACCATTGCTCAGAAAGAATTTGGCAGCGAACCTCCTTAAGAACTTTTTGTCGTTGACTGAAGCTCCTTCAGGGTATTCTTGTGCTTCAAGATACCTTTTGATGTCATGAAACCAAGGTCGGTCCACCACTTATTCGGTATTAATCTCGTGACAATGTGCAGGTTCGTCCTTTCGTTCAATGCTGATTTAAGGTGCCTCATTATCCCAGTTAAGTTTAAACATGGATGACATTATAGCTAGCGCATCCGCCAACTGATTCTCTTCTCGCGGGAAGTGCTCGAAGGTGATCTGCTCGAAATGTGGTAACAATGTCAGGACATGTTCTTTGTAAGGGATGAGGTTTGGATGTTTAGTATCCCACTCTCCTTTGATTTGACTGATAACCAAAGCTGAGTCCCCAAATACAACCAAAGATTTGATTCCCAAGTCAATAGCATCCTTGAGACCCAAGATACAAGCTTCATACTCGACCATGTTGTTGGTGCAGCTGAAGCAGAGTCTAGCAGTGAAAGGTGTATGGCAACCTTATGGAGAGATAAGTACTGCGCCGATACCGTTCCCCAGTGCGTTAGAGGCACCATCAAAGTACAGAGTCCATCGGGATCCTTGTTCAGGTCCGTCATACAGTCCGTTACCTTTAATGTTGTCCAATGTCATAATATCCTCGTCAGGGAAGTCGAACCTCATGGATTGGTAATATTCGACAACTTGATTGGCCAAATGATCGGCTAGCACACTTCCCTTTATGGCTTTTTGGGTTGTGTACTATATATCATATTCGGTGAGGATCATCTGCCATCTAGAGATTCTTCCGGATAAAGCAGGCTTCTCGAAGATGTACTTGATCGGATCCATCTTAGAGATCAATAAAGTGGTATGTGTCAACATATACCGCCTTAGCCGGCGAGCAGCCCATACCAAAGCGCAACAAGTTTTCTCGAGCAGTGAGTAGCGAGTCTCACAGTCGGTAAACTTTTTGCTAAGGTAATAAATGGCATGCTCTTTTCGGCCAGACTTGTCATGTTGACCCAGTACGCACCCTATTGAATTATCTAAGACAGTCAGATACATGATTAAAGGCCTTCCTTCGACGAGTGGCATCAAGATAGGAAGTTCCAGCAAATACTCTTTGATCTTATCGAAAGCAAGTTGACAGTCATCATTCCATTAAATTACCTGATCTTTCTTCAACAGCTTGAAGATTGGCTCACAGGTAGATGTTAGGTGAGAGATGAACCTTGCGATGTAGTTTAGGCATCCCAAGAAACCTCTGACCTTCTTCTCAGTGTGAGGGGAATGCATTTCTTGTATAGCTTTGACTTTGGCAGGATCAAATTCGATGCCTTTGTTACTAACGATGAATCCCAAAAGTTTACCGGACCTAACTCCGAAAGTGCACTTGCTAGGGTTCAGTCTGAGCTTGTACTCTTTTAACCTGACAAACAGCTATTGCAGATGGTCGAGGTGCTCTTCTTCTGTCTGTGAACGGGCTATCATGTCGTCTACGTAGACTTCAATCTCATGATGTATCATGTCATGAAACAAAGCTACCATGGCTCGCTAATAGGTTGCCCCGACATTCTTCAGTCCGAATGGCATCACTTTATAGCAGAAGGTACCGCACTGCGTAACAAAAGTAGTCTTCTCCATGTCTTCGGGGGCCATTTTGATCTGGTTGTACACTGAAAATCCGTCCATGAAAGAGAATACCTTGTGCTGAGTTGTGTTGTCAACCAAGATGTCAATGTGTGGTAGTGGAAAATCATCTTAAGGGCTAGCCCTATTTAAGTCTCTGTAGTCCACACACATTCTGACTTTTTCGTCCTTCTTAGGCACGGGCACAATGTTAGCAACCCATTGTGGATAGGAAGTAACAGCCAGAAAGCCAACATTGAACTGTGTGATACGGTGGGAAGAACTGACTGTTTTTTGGAATACTGGTTTGCGTTTTGCGTTTGTTTTCGCAAAATGTCGCGGTAAGCAAGAGTCGCCACCAACTTTTATTTTATCCAACAAGGAAAGGAAAAAAGCACAGAAAAATTCCTTTTTTGAGATATTTCTCGGGTTCGGGGGGTAGATTATAGAAAGGGAAGGTGTTAGCACCCTTTCTATCCGTGGTTATCCACGAGCTCTTAGGTACTTGCTCATATTGTTTTCAAAATATTGCTTTCTTTGTGCTTGTGGGTTTGAAAAAAGTTTTTGTTTTGAAACTTTGATTTAACTCTTGCTTCTATCCTCAAGAGCGTATGAAGTGTTTTTTGAAAACTTTGTTCGAAAAGTGTAAGTGTGAAGAGTTTTTGTTTTTTGAAAGAGTAAGTATCTAAGAACCATCTACCTACTCGAAAAAGGAATCATTTAATGCTATCTTCCTTTAGACAATGCTATCCCACTATTGATGAGTAGGTAGCACTGTCATTGGAGTTTAAGGGTCAATTTGAATTTAGGGGCTTACGGTCACTAAAGTAATATTAGGACGCCTTAGCGGTAACCCTAATATCTTAGATCATTTGTTTTGAGGCAACAATATCCGAGGCAACCGCTTCGAGGCGACTATGATCTTTAGACAAGAGGATGACCTCTAAAGTGACCTATACCCAATGACCGTGTATGAAGGCAACCAAGTGGGGTGTACCCTAAGAGTGCGCATGTGCGAGTGTGTCATTTTTAGTTAATTTTATCTTTATACATGTTAATGGTGATCTATGTTAATTTTAGGTTAAAACATTCATTCTTATCATGCCATCCTATTATCAAACATCTAACAGTTATAATTTGCAGAAAATAAATTGCGGAATTTAAATTACAAGGCGTCGGGTATTTTCATCGCCAAAGACAAACCCTTAAAGAATAAATAAAGCGATAAAAAAAATAAATAAAGGTCCTATTAAGCTATTACAAAATGTAATCAGATACATAATAGGATGAAAGAAAATAAATCGCATGCGGGAAATTAAATCGAGCGCAAAGTTCTAGGGTTTTGACCCTTTTTGTTAAAGAAAAGATTTTTTTGTTGTTTTTTGAATTAAGAAAGAAAACTATCCTAAATTAATTACTAAATTAATTAATTAATGAAAAAAAGTTATTTTTGGTATTTTAAGAAAGAAAATAAAAAATTAATTGAATTAGTAAAACCTAATTAAGTCTAATTTAATTTTAATTATTAAAAAAGGAATTAAAGTTATTCTAATTAAAACCTAAATTAATTTAATTAGTATTTATTAATAAAAATAAAAGTTAAAGTTTAATTTGATAAAAAATATTTTTTGTGATTTTGTTTTATAAAAGAAAAGAGTTTTTTAATTGGTTAGAAATTAAATAAAACAATAAAAACAATTAATTAAAATAAAATAAACAAGTAAGAGAGAAAAGAGGTTTGGGCCTGAATTTTGGGTGTGATTAGCAATCCTAAGGCCCATTTGAATCTGGACTTGTTTGACTTTTTTGATTCCATATGCATGTGTTGACTGGGATCCACATAGACCTTCAGCGCTTGGCCATTAGATTTGGCCTTCAGGCCATCTGGCTGTTGGATAGATGAGGGCGCATGGTATGCCATATGCTTGGATGTGCACTTGATTACCCGGAAAACAAAATTAACAAAGAAAGTGGGGGACATGGGACTCGAACCCAGGTCCTGATGGTGATTGCCAGCTTGCCTTGCCACTACGCCGTTTTGCTTCATCCGTTAATATATTACATAACAATTATAATATATCAAAAAAAGAAATTATTGGTCAGAAAATAAAAATGCGCGCAAAAAAATTTGAACGGGCCAATCAGAGCATGCCAGCTCTTCGTCCCTGTCCTTCCACTACTGTAATTTTACCTGCGGATTTGGATCCGAAGCTAAATGCGCAAGCTTGCTCTAAAATCTTCCCTAGGCCTCATAAATCAATTCCAAAATCATGACTGAATTCGCCTTGGCTCCCTGATCAACACTATGCCCTTCTTGAGTCATGATTTTTCCTGAAAAAGAAAACCCCAAAATACAAACGAAGAACCCTAGCTATGGGGGTTCCTCATTTAGGCCAGAAAAACGCAATTGGATATTGCCAAACGTTTGCAAATGTTGTGAGGAGTATAAATATGTCAATGATTTATTCAAATGATGCAAGAATGATGAATCACGAATTCAAGAACCAGGGTGATTATCGTGACACTTACAGTGATTTTGAAGGCCTGAGGACGCGTGCTTTTGATCCAGGAAGGTTGTGTGATCACCCAGGAATCGATTGGGATTGGTCTCTGCTTCTGAAAACGCCTCTAAGTATGATTTTGATTTCACACTTTTTAGTGAATTTTGCAACTTTTGTATTGCCTATTCTTGCAGCCTCCAACCTATATTTTCGTTCCTTTGCCTTCCTTATGTAATGTGTATTGCATTAGGGTAAGAAACTTGGTACACATCTCTCCATATCAATGCTCATGAATTGGATTTGATTCCACCATTACAACCTTCCAAATTTGGCCTAAATCATATTTTCTTGTAACCAATGCACTTGATGCAAATTTTATTCACATAATAGTTGTATTCAAAGCCTAAAGCAACCAAAAAATCATGAGTTATAAATACTTTTGATTTTATATGATTTTATTTGATTTAAAGTGAATAAATTCAATTAAAAATCAAATAAAATAATAAAAATAAGATATGGGCTCATGGCTGAAGCTAGGACACGTGGACAATGATGCAAGCTCAAATCAAGTGGAAAAGAATGGGCCCATTTGACAAAATTTGAAGTTTTAGGGATAGTTGACTTTTGGCAATTTTGCAAAAAAGTCCAACTTCAATAATGCATAACTTCTTTAATTTTGAACTTTTGGAGGTGTTACTAGACTTTTTAGAAAGTGTGATATGTCCTCTAACCAACCCTTTTGGTCTCATCTCATTTTGATATTCCATGCTCAAGTTATAAGCTTTGGAAAAAAAGGTGTTTTTGTTGACTTTCAAAAATGACCTATAATGTCCAAATTTATAACTTCTTGTGAGTGCATTTTTTGATCTTGAGGTATGAAGATGGATTGTAGGAAATTTCATCCTTTTGAAAATGAGCTTTGGATGGGTCATTTCTCATAAAGTATGAGAAAGTTATGCTTGGTGAAAATTGAGTTGACTTTTCCTACAAAACCCTAATTTAGCAACTTTTGAGTCTTGATGAATTTTGTGCAATCCTTAATGAATCATGATCAACCCTTGATAAAATGATGAAATAACCTTCAAAATGAGAATGTTGGCAAAAAATATTGAAGTTTGATTGTATTTAGGTCACAGTTGACTTTTGCCCTAGCACTGTCGATTTTTGGACCCTTGAGCAAACTTCCTCTGCAAGGCTTGAAATTTGACATGGATGATCTTGATAACATATTAGGATATTGGGGAGCACTTGAGGTCATTTGGACTTAAGGATATTGATGCAACACAAAACCCTAATTTGGGGTTGACTGCCTTAGGAGATGACTTGTCTGACCCACTTTTGAGCAAACTTGAGCAACTTGGAGATTTTCCTTGCAATGTTTTGAGAAATATGAGAGGGCAAATTTTGGGGATTGTAGAACTCGTCCACACTTCGACGGAGGAAATTTTCGAGATTGAGAACCTTATCTGAAATTTAACCGAGGATAATTCAGTTGAGATTTAAGAACCGGTCAGGTCTTCGACTGAGGGAAACATCTTCATCAAGATCGAGGACTATCTGGTCTTCAACAGAGTATAATTTTGTTGAGATTGTAGAACTCGTCCACACTTCGACGGAGGAAAATTGTCGAGATTGAGAACCTTATCTAAAATTCAATCGAGGATAATTCAGTTGAGATTTAAGAACCGGTCAGGTCTTCGACTGAGGGAAACATCTTCATCAAGATCTAGGACTGTCTGGTTTTCAACAGAGTTTAATTATGTTGAGATTGTAGAACTCGTCCACACATCGACGAAGGAAAATTGTCGAGATTGAGAACCTTATCTGAAATTCAACCGAGGATAATTTAGTTGAGATTTAAGAACCGGTCAGGTCTTCGACTGAGGGAAACATCTTCATCAAGATTTAGGACTGTCTGGTCTTCAACGGAGTATAATTTTGTTGAGATTGTAGAACTCGTCCACACTTCGACGGAGGATAATTGTCGAGATTAAGAACCTTATCTGAAATTCAACCGAGGATAATTCAGTTGAGATTTAAGAACCGGTCAGGTCTTCGACTGAGGGAAACATCTTCATCAAGATCTAGGAATTGTCTAGTCTTCAATGGAGTACAATTTTATTGAGATTGTAGAACTCGTCCACACTTCGACGGAGGAAAATTGTCGAGATTGAGAACCTTATCTGAAATTCAACCGAGGATAGTTCAGTTGAGATTTAAGAACCGGTCAGGTCTTTGACTGAGGGAAACATCTTCATCAAGATCTAGGAACTGTCTAGTCTTCAACAGAGTATAATTCTGTTGAGATTGTAGAACTCGTCCACACTTCGACGGAGGAAAATTGTCGAGATTGAGAACCTTATCTGAAATTCAACCGAGGATAATTCAGTTGAGATTTAAGAACCGGTCAGGTCTTCGACATAGCTGAGAACTTAACTGCATCCTTCCTGAAAGGTAAAGGTTATTCATATTCAATGCATGATATAGATCAAGCAATGATGTTCTCAAAATAAATGAGATTGTGTTGTATGATGCGTATATGCATGTATCATGATGTATGGAAATGTAATGTTTCTAGTTGGGGAAAATAAATCCCGGATAGCTGCTGGAGAATAGAGTTGAATTCTTCGTTTCTGCTGGGGATGGCGAACGAAGGTGATTGCGAGAATAAACCTGTAGGAGAGTATAATTCCGTTGGGGCATAAAACTGATGAGGAGATTACTCTGTGGGGAAGAGATGTTCTGCTGAGGATTCCACTAATAAATTCCGTTGGGGACGAATTACCGTTGCTGGTGATACTGAATTCTGTTGGGGATTGAATTCCTGTTTGTGAAAGGAAAGAACTCCGCTGGGGATGATCTTTCAGTTGCGACTTCACTGAGGATAACCTTTTAGACTCTAATGGGGATAATCCTTTGAGCTTTGCTGGGGACAATCTTCCTTTGAACTCGGTTGGGGATATTTATTTTTATACTCCGTCTGGGACGAACTTCCGGAGTCTATTGGGGATGATTCTTCAACTCTATTGGGGAAGCTTTTTCAAACCGCGCTGGGAAAATTTTAACTCCACTGGGGATATCTTGTATTCTGCCGGGGAATATTCTTATACTCTACTGGGGAATATTAAGACTGTCGGGGATATTAAGCCTTTTCAGTGTTGATGGTAGATAAACTCTACTTGGGGAGAATATTACCGACTCATTCATAGTTGCAAGCCTCAGCTGGGGAGAGCTATCTTTATTGTCTTACTCTATGGGGAGTGAATGTTACTGGAACGCGTGCTAAGGATATGACGATGGCTTGCATCGAGACTTTTTTGCCCCTGTTTCTGCGGGAGAAGGTGCCTGCGGAGGCCCTGTGGATCGAGTATTATCCCCACCTATGAGGTGCTTGGTATCTTTCAGTCAAAATGACAAGTCTTCTTCTGGTAGGCCAGTGACGAGATGACGAGATATAGTCGTACGCTTTGATCCCTAATTTTGCCTGGACCGCCCTTTAGGGTTTTCAGTCCACCGGGATACCCTTTTTTACCCAAGCCGCCTGTTAAGGTTTTCAACTTGCCGGGTGTACAATTTTTCATTCTCATCCCTAATTTTTGCCCGAACCCTTTTGGTTCGCCGGGAAGCCCTTATTTTTGCCTAGGCCAGTCAACCTAGCGGGTCTTTATTCATGCGTGGTATTTTTTAACTATGTCCATGCTCTCAGGATGTAGGGAGGTGTCACTTTCGGTAGCGTTGTGTTTCCATACTACCAGAAGATCCTCGTTTGATCATGCAAGATTCGTTGCTGGAATTCATGTTCAATGCCCCAATTGATTCAGATGGAGATTTGCCCATGGATATTTGGCATTTTGAGAGATTCCTTGAATCTTGACTTAACTGCCCCAGATGATGGACAATTCTCATGCCGTGCCCCTTGGTTGGAGGTGTTTTTTCTAATTGAGGTGACCCTTTTTATTGAAAAGGTTTTTGTTCACTAGATATTCGTCGTGCGAATTTCTCTGCTGTTTGAACAAATAGTCATATGCAAACAATGTTATTTTAAGAATGCAAAGCTTATGTCTGTCTTGAAGTTTTTGAAAATGCATTTTTTCAGTAATATAGGAAAATTTTGTAAAATGTGACGTCAACTCAGGATTTACAGCAAGCCCTACAGGAGTCAAGATACCTTTTATAACAATATGCTTTCGGACTAACCCATGCTTCAGCTAGGACTTTTTAAGGGTTATAATGTGGCCTGGTTCACGGTTTAAGAAACAAAGGATAAAGGCCCAAATTTTATTTGTACCCACCCGTTCTTCGTGATGTTCTTCGATCCTAAACTCAGCTAATCGTGCATTAGATCTTGTTTGAGTCTTTGCTCTGATATACCAGTGATGGTTCGGATACTGACAATTTATTTTGAACAGGCAGCCATTTTGTTGAGAGTTTGCAGGATCTCTTCCCTTTTGGTTTTTATTATCCCTGTTTTTTGCATGAACTATTTCTTTTTGTGATTACAGTCAGGGGATGCCCCAATTTTTCTTAAGTCTCCTTCACAGGTTTTGACTTATTGGGCTTTTATTTTGAGAGATAATGACTGCCTGTCCTTACGATTATATAGAACCAACACCGTCTTTTGTTTCGGAAGGACTTCTTTGATGCCATTCATTGTGCACCTGGATCAACTGAGAAAACTACCCTGCCCCAGGTTATAATTAAGGGTTTTAATTTGTGAAAAGAAAAACTCCAACTTCTTTGGCTCAAAGGGGTTGACTAGGGATTATCTTCCTTATAACTCCACTGTTTAGGATTTGAAACAATGCCTGTACCTCGTC
Source organism: Vicia faba (assembly GCA_948472305.1). Taxonomy (NCBI): domain Eukaryota; kingdom Viridiplantae; phylum Streptophyta; class Magnoliopsida; order Fabales; family Fabaceae; genus Vicia; species Vicia faba. The sequence continues at coordinate 1,522,539,048 of OX451738.1, forward strand.
AGCGGGGTCTGTTCAAAAGCATACTGTAGAGATTTTGATATCATTTTCGTCATCCTCCCTCTAAAGGCTTAGAGTTTTTTTTAATCGAGAGTTGAACATCACAAAAATGAAAGCAATTTGAATATAGTGAATACGAATAGATTGATTCAAAACAGACATATGCAATGTGTTGTACCCCAAAATTTGCCCTCCCATATTTCTCAAGACATGTCAAGAATCATCTCCAAGTTATTCAAGATGGCTCAAGAGTTGGACAGTCAAATCACCTCTTAAGGCAGTCAAGTCAAAATTAGGGTTTTGTGTTGCATCAAGTTCCTTACATCCAAATGACCTAAAGTTCTCCCCTATGTCCTAATATGTTCTCAAGTTCATCCATGTCAAATTTCAAGCCTTGCAGAGGAAGTTTGGTCAGTCAATTGCTCAAGAGGTCCAAAAATCGACTGTGCTAGGGTAAAAGTCAACTGTGACCCAAATACAGTCAAACCTCAATATTTTTTGTCAACATTCTCATTTTGAAGGATAATACATCATTTGATCAAGGGTTTATCATGATTCATCAAGGATTGCTCAAGATTCATCAAGATTCAAAAGTTGCTAAATTAGGGTTTTGTAGGAAAAGTCAACTCAACTTTGACCAAGCATAACTTTCTCATGATTTATTAGAAATGACCCATCCAAGGCTCATTTTGAAGAGGATTCAATTTCCTACAATACATCTTCACACCCCAAGATCAAGAAATGCACTCACAAAAAGTTACAAATTTGGACATTATAGGTCATTTTTGAAAGTCAACAAAAAATACTTTTTTTTTCCAAAGCTTATAACTTGATCATGGAATATTAAAATGAGATGAGACCAAACGGGTTCGTTAGAGGACATCTCAAGGTTTCTAAAAAGTCCAAGAACACTTCCAAAAGTTCAAAATTGAAGAAGTTATGCATTGTTGAAGTTGGGCATTTTTCCAAAATTGCCAAAAGTCAACTATCCACAAAACTCCAATTTTTGACAAAAGGGCCCACTTTTTTCTACTTGATTTGGTCTTATCACACCACACACGTGTCCCACCTTCAATTTCATGACCAATCATTTATTTTTCTATTTTATTTAATTTTTATTGATTTAATTCATTTTTAATCAATATTAATTCAAATAGAATCTAAATTTTGATGGAATGAGATCTTTGTGATCATTACAGCTTGCAAATATCATGATACACTCAATCAAACTCGTGCCAAGTCAAAAAATGCACAAAATCTTGGATTTGAGGCAAATATGGAAGCTTTATCAATGGTGATCAAATCATATCCTCCATCTTCAATGCACATGGATTCAAGGCCCAAAGATTAACCTAATTATTCCCTTATGTACACCCAAGCCATACACATCAAAAACACAACCTGAAATTGCAAGAAACGGCCAGACAAAGTTTGAAAAAAACTTGGAAAAAGTGGAAACTGAAATCACACTTAGGGCTCGTTTCAATCCAAAATCACAACATGGTGTTCTTGCTTGCAATCTCCTGAAGCTATAGCAACCAAAACCAGGCCTTGAGACCACTTGAAACACGCTGTAAGTACTCACGAATATGGCCCTATGCACGAAAACATAACTCATCATTCTTGCATCTTTTTGACAAAACATTAGCATATTCTTGTTCCTTGTATGATTTCCAAGCGTTTTGTAATATTCAATTTCATTTTCATGGCCTGTATTGTAATGCCCGAACCTAGGGTTTTCTTGCTTTGCTTTTAGGCGTTTCAATTACAGGTGAAATTAAGGCAAACCATGGACATGGTTGAGTTCAGGGAAGAGAGACGAGTAAAGTGATGGTCCCAAAAGTCGTTTCTATGGCCTAGGGATGATTATGGGATTGAGCCACGAATTTTGTTGCGGATCTAAATCCGCAGGAAAAAAACCAGGACCATTTGGAGAAGATGACAATGTGGCTTGTCTTCATTGGCTTGTTCAAACAATTTAGCGCGTTTTTTTTTTCCAGTATATTGCTTGCTTTACCAATATAATATTATCTATCTATTCCATTAACAAAGAGATGAAGTGGTTGAGTTGGCAAGGGAGGCGTGTCAAAGTCCATTGGGACCTGGGTTCGAATCCCAGGTCCCCCTAAAACATTTGTATTATTTTGTTTCAGGCAATTCCATGCAGCGCTCAAAGCAGGGCTCACCATATGCCTCAATCCAGATGCTAGCCAGGTGGATTCAGATCAAATCCAAGGGTCCAGATTGCAAGCTCACCATACTCCAAGTCAACAAGCGCCCGCTGGAGTGGGAAAGTCAAACAAGGCTGAACGTTTTGGGCCTGGAAAATTGCTGATTCTACCTTCAGTTTGGGCCCATACCCCCAATTTGGTTTATTTCTATTTCTTTTCATATTCTTTTTTTTATTTAATTGTTTTTATTAATTATTATTATTATACTAACCAATTTATTTTGCCTAATAAAATTAGAAAACAAAATATAATATTTTTATTTATTAAAACTAATTTCATTATTCTATTTTTTGTAAATAAATATTAACATAATTTATTTAGTTTTAAATAGGTGTAACATTTAACATTTTTGCAATAAATTAAAATCAATTTAGAATATTAGGTTTTTAATAATTTTAATCAATGTTATTTTATTTCCTTAAATATTAAAAAATCAAAAAAAATATCTCCTTTTATTAATTAATTAATTTAATTATTAACCTAGATCTAATTTCCATTTAATTCAAAAATAATAAAAATATGCTTTCTTTAATAAAAAAAAGGGGTCAAAACCCTAAAAAATACGCCGATTTAATTTTCTCGCACGCATTTCATTTTTTATCCAATATTGTAATTGCTTCCAGTATGTAATAGTTTCAATAGGACTTTTAATTATTTATCGTTTTATTTTTACTTTCCGCAATTTAAATTAAAGGATTTGTCTTTGGCGATGTAAATACCCGACGCCTTGTAATAGCTTAGATTTACTTTCCCGCAATTTAATTTCCGCATAATATTAACTGTTAGATGTTAGATAACTAGGCAATGCATGACAAGATCAATCTTTAATCTAAAAACAACATAGCTCACCATTAACATGTACAGATAAAAATTAACCGAATTGACACACTCGCACATGCCACTCTTAGGGTACACCTCACTTGGTTGCCTCGAACGTGGTCATTGAGTATAGGAAGTTTTAGAGGTCGCCCTCTTGTCCAAAGATCATAGTTGCCTCGAAACGGTTGCCTCGGAAAAATGATCTAGGATATTAGGGTTACTGCTAAGGCGTCCTAACATTGCTTTAGTGACCACACGTCCCTTAATCGAATTGACCCGAAAACTCCAACAACGATGCTACCTACTCCTCAATAATGGGATAGCGTTGTCTAAAGGACATTTGTACAGTTTAATTCCTTTTTGAGTAGGTAGATGGTTCTTAAGTACTTGCTCCGTTTAAAACAAAACAAAACTTTTCGCACTTACACTCTCTTCAAAACAAAAACTCTTTTCAAACCCACAAACACAAAGAAAAGCAAACTTTTGAAAACATTATGAGCAAGTACTTAAGAGCCCGTGGATAACCACAAATAGAAAGGGTGCTAATACCTTCCCTTTCTATAATTTACCTCCCGAACCCGAGAAACATCTCAAAAAAGGAATTTTTCTGTGCTTTTGTCCTTTCCTTGTTGGATAAAATAAAAGATGGTGGCGACTCTTGCTTACCGCGACATTTTGCAACAACAAACGCAAACGCGAACCAGCCTTCCAAAACAGCCAGTTCTCATTCCCACCGATCACACAATGCATTGATAAAGTAATAAAGTTTTAACATGACTAAATATTTGAACAATAAAAAGAATATTACAAATTGAAAATTCTAATGAGCAAAAAGTCTTATCGTCTCGGGAATTGTCACTTCAAATGGTGAGCCTTGGAGGGATGGTAGAAGAACTCAGCCTGACCATCTTGTGTGAATTCCAACGCTCCTTCGTCAATCGGGTTTTAAATTTTGTTTTTCAATGCCCAACAGTCATCAGTATTATACCCCAGGATGTTGGAATGGTATGCACACCTTGCATCAGGATTGTAGCCTGGGGAGGCTGTGTTGGGATTTTGAGGAGGGTCCCTTAATGTCACCAGATTCAATCTCAACAGGTGTTGTAAAGCCTGAGACAGCGACATGTTGAGCTTGGTAAATTGCCTCTTGGGCATATTTGGCTTACTCTGATCAACCCGTTGTTTATGGCAAGGTTGTTGTTGGACCCGTGAGGTAGTAGCAACTTGGATAGGTCTATTCTTCATCAAACCAAACCTTTGACTTCTCGGAAGTTGATTAATGACTTGGTCCCTGGCCTTGACTGTTTGCTTCTTGTTGTTGTATCTGTCTTGATGAAGCTGGTTGATAATGGTTCTCAGCTCTTCTTGTTCCCGAGCTAAGCCTTGGATAAGAGCCATATGCCCCAGCATCTAGGTTTTCATGGCACTGAACTCAGCTTTCAGTTGTTCCAGTCGTTCGTCCTTATTGTCTTCAGGACTTTTCTTGACCAAGTTCCCAACGAGGAGTGTTTTCAACTCTTCCTGCCCCTTGGATAGGTTTAGGAATACGTCCCTGAAATGAGCTTCTCGAGTTTGAAGATCTTGGTTGTCTGGTTGGAAAGCCATTGCTGAAATAAACAGCGAGAACATGAGAGAACTGTACTGGGAGACCTGTTATGCAATGATATGTGTATGCAATGTTTTCAAGGATCCCGCGGGGTAAACAAGAAACTTATTAGAATTTGAATTTTGCAGCTTTGATTGAAGAAACTTCATGTTGTTAAGAGTCCTTCTTCAAGAGTCAAGCTCACCATATCGAGTGGGTCATAGCCCCTGACTCAAGTTATCGTGTTTTAATTTCTAGATGACCTTTGGCTAGAGGAAAATAAATCCCCTTTTTCCCTTGCTAGACGTTTGATTTACCATAACCTGCATCACAAACCTTTGAGATCCTTGAAATGGTTAAGGAAATGTTAAGGCATGATGTTATGATGTGTATGTGTGATCGATGGAAATAGAACTGACTGTTTTGAAATGCTGGTTCGCGAAATGTCGCGGTAAGCAAGAGTCGCCATCGTCTTTTATGTTCTCCAACAAGGAAAGGACAAAAGCACAGCAAAATTCCTTTTCGAGAATGTTTCTCGGTTCGGGAGGTAGATTTATAGAAAGGGAAGGTGTTAGCACCCTTTCTATCCGTGGTTATCCACGGGCTCTTAGGTACTTGCTCACTATGTTTTCAAAAATTGTTTGCTTTTCTTGTGTATGTGGGTTTTGAAAAAGTTTAGTTTGAAAAACTTCTAGGTAACTCTTGTATCAGTCCTCAAGAGTGTATGAAGTATTTGTTTGAAATTTTTTTGAAAGTGTAAGTGCGAAAAGTTGTTTTTTTGTTTAGAAAAGAGCAAGTACCCAGGAGAAATCTACCTACTCTAAGGAATTAGGCTGTGTAAGAGTCCTTTAGACAGTACTATCCCACTATTGAGAAGTAGGTAGCACCGTCGTTGGAGTTATTCGGGTCAATTCGATTATAAGGGACAATGTGGCCACCAAAGCAATAGTAGGATTCCTTAGCGGTAACCCTAATGTCCTAGATCCTTTTTATCCGAGGCAACCATTTCGAGGCAACTGGATCTTTAGACAGGAGGGCAACCTCTAAAACACCCTATACTTGACGACCACGTCGAGGCAACCAAGTGAGGCGTACCCTAGGAGTGGCATGTGCATGTGTGTTAAATTCAGTTAAGATTATCTTGTACATGTTATTAGTGAGCTACGCTTTGATTTTATTTTTCAAGCAAGTCTTGCATGTATATTTAACAGTTTAATAGTTGCGGAAAGTAAATTGCGGAAAATTAATCTACGCTATTACAAGGCGTCGGGTTTTACATCGCCAAAAACATAACCCTTTGAAAAATAAATACGAGAAATTAAAGAAAGCGATAAAGTCCTAATTAACTATTACATTCTCTGAGCAGATACATAAATATAATCAAAATAACGAATTAAAAATAAATATGCGCGCGAAAGAATTGAATCGGGACGTCCTTAGGGTTTTGACCCTTTTTGAGAAAAGAATTGAATTTGGTCCCTTTTTGCAATTAAATTAAAATTAAGCCTAATAACTAATTAATTGATTAATTACAAGAATTTTTTTTTTTTGGTTTTTTATGTTTTAATGAAAATAAAAATAAAAATAAAATAAAAAGTCAAAAGTTAGTAAAAACCTAAGTCTAATTTATTTTACTTATTATGAAAAAATAGTCAAAATTAATCTAATTAAACTAAATCAATTTGGTTAGTATTTATTTACAAAATAATTAAAATTAATAAATAAGAATATTAATAAAAATATTTACATAATATTAATTGTCTGAATTTATTATGAAAATAATATTAATTATGTTAGTTAAATAAACAATAATAATAGTTAGAAATTAGTAAAAGAAAAATAAAATAAAAAATATTTAACCAGGGGGGTGTTGGCCCAAAGAGGAGGTGAAGCCTGGAATTCCTGGCCCATTAAGCCAAGCCTGCGTTGACTTTTGGAATTGTCCAGAGCGTGCCTTGACTGGGAGTATGGTGTTCTCCACTTTTTGACCATTGGATTCACGTTTATGGCCACTTGGCGCCTGGGTATTTGATATGCATGGTAGACTCCTTGGCAAGCGCTGCACATGAACATATTAAGCAAAACAATATAGAAATTTTGGGGGACCTGGGAATCGAACCCAGGTCCCAATGATACACAACCAGCGCATTTACCACTGAACCACTTGCCTGCATTTGTTAGTATAATGATTATTGAATATAATATACAAAAGTCAATGCATGGATTGTAAAATAAATAAAGCGCGCCTTTTATTCAAACCAGCCAACCATGTATCAACATGCAATCATCTTCTTCATTCACCTGTGAAAACAACAAACAGATAGCGGGGGTTTTTAACCCCCACAATCTAACATGAGGAATAATAGCGAACAGAGCTGTGTTCAACATAAATTGTTCGCGAGGGTAGGGTTGAATTCGTCTGGTTGCAACGATTACAACCATAGGCATTAGAGGTTCCAATTTTTCCTATATGGGAAATCCCCAATCTGAGAACTCAAAAACCCTAAAAATCGTTAATGGCAATTCATAATTTCGTGCATTATAATCCAATTAATTAATACCAATAGCTTTATAAAGGTTCAAGCAATTCAAAACAATGATTAGAACATGTTAATGATGCATAAAATGTGGGTTTCGATTCTGAAAAAGTTAAGCAAACCGTATCACTGTTCTTGCGTATTCTTTGAGTGTTAGCCCTTGGTTTTGTTTGCAAAAGGTTTCTGAGAATCCCAGCAATGTGTTTGAATCCTTAAATTGTTTTGAAAGGGCCTCAGAGTGAGAAAACAGTTTTGAGTTTTCTTGATTTTTTTTCAATGTTGTTTATGGCTTTTCTGCAGAGATTTCACGTGTGCATGATTAGGTTTAGGTTCAGTACATATAGAGGACTGAATTAGGTTAAATCCTTGGGCAAAAGATCCATGGAATTATGATTTGTATATTTGATTTTCAATCAAATATTTTTCAATCTTTTTGATTGAAAAACCTTGCCAAATTGGGAGATTTTGGTCCCCTTGATTGATACACGAAATCTCCAGCATATGTTGACCACTTTTGCTTCACAAAAAGATTTAGAAATCATATCTTGGTATTTTCCTACAATTAAATGAATTAATATTGATTAAAAATTCAATTAATTAATAAAAAATAAGAAAATAAATCAATTTAATCTCAATGGGTCGTGCATAGGCCTTGGACAAAGTTTCAAGAAGGAATTTTAGGCCCATTAGCAAAAATGATGTGTTTTGAGCAAAGTTGACTTTTGCAAATTCACAAAAACTTCCCAACTTCTCCAATGCATATCTTGCTCAATTTTGATCATATGAATATGTTCTTGGACATTTTGGAAAGGTCTTGAAGTCCTCTAACCAATGCCTTTGGTCCCATGTCATTTGGATTTACCAATCTCCAGTTATGGTCTTTGACTTAAAGTGCATTTTTGTTGACTTTTGAAATTGACCTATAATGTAGAAATTGATAACTTTTTGTGAGAGCATTTATTGGACTTGGAATGTGAATATTAGTTGTAGGAAATGTCATCCCCTTCAAAATGAGCATTGGATGGGATTTTTCTGATGAACCATGAAAAAGTTATGCCTTGGTCAAGGTACAGTTGACTTTTCTACTTTCCAAAAATAGTAACTTTTGCATCTTTGATGATTTTTTAGCCATGCTTGTGAAATCATGATCAAGACTTGATCAAATGATGATTGTGTGCTCTAAATAAGATGTTGACCAAAAATTCTGACTTTTGACTGCAAAATGACTATTTTACCCTTGCAGTTGATTGTGAAGCAAATAGGACTTTTGACTGTGCAATTTGCCTCTGTGAGTCTTGAGACTTGGCACGTAGATGCTTGGAAATGTATAGAGGCCTATGAGACTTGATTGAGCCATTGAAAACCTCAAATTTCTTGAGAGAACCAAAACCCTAATTTTGACTGGCTTTAGGAGGCATTTGGATTGTGCAACCCTTGAGAAATCTTGAGCCACTTGAAGATGATTCTTGATAAACTTTGAAGAATATGGGAGGGCAAATTTTGGGGTACAACAGTATGTTATGCGTTTAAGCAAAAAATTGAGGTGCTGTAAGTAAACCCTGCAATAAATCCAAATTAATGGATAAGGTCTGTAAACCAAACCTGTAAGGAACTCATGTTGTTAGATAACAAGAATGTACAAGTAGTTCAAGTTTGAAGGCACACAAGTCACACAAACAACCTTAAGTTTAAGCTTGCATGGAGTTTAGGTATTACCCTCTTTCAGTTTAGTTGGTTCAAACCTGTCCTAAAAATAGTAACCGGGTTCTAGAGGATCTCAATATCACTGACTACCCTCGATCGGTCATAATTCCAGTTTAGCAACCTTTTCTTGCGGCCGGAATCATCGCGAGAGTTTAGTCTCAATGAGTGTAGCATACTGCTACTGTTCTATGGCCAAGTTGGTCAATTTAAAGGTTCTAAGGTCAGTTGGTGCTTAATGACCCCTTAGAAGACCCATATTCTCCTCGTTGCGCCACAAGGGATATCAGTACATACTAAAGTGCCACACCAACATAGCTACTGCTTCAACCATATCAGTCTACGCTGTACAGTTCCCTCACAGTTTATTGCTACTTACCTAAAGGGTGTCCCCCAAATCCGGGTTAGGATCTATAGTAACTCTGATTCAAGCCCACAAAGATAAATCATACAAATCAATCAATTGAAAACATTATGAACTATTCCTAAGGTACACCCCACTTATTAAGCGTCCCCAGCAGAGTCGCCAGTTCTGTGATACGGTGGGAAGAACTGATTGTTTTTTGGAATGCTGGTTTGCGTTTTGCGTTTGTTTTTGCAAAATGTCGCGGTAAGCAAGAGTCGCCACCGACTTTTATTTTATCCAACAAGGAAAGGAAAAAAGCACAGAAAAATTCCTTTTTTGAGATATTTCTCGGGTTCGGGGGGTAGATTATAGAAAGGGAAGGTGTTAGCATCCTTTCTATCCGTTGTTATCCACGTGCTCTTAGGTACTTGCTCATATTGTTTTCAAAATATTGCTTTCTTTATGCTTGTGGGTTTGAAAAAAGTTTTTGTTTTGAAACTTCGATTTAACTCTTGCTTCTGACTCAAGAGCGTATGAAGTGTTTTTTGAAAACTTTGTTCGAAAAGTGTAAGTGTGAAGAGTTTTTATTTTTTGAAAGAGCAAGTATCTAAAAACCATCTACCTACTCGAAAAAGGAATCGTTCTATGCTATCTTCCTTTAGACAATGCTATCCCACTATTGATGAGTAGGTAGCACCGTCGTTGGAGTTTAAGGGTCAATTCGAATTTAGGGGCTTACGGTCACTAAAGCAATATTAGGATGCTTTAGCGGTAACCCTAATGTCTTAGATCATTTGTTTTGAGGCAACAATATCCGAGGAAACCGTTTCGAGGCGACTATGATATTTAGACAAGAGGATGACCTCTAAAGTGACCTATACCCAATGACCGTGTACGAAGGCAACCAAGTGGGGTGTACCCTAAGAATGCGCATGTGCGAGTGTGTCATTTTCAGTTAATTTTATCTTTGTACATGTTAATGGTGATCTATGTTGATTTTAGGTTAAAACATTCATTCTTATCATGCCATCCTATTATCAAACATCTAACAGTTATAATTTGCAGAAAATAAATTACGGAATTTAAATTACAAGGCGTCGGGTATTTACATCGCCAAAGACAAACCCTTAAAGAATAAATAAAGCGATAAAAAATAAATAAAGGTCCTATTAAGCTATTATAAACTGGAATCAGATACATAATAGGATGAAAGAAAATAAATTGCATGCGGGAAATTAAATCGAGCGCAAAGTTCTAGGGTTTTGACCCTTTTTGTTAAAGAAAATATTTTTTTGTTATTTTTTGAATTAAGAAAGAAAACTATCCTAAATTAATTACTAAATTAATAAATAAATTAATTAATTAATGAAAAAAAGCTATTTTTGGTTTTTTGGTATTTTAAGAAAGAAAATAAAAAATTAATTGAATTAGTAAAACCTAATTAAGTCTAATTTAACTTTAATTATTAAAAAAGGAATTAAAGTTATTCTAATTAAAACCTAAATTAATTTAATTAGTATTTATTAATAAAAATAAAAGTTAAAGTTTAATTTGATAAAAAATAGTTTTTGTGATTTTGTTTTATAAAAGAAAAGAGTTTTTTAATTGGTTAGAAATTAAATAAAACAATAAAAACAATTAATTAAAATAAAATAAATAAGTAAGAGAGAAAAGAGGTTTGGGCCTGAATTTTGGATGTGATTAGCAATCCTGAGGCCCATTTGAATCTGGCCTTGTTTGACTTTTTTGATTCCATATGCATGTGTTGACTGGGCTCCACATAGACCTTCGGCGCTTGGCCATCAGATTTGGCCTTCAGGCCATCTGGCTGTTGGATGGATGAGGGCGCATGGTATGCCATATGCTTGGATGTGCACTTGATTACCTGAAGAACAAAATTAACAAAGAAAGTGGGGGACCCGGGACTCGAACCCAGGTCTTGATGGTGATTGCCAGCTTGCCTTGCCACTACGCCATTTTGCTTCATTCGTTAATATATTACATAACAATTATAATATATACAAAAAAGGAATTATTGGTCAGAAAATAAAAATGCGCGCAAAAACATTTAAACGGGCCAATCAGAGCATGCCAACTCTTCGTCCCTGTCCTTCCACTACTTTAATTTTACCTGCGGATTTGGATCCGCAGCTAAATGCGCAAGCTTGCTCTAAAATCTTCCCTAGGCCTCATAAATCAATTCCAAAATCATGACTGAATTTGCCTTGGCTCCCTGATCAACACTATGCCTTTCTTGAGTCATGATTTTTCCTGAAAAAGAAAACCCCAAAATACAAACAAAGAACCCTAGCTATGGGGGTTTCTCATTTAGGCCAGAAAAACGCAATTGGATATTGCCAAACGTTTGCAAATGTTGTGAGGAGTATAAATATGTCAATGATTTATTAAAATGATGCAAGAATGATGAATCACGAATTCAAGAACCAAGGTGATTATCATGACACTTACAGTGCTTTTGAAGGCCTGAGGACGCGTGCTTTTGATCCAGGAAGGTTGTGTGATCACCCAGGAATCGATTGGGATTGGTCTCTACTTCTGAAAACGCCTCTAAGTATGATTTTGATTTCACACTTTTTACTGAATTTTGCAACTTTTGTATTGCCTATTCTTGCAGCCTCCAACCTATATTTTCGTGCCTTTTCCTTCCTTATGTAATGTATATTGCATTAGGGTAAGAAACTTGGTACACATCTCTCCATATCAATGCTCATGAATTGGATTTGATTCCATAATTACAACCTTCCAAATTTGGCCTAAATCATATCTTCTTGTAACCAATGCACTTGATGCAAATTTTATTCACATAATAGCTGTATTCAAAGCCTAAAGCAACCAAAAAATCATGAGTTATAAATACTTTTGATTTTATATGATTTTATTTGATTTAAAGTGAATAAATTCAATTAAAAATCAAATCAAATAATAAAAATAAGATATGGGATCATGGCTGAATCTAGGACACGTGGACAATGATGCAAGCTCAAATCAAGTGGAAAAGAATGGGCCCATTTGACAAAATTTGACGTTTTAGGGATAGTTGACGTTTGGCAATTTTGCAAAAAAGTCCAACTTCAACAATGCATAACTTCTTTAATTTCAAACTTTTGGAGGTGTTCCTGGACTTTTTAGAAAGCTTGAGGTGTCCTCTAACCAACCTGTTTGGTATCATCTCATTTTGATATTCCATGATCAAGTTATAAGCTTTGGCAAAAAAGGTGTTTTTGTTGACTTTCAAAAATGACCTATAATGTCCAAATTTATAACTTCTTGTGAGTGCATTTTTTGATCTTGGGGTATGTAGATGGATTGTATGAAATTTCATCCTCTTGAGAATGAGCTTTGGATGGGTCATTTCTCATAAAGTATGAGAAAGTTATGCTTGGTCAAAGTTGAGTTGACCTTTCCTGCAAAACCCTAATTTAGCAACTTTTGAGTCTTGATGAATTTTGAGCAATCCTTGATGAATAATGATCAACCCTTGATCAAATGATGAAATAACCTTCAAAATGAGAATGTTGGAAAAAAAATATTGAAGTTTGACTGTATTTAGGTCACAGTTGACTTTTGCCCTAACACTGTCGATTTTTGGACCCTTGAGCAAACTTCCTCTGTAAGGCTTGAAATTTGACATGGATGATCTTGATAACATATTAGGATATTGGGGAGCACTTGAGGTCATTTGGACTCAAGGATCTTGATGCAACACAAAACCCTAATTTGGGGTTGACTGCCTTAGGAGATGACTTGTCTGACCCACTTTTGAGCAAACTTGAGCAACTTGGAGATTTTCCTTGCAATGTTTTGAGAAATATGAGAGGGAAAATTTTGGGGTACAACAAACTGCTTCATCACTTAAGCTTTTATCTTTTCGGACATGTCGGGCCTCATTCGGCGGACTTTCTGTTTGATTGGTGGACAGTCTTCTCTTGTAGGGAGATGATGAACCACAATATCTATATCCAGTCCCGACATATCTTCATAGGACCATGCGAAGATCTCAACATACTCATTCAACAGCTGAACTAAGCGCTCTTTGACACTTGGCTCCAGGTTGGCACCCACTTTAACCTCTTTTCTGTCTTCGGCAGTACCCAAATTGATAGTCTCTAACAACTCTCCATGAGGCAGAATAGCCCTTTCTTCTTGTTGCAAAATTCTAGCCAACTCTCCAGGAACTTCACAGTCTTCATCACCTTCGTACTCGACATGATTGATCAGATCTACAGAGTCACTGAAGGCCATAGCAGAATTTTTACCCATGGAATCCGGAGTGGATGGATACCTGCATTTTGTGAGTGTGGGTGTGTGTAAGGGATAACCATCTTTTAAACAAAACAAAATGTAAAAAGAAAGAAAATGAACACAAAAGTTTATATATGAAAACGTCCATGATTCATTAAAAATGGCATATGAAAATGAAGAATCAAAACCCTTACAAATGGACCTATATGCCCCGGCTAAGGCATAAGGCAAAAAGAGTGTATGAATCGTTTAATAATTATTACAGACCAAACAGGAAATGTTCAAAAGATAAATTACTGATTGATGAAAGTAATGGGAACGAAGTCTTTCACCTCCCAGTTGTTCAGTCCTCCTTCAATAGTTGGAAAGATCCAGTCTTCAAAATTGCTTCCTTCTTCATCATCTTCTAAAGCATGAACTCCATGGTGAGTGATTTTCAGTGGCGGTCCTCCAGCCTGGGAGCGGCGCACAGCTTTCTGACTAGAAGCAGTGAAACCCAAACCGAACTTATCTGTCTTGTAAGGAAAATCTGGCAGTTGACCCCATACTGTGCTTCCTCCTTCCTTGACTACAGCCTCTGTATCTTTAAGGGATGACATCCGGGACACAGGTTTGGTAATGATGGGCACATCAGTCATTGTCTTGGCTACTGCAACCTTAGGAGAAACCTCTTCAAAGTGTTGGAAAGGTGTTTCTATGAATTCACCATCTAACTCCACGTAGTGGAAAGAGTTAAGGTGGCTTATCATATACTCCTCCTTACCATGAACTGTTATGATCTTACCTTGGACTGGGTACTTGAGCATCTGGTGTAGATAAGAAGTGACTGCCCCAGCGTTGTGGATCCATGGCCTTCCCAATAAACATGAATATGAAGGACGGATGTCCATCACATAAAATGTAGAATTGAAAATTTCCGTTCCCACCTTAATTGGGATGTCCACTTCTCCGTGAACCATCCTCTTAGAACCGTCGAAGGCTCTAACAATGATATTACTGGGCTTTAAGGTCAAACCTTCACAGTCTAGCCTGTCCAATACTTTCTTTGGTAGGACATTTAAAGATGAACCAGTATCAACCAGAACATGAGCAAGTGTGGTTCCTCTGCACTCTACCGAGACATGCAGCACATCATTATGCTTTATTCCCTTAGACGTTAGATCGGCATCAGAGAAGCCAAGACCATTGTCGGCTGTAAGGCTAGCCACACACTCTTGAAACTGATATAAAGAATTTTCTTGAGGCACGTGTGCCGTCTTCAGAAATTTGATCAAGGCTTTGGCATGAGCCTCAGAACAGAGTAATAGAGCCAACATAGAGATTTTTGAAGGGGTTTGCCCCAGCTGCTCTACGACATCATAGTCGCTCTTCTTAATTATCTTTAAAATCTCCTCCATTTCCTTTTGGGTGGTCTCAGGAATAACCAAAGGCTGAGCCCTCGTCTTGACGGGCGCTTCTTCGATTCCCTTACCTTTATCAGCACTAACAGCAGAGGGTACAACTTCAGGAGTAACAATTTCTTTGATCACCGGACTTTGCACAAATGTCTTGATTGGCACAGGAGCACTTGAGGGTCCGAAGACTGTCCTTGGAGGAGAAATCTCCGGAGAGAAGATTCTTCCGCTACGAGTTATCTTACTTGTCCCTGCAATATTTCTTATGTTAGGAGTTTCTTCATCGGAACTTTCTTCGACTGATTCGATCTGCTTAACACCGTGGTAGAAGATCTCTCCTCCATAATTCCACGGTATTGTCTTGTTGGACTTATATGGGATATGCCCCGACATGGTAATCTTCAGTGGTACAAACTTTGGATCGGGTGTAATCTTAACACGCCTTTTGCAGGTCTTGGAAAGATTGTCGAAAATGGTGATTATAGCAACATCATTGATTGGAGTAACATGAGTAACAGGAGTAACAAGAGTTTTTTGAAAGAGGATTTCTTGAGTATGTATCAGGCGTTGGATGTATGACATCAACAACGGACAGTCGGATTGCAAGGTCGAACAAAAGTAACAATCTTTTTCACAGCCCGGGAAAATCCCGGCTTTCAACAGATTCATCTTGATCATTGGCAACAGAGTCATTACGTCATCAACAGCGGTAAGATGAAGATCTTCTACAATAACATGGATATTATGACCATGTTTTGGCCTAGGAGCGAATATCACATTAGGTTTTTCGGGAGCATCAACCTCTACCTCCTTGGCATCTATTAAATCTTGGATCTTGTTTTTAAGGGCCCAACAGTTGTTGGTGTCATGCCCCATACTGTCCGAATGATATGCACATTTTGCATTTGAATGATAATAGGGAGAAGAGGTATTTGGGTTTTTCGGCGCTTCTTTCAAGTTGGTAAGGTTTAAATTTAACAGATGAGGGAGGACCTGAGCCGGTGTCATATTGATCCGAGTGAATTGTCGTTGTGGCCTTTCCACCCTATTTTGGTTAGCTCTAGGTTGACTGCTTTGAGGTTGATCGACTGAAGAGTTCTGAATCATCACATCCCCCACCGCTGGTCAGCGCTCCGTTCTTCCTTAATTTCTCTGGAAGTAAACAGCAGAAGCTTCTTTCTTGGCTGGGAAGGTCTTCTTGACAGCAGTGGAAGCAACTGCATCTTTCTGAATTTTACCGCTCTTAATGCCAGCTTCGACCCTTTCACCTGTCAGAATTAATTCGATGAACCCTGCAGATGAGCTCCCGATCAAGTGATTAAAGAATGGACCTGACAGGGTCCCCAAAAACATATCAACCAGCTCTCTATCCGACAATGGTGGCTGCACCCTTCTAGCCAAATCCCGCCACTTCTGGGCATACTCCTTAAAGCCTTCATTAGAGACCATACCCATACTCTGTAGTTGAGTACGAGTAGGCGCTAAATCTGCGTTATATTGGTATTTTCGGTAGAAAGCGGCAGCTAAATCCTCCCAGTTATGTACATCAGATCTCTCAAGTTGATAGAACCAATCCAATTGCGTACCCGACAAACTATCTTAAAAAAAGTGGACCCACATATCCTTATCAGAAGAGTGGGGTTGGATCTTTCTGACGTAGGACCGCAGATGCATCTTCGGACAGGACAAACCGTCGTATTTAGCAAATGTAGGCACCTTGAACTTGGGGGGAATGACGATCCCAGCAACCAACCCTAGTTCTTCGAAATCCAACCCAGGTACTCTTTGTACCTCCATGGCTGCCAGCCGATCTTCCAGATTTTTATACTTATCATCTGCTGGAGGGTACTGCTGCTCGGAATAATCTTCCTCCTCCTCTTCTTCTTCCTCTTCAGCTTTATACTCGGAGGGCATTGCAACTCCCTTACCTTTACCAACCCCTTCGTCAGACGTCGAGGGGAAATCGAGGACCCTTCTAGCCTGGTTCTTAAACCTTCTCCCCAAAGTAGCTACTCCCGCTCTTTTCTTTTTCTTCTTTTCCTTTTCCTTCTCTTTCTCTAGCAGTGCTTTAAGGTCCTCTTGACCCTTTGCCAAGGTCATGAGGAGTTGTTAGAATTGCGAATTCTGTGCTTGCAGATCTTTGACCGTCTGCTCTATATCCATCTTGCTGAAATAAACAACAGAAAGATAAGGAAACCTGGTGTGAAGACCTGTTTATGCATATGGTGAATGATGTGTATTCATGTAATGCATTCAAGGATTCAGAAATTCAAAGTTGTTGCAGACAAAAAAGAACACACGTCATATTAATAAGAAGAAATTTGTCAGTACATAAATGCCCCATGGGCAAAATATTACAAAATTCTTAATGTAAAAAGACATTGTGCATCCTCTTTGGTGCGATGTAAGTGTTGAGATTCTGCTCTTCATGGAGTCAACGAGTAAGTTCCAAAACCTTCTTCTCACTGGCGTAAAAGCTGGCTTCAAAAGTATTCCGTTCTTCCTTGAGCTGTATCCAACTCTTTTGCAAATCTTCCAATGATGTTGGCATGTCAGGATATAGGAGGGTGTATGGAACCTCTCCTTCCACAACAGGCTCTTTGATCACGGGGAGAATGTGGGGGTAAGGCATCATAAGACTCTGGGCGCGGGTTCATACCCACTTGAGATAAGGCTCAAGGGGGGTGGAATTCTTGTGTCCCAGTGTCTTACTATCCACTTTGTTGGGCATCCTCCAAGCTCGGATAAACCTTTGTCGAAGTCCTTGAGCGTCGTTGTCGAAGTCAAAAACCAAGTCAGGAATCAACATGTCATGAGGGCTATCCCTTCGGGGATACCCAAATTGTCTCAGAGCTAAGCAGGGGTCGTAGGTAATACCTCCCCTAATGCCAAGTAGTAGGACATTAAGGAATTCCCCACAACGATCAATGATGATGACATTTTCTCTGGACCGAGAACACCAATGAACATCCGAATGTGTAAGGGTCATCAATCGTTGCGACCACCTCAAGCCTTGTTCATTCTTCAAGACTGACTGGGGAAGGTGACAAATAAACCACCTTGCTAGAAGAGAAGTACAACACATGAGAGCACCTCTTTTCCTCATTGTTCATGTGTGAAATGAGTGTAAGATATCCCCAAGCAATGTAGGCACAAGATTCCGAGATATGAAAATCTTGACAGCATTCACATCTATAAGCTAATCAGGGTTTGGGAATAAGACCAACCCGTAGATGAGGAGTGCTACAATCTCTTCAAAAGCTTGCAGATCTAGAGAATTCCAGCAGTCTTGTGCCTTCTCAAACATAAACTTTGCCAAGAAACCCTTGACACCACTTCTGGTTTCCCAATGACCTTTAATATCAGATGGTTGCAAGTGTAGGGCTTGAGCAACATCTTCAGGCTTTAGCTCTCTTTCTGTACCGTTGTAGGGTAGTTGATGGAGAATAGGAATCCCCAGGAGTTGAGAAAATTCCTCCAAAGTAGGCACTAGTTGGTAATCAGGGAATGTGAAACAGTGGTGTAGGGGGTCAAAGAACTGGAAGAGAACTTTCACCATGTCTTCTTCAATGTTAGAGTTGACCAAGTTGAGAAGTCTACCATGTCTTTCACTGAAGGGAGAATTCTCTGGAATCTTGGAAGTAAGCTCCTTGAGTTGAGGAGGGATTCTCACAAGGTTGACTTGAATTATTTTCCTGCGAAGAGATTCCATGACCTACAAAACAAGAACAAAGATGAAAATCCAAACCCTTGAAATGGTTAGTGGATGCATATGATGCTTTATGATGTTCATGATGTATGCACAAGTATATGTACAAACAAATCACACAAGATCATAGTTTCAGGCTTGCATGGGGTTTCATAGGTAAATACCCTCTTGAAGTTAGTTGGCTCAACCTGTCCTATAAATAGTAACCGGGTTCTAAGGAGCTCAATATCACTGGATTATTTTCTGTGTTCATTGTCTCAGTTTAGCCACTTAACTGGAGACCGAAATATTCCAAGAAAACAACCCTCAATGAGTGTAGTATCGAGTATCTACCAACTTCAGACTGCACCAAATCCGGTCAGCTCACTACCCCTAATAAGGCCAAGATGGTCAAGTAAGGTTCTAAGAGTTCATTAGTGCTTCATGACATCACTCAGCGGCCCCGTATTCTCTTTGATTGTCTCAAAGGCTACCGATACCCACAAATATGTCGCACTAATATAGCTATTGCTTCAACCATGTCGGTATACCCCACACAGTTTCCACAACGTATTGCTATTTACCTATGAATGTTTCCCAAATCCGGGTGGAGGATTCAAACCCAAACAAGAGAACCAAATGTAAAGCAATCAAAGCAAAAAAGATAAGTATGTAAAGGTGATCTAAACCCTAAGGTCACTCCACTTTTATTCATTTTCCCCAGCACAGTCGCCAGTTCTGTGATACAGTGGGAGAACTGACTTGAGGTTTTGCGATTGTATTTGTGATCGGTGGATCTGGAACTGACTGTTTAACGCTGGTTCGCGAAATGTCGCGGAAGCAAGAGTCGCCACCGTCTTTTATTTTCTCCAAATGGAAAGGACAAAAGCACAGAAAAATTCCTTAAAGAGATTGCTCTCGGTTCGGGAGGTAGGTTATAGAAAGGGAAGGTGTTAGCATCCTTTCTATCCATGGTTATCCATGGGCTCTTAGATACTTGCTCATTTGTGTTTTCAAAAATGTTGGCTTGCTTTTCAATTGTGGGTTTTAAAAAAGTTTCTTTGAAAGTTTCAGATCGACTCATGCGTCAGAGTGTTTGAAAAATTGTTTTGAAAGCTTTTGAAAAGTGTTGGTGTGAAAAGTAGTTTTGTTTGTTTTTTGAAGAGAGCAAGTATCTACGAGAACCTACCTACCCTAAGGAATTCGTCTGTGTAAAAGTCCTTTAAAGTAGTGCCATCCCACCATTGAGAGGTAGGTAGCACCACCGTTGGAGGTGTTCGGGTCAATTCGAGTTTGTAGGGACATGGTGATCACCAGAGCAATGGGAAGACACCTTAGAAGCTACCCTCATGCCAGGTTCCCGGATCATGAGGACTTACTAAGACATCCTCTACTCGACGATCACCTTTCGAGGCAAGGCAACAGTGAGGCGTACCCTAGGGGTGGTGTGTGCGATTTGTGTGTCGTTTTCATTGATATTTGTCTTGTCATGTTCATTGTGATCTACGCTTGATTTTAATTAGGGCCATTCATTCTTGCATGCTTATTTAACAGTTAATATTTGCGGGAAAAGTAAATCTAAAGCTATTACAAATGGCGCGGGTCC
This sequence comes from Vicia faba, assembly GCA_948472305.1. NCBI lineage: Eukaryota > Viridiplantae > Streptophyta > Magnoliopsida > Fabales > Fabaceae > Vicia > Vicia faba. Next base: position 1,522,559,215 of record OX451738.1, read on the forward strand.
ACATCGCCAAAATTAAACCGGACCCGATTTGACGGAAAAGTAAATAAAGCAAGAGAAATAAAAGTGCGAGAAGTTTAAGTTACAACGCTTTGGGAGAGGTACATGATTATTTAAACGACATAAAATAAATATGCGAAATTAAACAAAAGACATGGGCGTTGGACCCTTTTGCAAGAAATTAAAGTTAATGAGGAATTAAAATTAAATGTTGTTTTTTTTTTGGTATTTTTATGTTTTTTAAGATTTAAAAGAAAAAAGAATTAATTGAAATTAACTAACCCTAATTCTAATGGTTTTTAAGTTTGTTATGAAAATATTAAAATATAACCTAAATTAAACCTAATTTCTTTATGTACAATTAATTAAAAAATAAATAAATAATATTATTAGAAAGAAAAAAGAAAACAAAAAGGAATAAAAAGTTATTAAACCTAATTCTATATTTTTGGATTTTTCGTTATTAAAAAAGAATTAAAGTTGTAACCTAATTAAAACTAAATATTTACATGTGAAAATACTTATAAAAACAATTAAAATAAATATTACATTTTTGCTCTTTTTCTGATTTTTTTGTGTATTTTATAATTTGGTAAAAATAATTAATTAAATTAAAAACAATGAAGCAAATAAAATAATAATTAAAAATAAAAAATAAAAAGAAAATTGCAAACCAGGGGGGGTTCAGGCCCCAAAGTGGAGGTTAAATGTGAAATTCTGGCCCAGCAAGCTTTTTGATCCGTTTGACTTTTTCAGTTTGTGTGCTAACGCGTTGACTTGCGTTTATGGTACACCTTTGATCGTGGCACTCTGATTAATTCTCATAGGCACGTGGACGTCTGGATAATGATGGTATATCATGCGCTCCACCTTTGAAATTGCATGGGAAGACGCTTTGCAAAATAATATAGAAATAATGTAGACCTGGGATTCGAACCCAGGTCTTGAGCTATGCCAATCCTTATGCCTGCCGTCTGTGCCAATTAACGCGTTTTACATATGTTAGACAAACAAATATTATAAAAAAAAGGATCAACGCATGGAAACGCGCGCAAATTTTTAAACAAGCCAATCACTTGATGCCACGACTCCATCTTCTCCATGCGTTCCTGAAAACCAAAAACATATGGCAACAGTTTCTATGGCGTGCTCTTAGGCCGGTTTACAAAAAATAGCGATTAGCTCATCTCTAAACATAAATTAGGCGCGAGGGTGAATTCTTCTTCGTCTCCATGCGCTGAGTACAATGATGGAACTGTGGTGGTCCAATTTTGCTTTGGGTGGAAACCCCTAATTCAACAACCTGCAAACCCTAGAAAGCTAACATGGTGAAATCGCGTGTATGTCATAAAAATGCAATTAAAGGCATTGGTTAGCATCAGCACATCATAAGGGATATAAATCCATGAATCAAATGTTATGAAAGTGTCTAAAATGCAAAGCACGATAATGAAAAAAAATGGCAAAAGAGTGACTTCTGTACAGCGTTTCAAGGGACTATCTTTGATGCTTTTGATTGTAATACGTTCAGGGATTGCCAAGGAAGCTTTTGGAATAGGTTTTGTGCCTTGAATCAACCTGGAAAGCTGTTTTCAGTTTTGAGTTTTTTAGTGAAAATTCCAAGTTTACAATGTGTTCTAGAGTGCAGCTTAGGGTCTAGCACGATTAGGTTTGTGTTCCTGGCTTTGTAGTGAAGCTATTAGGTCAACAAAATTGGCCAAAATCTTTTTCATTCATTGACTTCAATATTTGATTTTCCACCATTATTTTCATATCTTTTTTCACATGTTCTTGTGCAAATCATGATCCAATTAGTCCAAATCTTTCCCTATTTAGTTGTACACGAAATCTTGAGTATCAAACATGCATAAAAAGATTGGTTAGGTCATGTTAGATATTTTTCACATATTTATATAATTTAAATGAATTAATATGAATAATAATTCAAATAAATAAATAAAAAATGAGAAAATACTTCCCTTTGGGCCAAGTGGTCGTGCACATGCTTGGAATGATGAATCATGGAAGAAAAATGGGCCCATTAGCAAATTTAGGTCATTTGAAGTAATGTTGACTTTTCAAAATATCCAAAAATTTCCCAACTTCTACAAGGCATAACTTGCTCAATTTTTAATCTGTCCTCATGTTCTTGGACATTTTGGAAAGGTCTTTGAGTCCTATAACCAATTCCTTTGGTCCCATGTCATTTGGATTTACCAATCTCAAGTTATGGCCTTTGACTTAAAGTCCCTTTTTGTTGACTTTTGAAAATGACCTATAATGTTGAAATTGATAACTTTTTGTGAGAGCATTTCTTGGACTTGAAGTATGAAGATGAGTTGTAGGAAATGTCTTTCTCTTCAAAATGAGCTTTGGATGGAATTTTTCTGATAATCCATGTGAAAGTTATGCCCTGGTCAATTTCAGTTGACTTTTTCAACTGTCCAAATAAGGAAACTTTTGCATCTTTGATGATTTCTGAGCCAAATTTTGAGAATCATGATCAAGCATTGATCAAATGATGTTTGTGGCTTCAAAATGATATGTTGGCCAAAAATTTGAACTTTTGACTGTCAAATGACCATTTTGCCCCTACAGTTGACTGTAGTGCAATTTAGGGTTTTGACTGTGCAATTTTGAGCTGAATGCCTTGAAACTTGATATGAGGATACTTGACCACATTTGTAGGCATATGAGACTTGATTGGGCCTTTGAAAACTTCATTTTCTTGATCAGAACCCAAACCCTAGTTTTGACTGTATAGGAGGCTCTTGACTGTGCAACCCTTGGGGAATTTTGCAGCTCGGCTTGGCAATTTCTTGGAGAATATGGGAGGGCAAATTTTGGGGTGCAACAGTTGCCCCTGTTCAATCTTCTTAGACCTGAGGATGCAGATTGGCTGACGTGCCTTTCGTAATCCGAGGGTAGAAGATGATTGGACACTAGAGTGCCCAGAAATTTGCGCTCACATAGTAGCAGTGATGATGGGAATGGGCTTATAGATGCCATTTAGAGGTTGCTGGATAGGATGATGGGCTTATAGATGCCATCTGGATGTTGATTGCGTAGGAGATTCCTTAGCGAGAACCTGCATACCTGCAAAACAGAAAATGAGTACCTGACACGCTGCAGGAGCTGATTTTAGATGCTTGGTATAGATGTGTCCTGACTGGTTACAGGAGCTGAGTCTGGAGCTTCAAAAGATGATGAATGAACCAGGGATGGTTACTATCTCAGCCTGAATGGTAAGAGAACCTTGGATGACTTTAACTTCAACAACGCTCGTTGAGAAAATCTTGGTGGGAAATACCATCTTCGCAGGATCGGGACGAGAACCATATGCCATTATAATCTGAAAGGGAATCACCTCACTCGCCGTCGGAGAGGGGAATCATAGGAAAAGGAATTGTCACCTCACACACCGTCGGAGAGGGAAACATCTGAAAAGGACTTACCACCTCACACACCGTCGGAGAGGGAACCATAGGAGACTATCACCTCACACTCATCGTCGGAGAGGGAAACATCTTGAAAAAGGAATTACCACCTCACGCACTTGTCGGAGAGGGGACCATAGGAGACTATCACCTCACACTCATCGTCGGAGAGGGAAACATCTTGAAAAAGGAATTACCACCTCACGCACTTGTCGGAGAGGGAACCATAACTTCTGCTGAGTTTTTATCATAAAAATCTGTTGGGAGTCGATTTAGCTGGACTAGAGAAGGCTTTTTTTTTATAAGGATGTGATGAAGGAATATGAGACGATTGCTACTCCAAATCTATGATGAAGGAATCTGGGACGATTACTACCTCAGCAGAATGATGAAGGAATCTGGGACGATTACTACCTCAGCAGAATGATGAAGGAATCTGGGACGATTACTACCTCAGCAGGATGATGAAGGAATCTGGGACGATTACTACCTCAGTAGGATGATGAAGGAATCTGGGACGATTACTACCTCAGCAGGATGATGAAGGAATCTGGGACGATTACTACCTCAGTAGGATGATGAAGGAATCTGGGACGATTACTACCTCAGCAGAATGATGAAGGAATCTGGTACGATTACTACCTCAGCAGAATGATGAAGGAATCTGGTACGATTACTACCTCAGCAGGATGATGAAGGAATCTGGGACGATTACTACCTCAGCAGAATGATGAAGGAATCTGGGACGATTACTACCTCAGTAGAATGATGAAGGAATCTGGTACGATTACTACCTCAGCAGGATGATGAAGGAATCTGGGACGATTACTACCTCAGCAGAATGATGAAGGAATCTGGGACGATTACTACCTCAGCAGGATGATGAAGGAATCTGGGACGATTACTACCTCAGCAGAATGATGAAGGAATCTGGTACGATTACTACCTCAGCAGGATGACGAAGGAATCTGGGACGATTACTACCTCAGCAGGATGATGAAGGAATCTGGGACGATTACTACCTCAGCAGGATGATGAAGGAATCTGGGACGATTACTACCTCAGCAGGATGATGAAGGAATCTGGGACGATTACTACCTCAGCAGGATGATGAAGGAATCTGGGACGATTACTACCTCAGCAGAATGATGAAGGAATCTGGTACGATTACTACCTCAGCAGGATGACGAAGGAATCTGTGACGATTACTACCTCAGCAGGATGATGAAGGAATCTGGGACGATTACTACCTCAGCAGAATGATGAAGGAATCTGGTACGATTACTACCTCAGCAGGATGATGAAGGAATCTGGGACGATTACTACCTCAACGGGTAAAGACTTTTATCTGTTGATCGTTCTTTCCTGAAAAAGTAACGAATTAGTTGTATGCAATGTCATAATGCATGAATTGCCTGATTTTAAGATGTTCTCAAAAATAAATGAGATTGGGGTGATATGATGCGTCTATGCATGCTATAATGATGTATGTGACGTTTTATGAATGTGTTTTTTGTCTAGGAAAGTAAATCCTTGACGGGTGCCGGGAAGTCATATCCTGGGCTGATGTTGGAGAGTAAGCTTTCGCTTCCGCCGGGGATGATAACTGCAAGAATACCGGTAGGAGAAGATGACTCTGTTAAGGAATAAACTTGGCAAATGGAAGATTCTGCGGGGAGAAAAATACTTTAGCGACCATGCTGGGGAGTGATACTCTGTGGGGAGAGAGGTACTTTGCTGAGTGTTGATGATAACTTGCTGAGGATATATTTGCTGTATTGGAAGTGTTGATAGACTTTGCTGGGGGTAAGAGAACTTCGTCGAGGACGCTCTCTCCGTGGCTTTTGGCTGAGGATAACCCAGTTATATCCTGTTAAGGAAATAACTCTTTGAATAAATCCGGACGACGCGTTCGTGCTCTGCGAGGGATAAGCCTCCAGAATCTACTGGGGATAAGCTTACTGCTTGGGGAGATGGATTCCACTTTCCTGGGGAACTGGATTGGACTCTCCTGGGGGAGTATTGAACTGTATTGGTTGTATTCTTCAACGGAACCTTCATTGATACCTTGGAGGACAGAACAATCAGCTTGCTTAGACAGCTCCTTATTGCCCCTATTTCTGGGGTGGGAGAGGAAGCCCTGTGAGGTGATGATAGTTGTTGTGGGTCAAACCTTCTCCAGGTAGGAAGATGACAAGATGCCAGGACATAGTCGTACGCTTTAATCCCTAACTTTTGCCTGGACCGCCCTTTCGGGTTTTCAGTCCACCGGGATACCCATTTTTGCCCAAGCCGCCTTTTCAGGTTTTCGACTTGCCGGGTGTACAGATTTTTTTTTCATTTCATCCCTTCATTTTGCCCGAACCCTTTTGGTTCGCCGGGAAGCCCTTATTTTTGCCTAGGTGTGTCAACCTAGCGGGTCTTTGATTACGCGTAGTATTTTTTTTCGACTATGTCCATGCTCTCAGGATGTAGGGAGGTGCCCCTGTTATTGTGTTGCCACGCTACCAGAAGATGTCTGATCGTGCCAAATTTGTTGCTGGAATGCCCCCAAGTGACTTAGGCGGAGATTTTCCCCAGGCTATTTGGTCTTTGAGAAATTCTCCGAATCTTGATTGGATTGCCCCAGATGACGGACCATGGTCATGTCTGCCCCTTGATTGGAGGTACTTCTGTTCATTAGGCATTCGTCGTGCGAACTTCTATGCTGTTCAAACAAAAAGTCATATGCAAACAAAGTTATGTTAAAAAATGCAAAGCCTATGTCTGTCTTGAAGATTTTGAAAATGCATTCTTTTTTCATAAAACAAATGAATGTTTGTAGAACGTGATGTCAACTCCGTATTTACCGTAAGCCTTAAGGAGTCAGGATACCTTTCGTAACAGTATGCTTTCGAACTAACCCATGCTTCAGCTAGGACTTTTAAGGGTTATAACGTGGCTTGGTTCACGGTTTAAGAAACAAAGGATAAAGGCTCAAATTTTATTTATACCCACCCGCTCTTCGTGATGTTCTTCAAACCTAAACTCAGTTGATCATACGTTAGACCTTGTTTGAGTCTTTGCTCTGATTTTCCGGTGATGATTCGGATGTTGATAACTTATTTTGAATAGGCAGTCATTTTTGTTTTTGTCGAGGGTTTGTAAGACCTCTTTCTTTTTTTGATTTTGTTATCCCTGTTTTTTGCCTGAGTTGTTTCCTTTTTTGGAATTACAGTCAGCGGGATGCCCCAGTTTCGTAAGTCCCTTTTATAGGTTTTGACTTTTTGGGCTTTTCATTTATGAATTTTTTGATAATGACTGCCTGTCTTTATGATTGTTCGGAACCATCACTGTCTTTTGTTTTTGGAAAGACTCATTTGGTGCCATTCATTGTGTACTTGGATCAACTGAGAAGCCTACCCTGCCCCAAGTTATGATTAAGGGTTTCAATTTTCGAAAATAAAACTCCTACTTCTTTGGCTCAGATGGGTTGACGAGGGATTATCTTCCTTATAACTCCAGTGTTTAGGATTTGAAACAATGCCTGTACCTCATCAGCGGGGTCTGTTCAAAAGCATACTGTAGATTATGGTATCATTTTCGTCATCCTCCCTCAAGAGGCTTAGAATTTTCAATCAAGAGTTGATCATCACAAAAATATGAAAACAGTTTGCATATAGTGAATACGAAATAATTACTTCAAAACAGACATGTGTAATGCATTAATGAAATAACCAAGTTTGACATGAATAAAATGTTTGAACAATCAAAGAAAAATACAACTTGAACATTTGAATGAACAAAAGACATTCTCGATGATTTGGTGTAGGATCAGTGTTCAAACTCGACTTCCTTGGCGTCAATCAAATCCTGGATTTTGTTCTTCAAGGTCCAACAGTCGTCGGTGTCATGTCCAGGACTGTCAGAATGGTAGGCACATCTCACACCCGGGTTGTACTTGGGAGAGGACGTGTCAGGATTTTGAGGAGGATCCTTTAGTGTGATCAGTTTTGCCCTCAGCAATTGCTGTAATGCCTGAGACAAAGACATGTTGATGTCAGTATACTTCCTATCTTGATGCTTTATCCTACGCCTATTGCTCTTTCTTGGTTGAACGGGCGTGGGATCAGAAATCTGGATTGCCCCTACATCATGACGACCCTTTTTACCATTTATAGCATTGGATTCTTTCTTCCCACTGTGGGGCTTTTTCTGAGCATCGGCGAGTGCGGTTTCTTAAATCTTCCCCGACTTGATACCAGCTTCAATTCTCTCCCCAGTCAAGATAAGATCTGTGAACCCAGCAGAAGAATTCCCAATCAGATGGTTGTGGAATGGACCAGACAAAGTCCCCAAGAACATATCAACGAGCTCCCGGTCAGTTAAGGGAGGTTGCACCCTTCCAGCAAGGTCTCTCCATCTTTGTGCGTACTCCTTGAAACCTTCACTTGATCCCAACGACATACCCTGGAGTTGGGTACGTGTAGGAGCAAGGTCGGCATTATACTGATACTGCTTGTAGAAAGCAGTAGCCAACTCCTCCCAGTTATGAACCTTGGTCCCATCTAGCTGATAGAACCATTCGAGATGAGTCCCTGAAAGACTCTCCTGGAAGAAGTGGGTCCACAAATTCTTGTCCACCGTATATGGTTGAATCTTCCGAACATAGGACCTGAGATGTAACTTGGGACAAGACGCCCCGTCATATTTGGTAAAGGATGGTGCTTTGAATTTCCGAGGAATAATCACACCAGTTGACAAACCCAGATCTCCAAAATCCAGCCCAGGTACCTGTTGGATCTCCATAGCATTCAGCCTATCCTCCAGCTGTTTGTACTTGTCCTCAGCCGGAGGGTATTGTTCGTCGTTGAAATCTGCCTCGTTGTCGGAGACCACTGGACTAGGCACCTCTCTCTCATGGTGACTGCTTTCCCTCACAGATGGGGTAGTCCTCTCAGTTTCAGTCTGCGGTTTGTTCCCAGATCTGCGTCTAGGGCTGAACAAAACGGTCCTCTTCTTCTTTTTGTCCTTCTTCAAGAGCAAAGCCTTCAGATCTTGTTGCCTCTGGGTCAAATTCATGATTAGCTCTTGGAACTGGGCGCTCTGAGCCTGGAGGGCCTTGATGGACTGCTCAGCTGATGATTCAGGATTCATGATGCTCGGCTGAAATAAACAGCGAAGAAGGGTAAGCAACCTGTCAAAGGGATACCTGCAATGCAATGAGATGTATGATATGCATGCAATGATTTCAAGGATCTCGCGGGGTAAACAGAGAAACTTGTTAGAGTTGAAAACCGGTAACTTGATTGAAGAAACTTCCTGTTGCAGAAAATCCCTCTTCAAGGGTCAAAGGCTCACCATATCCAGTGGGTCATAGCCCCTGACAACCTTGGCTAGAGGAAAATAAATCCTCTTTGCCCCTTGCTGGGATAATTGATTCACCATGACCTGCATCACAAGCCCTTGAGATCCTTGAAATGGGTTAGGATGTATGCAATGGTATGATGTTATGGTATGCATGGGGTAATGTGAATAAACCCTGTTGTGAGTCCCTAATTAAGGACTGCAAACCAAAACCTTCAAGCAATTTAGTACAACCCTATTATAAGTCCCAATTAAGGACTATGAACGAAACCTGCAAGACATTCGGTAAACTTTGTTATGAGTCCTAATCAAGGACTATAAACAAAACCTGCAAGAATTCAAGGGTTAGATAACAAGCATGCAAATAGTCAAGTTTGAAGGCACACAAGTCACACAAAGAGCCCTTAGAGTTTAGGCCAGCATGAGGTCTAGGTATTACCCTCTTTCAGTTTGTTGGTTCATACCTGTCCTATAAAAGTAACCGGGTTCTTAGAGGATCCCAATATCATTGACTACCCTCAATCGGTCATAACTCCAGCATCGCAATCTTTTCTTGCGGCCAGAACCATCGCGAGAGTTTAGCCTCAATGGGCGTAGCATGCTGCTACTGTTCTACTGGCCAAGTTGTGTCATTTAAGGTTCTAAGGTCTGTTGGTGCTTAATGACTCCTTGGAAGACCCATATTCTCCCCGTTTCAACACGAGGGATATCGGTACAGACCAAGGCGCCACACCAACGTAGCCACTGCTTCACCCATGTCGGTATACGCCGGACAGGTCCCTCACAGATTATGCTACCTAAACAGGGTATCCCCAGATCCGGGTTAGGATCTATGTAACTCCCATGCAACCCACAATAATAAAGCAAGCAAAGAAGACAATTGAAAACACAGTGATCTTAATCCTAAGGTACACCTCACTTTATAAAGAATTCCCCAGCAGAGTCGCCAGTTCTGTGATCGGTGGATCTGGAACTGACTGTTTAACGCTGGTTCGCGAAATGTCGCGGAAGCAAGAGTCGCCACCGTCTTTTATTTTCTCCAAATGGAAAGGACAAAAGCACAGAAAAATTCCTTAAAGAGATTGCTCTTGGTTCGGGAGGTAGGTTATAGAAAGGGAAGGTGTTAGCATCCTTTCTATCCATGGTTATCCATGGGCTCTTAGATACTTGCTCATTTGTGTTTTCAAAAATGTTGGCTTGCTTTTCAATTGTGGGTTTTAAAAAAGTTTCTTTGAAAGTTTCAGATCGACTCATGCGTCAGAGTGTTTGAAAAATTGTTTTGAAAGCTTTTGAAAAGTGTTGGTGTGAAAAGTAGTTTTGTTTGTTTTTTGAAGAGAGCAAGTATCTACGAGAACCTACCTACCCTAAGGAATTCGTCTGTGTAAAAGTCCTTTAAAGTAGTGCCATCCCACCATTGAGAGGTAGGTAGCACCACCGTTGGAGGTGTTCGGGTCAATTCGAGTTTGTAGGGACATGGTGATCACCAGAGCAATGGGAAGACACCTTAGAAGCTACCCTCATGCCAGGTTCCCGGATCATGAGGACTTACTAAGACATCCTCTACTCGACGATCACCTTTCGAGGCAAGGCAACAGTGAGGCGTACCTTAGGGGTGGTGTGTGCGATTTGTGTGTCGTTTTCATTGATATTTGTCTTGTCATGTTCATTGTGATCTACGCTTGATTTTAATTAGGGCCATTCATTCTTGCATGCTTATTTAACAGTTAATATTTGCGGGAAAAGTAAATCTAAAGCTATTACAAATGGCGCGGGTCCACATCGCCAAAATTAAACCGGACCCGATTTGACGGAAAAGTAAATAAAGCAAGAGAAATAAAAGTGCGAGAAGTTTAAGTTACAACGCTTTGGGAGAGGTACATGATTATTTAAACGACATAAAATAAATATGCGAAATTAAACAAAAGACATGGGCGTTGGACCCTTTTGCAAGAAATTAAAGTTAATGAGGAATTAAAATTAAATGTTGTTTTTTTTTTGGTATTTTTATGTTTTTTAAGATTTAAAAGAAAAAAGAATTAATTGAAATTAACTAACCCTAATTCTAATGGTTTTTAAGTTTGTTATGAAAATATTAAAATATAACCTAAATTAAACCTAATTTCTTTATGTACAATTAATTAAAAAATAAATAAATAATATTATTAGAAAGAAAAAAGAAAACAAAAAGGAATAAAAAGTTATTAAACCTAATTCTATATTTTTGGATTTTTCGTTATTAAAAAAGAATTAAAGTTGTAACCTAATTAAAACTAAATATTTACATGTGAAAATACTTATAAAAACAATTAAAATAAATATTACATTTTTGCTCTTTTTCTGATTTTTTTGTGTATTTTATAATTTGGTAAAAATAATTAATTAAATTAAAAACAATGAAGCAAATAAAATAATAATTAAAAATAAAAAATAAAAAGAAAATTGCAAACCAGGGGGGGTTCAGGCCCCAAAGTGGAGGTTAAATGTGAAATTCTGGCCCAGCAAGCTTTTTGATCCGTTTGACTTTTTCAGTTTGTGTGCTAACGCGTTGACTTGCGTTTATGGTACACCTTTGATCGTGGCACTCTGATTAATTCTCATAGGCACGTGGACGTCTGGATGATGATGGTATATCATGCGCTCCACCTTTGAAATTGCATGGGAAGACGCTTTGCAAAATAATATAGAAATAATGTAGACCTGGGATTCGAACCCAGGTCTTGAGCTATGCCAATCCTTATGCCTGCCGTCTGTGCCAATTAACGCGTTTTACATATGTTAGACAAACAAATATTATAAAAAAAATGGATCAACGCATGGAAACGCGCGCAAATTTTTAAACAAGCCAATCACTTGATGCCACGACTCCATCTTCTCCATGCGTTCCTGAAAACCAAAAACATATGGCAACGGTTTCTATGGCGTGCTCTTAGGCCGGTTTACAAAAAATAGCGATTAGCTCATCTCTAAACATAAATTAGGCGCGAGGGTGAATTCTTCTTCGTCTCCATGCGCTGAGTACAATGATGGAACTGTGGTGGTCCAATTTTGCTTTGGGTGGAAACCCCTAATTCAACAACCTGCAAACCCTAGAAAGCTAACATGGTGAAATCGCGTGTATGTCATAAAAATGCAATTAAAGGCATTGGTTAGCATCAGCACATCATAAGGGATATAAATCCATGAATCAAATGTTATGAAAGTGTCTAAAATGCAAAGCACGATAATGAAAAAAAATGGCAAAAGAGTGACTTCTGTACAGCGTTTCAAGGGACTATCTTTGATGCTTTTGATTGTAATACGTTCAGGGATTGCCAAGGAAGCTTTTGGAATAGGTTTTGTGCCTTGAATCAACCTGGAAAGCTGTTTTCAGTTTTGAGTTTTTTAGTGAAAATTCCAAGTTTACAATGTGTTCTAGAGCGCAGCTTAGGGTCTAGCACGATTAGGTTTGTGTTCCTGGCTTTGTAGTGAAGCTATTAGGTCAACAAAATTGGCCAAAATCTTTTTCATTCATTGACTTCAATATTTGATTTTCCACCATTATTTTCATATCTTTTTTCACATGTTCTTGTGCAAATCATGATCCAATTAGTCCAAATCTTTCCCTATTTAGTTGTACACGAAATCTTGAGTATCAAACATGCATAAAAAGATTGGTTAGGTCATGTTAGATATTTTTCACATATTTATATAATTTAAATGAATTAATATGAATAATAATTCAAATAAATAAATAAAAAATGAGAAAATACTTCCCTTTGGGCCAAGTGGTCGTGCACATGCTTGTAATGATGAATCATGGAAGAAAAATGGGCCCATTAGCAAATTTAGGTCATTTGAAGTAATGTTGACTTTTCAAAATATCCAAAAATTTCCCAACTTCTACAAGGCATAACTTGCTCAATTTTTAATATTTCCTCATGTTCTTGGACATTTTGGAAAGGTCTTTGAGTCCTCTAACCAATGCCTTTGGTCCCATGTCATTTTGATTTAGCAATCTCAAGTTATGGCCTTTGACTTAAAGTCCCTTTTTGTTGACTTTTGAAAATGACCTATAATGTTGAAATTGATAACTTTTTGTGAGAGCATTTCTTGGACTTGAAGTATGAATATGAGTTGTAGGAAATGTCTTTCTCTTAAAAATGAGCTTTGGATGGAATTTTTCTGATAATCCATGTGAAAGTTATGCCCTGGTCAATTTCAGTTGACTTTTTCAATTGTCCAAATAAGGAAACTTTTGCATCTTTGATGATTTCTGAGCCAAATTTTGAGAATCATGATCAAGCATTGATCAAATGATGTTTTTGGCTTCAAAATGATATGTTGGCCAAAAATTTGAACTTTTGACTGTCAAATGACCATTTTGCCCCTACAGTTGACTGTAGTGCAATTTAGGGTTTTGACTGTGCAATTTTGAGTTGAATGCCTTGAAACTTGATATGAGGATACTTGACCACATTTGTAGGCATATGAGATTTGATTGGGCCTTTGAAAACTTCATTTTCTTGATCAGAACCCAAACCCTAGTTTTGACTGTATAGGAGGCTCTTGACTGTGCAATCCTTGGGGAATTTTGCAGCTCGGCTTGGCAATTTCTTGGAGAATATGGGAGGGCAAATTTTGGGGTGCAACAGTATTCGCAAATGTTTCGTTTTAGCAAGAGTCACCACCGACTTTTTATTTTATCCTAAGGAAAGGTCAAAAAGCACAGGAAAGACCTTTGAGATGTTTTCTTGGGTTCGGGGAGTAGATTATGAAAAGGGAAGGTGCAAGCACCCTTTTCATCCATGGTTATCCATGGGCTCTTAGTTACTTGTTTAGATCACTTGATTTGCTTTTCAATTGTTTGAAATGGTGCTTTGTGTGTGTGGTTTTTTTTGAAAATGTTTTGAAAAGAGGCCATCGTTGTGGCAACCTTTGTAATGATTCTTGTTTGAATATATACAAAGGTGTATTGTCTTTTGAAAAGATTTCAATGTTTGAAAGTTTGATTTGGGAAATGTTTTGAAATTGTGTTGTGAGGTGTGTTTGAAAATAGCAAGGATGTTTTACAAGTTTTGATCAAGTAACTAAGAGTTATCTACCCTATTTTACTCAAAGATATTTTTTTATATGTTTTAACCCTTTTGACAGTGTTGTTTTACCATTGCATTTGGTAAACAACCTTGTATTAGGATGTTAAACGGGACAGGCGCGGGTCATCGTATAGACCATGATAGCAATTGTGTTAAGTATTTTTAGCAAATTTTCCAAGGGACTTGATCATTTTGTTTAGGCAACAACGATAGCGTCATCGAGGGACTATGATCTTTTGTTTTGTTTTTGTTTTGCCAAAATACTCAACATGCATAACATGGCCCATTTTTAAGGCAACAAGTGGATGAAACCCTAGGGGTGCAAGTGTGCATTATGTTGTCATTTTCATGCATTTTGTCTTTGTATTAGTCAAGCTATTTGTTAATTTTGGATTTTTTTGCATACAAACCCTAATCTCTAATCATGGCATAATTCAAAGCGTAAAATGCGTAAAATAAATCTACCACTATTACAACATGATTATGGGGAGGGGGATACAATTTTTGAATGGGGATTATTTGACAAAAAATTAAAACCCTAATTTTACTATTACATCCAAATTGAATCAATGGCATAAATAATAAATGAATAATATTTAAATAAACAAATTAAATAAATATACAAAATATTATGAATATGCAAAAATGTTTATGTTTACTTTTTATGTATGTAAAAAATATTTAATGCAAATAGAAAGAAATAAATAATTTTTTTTATTAAGGATAAAACCCTAATTTTCTTTTAAGAATGTAAATATATTAAATATACTATTTATGTAAAATAAAATAATGTATATACGAAAAATAAAATATATTTAGAAAAAGTATTATTTTAATATAAATAATAATAAAAATAAAAGTATAATATTTTCATGTTTTTATTCTCAAGTATTTATTAAATAAAATAAAAGTATGTATATATGTATTAATTATATTAGTTATGTACAATAAAAATAAAATAAAATATATACAAGACAAAAATATATTTAGAACAATATTTTTTGAGTGTAAATAAAATAAAGAATAAAAATAAAAGTATAATGTTATTATATATTATTTTCAAGTTTTCAATAAATAAAAGTATATACTTATTATGTTAGAAAAAATAAAAATAAAATACAAAATAAATGTGAAAATTTATAAAAATATTTTTGGGTGTTTTTTATGTTTAGAAAATATAAAATAAAATCATAAAATGAAAATAAATACAAAAATATAAAAGTGTAAAGAAATTGGGCCATAGGGGTGCACTCAGTAAAAGGGGGGTGTCAATAGTGAGCCAGGACCAAGCCCAGCCCACCACACTTCATCTTTAACCTTCGTTCTCAAAAACGCGCGCGTCCTGTACACAAAGCCAGATCCTGCATACGTGCTCTAATGCAAAAACACATAACATCAAAGTTGTAGCATTTTTCAAGACAAATTCAACCGTATAAGAAACTTGTCCTAACTCTCAAAGACCAGAGAGAACTTCTCTGGCCCTAAATCTTAACCTATTTTTTTCAGGATGTTCATGGACAAAATTCTCTTAGCATGCTTAACTAAAATGAAAACTGAGCATATGTACAACTTCATGGCTATGAATACTACATTTCTTATTCACAAACCTAAGCCTAATTATTCCTAAATAGAGAGATAGGAAGTTGACAAAAACCTATTTCAGTTGACTTCGTGTCTGACAATGTGGAGCTTTTCAATGAGGCCTGAGGAGTTTGGGAGTTTGCTTGAACTTCCTATGACCTTCCTCAATGCCTAGCTTGCCTTGAATGTGCTTGAACAAGCCTATAGAACTCAACCTGCACAAGCTGAAATCAAAAATGGAAAACCTTATAAATGGAGTTACAGTCAGTGTTTAAGGGTTGGGATAGCTTGGATAGGTTGTATGGAAGGTGTTTGAACAGGTTTGGGACAAAACACACGAGCAATTTGTGAGATAGAACTCAAGATGCAGATGCTGCCCTATTTTGCCAATGGAAGGTGATTTTGTGCTATGGGAGGTTTGAGGGCTCAAAGGCTCGTGTTTCTGGCTCAAGGGGATGTGAGAAACTTGTCTCAAAATCTTGCAAAGGTTGGTTCTATCTGATGTTCAAGTTATCTGATATTGGACAAATTTCTTGGTTATGAAGCAAAACATGAGAAGTGATGGAAGACAAGCCTGTACAGGCTATCTATCATCTTGCACACTATGCCCTTGGCCCCTCAAGTTTTTGGATTTGATTTGCTGCATAAGATATTGTTCAATGCTCAAGGATTCAGTTTTGACATAAAGCAAGATTTAAGCAAAAATGGTAATGTACCTTTTATCATTTTTGGATTAATCTAATGTGCAAACCTCTAATGACCAAAAAAATGCCTTAGACCAATGGACTTGCATTTAATTATTGAGTACGGAATGGTTTTGAGGCCTGTAATCTAGTGCAAAGCAAGCTGATTAGAGTTTGCAACTTGTATCAATATGAACATGCCATGGATAAAAAGTGAGTTTTTTCCAACTTCAAGCCTTCGATTCTCCCTAACCACAAATGAGTTTGGAGAGTTATTGGACATTTTGGAAAGCTTGCAACATTATATACATTCCATATTTGAAATGAAATTTGATATTCCAAGTGGAACTATGTGAAAAATGGCCACGAAGATAGGTCAAAATCCTGCCTAAACTAGGGCAAAATTTCACTAAGTTAAAAGTTTCATGGACCCGTGTTCCAAAAATCATAACTTGAGATCCAAGATTCTTTTGGGAAAACTTTTTGAATAAAAGTTGTAGACTTTGTGGAGGACTACAACTTTCATGTTGGAAGTTTTGTTTGAATCCAATTGCATCATGGTGAAAATGTTGGGCAAAGTTGGGAAAAATTAAGAAAATTTCATAACTTAGAAAAATTCTAAGTTATGAAAATTTTCAAACTTAAACCCTAATTTGCAAAATTGGGTTTATTGATGAACAAGTTTCATGTTTTGACATATCTTGATGAAAAATGGCCCTTGGCACTTGATTTTGACCTAGTGTACAATCAAATTTTGATCAGTTGGCTGAAAAATTCATCTGTCTATCCAATGCAATTGAGATCTTTTGAACTTTGTGAATAGGTTAAGATGATGCCATTGAGTCCTTAAATCCATGATTGAGCCCAAATTTCCATTGGCTAGGTCAAAAGTCATAAATTGCCCTTGTACAGTCAAAACCCCAAAAATGACCATTTTGCCCTTTTGATGATCTGATCAAATTTCTTGAGGAGTTGTGGTCCAAACTTGATCAAATTGTTCATATGAGTCTATAATGTTGATGTGGATAAAAAATTGTGAGGTTTGACTGTAAATTGGCCACATTTGACTTTTTCCCCAATACAGCTGATTTCTAGGTCAATTATCCAATTGACTGGGCAAAAATTTGATTCAAGGCTTGAAACTTGGTATGGACAATCTTAGGAGTCCAACATGAAGTATGAAAGCCACTTTGAGCATTAGAAAGCCAAAAATCCTTGTGCAAACTCAAACCCTAATTTAGGTTATCAGTGCAAGGAGATGTCTTGAGCAGAGCAAACCCTAGCTTGATCTTGAGTTCAAAGAGTCTTGTGAGGGGAAATCTTGATAAAATAAGAGGGCAAATTTTGGGGTACAACACGTTTGATTGAGTGCAACTCTAAAAACTTTGACCGAATTTCTGGGGAATTTGGCACAAGTAGCAAATTTCTCTTGTTCTTCTTCTCCTCTCACAAACTCTATTCCTCTTTGTTCTTTTGCTGATAGCACTACTTTTCCTCTTCCAATTCTATTTCCAATAAATAATATTATTTCATTTAGTCACTTAATAAACTTAAACGGGCCTAAGTGACATACCTCCTTATTATTTTACAACACCACAAATTAAGCCCAATATCATATTTAAGCTTAATAATAAAATAATACTTCAACTTAATTTCACCAAATTAAATCCGATTATTTATCATGCCACTAAATAAAATAATTCTGACTTTAACGATAAAAATTCGAATTAATATAAAATATTCAAGAAAATATTTTATTAAATAAATAATTAAATATCAGGGCGTTACATGTGACGAGCCTCAATCCCATTGTGTGGATTGAGTGTGTTTATGATATGCTATATAAGAGGGAATCAATCCTACGGTGGGAATCTTTGGAGGGTGATGAATCAAGTGTTCATTAAATATTGGTACCACATGCATTGAGTCAGTATTGTGAATTAATATCCTATGTGACATTACATGATTTTGTTGATGAGTTTTGATGTGATGATAATTGTGAACTATGTGAGTATATAATTATTTGATGATGAAAGATGTCTAAGTGCTATAGTGATGTATCTGTGAGTATGGCGTGTTGATGAATAAAATGTGTTGTTATATGATGAGGTTGTTTGTAACTACTAATCTTTTCCTTATATATTTTATAATAAATTATAATCACTCACCCTTTTTATTTGAATGTTGCCTCCACATGGGTAACACGCATGTGACCAGGAGTAGTTCGTATAAGCATCGATGATAGCTTCGAGTGTTTTATTTACTTTGCTACATTAGTGGTGTCTTGCTCTGATACGTAACATTGGGTTGGGAACGCTCTATTTTATGAATGTTATGCTTTGTTTTGGTGTTAACATACTTTATGACAACCTTGATTGTCTAAACTGATTTTAATAATTGGTGAGACTAATGTATGAGTTTTGGAGAAGTTAATTACT
This sequence comes from Vicia faba, assembly GCA_948472305.1. Taxonomy (NCBI): domain Eukaryota; kingdom Viridiplantae; phylum Streptophyta; class Magnoliopsida; order Fabales; family Fabaceae; genus Vicia; species Vicia faba. The sequence continues at coordinate 1,522,577,769 of OX451738.1, forward strand.
ATATTATGCCAATGAATTCAGCTTCGATGTTTTTAAATAAGGTGTTGAATTATAATCAGATGTATGTTTCAAGTAGGTGTAACCCGTGTTACTGAGCATAATTGTTATTATGTTATTTTCAATGAAGTGTGACACCCTTGAGTGGTGATTTTATTTTATTTAATTCGTAAATTATATGAATAATACACGTGGGACTAGAAGGGTGTTACATTAGTGGTATCAAAGCAAGTCGATCTGTCCGACTAGGTTTTTATACGATGTCTATGTCCTGGTGGTCAATTCATGTGTAAGCACAATTGATGTTTCCTTCCTCTAATGATGTTTGCCTATACGTAAAGAGAAATGGTTGGAGGAAGAAATGATGATGCAATTACTGAGGTTTTGGAGTCATTGGCTCAGGAAATGATCCAGAATCAACAAAATCCCCATAATTCTGGAGGGAATAATGAGTTCCATGGTTTGGAAAGGTTTCAGTGAAACAACCCACCGATCTTTAGGGGAACATATGACCCTGATGGTGCATAGGTGTGGTTTAGAAAGATCGAGAATATCTTCAGAGTGATGGCTTTCTCAGAGGATTAGAAGGTGCTGTTTGATACCCATATGTTGGAAGCAGAGGTTGAAGACGGGTGGGATAACTCACGTCATAGGATGGAAATGTTGGATATTTAGATCACTTGGGTTATTTTTAGAGATGCTTTTTTGGAGAAGTATTTCCCTGAGGATGTGCGTGGCAAGAAGGAGATTGAATTCATTGAACTAAAACAAGGGAATTCGATTGTTGTTGAGCATGCTACCATATTTGAAGAGTTGGTGAAGTTTTGTCTGCATTATAATAACCCGACACCTGAAGCCTCTAATTGTATCAAATTTGAGAATATGATGTGTCCAGAGATTAAGTATGGAATTGGATATCAAGAGATTCACCAGCAATTTTGGTAAAACAATGACTTAATAATGTTTTGATAAATGTCTTAACATTTGAAGCAAACTGTTTTGAATGATGTCAAAGCAGATTTCTTGACATCTGCCTCCTGAACTGAACTCGGCCCAATATCAGTTTAAGTTTTTTGCTTCCTAATTTCCTGCGCACCATAATTCAGGATTTGTGACTCATAGGCTGCGAAAAATATGGAGGAATATTTTTCTATTTGAATTATCTTTATAGATTATATCTTGGCCTGTTTTCATGGAAATATTCAAAAGATTTGAATATTTGTTTTTCAGCCCAAGCCCACTGCTGCACATATATAAGGACCTGCTTCCTTATTCAGAATGCTGCAACTTTTGAAGAAGAATAATTTCTTTCTGTTTTAGAAGTCTAAGGCTTTTTATTTGTAATACACTCTAAGTATTTATTTAATACTCGAGTTGTTATTTGGGTTGTTAATTGTGTATCATTCATAAGCTTTTAAGCATTGAATGATTGAAGTCTTTTAAACTTATCATTTCTGTTGTTTCTTCACTGTAAGTGATTGAATGGATTTGAGGAGGGCCTCATACCTAGGTGAGTCTTAGGTATAAGTATAGCACGGGTAGTGATTAAGTGATTAGATTGTAAACTAGTTGTTTACTGAGGGTCTATGAATTGATACTATTTAGTGGACTCATCCCTGGCTTGGTAGCCCCCATAGTAGGTGTTGTTGTACACTGAACTGGGTTAACAATCCCTTGTATTTTACTGCTTTTATTATTGTTGCACTTTACTTTGTTCCTCATATATTTATGTCATGACATCTCATTCGACATCACATATTTGATACCAGAATTTTAATTGGTATCAGAGCAGGCATCTTGCTCTTTATCTGGGTGAGGTCCAGGGAAGATACTTTCTAGTACTATGGATAAGGAAGCAGGATTTGTGAACAGACCACCCATTCTGGATGGAAGTAATTATGACTATTGGAAACCACGTATGGTTTCCTTCTTAAAGTCTTTGGATAGCAGAGCTTGGAAAGCTGTTTTAAAAGGATGGAAACACCCTGTCAAATTGGGAGAAAATGGAGAACTCACCTCTGAGTTAAAACTAGAAGAAGATTGTTCTAAAGAAGAAGATGAAATTGCTCTTGGAAATTCTAAAGCTTTGAATGTGATATTCAATGGAATTTACAAGAACATTTTTAGATTAGTGAACACATGTGAAATAGCTAAGGATGCACGGGGAATTCTTCAATCTACTCATGAAGGCACATCCAAAGTTAAGATGTCAAGACTCCAGTTGCTCACCACAAAATTTGAGAATTTGAGAATGAAGGATGATGAAAGTATTAATGGCTTCCATATGAACATTCTTGAAACTGCTAATGCATCCAGTGCTTTAGAAGAGAAAATACCTGAAGACAAATTGGCGAGAAAGATGATCAGGTATCTTTCCAAGAGATTTGATATGGAAGTGACTGTTATAGAAGAAGCTCAATACATTGAAAAAATGAAATTGGATGAACTTGTTGGATCCCTTATGACATTTGAATTAAGCATCAATGAAAGATCTGAAAAGAAGAACAAAAGTATAACTTTTGTATCAAATACTGAAGATGAAGAGGAAGACTGTAATCTAGATACAGATGGAGGAATATCAAATGCCTTAGCTATGCTTGGAAGACAGTTTAACAAAGTGATAAAAAGAATGGATAAGAACCAAAGATCAAATGTCAAGAACATCTTATCTGACATCCATATGTCAAATGAGTTTGGAAGAAAAATGGCGGAAGAAAAATCTACTAAAGGGAAGGGAGTACAATGTCATGAAAGTGAAGGCTTTGGTCACATTAGAGTTGAATGTCCTACATATCTTAAGAAACAAAAGAAGAATATGTCTGTTACTTGGTCTGAAGAGGACTCAGAGAGTGATCTTAAAGAATCTGCTAAGTATGTTAAAGAATTGATAGGAAAATATGTATCTAATGAAGATTCTAGTGATGGGGAACTAACCTTTGATGAGTTAGCTGCTTCATACAAATAATTATGTCTCAGAAGTGCAGAAATGTGTCTTGAAGGGGAGAAGCAGAAATCTCTCATAACTCAGCTGAAGGCGGAAAGGGAAGAGCATTTAAAACTATTTCTAATCTGGAAAGTGAAGTAACTTCTCTGAATTCAAATCTTGATAGAATGGTCAAATATCTCAAGATGCTGAATAATAGATCTCACACATTAGATGAAATTCTTCAAGTGGGGAGAGTGGCAGGAGACAAGAGTGGTCTAGGGTTTAATGAGAAAAAGGAACCCGATTCAAAAGAACCTTCATTATATTCCACTCATACCAAGTCTAAACCAAGGATGTCGAATCAAATGTCTAAACATCATGGCAAGAAAGGACATCATGGAAAACATCATGGCAAGAAAAAGTTTAATCACACCAGAGAGAATTCCCAGCCTTGGAGATGTCATCACTATGGAAGGCTTGGTCATATAAGGCCCTTCTGTTTCAAGTTGTATGGGTACCCTAAGACTACTCCTCTTCCCAAAACTGATCAAAATTCCCAAAATAGCAAAATGAAGAAAAAATGGGTTTCCAAGTCTAATGTTGTTAGTTTCATAGCTCATACCTCTCTCAGAGTATCAACCAAAGATGATTGGTACTTTGATAGTGGCTGCTCTAGACACATGACATGTGTCAAGAATCTGTTGGTGGATGTAAAATCTCATTCCACTAGTTATGTGACTTTTGGTGATGGAGCAAAAGGTGAAATCAAAGGTGTTGGCAAGCTTGATTTTTCAGGAGTCCCTAAGCTTGATGATGCATTACTTGTTAAAGGGTTAACAACTAATCTGATAAGTATAAGCCAATTGTGTTATCAAGGATTCAAAATTAACTTCAACAAGGAAGAATGTCTTGTGTGCAATGAAAAGAATGAAGTTATTATGAAAGGAATCATATCTAAAGACAACTGTTGTCTATGGGTTCCTCAAGAGTTGAACTTCTCCTCAACATGTGTTTTAGCCAAAGAGAATGAAGTTAAACTATGGCATCAAAAATTGGGGCACTTGCATCTGAAAGGTATTAAAAGAATTATATATGAAGAAGCAGTGAGAGGTATTCCTAAGCTCAAGATAGAAGAAGGAAGAGTATATGGTGACTGCCAGATTGGAAAGCAAACTAATATGTCACATCAGAAGATCCAACTTCTTACTACATCAAAATTTTTGGAACTTCTTCACATGTACTTAATGGGACCTATGCAGGTTGAAAGTCTTGGTGGAAAGAAGTATACCTATGTTGTTGTAGATGACTTCTCTAGATACACATGGATAAGTTTTATTAGAGAAAAATTAGAAACTTTTGAAGTGTTTAAAGATCTCTGTCAAAAACTTTAAAGGGAAAAAGATAGTCATGTCATCGGAATTAGAAGTGATCATGAAAAGGAATTTGAAAACAACAAATTTGTTGACTTTTGATCTTCTGGAGGAATCAACCATGAATTCTCTTCTCCCATTACTCCTCAACAAAAATGGGATTGTGGAACGCAAGACCATAACCCTTTAAGAATCTGCCAGAGCCACGATTCATGCTAAGAAGTTACCCTACAATTTTTGGGCTGAAGCTATGAATACTGCATGCTATATCCATAACAGAGTCACTCTAAGGAAAGGCACTTCAGCCACCTTGTATGAAATATGGAAGGGAAGAAAACCAACTATTAAATACTTTCATGTTTTTGGAAGTAAATGTTACATCTTAGCTGATCATGAACAAAGGAGGAAGATGGATCCCAAGAGTGACAAAGGAATATTCATGGGTTACTCTACAAGTAGCAGAGCTTACAAAGTTTTAAACTTCAGAACCAAAGTTATGGTGGAGTCAATAAATGTTATTATTTATGATAGAGGATGAAATGTTGAAGAAGATGTTGGAACATCTTTGTCTGATATTCCAACATAATCAAATGACGGAAATATTGATTCTAATCCACCTCAAGAAGATCCTGAGCCTAGTCATCTCAATAAAAGACCTTCAATTAGAACCCAGAGAGATCATCCTAAGGAGCTCTCATCATATGAGATCTAAATAAAGGAGTTACTACCAGATCAAGAGATGGGATATCAAACTCTTGCTTTATGTCAAAAATTGAGCCTAAGAATGTCAATGAGGCCCTAACTGATGATTTTTGGATTAATGCTATGCAGGAAGAGCTAGAACAATTAAGTAGAAATGAAGTTTGGGATCTAGTTCCAAGACCCGAAGGGACAAATGTGATTGGTACTAAATGGGTGTACAAGAATAAATCTGATGAAAAAAGGGTGATCACTAGAAACAAGGCAAGGTTAGTTGCACAAGGGTACTGTTGTACCCCAAAATTTTCCCTCTCATGTTTTCAAAGGTCTTCCCTTACATGGTTAGTCACAAACACTTGCCTAACGAAAATAAAGTTTTTTTTTGAAGATGAACAAGGTGTCTTTCGATTGGCATCTGGGAAAAGTCTTCGATTAGGTATCCAAAATCCTTCGATACAGGCTTGACTCACCAGTCTTCGATTGGGCATTTGGCACTCTTCGACCAGGATTTAATTAGTAAGCTTCAATTAGGTGTTTGGAACCCTTCGATCAAGCTTTGGTTCGCAAGTCTTCGATTGAGCGCTGGACCCCCTTCGATCAAGTCAATTTCACAATGCTTCGAATATGCATTAACTACTTCAGGCTTACCTTCGACTCACGAGGCAAGAATCTCCTACAAGATTGTTTCGATTCACAAAGGAAAAGGCCCCTCAACTTACCAGCACACCAGGCAAGAGGCTCATTCGAAGACCATGTAAATGACTCATTCGAAGAACATGTAAAGGTCCATTCGAAGAAGCATTCAAAGGGTCAATTCGAAGAACATTCAAGAGGTCCATTCGAATAAGCATTCAGAAGGCCCATTCGAAGGGCACATAAGAAGTCCATTCGAAGGACCAATCGAAGAGCATGGCCTGGAGGCATTCGAAAATCAAAGGTGTCCATGTTCATTAAAGATTCCAAAGAGACATGAATATTTCAAAAAAGGAAATCTTTTAATATGTCTGATTCTTGTCTCATGGCTTTAAAGGCCTGTTTAATTGGTTGTCTCTTGCCGTTACTAGACCATCATACTCCTATAAATACGAGGCCAGTGACACATTACAAGGGGGAACAACAAAAAAAAAAAAGAAGGGGGATTTGGAGATACGCTGCCCACAAACCCACCAAAGGTTATCAACATTTTCATAAATAATCCAAGCCAAAGCAGCCATTCAGCAAACATCTCCACACCCAGAGCCACAGATCATACATCTTTAATTGGTAAAGGTTTGCAAAACCAAAATTGCACCTTCATGACATTTAAATACACATTGCATATGTATTCTTGTTATTTATGATTATGTTGCATGTAAGCTAAAGCGCAAAGATGAGATCGTACCATTGCTTGGGCACGATCTAAGTTTCTCCTTAGAATCTCAGGATAAAAAAACCCAGACCCAGATTCAGCAGATTCAAATTGAGGAAGGATTCGAATTGGGAGGAGATTCGAATCAGGGGGGTAAAATCCCCCCTGGATCTTTAACATTTGTCTCGTTTTGCAGGAAATATCTTCTCAGAATCTTGTTCAGAGCTTCGAAGCTTAGCAGCTTAGCTTCGAACTGGATCCAGGGTTCCCAGATCGAAGGATGACATATCCAGATTTAACACCCCCAAAGTGCAGCCCCTCATGCACCTTCGATCAAGCCTCTTCACTGGATCGAAAGACAGCCCACACCTCTTTCGATCCAGGCCTCCAGAATTATACCTTTCTTGATTTACTGCCTGTTCCTTCGATTTCATCTTTGTTTTGACTATTTTATTTCTTTTTTTTAATCAACATAAAATCAATTAAAAAAAACCACAAAAACATTAGGCTAGTTTTTCTATTAAATTAACTTTGTTAATTAATCATTTAATTATCTTAACATTTTCTCAAAACTAAAATTAAGAAGATTTAGATCATTTTCCCAAAATAAAATAAAACAACAAAAAGATTTTATTCTTAGGATTTTTAGAGGTTATTTTCAGATTCGCGCGCGTTTATTTTATTGTAACTGCCTACTGGTTTGTGATAGCTTAACTAAGACTTTTACACTTTACTGCTTTATTCCCCCAATTTTGGACATGTAAATAATCCCCCTCCCCGAAGCCTTGTAATAGTGTAAGATTTAAAATTCCCTCACTTTAAATTCCTATACATATATTAACTGTTTAGATGTATGCTAACTAGGATTGCATGACAAGATCTGAAAACAAACGGTAGAACACCTAAATATACAAAGATAATGTAACTGAAAAACAATACACTCGCACATGCCACTCTTAGGGTACACCTCACTTGGTTGCCTCGAACGTGGTCATTGAGTATAGGAAGTTTTAGAGGTCGTCCTTTTGTCCAAAGATCATAAGTTGCCTCGAAACGGTTGCCTCGAAAAATGATCTAAGACATTAGAGTTACCGCTAAGGCGTCCTGACATTGCTTTAGTGGCCACACGTCCCTTAAATCGAATTGACCCAAAACTCCAACGACGGTGCTACCTACTCCTCAATAGTGGGATGGCATTGTCTAAAGGACACTTGCACAGTCTAATTCCTTTTTGAGTAGGTAGATGTTCTTAAGTACTTGCTCCTTTTAAAAACAAAATAAAACTTTTCGCACTTACACCCCTTTTAAAAAAAAAACTCTTTTCAAACCCACAAACACAAAGAAAAGAAAACTTTTGAAAACATAGTGAGCAAGTACCTAAGAGCCCGTGGATAACCACAGATAGAAAGGGTGCTAACACCTTCCCTTTCTATAATCTACCTCCCGAACCCGAGAAACAATCTCAAAAAGGAATTTTTCTGAGCTTTTGTCCTTTCCTTGTTGGATAAAATAAAAGATGGTGGCGACTCTTGCTTACCGCGACATTTTGCAAAAAATAAACGCAAACACGAACCAGCATTCCAAAACAGTCAGTTCTCATCCCCACCGATCACAGAACTGGCGACTCTGCTGAGGAATTATTATAAGTGAGGTGTACCTTAGGATTAGATCACTTATGTTTTCAATTGTATGCTTTGTATGCTTTATATTTGTGGGCTTGGATTGGAGTTCTATAGATCCTAACTCGGATCTAGGGATACCCTTTAGGTAAGTAGCAATAAACTATGAGGGATCTGTCCGGCGTAGACCGACACGGATGAAGCAGTAGCTATGTTGGTGTGGTGCCTTAGTCTGTACCGATATCCCTTGTGTTGGAGCGAGGAGAATATGGGTCTTCTAAGGAGTCATTAAGCACCAACTGACCTTAGAACCTTAAATTGACCAACTTGGCCATAGAACAGTAGCAGTATGCTACACTCATTGAGACTAAACTCTCGCGATGATTCCGGCCGCAAGAAAAGGTTGCTAAACTGGAATTATGACCGATTGAGGGTAGTCAGTGATATTGAGATCCTCTAGAACCCGGTTACTATTTTTTAGGACAGGTCTTAACCAACTGAAACTGAAAGAGGGTAATACCTAAACTCCATGCCAGCCTAAACTTAAGGCTGTTTGTGTGACTTGTGTGCCTTCTAACTTGAACTACTTACACATTCTTGTTATCTGACAACATGATTTCCTTGCAGGTTTTATTTACAGTCCTTATCTGATAATTTGGATTTATTGCAGGGTTTACTTTCATCACTTCACACTTTTGCTTAAACGCATAGCATACACATCATAACATCATGCCTTAACATTTCTTTAACCATTTCAAGGATCTCAAGGGTCTGTGATGCAGGTTATGGTAAATCAAAAGTCTAGCAAGGGGCAAAGGGGATTTATTTTCCTCTAGCCAATGTCATCTAGAGATCAAAACGCGATAATTTGAGTCGATGGCTATGACCCACTCGATATGGTGAGCTTGACTCTTGAAGAAGGACTCTTAATGACACGAAGTTTATTCTATCAAATTCTGACAAGTTTCTTGTTTACCCCGCGAGATCCTTGAAAACATTGCATACATATATCATACATATCATTGCATTACAGGTACCATTACAAGTTTCTCATCTTCTTCGCTGTTTATTTCAGCAATCATCATGTCTACTGAACCTTCCACTGAGCAAGCTATCAAGGCCCTCCAGGCCCAGAATGCCCAGTTTCAAGAGCTGTTCATGAATCTGGCTAAGGGTCAGCAGGACCTGAAGACCTTGATTCTAAAAGAGAAAAAGAAGAATAAAAAGAGGACCTTCCTGTTCAACACCGGACGCAGGTTTGGAAACGGGTTGCAGAATGAAGTTAATCTGACCACCTCATCTGGAGGAAAAGACAGTCCACAAGAAAGGAGGGCTCCTAGCCCTATGGTCTCCGACAACGAGACAGACTATGATGAAGAACAGTATCCTCCTGCTGAGGATAAGTACAAACAGCTGGAAGACCGCTTGAGCGCTATGGAGATACAGAAGGTGCCCGGTCTGGACTTCGGAGATCTGGGTCTATCATCTGGGGTGGTGATTCCCCATAAGTTTAAGGCACCTGCCTTTGCCAAGTATGACGGAGCTTCCTGTCCAAAGCTGCACCTCCGGTCATATGTGAGGAAGATCCAACCTTACACTACTGATAAGAACTTGTGGATCCATTTCTTTCAAGACAGTCTTTCAGGGACTCAGCTTGAGTGGTTCTATCAGTGGGACGGAGCCAGTATCCGCAGCTGGGAGGATTTGGCTACTGCATTCTATAGGCAGTATCAGTATAACTCCGACCTCGCTCCTACGCGTACCCAACTCTAGGGTATGTCAATAGGGACGGGTGAAGGATTTAAAGAGTATGCTAAAAAATGGAGAGACCTTTCCGGAAGGGTGCAACCACCTTTAGCTGATCGTGAACTTGTTGATATGTTTTTGGGGACCCTGTCTGGTCCATTCTTTAACCACTTGATCGGAAGCTCTTCAGCCGGGTTCACCGAGCTAATACTGATCGGCGAAAGGGTCGAAGCTGGCATCAACAGTGGGAAGATTCAAGAAGCTACACCTTCTGATGCTCAGAAAAAGCCCTACAATGGGAAGAAAGAGTCCAATGCTGTGTATGGTCAAAAGAGTCGTCATGACCAACACGTAGGATAAATCTTGATCTCTAATCCTACGCCTGCTCAACAAAGACAGGGGCATCAGCGTAAGGAGGTCATGCCTAAAAGACAATTCACTAAGATCAACATGTCACTGGGTCAAGCGCTACAACACATGTTGAAGGCAGAGCTGATTATGTTAAAGGCTCCTATCCGGAACCCAAATACTTCCGCTCTTACCTATCATCCTAATGAAAGGTGTGCATACCACTCTGACAGTCCGAGACATGACACAAACAACTGTTGGGCTCTGAAGAATAAGGTCCAAGACATGATTGATGCCAAAGAGATCAAGTTTGACCCTCCGGAGACTCCAAACATAATCACTGCTCCTATGACGAATCATTGAAAGCTTTTGTTCATTTGAATTTTCAAGTTGTAATCTCTTTGTTATTCAAACAATTATCTATTAATGCCAAACATTGTTTCTTTAATGCATTGCATATGTTTATCTTGATTTGATCCAATCATTTTCATTACATTTAAACTATGCTTTTTACTCACTTTATGACATTCAACTCTTGCTAAAAGTTATAAGCCTTTAGAGGGAGGATGACGAAACAATGCCATAATCTCATACAGTATGCTTTTGGACAGACCTTGCTGACGATGTACAGGCGTTTCTTTCAAATCCTAAACACTGGAGTTATAAGGAAGATAATCCCTAGTCAACCCCTTCGAGCCAAAGAAGTAGGAGTTTTCTGTTTTAAACACAAATTGAAACCTTTAATTTAAACCTGGGGCAGGGTAGTCTCTCAGTTAATTCAAAAGATGCGCATTGAAGTCGCAAAACTCTCAGTTCATAATACAACGAACGACATCAAAAGCATTCCTCTGGAATCAAAAGACAGTGGTGGTTCTTTATTTCATAGGCAGTCAATCTCTCAAAAGAGAAAAGCCCACTGAGCCAAAACCTATAAAGAAGGCTTAAGAAAGCTGGGGCATCCCGCTGACTGTAATCTCGAAAACAGGAACAGTCAGGCAAAAGTTAGGGATAACAAATTAAAAGAACGAGGTCGCTACAAATCCTCAACAACATGAAAAATGTTGCAAAAATGACTGCCTTCCAAAATCCAACTTGTGTGAACCGTCACCAAAACGTCGTTCTAAATGAGTTTGACGCACAATTAACTGAGTTTAGGATTGAAGAACATCACGAAGAGCGGGTGGGTACAAATATGCTTTGAGCCTTTATCCTTTGTTTCTTAAACCGTGAACCAAGCCACGTTACAACCCTTCAAAAGTCCTAATTGAAGCATGGGTTAGTTCGAAAGCATACTGTTACAAAAGGTATCCTGACTCTTGTAAGGCTTTGCTCTAAATCCTGAGTTTGAATTTTCTTAGCAAAATTTCTTTACTCGCTAAAACGCATTTTCAAAAAAACTTCAAGACAAACATAAACTTTACATTACTTGAAGTTCATTGTTTGCATATGGCTATTTGTTTAACAACGGAGAAATTCACACAATGAATATCCAGTGAACAAAAGCTCTCTCAGTGAACAAAATCAATTCAAGAAGGATGACACTTCCATTGACGAATCTCCTATCAACAGGGGGACTTGACATGTCACTATCCAACACACCTGGGGAAGTCCAGTCAAGATTTCAAGAAATCTCTGAAGAAGTGCAGAGTAACCAGGGGCAAGTCTCCATCTCCGTCACTTGGGGCATTGAACATCAATCTCAGTGAAGGGTTACGTACAATTAAACATTTTTTGGCAATGTCACAAACACTTGCTACTAGGAGCAATGACAAACCTCCCCAAAATCCTTCTCATAGGATGACTCCCAGCAAGGGTTTAATCTCTGAAAACCTTTCCCCAGCTGAATCAACCTCAAGAATCCTCGAGGACTTCCCCCAACGAAGATATCACCTCTCTAGCGGACTGACGACAGGGTTTATTTCCCCAACAACACCAGGATTCCCCAGCTTGAGTTTGCCTCTCCGACTACTACAAATCAAAGGACCACAACTCCTCTTCCCTAGTAGACTACTCTACAATCCCCAGCAAGTTACTGCGAAACCTGGACCCGACCAAATATCAGTTCAACTTCGACTCCCCAGTAGAGCAACGGGCGACTAAGACTCCTAAACTCTTTTCCCAAGCAGAAATAAACATACTCACCACAGAGTTTTCAATATCCCCCAGCTTGAGTTTGCCTCTCCGACTAATACAAATCAAAGGACCACAACTCCTCTTCCCCAGTAGACTACTCTACAACCCCCAGCAAGTTACTGCGAAACCTGGACACGATCAGATATCAGTTCAACTTCGACTCCCCAGTAGAGCAACGGACGACTAAGACTCCTAAACTCTTTTCCCAAGCCGAAATAAACATACTCCCCACAGAGTTTTCAATATCCCCCAGCGGAGTTCTCCTCAAACAACAAAGCAGGGATCCCTGGTGGAAACATTTTAAGCAAAGTCCAAGACAAAATTACACTTCAATAACATTCATAACATATGCATACAAAATACATATGACACAAATCTCATTTTATTTTGAGAAAATCATTACACAATGAATACATCATGACAATGCATATATCATGACATTGCATACAACTAACTCTTTACCTTTTCAGGAAAGATCAATCAACAGGCAAAGATCATCATCTTCTGAGATCCCTTCTAGAGACAGTTCAGATGCGATCCAGATATGGCTGACATTCTGATACTTATTCTAGATTCCTTCTAGAGATAGTTCAAATGCGATCCAGATATGGCTGACATTCTGATACTTATTCTAGATTCCTTCTAGAGATAGTTCAGATGTGATCCAGATATGGCTGACATTCTGATACTTATTCCAGATTCCTTTTAGAGACAGTTCAGATGCGATCTAGATATGGATGACATTCTGATACTTATTCCAGATTCCTTCTAGAGACAGTTCAGATGCGATCCAGATATGGCTGACATTCTGATACTTATTCCAGATTCCTTCTAGAGACAGTTCAGATGCGATCCAGATATGGCTGACATTCTGATACTTATTCCAGATTCCTTCTAGAGACAGTTCAGATGCGATCCAGATATGGCTGACATTCTGATACTTATTCCAGATTCCTTCTAGAGACAGTTCAGATGCGATCCAGATATGGCTGACATTCTAATACTTATTCCAGATTCCTTCTAGAGACAGTTCAGATGCGATCCAGATATGGCTGACATTCTGATACTTATTCCAGATTCCTTCTAGAGACAGTTCAGATGCGATCCAGATATGGCTGACATTCTGATACTTATTCCAGATTCCTTCTAGAGACAGTTCAGATGCGATCCAGATATGGCTGACATTCTGATACTTATTCTAGATTCCTTCTAGAGACAGTTCAGATGCGATCCAGATATGGCTGACATTCTGATGCTTATTCCAGATTCCTTCTAGAGACAGTTCAAATGTGATCCAGATATGGCTGACATTCTGATACTTATTCCAGATTCCTTCTAGAGACAGTTCAGATGCGATCCAGATATGGCTGACATTCTGATACTTATTCCAGATTCATTCAAAATATAGTCCAGATACGATCCAGATTCGGATGTCATTCTGTTACTCATTCAAATACATTTCAGATACGCTCCAGACAGCAGTCCACAATACTGTAAGACCTGGACCTGATCAAACACGATCGGTTTCACCTTTCCCCAGTAGGTCGCAATGTAGCCTATACACTGACCAGATATACAGTTCACCTCCAGAGTAATTCCCCTCAGAGTAATCTCTTCATCAAGTTTATTCCCCAACAGAGTTCTTTTCTCCTGCAGGTTTATTCTCACAATCATCTTCGTTCATTATCCCCAGCAGAAACGAAGAACTCAACTCTATTCTCCAGCAGCTACGAGATTTATTTTCCCCAGCTAAAACATCACATTCCCATACATCATGATACATGCATCATACGAATACAATCTCATATATTTTGAGAACATCATTGCCTGATCCATATCATGCATTGCATATGACTGACCTTTACCTTTCAGGAAATATACAGTTAAAATTCTCAATTACGTCGAAGACCCAACCGATTCTTAAATCTCAATTGAATTATCCTCGGTTGAATTTCAGATAAGGTTCTCAATCTCGACGATTCCCCTACGTCATAGTGTGGACGAGTACTATAACCTCAATGGTATACTCCATTGAGCATGAGTCAGTTCCTAGATCTTGATGTTCTCCTCCGTCATAGTGTGGACAAGTTCTATAACCTCAGCGGTATACTCCATTGAGCACGAGACAGTTCCTAGATCTTGATGAAGATGTTTCCCTATGTCATAGTGTGGACGAGTACTATAACCTCAACGGTATATTCCATTGAGCACGAGTCAGTTCCTAGATCTTGATGTTCTCATCCGTCATAGTGTGGACAAGTTCTATAACCTCAGCGGTATACTCCATTGAGCACGAGACAGTTCCTAGATCTTGATGAAGATGTTTCCCTACGTCATAGTGTGGACGAGTACTATAACCTCAATGGTATACTCCATTGAGCACGAGTCAGTTCCTAGATCTTGATGTTCTCCTCCGTCATAATGTGGATAAGTTCTATAACCTCAGCGGTATACTCCATTGAGCACGAGACAGTTCCTAGATCTTGATGAAGATGTTTCCCTACGTCATAGTGTGGACGAGTACTATAACCTCAACAGTATACTCCATTGAGCACGAGTCAGTTCCTAGATCTTGATGTTTTCCTCCGTCATAGTGTGGGCAAGTTCTATAACCTCAGATACTCCCGATGGGCACGAGACAGTTCCTAGATCTTGATGAAGATGTTTCCCCCCAATTGAATTATGAACAGGTTCTTAAAACTCAGCTGAAGCATTCTCTCAGTTGAAGTACAGGCAGGTTCCTAAATCTCAACAAAGTTAGACTTCCCCAGCGGAATCTTCTACAACAACAGGTATGCAAGTTCTTGCTAAGGAATCTCTTATGCGATCGACACTTCTGCAGATGGAATCTATAAGCCCATCCTCCTACCAACAATCTCCAAATGGCATCTGTAAGCCCATTCCCGATGTCACAATGCTGATACTACACCATGCGAGTGCAAATTTCTGGGCACTCTAGTGTTCAATTATCTTCCACCTTCGAATCACGAAAGGCTCGAAAGCCAGTCTATATCCTCAGGTTTAAGAAAATTGAACAGGGGCAATTGTTGTACCCCAAAATTTTCTCTCTCATGTTTTCAAAGGTCTTCCCTTACATGGTTGGTCACAAACACTTGCCTAACGAAAATAAAGTTTTTTTTGAAGATGAACAAGGTGTCTTTCGATTGGCATCTGGGAAAAGTCTTCGATTGGGTATCCAAAATCCTTCGATACAGGCTTGACTCACCAGTCTTCGATTGGGAATTTGGCACTCTTCGATCAGGCTTTGATTAGTAAGCTTCAATTAGGTGTTTGGAACCCTTCGATCAAGCTTTGGTTCGCAAGTCTTCGATTGAGCGCTGGACCCCCTTCGATCAAGTCAATTTCATAATGCTTTGACTATGCATTAACTACTTCAGGCTTACCTTCGACTCACGAGGCAAGAATCTCCTACAAGATTGTTTTGATTCACAAAGGAAAAGGCCCCTCTACTTGCCAGCACACCAGGCAAGAGGCTCATTCGAAGAACATGTAAATGACTCATTCGAAGAACATGTAAAGGTCCATTCGAAGAAGCATTCAAAGGGTCAATTCGAAGAACATTCAAGAGGTCCATTCGAAGAAGCATTCAGAAGGCCCATTCAAAGGGCACATAAGAAGTCCATTCGAAGGACCAATCGAAGAGCATGGCCTGGAGGCATTCGAAAATCAAAGGTGTCCAGGTTCATTAAAGATTCCAAAGAGACATGAATATTTCAAAAAAGGAAATCTTTTAATATGTCTGGTTCTTGTCTCATGGCTTTAAAGGCCTGTTTAATTGGTTGTCTCTTGCCGTTACTAGACCATCATACTCCTATAAATACGAGGCCAGTGACACATTACAAGGGGGAACAAAAAACAAAAAAGAAAAAAAAGAAAAAAAGGAGGATTTGGAGATACGCTGCTCACAAACCCACCAAAGGTTATCAACATTTTCATAAATAATCCAAGCCAAAGCAGCCATTCAGCAAACATCTCCACACCCAGAGCCACAGATCATACATCTTTAATCGGTAAAGGTTTGCAAAACCAAAATTGCACCTTCATGACATTTAAATACACATTGCATATGTATTCTTGTTATTTCTGATTATGTTGCATGTAAGCTAAAGCGCAAAGATGAGATCGTACCATTGCTTGGGCACGATCTAAGTTTCTCCTTCGAATCTCAGGATAAAATAAACCCATACCCATATTCAGCAGATTTAAATTGAGGAAGGATTCGAATTGGGAGGAGATTCGAATCAGGGGGGTAAAATCCCCCCTGGATCTTTAACATTTGTCTCGTTTTGCAGGAAATATCTTCTCAGAATCTTGTTCAGAGCTTCGAAGCTTAGCAGCTTAGCTTCAAACTGGATCCAGGGTTCCCAGATCGAAGGATGACATATCCAGATTGAACACCCCCAAAGTGCAGCCCCTCATGCACCTTCGATCAAGCCTCTTCACTTGATCGAAAGACAACCCACACCTCTTTCGATCCAGGCCTCCAGAATTATACCTTTCTTGATTTACTGCCTGTTCCTTCGATTTCATCTTTGTTTTGACTATTTTATTTCTTTTTTTTAATCAACATAAAATCAATTTTAAAAAAAAACCACAAAAACATTAGGCTAGTTTTTCTATTAAATTAACTTTGTTAATTAATCATTTAATTATCTTAACATTTTCTCAAAACTAAAATTAAGAAGATTTAGATCATTTTCCCAAAATAAAATAAAACAACAAAAAGATTTTATTCTTAGGATTTTTAGAGGTTATTTTCAGATTCGCGCGCGTTTATTTATTGTAACTGCCTACTAGTTTGTGATAGCTTAACTAAGACTTTTACACTATACTGCTTTATTCCCCCAATTTTGGACATGTAAATAATCCCCCTCCCCGAAGCCTTTTAATAGTGTAGGATTTACAATTCCCGCACTTTAAATTCCTATACATATATTAACTGTTTAGATGTATGCTAACTAGGATTGCATGACAAGATCTGAAAACAAACGGTAGAACACCTAAATATACAAAGATAATGTAACTGAAAAACAATACACTTGCACATGCCACTCTTAGGGTACACCTCACTTGGTTGCCTCGAACATGGTCATTGAGTATAGGAAGTTTTAGAGGTCTTCCTTTTGTCCAAAGATCATAAGTTGCCTCGAAACGGTTTCCTCGGAAAAATGATTTAAGACATTAGGGTTACCGCTAAGGCGTCCTGACATTGCTTTAGTGGCCACACGTCCCTTAAATCAAATTGACCCGAAAACTCCAACGACGGTGCTACCTACTCCTCAATAGTGGGATGGCATTGTCTAAAGGACACTTGCACAGTCTAATTCCTTTTTGAGTAGGTAGATGTTCTTAAGTACTTGCTCCTTTTAAAAACAAAACAAAACTTTTCGCACTTACACCCCTTTTAAAACAAAGGCAAGCATGATAAGGCACCCAAGTCACACAAGACAACCCCTAGAGTTTAGGCCAGCATGAAGTTTAGGTATTACCCTCTTTCAGTTTTGTTGGTTAAGACCTGTCCTATCAAAAGTAACCGGGTTCTAGAGGATCTCAATATCACTGACTACCCTCAATCGGTCATAACTCCAGCATCGCAATCTTTTCTTGCAGCCAGAACCATCACGAGAGTTTAGCCTCAATGAGTGTAGCATACTGCTACCGTTCTATGGCCAAGTTGGGTTAATTTAGGGTTCTAAGGTCGGTTGGTGCTTAATGACTCCTTAGAAGACCCATATTCTCCTCGTTGCATAACAAGGGATATCGGTACAGACCAAGGTGTCACACCAACGTAGCCACTGCTTCACCCATGTCGGTCTACGCCGGACAGGTCCCTCACAGCTTATGCTACCTAAAGGGTATTCCCCAGATCCGGGTTAGGATCTATGAAACTCCGATGCAAAGCCCACAAATATAAAAGCAAACAAAGCAAGCAATTGAAAACAAAGGTGATCTAAACCCTAAGGTAACCCCACTTTTAAATTTATCCCTAGCAGAGTCGCCAGTTCTGTTATACGGTGGGAGAACTGACTTGAGGTTTTGCGTTTGTTTTCGCAAATGTCTCGGTTGAGCAAGAGTCGCCATCGACTTTTTATTTTATCCCAAGGAAAGGTTAAAAAGCACATGAAAAACCTTTTGAGATGTTTCGTGGGTTCGGGGGGTAGATTATAGAAAGGGAAGGTATTAGCACCCTTTCTATCCATGGTTATCCATGGGCTCTTAGTTACTTGCTTAGATCATTTGCCTTTGATTTTCAATTGTTTGAAATGGTGCTTTGTGTGTGGGTTTGAAAATGTTTTGAAAAGAAGCCATTTGTTGTGGCAACCTTTGTAATAATCCATGTTTGAATGTATACAAAGGTGTATTTGTCTTTTGAAAAGTTTTCAATGTTTTTGAAAGTTGTTTTGAAAGTGTGTTGTGATGTGTGTTTTGAAAAGTAGGCAAGTGTGTTTTGCAAGTTTGATTAAGTAACTAAGAGTTGTCTACCCCTAAATTTACTCAAAGGTTTTTCTCATGTTTTAACCCTTTTAACAATTTTGTTCCACCATTGTATTTGATGGACAATCTTGTGTTAGGATGTTAACGGGACGGGCGCGGGTCATCGTTTAGACCATGAATGCAATAGTGTCAAGTGTCTTTGGCAATTTTTCCTTTAAGGGACTATGATCATTTTGTTTAGGCAACTTTCGAAAGCGTCATCGAGGGACTATGATCATTTTGAATCGTTTTGTTTTGCCAAAGATACTCAACGTGCAAGCATGGCCCATTATTGAAGGCAACAAGTGGGGTAACCCTAGGGGTGCAAGTGTGATTGGTGTTGTCCATTTTCATGCTTTGTTGTCCTTGAATTAGGTCAAGCTATTTGTTATTTGATTTTTGCATACAAACCCTAAGTCTATCATGGCATATTTTAGAAAGCTTTAAAATGCGGAATTTAAAGTCCTAAATTATTACAAAATAATCATGGGGATGGGGGTACAAATGTTCAAATGGGGATGAGACTTTAATAGGAGAGTAGTGTCCAAATAATTTACAACCAAATCGAATCAATCGCCAATGTAATATGTATCAATGTATAGGAATAAGCAAATGTGTATGTGTAAATGCATTTGTGTAAGTGTAGGTGATTTATTTACAAGTGAAATAAAAATAAATAAAAAAAGTTAATTTTTGGATATTTTCATGGTTTAGGGCAAAACCCTAATTTTGTAAATAAATAGTATTTATTATTTATATCATATACAATATTTATTAGTTATATACAAAAAATAAATAAAAAAGAGAAGTATATTGTAAAAAGTAATTTTTGAGGTCAAATATTAATAAAAATGAAAAATGTATTATTTTGGTATTTTTATCCTAAATATTCTAATAAATATATAAGTATTTACATTATATATTTAAATATACTAAATATATACAAAAAGTAAAATATTTATTATTTATCAAAAAAAGTGTATTTTAAGAAAATGTTTTCAAAAGATAAAATAAAATAAAATCAGAAAATAAGATGTATTTTGTGTTATTTTTTAGTATTTTAAATAAAAAAAGTATTATGTTTATTTATATGTAAAAGTTCAATAAAGCAAATAAATTCAAAATAAATGCAAAAATGAGTGGAAAAATATTTTTAATATTTTTTATGTTTTGACAAAAAATAATAAGTCAGAAGAAAAAATAAAAAAGTCAAAAGTGATAAAAATAACACACAATGGGCCAAGGGGGTGTAAGTGGAAGAATGAGGTGCAAACAGAAAAATAAACCAAGCCCAGCCCAAAGGGAGTTGTCTTCAACCTCCAGCCATTTTCAAACACAAAAACGCGCGCTTCCTTCCATCCCTGTCATCTCTTGATTCTTTGACTTTCAACAAAAACTTACAACATCAATGTTATAGAGCATCATGTCACGATTCTAAACATATAAAGAAGTTGTTCTAACTCTCAGAAATGAGAGAGAATTTCTCCTCCCCCAATTCCTGACCTAGCTTTTTTTCAATGTTCAGGTTCAAAATTCTCCCAGTACACACAACATAAATGAAAAGTAATGATATGGGTAGCTTCAGGGCCATGAGTAGGACATAATTTCTTCATAAACCTAAGCCTAAATATGCCTGGATTGAGAGATAGAAGTTCAAACTTTTACCTGTTCAGCTTGAATCGTGTACAACAATGGAGGCACTTTCAATGAAGTTTGAGGACTTGTACAACTTGCTTGAGGTCCAGGGATGCTTCCTTTATGCTTGGCTTGCTTTGAATCTTACTGAATCGAGCTATAGAATTTAACCTGCACAGATGAAAAATGAAAATGGCACACTTGGCTATGGTTGTTACAGCTTGTACCTAAGGCTTGGGATAGTTTGTATGGATGATGTAGGATGTGTTTGAACTGGTTTGGATGAAAACGCACGAGGAAAATTAACTGGCCAAGTCAATCTGCAACAGGGACCCTGTTTTGCAGAAAAAATGGGCTTTGATGGATGAGGAGGTATTGAGGGTCAAGGGCTCGTGTTCTAGGTCAGTTAGGGAATGTCAAATGTGTTCACAAAGTTTGCTTGAGTTGGTTCTTGCAGGAATGTGAGTTATTGTTCGAAATGCAAGTTTTCTTCCTTCTTAAGCAAAAGTTGTCAAGTTAGGTTACAGGCTCATACATGCCCCTCAAACATGCTGCAAAGTTGGTTCTTGATCAGTGGGATATGTCCACACATTTGTGCCTCAGAGATTTCCTTGTACTTCAAAGATATGGACCTTGACATAAAGTGGATCTTTTCAAAAATGGCTAAAATGCTTTTTCCATTTATGGCTTAATCTTGTATGTAATGGTTAAATACACAAAACAAGACATGAACACAAAGGATATGCATTAAATTATTGAGTGTGAATGAGATAAAAGGCCTGTAATCTAGTTTGTGCAAGCTGAGTTCAAAATGCCAATGTTATGTACATGAATTTGGCCATGAACAAAGTGACTTTTGCCCATCTTGACAAATTTGAATCTCCCTAACCACAAGGGTGTTTGATGAGTTCTTGGACAATTTGGAAAGCTTGGAATGTGTTCTACAATCCATCTTTGTAATGCAAGTTGAAATTCCAAGGAGAAGCTTGTGAAAAATGGCCATGAAGTTGGGCAAAAATCCTGCCTAAAATAGGTCAAAAAAATTCTAAGTTAAGAATGTTTTGCACCCCTATTCCAAAAATGATAACTTGAGCTACAAGCTTCTTTTGAGGAAAATTTGTGAATAAAAGTTGTAGATTTTGCAATGGACTATAACTTTTATGTTTTGAGTTTTGTTTGAATCCAAATACATCTTGATGAAAAAATGGGACAAAGTTAGGAAAAAATTAGGAAATTTCATAACTTAGAAACTTTCTAAGTTATGAAATTTCTTCATTTCAAACCCTAATTTGTAATTTTTGATTTCTTGATGAACAAGTTTCATAATTTGACATGTTTTGATGAAAAATTAATCTTGACACTTGATTTTGACCAAAAGGTCAAAGTTTGACTTTTCAGTATACAGTCAAATTTTGATCAGTTGACTAGAAAACTCATTTGTCAATCTTGTGCATTTGGGATCTTTTGAACTTGTTGAATGTGTCAAGACCATTTCATTGAGTCCTTGAGTCCATAAGGGAGCTTGGTTTGCCATTGGTTAGGTCAAACAGTCAAAAATTGCCTTTGTGCAGTCAAAACCCTAAAAATGACCATTTTGCCCTTTTGGTGATCTGATCAAATTTCTTGTGGAATTGTGATCCAAACTTGACCAAATGGTTCATATGAGTTCAATATGTTGATGAGGGCCAAATTTCATGAGGTTTAACTGTCAATTGGCCACAGTTGACTTTTTCCCCAATACAGCTGATTTCTAGGTCAACTGTCCAATTGACTGGGCAAAGATTGGAATCAAGGCTTGAAACTTGGTATGGATAAACTTGTGAGTCCAACATGAAGCATGAAAGTCATCTTGGGCATTTTAGGTCAAAACATCTTTGTGCAAACTCAAACCCTAATTTGGGTCAACAGTGCAAGGAGGAGTTTTGAGCAGAGCAAATCCTAACTTGCTCTTGAACTCCAAGGGTCTAGTGATGAGAAAATGTTGAAGAAATGAGAGGGCAAATTTTGGGGTACAACAGTTGCCCCTGTTCAATCTTCTTAGACCTGAGGATGTAGATTGGCTTGCGTGCCTTTCGTGATCCGAAGGTGGAAGATGATTGAACACTAGAGTGCCCAGAAATTTGCACTCGCATAGTGGAGTATCAGCAATGTGATGTCGGGAATGGGCTTATAGATGCCATTTGGAAGTGTAATGGATAGTTGTAGAGATGGGCTTAAAGATGCCATCCGAGGTGTCGATCGCGTAAGAGATTCCTTAGCGAGAACTTGCGTAGCTGAGAAAGAAAGATAATTTCCTGGCCTGTTACAGGGGTTGATCTTCAAACTCTTCATGCAGATATGCCCTGGCTAGATACAGGTATCGAATCTTCAATCAATTGCTCACAGATATGCCCTGGCTAGATACAGGTATCGAATCCGGAATTAGTCGTCTACAGATATGCCCTGGCTGGATACAGGTATCGAATCTACAATCAATCACTCACAGATATGCCCTAGCTAGATACAGGTATCGAATCTGGAATTAGTCGTCTACAGATATGCCCTGGCTGGATACAGGTATCGAATCTGGAATTTGTCGTCTACAGATATGCCCTGGCTGGATACAGGTATCGAATCTGGAATTCTTCATGCAGATATGCCCTGGCTAGATACAGGTATAGAATCCACAATCAATTGCTCACAGATATGCCCTGGCTAGATACAGGTATCGAATCTGGAATTAGTCGTCTACAGATATGCCCTGGCTGGATACAGGTATTGAATCTGGAATTAGTCGTCTACAGATATGCCCTGGCTGGATACAGGTATCGAATCTGGAATTAGTCGTCTACAGATATGCCCTGGATGGATACAGGTGTCGAATCTGGAATTCTTCATGCAGATATGCCCTGGCTAGATACAGGTATCGAATCCATAATCAATTGCTCACAGATATGCCCTGGCTAGATACAGGTATCGAATCTGGAATTAGTCATCTACAGATATGCCCTGGCTGGATACAGGTATCGAATATGGAATTAGTCATCTACAGATATGCCCTGGCTGGATACAGGTATCGAATCTGGAATTCTTCATGCAGATATGCCCTGGCTAGATACAGGTATCGAATCCACAATCAATTGCTCACAGATATGCCCTGGCTAGATACAGGTATCGAATCTAGAATTGCGATAGTTGATAGTAATCATCTTTGGATTGACCTTTTCCTGAAAAGGCAAAACATTAGCTGTATGCAATGTCATGATGTATGAGATGCATGATGTCATGATGTTCTCAAAAATAAATGAGATCGTGTGATATGATGCGTATAGGTATGTATCAGGATGTATAAAATGTGAAATGTCTATGAATGTGTTTTCGACTAGGAAAATAAATCCTTGACGAAGGCCAGGAAATCAAATCCTGGGCTGATGTTGAAGAGTAGAGCTCTTCGCTTCCGCTGGGGATGATGGTTGCAAGAATAAACCGGTAGGAGAAGATGACTCCGTCGGGGAATAAACTTGTTGGAGAGATTACTCTGCGGGGAATTACTCTGTGGGAAGAGATACTTCGCTGAGGTTTTGATGAGAGCTCTGCTGGGGATTCCACTGATAAGTTATGTTGGGGGATTTGATGAACTCCACTGGGCATAGGAAGAACTTCGCCGAGGACGATCTTTCCGTGGTAATTAGCTGAGGATAACCCAATTATAAGCTCTGGTGGGAAATAACCTTTGAATGAAGCCGAGGAGATGCATTCGTACTCTGCAGGGGATAAGCTTCCAGAATCTACTGGGGAGGATGATTCAACTTTCCTGGGGAAACTTTTCAGACTGTACTGGGGAAGGGGTTCCACTGGGGTGTCTGGTATTTCACCGGGGAACAATCTTATATTAAGACTGCCAGGGATGCTTGCTGAGGAATGTCTATACTCCGCTGGGGAATGTTGAGATCTTCTGGGGATACCCAACTTCCTTAAGGCTAACAGTAGACTAACTCTGCTTGGGGAGAGTATCGCTGACTTGCTGGAGATACTGTGCCTTTTTAGGGCTGATGGGAGACCAACTCTGCCTGGGGAGAGTATTGCTAAATCTTGCCTTACTCAACGGGGAGTGAAGGTATCCTGGTTACGTTCTTCAGCTGAACCTACCTTGGTACCTTGGTGGACAGAGCAACTAGATCGCTTAGACAATTCTTTATTGCCCCTGTTTCTGATGTCATCTGTAATTAGTCCTTTGTTTCGCATGCAAATATTCATGATTAGCAATTAATGTCAAATGCATATATCAAAAATGAACATTGGACGTTCTTTGCAAAACAAAACAGAAAAAGGAAAAACGATGGGTAATTTGTCAGAAAAATTGAACTTGTATTGATTTTGAAATTTGCCTGTAAATAGGCGTTTTATGTACAGGAGGCTGACGTCCTAGTAAGAGAATGCCGCCGAGCAAAATAGAGTTTATACAATTTTGTGAAAGGAAACAAAACAGCTATGTGAAAAAATAATCCCACTGGGTTCCAACTCTGCTATCGCCATTATGTCTTCAAGCGTCTCATCACTTTGCTGCTTAGTTGAAGATGAAGCTGATTGATTGGCGCCGTTTGAGCCCAATAGTTGATACCGAATTCTGGATGCAAGGCGATCCAATGAGACATAGTATTACGCTTTATCCCTAACTTTTGCCTGGACCTCCCTTTCGGGTTTTCAGTCCACCGGGATACCCATTTTTGCCCAAGCCGCCTTTTCAGGTTTTCAACTTGCCGGGTGTACAGATTTTTTTTTCATTTCATCCCTTATTTTTGCCCGAACCCTTTTGGTTCGCCGGGAAGCCCTTATTTTTGCCTAGGTGTGTCAACCTAGCGGGTCTTTAATTCATGCGTAGTATCTTTTTACTATGTCTGCATTGGCGGGGTGAGGAAGGTCGTCACCATCCATGGTGGTTAGAATCATAGCTCCTCCTGAGAAGATATGTTTAACCACAAATGGCCCTTCGTACGTAGGGGTCCATTTTCCCCTGGGATCACTTTGAGGAAGAATGATGCACTTGATTACCAGATCTCCAACTTGATACTCTTGTCGTATGACCTTCTTGTTAAAAGCCCTGATCATCCGTTTTTGGTACGTCTGACCATGACAAATAGCAGTGAGTCTCTTTTCGTCAATTAGGTTTAATTGATCAAGCCGAGTCTGGATCCAGTCATCTTCGCTCAAACCTGCATCCTTCATGATCCAAAGAGAGGGTATCTGAACTTCAACAGGCAAGACTGCCTCCATGCCATAGACCAAGGAAAAGGGAGTTGAACCTGTTGACGTCCGTGCTGAGGTATGGTACCCATGAAGAGCAAACGGTAACATTTCGTGCCAATCTTTGTAGGTCACTGTCATCTTCTGCACAATCTTCTTGATGTTCTTATTAGCTGCTTCTACAGCCCCATTCATCTTCGGTCGGTAGGGAGAAGAGTTGTGATGCTGTATCTTGAATTGCTCGCAGAGCTCAGTGATTATCTTGTTGTTAAGATTGGTACCATTATCCGTAATGATCCTCTCAGGTACACCGTATCGACAGATCAGGTTGTGCCAAATGAACCGTGCCACGACGTTCTTGGTTACCGTAGCGCAGGAAGCTGCTTCGACCCACTTTGTGAAGTAATCAATCGCTACCAAGATGAAGCGATGCCCGTTGGATACCGTAGGTCTGATTTTGCCGATCATATCAATGCCCCACATTGCAAAAGGCCAAGGTGCTGTCAGGACGTTCAGAGGAACCAGAGGAATGTGCACCTTATCAGCATAGATCTGGAATTTATGACAAGTTCGAGAATGCTGATAACAGTCGGCTTCCATTGTGGACCAGAAATATCCTGCCCGAAGGATTTTCCTTGCCATGGTATGTCCACTGGAATATGTTCCGATGGTACCTTCATGTAGCTCTGCCATGATCCTTTCTGCTTCAGTCTTATCCACACAACGTAGTAAGGTTGAATCATGGTTTCGCTTGTAGAGAATGCCATTACTGAGGAAGAATTTTGCCGCAAACCTTCTCAGGAACTTCTTGTCATTAACAGATGCGCCTTCGGGGTATTCTTGAGCTTCAAGGTACCTCTTCACTTCATGATACCAGGGTTTTTCTGTTACCTCTTCGGTCTCGAGATCGCAGCAATGTGCAGGTTCATCCAACTTCCAAATAATGATCTGGGGCGCCTCGTTGTCCCATTTGACTTTGAACATAGAAGACATCGTAACCAACGCGTCCGCTAACTGATTCTCCTCTCTTGGGAAGTGTTCAAAAGTTATCTCTTCGAAATGGGGAATCAACGTCAGCACATACTCCTTGTAAGGAATAAGATTTGGGTGTTTCGTATCCCACTCGCCTTTGATCTGATTGATCACGAGAGCGGAATCTCCGAAGACACTCAGAAACTTGATTCTTAAGTCAATTGCAACTTGAAGACCCATGATACATGCTTCATATTCTGCCATGTTGTTGGTGCAGTTGAAACATAGTCGGGCGGTGAGTGGAGTATGAGTGCCTTTAGGGGATATGATCACAGCGCCGATACCATTACCCAAAGCGTTCGAGGCTCCGTCAAAGTGCATAGACCATCGGGATCCTTCCTCAGGTCCTTCATCCGGTCCAGGTACTTCACAATCAGTCACTACCATGATATCCTCGTCTGGAAATTCAAAGTTCATCGACTGGTAATCGTCCACTGCCTGGTGTGCCAAATGGTCTGCCAATACACTTCCCTTGATTGCTTTTTGAGTCGTGTATTGGATGTCATATTCCGTCAAGATCATCTGCCATCTTGCTATTCTTCCGGACAAGGCGGGATTTTCGAAGATGTACTTTATTGGATCCATTTTTGAAATCAACAGAGTAGTGTGAGTCAACATATACTGTCTCAGCCGACGAGCAGCCCATACCAAAGCGCAGCAAGTTTTCTCGAGCAGTGAGTATCGGGTCTCACAGTCGGTAAACTTTTTTCTAAGGTAATAAATAGCATTCTCTTTTCGGCCAGACTCGTCATGATGGCCCATCACACACCCCATTGAGTTGTCTAATACTGTCAAGTATAAGATTAGAGGTCTCCCTTCAACCGGCGGGATAAGAATGGGTGGCTCTTGGAGATACTCTTTGATTATGTTGAAAGTGGCCTGACATTCATCGTTCCAACGTACTACTTGATCTTTCTTCAGCAGCTTGAAGATTGGTTCACAGGTAGCAGTTAGATGTGAGATGAATCGGGCAATATAGTTCAGCCGTCCTAGAAAGCCTCTGACTTCTTTCTCTGTCTTGGGAGTTGGCATCTCTTGTATGGCTTTCACCTTGGCAGGGTCCACTTGAATACCTTTGTCACTCACGACGAAGCCTAGCAATTTTCCAGATCTCACCCCAAAGGTGCACTTGTTTGGGTTCAACCTCAGCTTGTACAACTTCAAACGGTCAAACAACTTCTGTAGATGATCAAGGTGTTCCTCCTCAGTTTGGGACCTTGCAATCATATCGTCGACGTATACTTCTATCTCATGATGGATCATGTCATGAAACAAAGCAACCATGGCAGGTTGGTAGGTTGCCCCAGCATTTTTCAACCCAAAAGGCATGACCTTGTAGCAAAAGGTGCCCCACTGAGTAACAAAAGTGGTCTTCTCCATGTCTTCAGGAGCCATCTTGATCTGATTATAACCAGAGAAGCCGTCCATGAAGGAGAATACTTTATGCTGAGCAGTGTTGTCAACCAGAACGTCGATATGAGGCAGAGGCAAATCATCCTTAGGGCTCACCCTGTTCAAATCCCTGTAATCAACACACATTCGGACCTTACCATCCTTCTTCGGCACTGGAACCACGTTGGCAACCCACTGAGGGTAAGAAGTCACTGCTAGAAACCCGGCATCAAATTGTTTCATAACCTCAGCTTTGATTTTCTCGGACATTTCTGGACGCATACGACGGACCTTTTGTTTTACCAGAGGGCATTCTTCCTTGGTAGGCAGGTGATGAACCACAATGTCGGTATCCAACCCAGGAATGTCTTCGTAAGACCAGGCAAAGATTTCCACATAGTCATGCAGCATCTGAATCAACCGTTGTTTCACACTGAGCTCTAGATTGGCACCAATCTTGACTTCCTTTCTGTCTGTCTCAGTACCCAGATTTACCGTTTCCACTGGCTCTTCAAGTGGCTAAATGGCCCTCTCTTCCTGGAGTAGCAGTCTTGCAAGCTCAACAGGCACTTCGCAATCATCTTCACCTTCGTCTTCGGCTAAGTTGATCGGATTTTCGAAGTCATAACTGGTAGTATCAGAGTCGTTACCAGTGAGATCCATAGTGGATTGGAACCTGTATAGGCGAGTGTGTGTAAATATAGCTGTTTTGCAATATATAATAAAGAAAGAAAAGGAACACAAGATTTGAAATGCAAACAACGTCCAATGCTTTTATTAATGATATATGAAAATGACACACAAAAGCCCTCACAAATGAAGCCACGGTGCCCCGGGTAAGACACCGGGCCATAAAGTTTCAAAATTAATGTCGGTTTACAAATTCAAAACAAAGGATTTCATTACTGAGTGACAAAAGTAATAGGTACGAAGTCTTTTGCAGTCCAGTTGCTTGGTCCTCCGTTGGTTGTTGGGTAGATCCAGCTGTCGAATTCAGATTCCTCCACGTCGTCTTCAATAGCATTTACTCCTGGGTTGGTGATGAACACATGAGGTCTTCCAATCCTTGCCTTACGAACAGCCCTCTGAGCTTCTGCAGTGAAACC
Organism: Vicia faba; assembly: GCA_948472305.1. Lineage (NCBI taxonomy): Eukaryota > Viridiplantae > Streptophyta > Magnoliopsida > Fabales > Fabaceae > Vicia > Vicia faba. Next base: position 1,522,606,838 of record OX451738.1, read on the forward strand.
CAAACCAAAATTGTCAGTCTTTGGAGTGAAATCAGGAAGTCGGCCCCAGTTTGCGCACTCACCCTTCTCAATAACAGCCCGAGCATACTTTAAGGAAGCCATCTTCAACGGAGAACCCTCTTCAGTCATAGTCTCTACTGACGCCAGTGTCTGAGGCACCTCTTCAAAGTATTGAAAGGGGGTTTCAATGAAGTCCCCATCCATCTCTACGTACCAGAACGAGTTGAGGTGGCTGACCATGTACTCTTCCTCCCCCTGAAATGTAACAATCTTCCCTCTGACTGAGTACTTAAGCTTCTGATGTAGTGTGGAGGTCACAGCTCCAGCCTTGTGGATCCATGGACGACCCAACAAACAAGAATAGGATGGTCGGATGTCCATCACATAGAAAGTAGAATCAAAAACTTGAGAACCAACCCTGATTGGAATGTCAACTTCCCCATGTACCATCCTTTTCGAACCGTCAAAGGCCCGGAAAACAATGTTACTAGGCTTGAGCTCTAAACCCTCACAGTCCAACCTGTCTAGAGCTTTCTTGGGTAGTACGTTCAATAAAGAACCGGTGTCAACCAACACATGGGAAAGAGTAGTGCCCCATGCATTCAATGGAGACATGTAGGGCGTCGTTATGGTTCTTTCCTTTGGCAGTCAGATCAGCGTCAGAGAAGCCCAACCCATTATCGGCAGTCAAGTTGGCCACACAATCGGTAAATTGATCAGCAGACGTTTCTTGTGGCACATGGGCCGTCTTCAGGAAGGAAATCAGGGCCTTGGCATGGGCCTCTGAACACAACAACAGTGATGGCATAGAAATTTTAGAGGGGGTGTGCCCCAGCTGCTCAACTACGTTGAAATCACTCTTCTTAATGATATTGAGAATCTCTTCCATCTCTTGCTGGGAAGCTTCAACATTGGTTGTCTTTGGTGCCTCCGTTAGGGCATGCAAATCAGTAGCAATCCCTTTGCCCCGAGCGTCAGATGACTCGGCAGCAGGGGTAGAAACAGGAACTTGGTCAGGAAGGGAAGCAGGCACACTGGCAGGTGTGATGATAAGAGGTCTCTGAATAGCTGGTGGCGCAATATCAGGCGAGAAGAGCCTACCACTACGAGTGACTTTAGTAGGCCCGGTAATATTTCTGACGCCGGTACTAGTATCAAACTCTTGCTTTACTCCAAGAACATAAACATCTGCCCCATAGTGCCACGGGACAGCTTTGTCAGATGTATAGGGGAGGGGCCCCGGAACAGTAATAATGATAGGAGCAACCTTCTGAGCAGACATGATTTTGACAGGCTTCTTTGAGAGAGCCTTAGGAGGTTTGTTGAAAATAGTGATAATAGAAACTTCTTCAGCAGGGATAGCAGGAACAACAACCTTTTCGAACAAGATCTCTTTATTATCCATCAGGCTTTGGATACCTGACTTCAACAAAGAACAACCAGCAGGTGAAACAGAACATAGAAGGCAACCTTTACTACATCCCGGAAATAAACCGGCTAGCAACAGGTTCCTTTTGACAGTCAACAACGGAGTAACAATATCATCCACAGAGGCCACATACGGGTCTTCTTCCACAGCATTCACTCCATGCTGGGGCATGGGAGCAGTCACAACATTGGGCCTTTCGGGCGCCTCGAACTGTATTTCTTTAGCATCAATAAGGTCCTGAACCTTATTCCTCAGAGCCCAACAATCGTCCGTAGTATGCCCCGGGCCGTCAGAGTGATAGGCGTAGCGGGCGTTGGGGTTGTACTTTGGAGAGGTTGTGTTCACTACCTTCGGAGCTTCTTTGACAGTTACCAGATTGGTTGACAGTAGTTGCGGCAATATCTGAGACAGGGTCATGCTGAGCCGAGTGTACTGCCTTTTGGGTCTCTTGCCCCTTGGTTGGTTGTATTGCTGAGGAGCAGCAGCAGGCTTTGAAATTACCAACACGTTGACAGCTTGGCGGCGTTCTGGTTTATTTTGTCTTCTGGGACCATAAACAACAGTGGCCTCCTTCTTGAAGGGCTTCTTTTTAGTACTCGAGGAGGCACCTTTCTGTATCTTCCCCGACTTGATACCAGCTTCTATCCTCTCACCGGTTAAGATCAGATCTGTAAACCCAGCAGAAGAATTCCCAATCAGATGGTTGAAGAATGGACCGGACAGGGTCCCTAAGAACATGTCGACAAGTTCACGGTCCGTCAAAGGTGGCTGCACCCTTCCAGCCAGGTCTCTCCACTTTTGCGCATACTCCTTGAATCCTTCGCCCGTCCCCAGTGACATACCCTGGAGTTGGGTACGCGTGGGAGCGAGGTCGGAATTGTACTGATACTGCTTATAAAATGCAGTAGCCAAGTCCTCCCAGTTTCGAATACTGGCTTCCTCCAGCTGATAGAACCATTCGAGTTGAGCACCTGAAAGGCTATCCTGGAAGAAATGGATCCATAGGTTCTTTTATGCATTGTAAGGTTGGATCTTCCTTACATATGATCTGAGATGCAGCTTAGGGCAGGAAGCCCCGCCGTACTTCTCAAAGGCAGGTGCCTTGAACTTGTGTGGGATCACCACCCCAAAAGATAAACCTAGATCTCCAAAATCCAGCCCCGACACATGTTGAATCTCCATGGCACTTAAACGGTCCTCTAGTTGCTTGTACCTGTCTTCAGCAGGAGGGTACTGTTCATCATTGTAATCTGTCTCGTTATCGGAGACCGCAGGACTAGGAACCCTTCCCTCTTGGGGACTATCCTTCCCTACAGAGGAAGTAGTCTGATCAGCCTCATTCTGTAGTGTATTCCCAAACCTCCGTCCAGTGTTAAACAACGCAGCCCTCTTCTTCTTCTTCTTCTTCTCCTTCAAGAGCAGAGTCTTCAACTCCCGTTGACCCTGGGCTAAGCTCATGACCAGCTCTTGAAACTGGGTGTTTTGGGCCTGGAGGGCCTTGATAGCTTGTTCGGTATTAGGCTCGGAAGACATGATGATTGAGTGCTGAAATAAACAGCGAAGAAGATTAAGCAACCTGTAGAAGAAGGGTACCTGTTATGCATATGATGCAATGAGATGTGTATGATTTATGTTTTCAAAGACAATCGGGATTCAACTTTGTAGACAAAAAGGAAACACACTTTATTAGATTCAAACTTTAAATTGTTCAACAATTTTCCCTTAGGCATTACAAGAATGAAAATACTAAAAAGGAAATAAAAGCTGTAAAAGAAACATCCAAAGCCCATCAGTGCTCCCATGGCCTCCTCTTCTCAGTACGGATATAGTCATTCAGGATCTGCTCATTCTCCAATTGCTTAGTCAGCTTCTGGATCTTTTGTTCTTGTTCATTGAACCTTTCCCGATAAGAATCCCGTTCTTCCTGTAGCTGCGCCCAAGATCTCTTTAGTGTATCAACATCAGTGGGTATCTGAGGAGGGAGGACAGTTAGAGGAACCCCGTCTTTATCAGGAAATTCAAGAATGATAGGCCTGACAGCTTCGTATGGCATACCTAACTTCTGAGCACGGATGCGGACCCATCTGTAGTAGGGTTCCATTGGTAGAGAAGTCTTCGATCCCAACTCATGTGGGTCAGCTTTGTGAATTTTGTCCCGAGCCTTGATGAATCTACGGCGCAGCTCGTCACTGTCTACCTGAAACTCAAAACTGATGTGAGGTACCAACATCTCATGAGGCTCTGCTCTTTTGGCTCTTCCAAACTGACGGAGAGCTAAACATGGATTATAAGAGATTCCTCCCTGGGTATCGATCAATGGAACATTAGGATATTCTCCGCAACGATCAATAATGGCTACCTCATCCAAACCTCTAAGAGTCCAAATGATGTCATTATCAGTGAGAGACATTAACCTATGAGCCCAACCCCTTCCTTCTTGGTTCTTCAGCACGAACTTTGGGAGGTGCGAAATAAACCACCTCACTAACAAAGGAGCACAACACCACGAAGTTCCCCGTCTTCGGGCAATACGAGCATAGAGTTGCTGCAGGATATCACCCAAGAGAGTGGGTACAGGGTTCCGAGACATGAAGATCCTTATGGAGTTGACATTAATAAAGGTATCAGGATTTGGAAACAATACTATACCATAGATTAAGAGAGCCAAAATGTCGTCGTACACCTTGAAGTCTAAGTCATTCCAGAAACTATTAGCTTTGCCAACCAGAAACTTAGCCAAAAAGCCCTTAACTCCACTTCTAGTCTCCCAGTTAGCCATTACCTCTTCTTTGGTCAAGGGAAGGGATGCAACAATCTCTTCAGGCCTAAGAGTCTTCTCCCAACCAGTGAATGGAGTCTGCTCCAAAACAGGGATACCAAGTAACTCAGATAATTCTTCCAGGGTAGGGACCAGCTGGAAGTCTTGAAAGGTGAAGCAATGGTACAGGGGATCATAGAACTGAGTCAGGACACTCATCAACTGTCGGTCCCACTTTGAAGTGACTAAACCTAGAAGAGAACCATGCCTCTGGATGAAGGAAGTCGTGTTTGGAATCCTATCAACCAATTCCTTGAGCAAAGTAGGTGGTTGAACAAAGTTGAGTCGGATAGTATTCCTACACATGGGCATCATGATGTCCTACAAAATAGAGCAAAGATGAAACCCTCTTGTCTTTGAAATGGGTCAGCCCTTATACAGGATGCATGCAATAGTATGATGGTATGATGTTATGATAAAGCACACCATAAGTATTCACAAAGGCAAGCATGATAAGGCACCCAAGTCACACAAGACAGCCCCTAGAGTTTAGGCCAGCATGAAGTTTAGGTATTACCCTCTTTCAGTTTTGTTGGTTAAGACCTGTCCAATCAAAAGTAACCGGGTTCTAGAGGATCTCAATATCACTGACTACCCTCAATCGGTCATAACTCCAGCATCGCAATCTTTTCTTGTGGCCAGAACCATCGCGAGAGTTTAGCCTCAATGAGTGTAGCATACTGCTACCGTTCTATGGCCAAGTTGGGTCAATTTAGGGTTTTAAGGTCGGTTGGTGCTTAATGACTCCTTAGAAGACCCATATTCTCCTCATTGCAACACAATGGATATCGATACAGACCAAGGTGTCACACCAACATAGCCACTGCTTCACCCATTTCGGTCTACGCCGGACATGTCTCTCACAGCTTATGCTACCTAAAGGGTATTCCCCAGATCCGGGTTATGATCTATGAAACTCCGATGCAAAGCCCACAAATATAAAAGCAAACAAAGCAAGCAATTGAAAACAAAGGTGATCTAAACCCTAAGGTAACCCCACTTTTAAATTTATCCCCAGCAGAGTCGCCAGTTCTGTGATACGGTGGGAGAACTGACTTGAGGTTTTGCGTTTGTTTTCGCAAATGTCTCGGTTGAGCAAGAGTCACCATCAACTTTTTATTTTATCCTAAGGAAAGGTTAAAAAGCACAGGAAAAACCTTTTGAGATGTTTCGTGGGTTCGGGGGGTAGATTATAGAAAGGGAAGGTATTAGCACCCTTTCTATCCATGGTTATCCATGGGCTCTTAGTTACTTGCTTAGATCATTTGCCTTTGATTTTCAATTGTTTGAAATGGTGCTTTGTGTGTGGGTTTGAAAATGTTTTGAAAAGAAGCCATTTGTTGTGGCAACCTTTATAATGATCCATGTTTGAATGTATACAAAGGTGTATTTGTCTTTTGAAAAGTTTTCAATGTTTTTGAAAGTTGTTTTGAAAGTGTGTTGTGATGTGTGTTTTGAAAAGTAGGCAAGTGTGTTTTGCAAGTTTGATTAAGTAACTAAGAGTTGTCTACCCTTAAATTTACTCAAAGGTTTTTCTCATGTTTTAACCCTTTTAACAATTTTGTTCCACCATTGTATTTGGTGGACAATCTTGTGTTAGGATGTTAACGGGACGGGCGCGGGTCATCGTTTAGACCATGAATGCAATAGTGCCAAGTGTCTTTGGAAATTTTTCCTTTAAGGGACTATGATCATTTTGTTTAGGCAACTTTCGAAAGCGTCATCGAGGGACTATGATCATTTTGAATCGTTTTGTTTTGCCAAAGATACTCAACGTGCAAACATGGCCCATTATTGAAGGCAACAAGTGGGGTAACCCTAGGGGTGCAAGTGTGATTGGTGTTGTCCATTTTCATGCTTTGTTGTCTTTGAATTAGGTCAAGCTATTTGTTATTTGATTTTTTCATACAAACCCTAAGTCTATCATGGCATATTTTAGAAAGCTTTAAAATGTGGAATTTAAAGTCCTAAATTATTACAAAATAATCATGGGGATGGGGGTACAAATGTTCAAATGGGGATGAGACTTTAATAGGAGAGTAGTGTCCAAATAATTTACAACCAAATCGAATCAATCGCCAATGTAATATGTATCAATGTATAGGAATAAGCAAATGTGTATGTGTAAATGTATTTGTGTAAGTGTAGGTGATTTATTTACAAGTGAAATAAAAATAATAAAAAAAAGTTAATTTTTGGATATTTTCATGGTTTAGGGCAAAACCCTAATTTTGTAAATAAATAGTATTTATTATTTATATCATATACAATATTTATTAATTATATACAAAAAATAAATAAAAAAGAGAAGTATATTGTAAAAAGTGATTTTTGAGGTCAAATATTAATAAAAATGAAAAATGTATTATTTTTGTATTTTTATCCTAAATATTCTAATAAATATATAAGTATTTACATTATATATTTAAATATACTAAATATATACAAAAAATAAAATATTTATTATTTATCAAAAAAAGTGTATTTTAAGAAAATATTTTCAAAAGATAAAATAAAATAAAATCAGAAAATAAGATGTATTTTGTGTTATTTTTTAGTATTTTAAATAAAAAAAAAGTATTATGTGTATTTATATATACAAGTTTAATAAAGCAAATAAATTCAAAATAAATGCAAAAATGAGTGGAAAAATATTTTAAATATTTTTTATGTTTTGACAAAAAATAAAAAGTCAGAAAAAAAATAAAAAGTCAAAAATGATAAAAATAACACACAATGGGCCAAGAGGGTGTAAGTGGAAGAATGAGGTGCAAACAGAAAAATAAACCAAGCCCAACCCAAAGGGAGTTGTCTTCAACCTCCAGCCATTTTCAAACACAAAAACGCGCGCTTCCTTCCATCCCTGTCATCTCTTGATTCTTTGATTTTCAATAAAAACTTACAACATCAATGTTATAGAGCATCATGTCACGATTCCAAACATATAAAGAAGTTGTTCTAACTCTCAGAAATGAGAGAGAATTTCTCCTCCCCCAATTCCTGACCTAGCTTTTTTTCAATGTTCAGGTTCAAAATTCTCTTAGTACACACAACATAAATGAAAAGTAATGATATGGGTAGCTTCAGGGCCATGAGTAGGACATAATTTCTTCACAAACCTAAGCCTAAATATGCCTGGATTGAGAGATAGAAGTTCAAACTTTTACCTGTTCTGCTTGAATCGTGTACAACAATGGAGGCACTTTCAATAAAGTTTGAGGACTTGTACAGCTTGCTTGAGGTCCAGGGATGCTTCCTCTATGCTTGGCTTGCTTTGAATCTTACTGAATCGAGCTATAGAAGTCAACCTACACAGATGAAAAATGAAAATGGCACACTTGGCTATGGCTGTTACAGCTTGTACCTAAGGCTTGGGATAGTTTGTATGGATGATGTAGGATGTGTTTGAACTGGTTTGGATGAAAACGCACGAGGGAAATGAACTGGCCAAGTCAATCTGCAACAGGGACCCTGTTTTGCAGAAAAAATGGGCTTTGATGGATGAGGAGGTATTGAGGGTCAAGGGCTCGTGTTCTAGGTCAGTTAGGGAATGTCAAATGTGTTCACAAAGTTTGCTTGAGTTGGTTCTTGCAGGAATGTGAGTTATTGTTCGAAATGCAAGTTTTCTTCCTTCTTAAGCAAAAGTTGTCAAGTTAGGTTACAGGCTCATACATGCCCCTCAAACATGCTGCAAAGTTGGTTCTTGATCAGTGGGATATGTCCACACATTTGTGCCTCAGAGATTTCCTTGTACTTCAAAGATATGGACCTTGACATAAAGTGGATCTTTTCAAAAATGGCTAAAATGCTTTTTCCATTTATGGCTTAATCTTGTATGTAATGGTTAAATACACAAAACAAGACATGAACACAAAGGATATGCATTAAATTATTGAGTGTGAATGAGATAAAAGGCCTGTAATCTAGTTTGTGCAAGCTGAGTTCAAAATGCCAATGTTATGTACATGAATTTGGCCATGAACAAAGTGACTTTTGCCCATCTTGACAAATTTGAATCTCCCTAACCACAAGGGTGTTTGATGAGTTCTTGGACAATTTGGAAAGCTTGGAATGTGTTCTACAATCCATATTTGTAATGAAAGTTGAAATTCCAAGTGTAAGCATGTGAAAAATGGCCATGAAGTTGGGCAAAAATCCTGCCTAAAATAGGTCAAAAAAATTCTAAGTTAAGAATGTTTTGCACCCCTATTCCAAAAATCATAACTTGAGCTACAAGCTTCTTTTGAGGAAACTTTGTGAATAAAAGTTGTAGATTTTGCAATGGACTATAACTTTCATGTTTTGAGTTTTGTTTGAATCCAAATACATCTTGATGAAAAAATGGGACAAAGTTAGGAAAAAATTAGGAAATTTCATAACTTAGAAAATTTCTAAGTTATGAAATTTCTTCATTTCAAACCCTAATTTGTAATTTTTGATTTCTTGATGAAAAAGTTTCATAATTTGACATGTTTTGATGAAAAATTAATCTTGACACTTGATTTTGACCAAAAGGTCAAAGTTTGACTTTTCAGTATACAGTCAAATTTTGATCAGTTGACTGGAAAATTCATCTGTCAATCTTGTGCATTTGGGATCTTTTGAACTTGTTGAATGTGTCAAGACCATGTCATTGAGTCCTTGAGTCCATAAGGGAGCTTGGTTTTCCATTGGTTAGGTCAAACAGTCAAAAATTGCCTTTGTGCAGTCAAAACCCTAAAAATGACCATTTTGCCCTTTTGGTGATCTGATCAAATTTCTTGTGGAATTGTGATCCAAACTTGACCAAATGGTTCATATGAGTTCAATATGTTGATGATGGCCAAATTTCATGAGGTTTAACTGTCAATTGGCCACAGTTGACTTTTTCCCCAATACAGCTGATTTCTAGGTCAACTGTCCAATTGACTGGGCAAAGATTGGAATCAAGGCTTGAAACTTGGTATGGATAAACTTGTGATTCCAACATGAAGCATGAAAATCATCTTGGGCATTTTAGGTCAAAACATCTTTGTGCAAACTCAAACCCTAATTTGGGTCAACAGTGCAAGGAGGAGTTTTGAGCAGAGCAAATCCTAACTTGTTCTTGAACTCCAAGGGTCTAGTGATGAGAAAATGTTGAAGAAATGAGAGGGAAAATTTTGGGGTACAACACATGTCTACAAACTGAAGAAAGCTCTATATGGATTAAATCAAGCTCCAAGAGCTTTGTATGATAGATTGACAAATTTCTTGGTGAGAATGGATACAGAAAATGAGGCATAGACAAAACTCTTTTTGTCAAGGAAGAAGAAGGGAAGATTATGATTTCACAGATTTATGTTGATGACATTGTGTTTGGTGGGATATCAAATGAGATGGTTCAATATTTTGTCAAGCAAATGCAGTCAGAATTTGAGATGAGCCTTGTTGGTGAATTAACCTATTTTCTTGGTCTGCAAGTTAAACAAACGGAAGATTCCGTATTTTTATCTCAGAGCAAGTATGCCAAGAATATAGTAAATAAATTTGGGATGGAAAATGCCAGCCACAAAAGAACTCCTTCTCTGACACATCTGAAGTTGTCTAAAGATGAAAAAGGAGTAAGCGTGGATCAAAGTCTTTACAGAAGTATGATAGGTAGTCTTCTATATCTCACAACTAGCAAACCTGACATTGCCTTTGTTGTAGGGGTGTGTGCTAGATATCAAGATAATCCTAAAGTTAGCCATGCCAACCATGTGAAGAGAATTCTTAAATATGTGAATGGGACAAGTGACTATGGTATGCTATACTCTCATGGATCTAGTTCTACCTTAATTGGTTATTATGATGCTGATTGAGAAGGAAGTGTTGATGATAGAAAAAGTACATTAGGAGGATGCTTCTTTCTAGGAAATAATATCATATCTTGGTTCAGTAAGAAGAAAAATTGTGTGCCTCTGTCCATTGCAGAGGCTGAGTATATTGCTACAGGAAGCAGTTGTTCTCAATTGGTTTGGATGAAACAAATGCTAACAGAATATAATGTCAAACAAGATGTCATGAAATTATTCTATGACAATCTAAGTGCTATAAATATATGAAAAAATTCTACTCAACACAGTAGGACCAAACACATTGATATCCGCCATCACTTCATAAGAGAGCTTGTTAAAGAAAATATTGTTGCCTTAGAACATGTAGCCACTGAATTGCAACTGACTGACATTTTCACCAAGGCTTCGGATGCTAATCATTTTGAGAACTTAAGAGGAAAATTAGGGATTTGCCTATATGAGGGTTTGTAGCAATTAAAGGCACGTGGGAATATCATTAAAGTGATATTATATTATTTATGTTTCCAAAAAATCAAATTTAGAAAATAATCATTTCAAGACTGCCTTAAATTGGTTTCCACGCGCTACGAAATCACATCTCTCTACCTTCACAAACTCTTCATTCTCCTTTACATAAAAAGAACCCTTGTCATTCTTTATCTCCTTGCTCAAAAATCTAGAAAGATGTCTCAACATCATACATCGTCTTCCTTAAAATCTATCAGCCTCCCTGAAAATATCTCCCTTGACAAAGTACTTGATGCTACTCCTCTAATATCCATCCCACCTCTTGAGAAAAAGGTCAAGAAACCCAGATCATCACCTGCAAAGAAATCCAAAGATGATAAAGGTAACTCTTCTACTGCTACTGAAAATAGGACATAATAAGATATTGTTAGTGTTGATAGAAGCATCAGAAGGGTAGTAGGCAGAGTATTAAATGAAGGCTTTGATGTGCCTGGGATTTCTACTCCTCTTGCTTGTATGCCTCCTCGGCTTACAAAGGAAATGACCCTAAAATTGCTGTTGCTGAATCATCCACCTTAAAGAAAGATGGTGCTAAAAGCAAACTTGGAAGCTTGCTATCTCTATTCTAAAGGAAGTGGAAGAAGAAAATATTGAACAAGATGTTGAAGAGAACTCTCCTTCTAAGGAAGATGTTGCTGCCTCCAAGGTTGCAGAAGGTCAAAATGTTGAGAATATGGTTGATGTAGATGAGCTATCTGACAATGAGCTCATTAGTAATATGGTGCCTAGAATTGCAAAAAGGCTCAAATCCAGGAAAGTGAAAAATGTAAGTGCCACACACCGTGCCAATACTGCCAAGAAGAAAATCATGTATGGACCCCCAAAGCCCGAAAGTAAAGTGGTTCCTCCCACTAGAAAAAGAAAAGCTAGACCTGATAGCTATACTGATGATGATGATGATGATGTTGTAAAGAGATCTAAAAGTAAAAAGAAAGCTATAATAATTAAAGAAGCTTACTCAGACTATGATGTCGAGCAAGATGTCCAAGACATCTCTCATATCAAAAAGTTTGTAACAAGAAGATTTCTGTTAGGGTTCCTGATGCTCCCCTTGACAACATTTCCTTATATTCTGTTGGGAATGTTGAAAAGTGGAAGTATGTGTTTCAAAGAAGAAGTTCCATGGAAAGAGAATTGGGAGCTGGTGCGCTGGAATTCAAATAAATCATGGAGATGATATCTTATGCTGGATTGATGAAAACTATTACGAGGTTTGCCAAATGCTATAAGACTCTTGTTAAGGAATTTATTGTTAATATTCATGTTGACTGTACTGATCATAAAAGTAAGGAGTATAAAAAGGTGTATGTTAGGGGTAGGTGTGTAGAATTTCCCCTGCTATCATAAACAGATTTCTGGATAGGTCTGAAGATGAATTTTGTGAGCTAGAAGTAACATATAATCAAGTGTGTAGAGTCATCACTGCCAATCAAGTAAGTGAGTGGCCCTTGAAGAAAAAACTTCCTGTTAGCAAGCTAAGTGTGAAATATGTTATTTTGCACAGAATTTGAGCTGCAAATTGGGTTCCTACAAATTATACTTCAACCATCACTATTGGCTTAGGAAAGTTTATTTATGCTATTGGAAACAAGAAACCATTTGATTATGGTACTTACATCTTTGATCAGGCTATTAAGCATGCATGAACTTCTACCATTAAGATGCCAATTGCTTTTCCTTCCCTCATCTGTGGAATTATTCTTAATCAGCATCCTGGGATTCTAAGTGGTAATGACTTAGTGTGCAAGAGGGAGTCGGCTTTGCCCATTAATTTTAAGCTTTTTTCAGGAAAACATGTCCCAAACATTGTTTTGACATCCGCACCTGCTGAAAACAAGACCTCCACCAAGGATGACATGACCACTGAATTAAGAGAAGCCTGCAAGGAACTAGATGATGTGATCAAAGTTAGCTCAGCAAGGAAGCTAACTTTTGAAAATATGATCAAGGAGCTGCAGAAGGACAACAACCTTGATGATAAAGTGAGCTCTGAAGAAGAAAAAGATTCTAGTGAGGAAGGAAGTTTTGGATTTGCCAAGTCTACTGGTCCTGAAGACAGTTAGACTATTTGTTGTTTAATCATTTGACCCCTTTGTTTCTTTTTGGAATTTGCATGTGCTTGACTTTTGAATTCTATGGTCTGTACCTATATTACTGATGCACTCCTGAATGCATCCTTTTATTTGGCATATCATGACTAAAAGGGGGGAGATAAACTGACTGACTGACCACTGACTGACAACTGATTGAGGGGGAGCTTAATACTTGAGGGGGAGCCTCATGTCTCAGAAGATGTTCTGACATCTTCCTTTGATGACAACTAACTGCGAACTGAGTTTTTGTTTTTCTTGCGTTGCTTATGTTGCTACTCTGATGATGCTCAAATAATGTTTTAGCCAAAATTTTCCAAAGGGGGAGTTTGTAAGTATTTGTTGGCAGCGATTTTGGTAAAACAATAACTTGATAATATTTTGCTAAATGTCTTAACATTTGAAGCAAAATGTTTTGAATGATGTCAAAGCAGATGTCTTGACATCTGCCTCCTGAACTAAACTCAACCCAATATCAGTTTAAGTTTTATGTTTCTTGATTTCCTGTGCACCATAATTCAGGATTTGTGACTCATAGGCTACAAAAATATGGAGGGATATTTTTCTATTTGAGTTATCTTTATGGATTATATCTTGTCCTATTTTCATGGAAATATTCAAAAGATTTGAATATTTTTTTTCTAGCCCAAGCCAACTGTTACGCATATATAAGGACCTGCTTCCTTATTCAGAATACCGCAACTTTTGAAGAAGAGTACTTTCTTTATGTTTTAGAAGTCTTAGGATTTTTATTTGTAATACACTATAAGTATTGATTTAATACTTGAGTTGTTATTTGAGTTGTAATTGTGTATCATTCATAAGTTTTTAAGCATTGAATGATTGGAGTCTTTTAAACTTATTATTTATGTTGTTTCTTCACTGTAAGTGATTGAAGGGATTTGAGGAGGGCCTCATACCTAGGTGAGTCTTAGGTATAAGTATAGCACGGGTAGTGATTAAGTGATTAGATCGTAAAGTGGTTGTTTATTGAGGGTCTATGAATTGATACTATTTAATGAACTTATCCCTGGCTTGGTAGCCCCTAGAGTAGGTGTTGTTGTACACTGAACTAGGTTAACAATCCCTTGTGTTTTTACTGCTTTTATTATTGTTGAACTTTACTTTGTTCCTCAGATATTTGTATTGTGACATATCATTCGACATCACATATCTGATACCATAATTTCAAATTGCAAGATTTATGATCAAGATACCATAGCCAAATCTTCTTTCTATAAGAGTTATAATGAGAAGAAAGGGAAGAATCAGGATCATGGTAAACCGTATAGTGCTTCTGCTGACATGAGAAACATAAAGTTTATGATGAGAAGAAGCTAAGTAAGGGAAGATATCCCGCTTCTATTAAGTGTTTTAAGTGTGGCTAGCAAGTCCAACATGCCGATAGTTGCGAAAATAAGGTGTTGAGATATTACAAATTTGGTAAGACATATCATCATGCTTCTGAGTGCAAGAATAACGATCCGAATTATTTTAACTATGGTGAACAGGGTCACATCAGTACCCAGTGTCAAAAGTTGAAGAAGATTTCTACTGCTGCTCAACTAATGGTAGAGTGTTTGCTTTGAGTGGGTCAGAGGTCCCCAAGAAGGATAACCTGATTTGAGGTACTTGTCTTATTAACAATGTTGATTTTGATTGCTATTATTGATATTGGTGCCACTCATTCGTTTATTTCACCTGAATGTGCCACGATGTTAGGATTGAAATTGTCTTCCATGAAGGGTAGTATAATGATAGATACTCATGCAAAGGTGTTAATTCTATATTTTTATGGTTGGCATTATATGTTTGGTAAAACTAATATAGAAGCAATTTTTTCTATATAGGATGTTTTATCTTGCTAACAGGAACAGGTTGAGAAAGAAGTCATATCTTTTGTTAGGACATATTAAGTTGAAGTATTTCAACATCTGGAACAACATGTCGGATGAGATGTCCTATGAGGAAGCATACAACATCGTACCTGAGCTGAAATTATATTTTGTTAAGTCACAAAAACAGAATACACCTTGAGGATAACAAGGTATCTATATTATCCTATGTGGCGATGTTTTTTAGGTCAATAAGAATCAAGAATAATATTGAAGAGTATTGACTTTCTAAATATGTAGATAATTTAGGAAGATTTAATTGAAGACCTATTTTGTAGAAGAATTTTCTACTATTTGTAACAGCCAAAGAGCTGTAATTTGAAGGCCCAAATCCAGTTGGGTATAGGTTATAAATAGAAGCTTTGTAACCTAGGATTTGTACCAGTCGTGTTTTGAAAAGATGTAATCATTAGGGATGAGTCTGTAGCCACACTCTAGGAGAGTTGGTGTAAGTGAATCAGCCAGGTTGTGAGATGGTCACTGTTGTTTTCACTCAGAAGCTGTGAAGTAATGAGTTGAGTATTATTCTTGGAGGAAGCTTTGAAGAAACTCCAAGTTGTGGTCTTAGTCAAGAGTCTTGGCTAGAGATTGTCATGGAAGTGTGTCTTCCTATTTCTTTAAAATTGTGTTGATCCAATCGCCATCCGTGATTGAAGAGGGATTGAGGAGGGCCTCATATCAAGGTGAGTCTTAGATAGAAATATAGGAAGGGTAGTGATTAAGTGAGAAGTTGTAAACGGGGGAGCTTAGCTTCAAATTGATACTATCATAGCAGATTTTTCCCTAGCTTGGTAATTCTCCAAGAGTAGGAGAGTTTCTCTAAATTGGGTTAACAATTCTGGTGTTTTGTTTATGCTTTTCAATACTGTTTTTATTGTTGATACCTTCCCTATTTGTTTATGTCGAATCAGGTGTCCCAACATGTCATAGGACATATGAGTTATGTCATACCAGAATTTCAATTGGTATTAGAACATGTATCTTGTCTGGTTCTGGATGAGATCCAATGGGGACACTTTCTGGTGTATGTGCAAGGTAGATTGGTTTCACTAAAAAACTCTTTGAACTTGGGAGTTTATATTGTTGTTTGAACAGTCCCTAGAAGTGAAGGATGAAATGTTAGTGATAGGGTATGTATTGGACCTATCTTTGTTGGTTTCAGGCGTGTAGCTTTGGTGGCAAGCTATTGTATTGAAGGTTTGATTTATTTTCAAACCTAGGTCAATCTGTTTCACCTGGAGCGTGTGTGTATGTGCACGGGTTTGTTGCTCCTGAATACTGTTAAGGAGTTTTTGTTATTGTGTATTCCAGTGCATGGTATATGATGTAACCCTAGTTGTTCCTTGTGTCGCAAGTAAAGGAATGGCTTTAGGTTTGGTATCCTCGGTAGGTTTGGTGTGTGATGATGTAGTGTGTACAAGACAACCTCAACTAACTTTATGAATTTTCCAACGATACTTGAGTTTCATCTCTCAAGTCTACTCATAAAGGCACTCTTGATGAGTTGTTTGAAGAAAGATTAGAACCATTTATTTTTGGTTTCTAAAAGAGTCTTCCCAATTCTTTACCTAATTAAGAAAGTAACTCTGAGTCTTGTTGTTGTTGGTATTGTTAGAGCTTGGATTATTTTTGAAGACCTTGAACGTGATCCAGGGAGGTTTTGTCTTTCTAGAAGTAGTAATGGCTTCAGAACCAAGCTCAGTTTTGAGTTCCAGGAGAAGGGAACTGATGTTCTACCAGATGTTGGGACATCACGTCAGCAGGTGTGCAGCTTCCTATTGAGTGTCAGATGTTTTGGGTTCTAAACAAATGTGTGTTAATCACACGTGTTTGAAACCTACTCCTGATCTAGAAGAGGAGGCATCTGGGTTGTGTATCTAAGATATGTTATCCAGAAAAACAAGACTTAGATTCATGGTTTGGTTAAAGGTTGACCAACCAATTGACTACTTCTTGGTTCAGTTTATTTTTGATTCAAGTAAGTAGAAGTGCAGAGGTTGAGCTCTAATTCCAATAGAGTTTTATTTTCTCAGTCAGGTCTGTTGAATATGAAGGTCAATTTCATATGTCAAGGACAGTCTCTCTGTTATCTAGTCTCTTCTGATAAAAAATCCAGATATATGTGATACTATTCAGGGGGAATAATTTCTACTTCAATAGAGAAAGAAGTGTGTGGGTGTGCACTAACCACACTAGGTACTACTATTCAGGAGGAGAATGTATGATTCTCAAAGTGTTCATAGAAGTTGTTGAAGAAGAATCTGTAAGAACAAGATTTGGTTCTGCAATATTATCTATGAGTTTTGATGATAACAAATGAATATGTTTGTATGAACAATTTTGATACTCTAATGTTTGTTATTGTTGAGTACTTAACAAACAAGTTTTGCTTCTGATGGATGGCATAACCAAGACATTAGAAGAGAATTAGTTCCGCTTCTGCGCTACACAAGTTCTGTTGAACAGTAGTAAGACACTACAGAAGGCTCTAAAGTGTAGGCTATGATGTTTGTCTAAAGAAACCAGTTAGAAGATTTGAAGACAAAAGTTTCTACTTACGTCCAGATGCTGAAGACTCATGCTTCTAAAGGCAACGAGTTCTAAAGAAATAGTCAGAAGATCTGAAGACATAAGTTTCTACTTATATTCATATGTTGAAGACTCATGCTTCTAAATAAAACGAGTTCTAAAGATTCTAAATACTTGAATTTCTAAAGACCCAAGGTTCTAAGAAAAGGTTCTCACAACGAAGTTCTAAAGACTCTAAAGACGCATTTGTGAATACTCTGAAGACTTGAAGTTCTGATGACCTTGTGTTATGTTCTCACTTCTAAACTCAGTCTCACAGAAGCCTCTAAAGTGTAGAAAGAAAAAAGATAACATTAACGTGGTACAAATAGTACATGATACAATACACGTTTCATTCCACTTCCATGAAAGGACGGACGCATCGCATGATCTTGTCCCCCACGTTATTGTTCAAGTTGTCAATGGTTTTGGAAATCCCAAAAGTAGCCCTCAACGAATATATTATTTTATTGGCTATATAAAGGCTTAAAGACTAAGAGAGAAAGCTTCCAACCAACGAAATATTCACGCCAAACATTGTTCATAGGTTTCATATTTTTTAGTCATTTTTCTTAAAATAGTTTACATATTCAGCTTGTATAGAAGCAATATTCTTGTAAATAAAACTTGTATTCAAACGGTTGTTTGATATTCCTTAAGGGATTGGGTAGGTCTATATCCTTAAGAAGTCTAGGACTTGCAAGTTTTAGAGGTTGTTAGTCACTTGCGGGTAGCTTGTGCATTGTAATAATCAGGTTTATTGTTTGAAATTCCTTAAGGAACTGGGTAGGTCTGTATCCTTAAGAAGTCTAGGATTTGCGAGTCTTAGAGGTTGTTAGTCACTTGTGGGTAGCTTGTGCAAACTGTAATTGGTTTGGTTATAGTGAATTAAGTCCTCGATTGAGTAAGGCGAAATCACCTTGGCGGATGGACTAGACTAGCTTGATAATTTTCAAGTGAACTAGTATAAACATATACCTTGTAGGGAGCTGGGTATAAGTCTGATCTTGTGAAGATGTGCATGTTACTTATGGTAAACACCTTTTCGGGAGTTGGGTACTTATCTGAGGTGTGGATGAAAATATGACCTCTGAACTGCTAGTTCAGAAATTGCCTGAGAGTTTATTTCTCTCAAAGATGTTCAGGTGGTTGTATTGACCTTAATAAGCTGCAGAAGATGTGATCTTTTGAGATCTTCTTGTGTTTATTGGGAGCTTCATGAAGGACTTACCTGCAAAATAAGTCCTTTGAATGTGTGGTTTAAGAACCATGGTGTTGGGTTCTGTGTTATGAAGCTGATGTCATAAATCATGTTAGGGTGTGTTTTGGAAGATGCTTAAAGTTGAGCACACAAAGTTAGATACTCAAGCATGGTTATCAGAAGTGGCAGGTATGACTTTGAGGATTAAAGTGTGTAGAATCTATTTTTGTGTATAGTAGTATGTTTTGGTAATTCATGACTACTATTCATTTAAAGTCTTCACTGGTATCAGTAATTTCTAGTGAATGAAAGGGAAGAAGAAGGCAATCAGATACTGAGGTCTAATAAGAATTCTTATTAAGATAATGGTTTCTTCTACTACATGTTAAACATAGTGACAATCTTGAACTTGTATAGTGAGCAAACAAAGTGCATCTGTTCCGGAATATGTAAGAAATTCCAAATCAAGTATGTCTTGTATAGAGGTGTATGTGAAGTGGTTTCCCTCCACTGTGAAAGTATGTAGACTTTCATGTTTGTCTGTATGTGATTGTATGTTATCTTCAGCAGAAGCATTGTTTATCCTTGGCAGGGGGAGTTAAGTGGGTGCTTATGGATTGTGTGTGTTCTCTTAGAGTCTCGATAGAGGCAATATGTTTATTCATCAGAACATATTTGAATCTAGTAAATGGCCTTGGGGTTAGTTTTCAGATTATATGTGGATAAAGCCTTGGGAAGCATGTCTGACTGAAACATTGCAAGATAATAGAAAGCGTTTGAATGGAAGTCAGAACATGTTTTGGGACATGTTTTGGGACATGTTTTTTTTCAAAACAAGAGAATTCTATAGATGCTATTGTCAGGAGGAAGTATAAAAGTGTGTCTTGTGCTTCTACATGCTTTATTAGAATTATGAAGATGTGATACGGTGGGAAAGAACTGACTATTTTTTGGAATGCTGGTTTTGCGTTTGTTTTTGCAAAATGTCACGGTAAGCAAGAGTCGCCACCGACTTTTATTTTATCCAACAAGGAAAGGAAAAAAGCACAGAAAAATTCCTTTTTCGAGATATTTCTCGGGTTCGGGGGGTAGATTATAGAAAGGGAAGGTGTTAGCACCCTTTCTATCAGTGGTTATCCACGGGCTCTTAGGTACTTGCTCATATTGTTTTCAAAATTTCTTTTTCTTTGTGTTTGTGGGTTTGAAAAAGTTTTTGTTTGAAAACTTCGATTTAACTCTTGTTTCTGTCCTCAAGAGTATATGAAGTATTTTTGAAAACTTTGTTCGAAAAGTGTAAGTGTGAAAAAGATTTTGTCTTTTGAAAGAGCAAGTACTTAAGAACCATCTACCTACTCGAAAAAGTAATCGTTTTATGCTATCTTCCTTTAGACAATGCTATCCTACTATTGATGAGTAGGTAGCCCCGTCGTTGGAGTTTCAGGGTCAATTCGATTTAGGGACTTACGGTCACCAAAGCAATGTTAGAATGCCTTTGCGGTAACCCTAATGTCTTAGATCATTTGTTTTGAGGCAACAATATCCGAGGCAACCGTTTCGAGGCAACTGTGATCTTTAGGCAAGAGGACGACCTCTAAAGTGACCTATACTCAATTGACCGTGTTTAGAAGGCAACCAAGTGGGGTGTACCCTAAGAGCGCGCATGTGCGAGTGTGTCATTTTCAGTTAATTTTATCTTTGTACATGTCAATGGTGATCTAAGTTGATTTTAGATTAAAGCATTCATTCTTGTCATGCATTCCTATTATCAAATATCTAACAGTTATAATTTGCGGAAAATAATTTGCGGAAATTAAATTACAAGGCGTCGGGTATTTACATCGCCAAAAGCAACCCTTTGAGATTTAAATGCGGAAAAATAAATAAAGCGATAAATAAATGGTCCTAATTATCTATTACATTATGGGAACAAGTACAATAATATGATAAAATAAAATAAGTCGCGTGCGAGAAATTAAATCGAGTGCGAGTAGGGTTTTGACCCTTTGTTATTTAAAGAAAAGATTTTTTGTTTGTTTTTAATTTTAAGAAATAAACTATCCTAAATTAATTATTAAATTAAATTAATTAAACTAATTAATAAAAATAAATATTTTTGGGTTTTTTGTTATTTAAAGAAACAAATAAAAATTAATTAATGTTAGTAAAAATCTAATTATGTATAATTGATTTTAATTATTGAAAAAAATATATTAAAGTTATTCCTAATTAATGGCCTAAATTAATTAAATTAATATTTGTTAATAAAAAATAAAATACTGAAATTTAATTTAATAGAATTTTTTTTTTGGTTTTAATTTTATAAAGAAAAAGATTTGATTGGTTAATTAATTAAATAGAAATAAGAAATAAATAATTAAAACAAAATAAAATAAAATATAGAGAGATAGGGGGTATGGGCCTGATTAGAGGGGTTTGAGAAGCAAATTCCATGGCCCAAACGAGCTGGCCCTGTATTGACTTTCCTGGACTTGATGTGGACACGTTGACTAGATTCCATGGTGGACGTTCCCCTCTTGGCCACCAGATCTGGCCAGGGGCCATCTGGCAATTGATTGAGTGAGGGAGTATGGTGGGCTATACGCTTGGGTACACACACAATTGTCTGCAAGAAAAAATCAAAGAGGAATTTGGAGGGCCTGGGATTCGAACCCAGGTCCTGTAGGTGATTGCCAACGCTTGCTTCCACTAGGCCATTGTGCTTCAGTTGTTAGTATATTAAACAATAATAATAATAAGAGATAATGCGCCATATGTCAGAAAAAAATAAAAATGCGCGCGTGTTTTTGAATGGTCCACTGGGGAGGCGACACGCCATCATCCCCTACCTCCAGCCACTGTAAAATTTCCCGCGGATTTGGATCCGCAGCTAAATGCGTAGCTTGACCCAAAAATTAATTCCAGGCCATAAAAACGACCCCCAAAGGCATGGTTAGGTTCGTTTCCCTCTCCTGAGTGCAACCATGCCTATCATAGGATTCAATTTCACCTGAAACACAAATCCCTAAAATCCAAAACATAACCCTAGCCATGCGGTTATGAGGTTACAGTCCATATAAATGAAATCAAATATTGCCAAAAGCTTAGAAATCTCATGAGAGTCACAAATATATCAATGATTTGCCAGAAAGATGCAAGAATTGAGAGCTATGATTTTGAATACAGGGCTGAGAGACGTGGTACTTACAGCGCGTTTTGGTGTGTATGAGAGCTTGCTTTGGATTCCAGAAGGTTGAGTAAACACCCAGCAATCGATTGGTATCAAGCTTTGCTTCTAAAAACACCTCAAAGTATGATTTTGGTTTCACACTTTTTCAAGTTTTGTTCTTTCTATTCCTGCAGCCTCTAACCTTGTTTTCGTGCCCTCTAGCCTCCTTATGTAATGTGGAATGCATTAGGTTAATAAATGTGCCTTGAATCTTCCACATCAATGCATGGAATTTGATTTGATTAACCATTACTAAACCTTCCAAAATTGTCAAAACTCAATCTTTTTGCACATGGATTGCTTGATACGAGTTTGATACCCTTAATGATGATGATTCAGTCCTGAAATAGCCAAAAAGATATCAAGTGATCAATATTTGGATTTTATTTGATTTAATTTGATTTAAAATGAAATAATTCAATAAAAAATCAAATAAAATAATAAAAAAGAAATATGATCATTAAGGTTAAAATAATAAAATAATTCAATATTTTGGCTAACTGCTTCTGATGTTTTCAATTTTTGGTTGCTGCTGTGTTGATTGTATAGTAAAGGTTATGTAAATTAGTTTTAGACAAAATAAGCTAAAGGGGGAGATTGTTAATTCTATATTTTTATGGTTGACATTATGTTTGGTAAAACTAATATAGCAACATTTTTTTAGATATGATGTTTTATCTTGCTAACAGGAACAAGTTGAGCAAGAAATCCTATCTTTTGTTAGGACATGTTGAGTTTAAGTATTTCAACATCTAGAATAACATGACAGATGAGATGTCCTATGAGGAAGCATACGATATCGCGCCTGAGCTGAAATTGTATTTTGTTAAGTCACAAAAACAGAATATACCTTGAGGATAACAAAGTATCTATATTATCCTATGTGGCCAGATCAAGTGCTCAGGCAGAATACAAAAGCTTGGCCTTAGCTACAACAGAGATTCTCTGGCTCCAATCTCTTCTGCATGAACTAAACATCAACCATCAAACTCCCAAGATATTGTGTGACAATTTAAGTGCAACGTCTATAGCTCACAATCATGTTCTGCACTCAAGGACCAAGCACATGGAACTTGGCATTTTCTTTGTCAGAGAGAAAGTGATTAGCAAGAACCTGATTGTTTCCCACATTCCTGCAGTAGATCAGTGGGCTAATGTGTTAACCAAGCCACTCTCCACTAATAGATTCTTGTTTCTTAAAACCAAACTTAGAGTTATTGACAAGCTCAAACTTGATCAACCACTCTAAATTTGAGAGAAGAGTATTAGAGATATAAGGATAATCTAGTAATAGTCTAACAAAAGGGAATTAGACTAGTGTTTAATTCCATTTCTATCATTTATCCTTTCTATATAAAAGAACTGTTGTAACTGGGTCAAATAGAAAGCAATTATAAATTCTATTATACAATCTCTCTCTCTTCTCTTTCTCTATACTCTCTCTTCTCTAAAATTCTAATAGGTTCCACCGTAACCATATAATCCAATTAATTTATAGAGTTAATGGAAAAAAAAACTTTCAAACTGTTTTACAATTCCAATAATATTAATCAATTACTACATTATACTTAATTGATTAATAATATTGAAATTGTAAAAAGGTTTGACATTTTTTGACAATCTTTCGAACCAACTTTGAATTTTTGGCCACCTTTTGAACCAACTTTGAATTTTGTAGCTTTGGTAGTACCCGTTTGAGATTCGCCACTTTGTTATGTAGTTGAGTTCTTATATACGTTTGGTTTTATTTTGCTCTTCCCATCAATAAGTTACCCGATTCTCATGACACATAAGTTTATTTTAACAATGGGAGTAAGGGTTGAGATTGACCAAAAAGATGTGCCCTATGTTTTCTTGTACGTCATTTATAACAGTGCTTAAAAACAACTTCTCTATGCGAAAATGTTACTAATCAAATTTAATCAAACATAAGATAATAAATATAAGATTGAATCTGAATTAAAATAAATTATCGACAGATTTATCAGAATTTAACAAGCGAAGTGATAGTCATAATATGGTGTGCTATTTCCCATTTAACAACACCATGGGAAATATAATTGTTTTGGCAAATCAAATTAAATAATTTAAATTCTAATAATCATTCAAAATGCATCTCAACTTTTTTCACAACAACACTTAGTTACAAGAATCTTGTCATTTATTTTGATTTAGATTCAAAGTGTTTTCTTTTATTTATTATTTTATATTTGATTAAATCTAATTAATATTAACTTTTGTCAAAAAATTTAATTAATATTAAACTTATATCTCGAAATTGCTCAATCTTAATCTTATATGTAGTCTGTTGAATTATTTTAGGTCCAACCACAACACTTTCTTCTAATTCATACTAACACAAAGGCGTTATACACCTTCTATCATACAAAGCCTCAAACGATGTCATACCAATACTCGAATGGAAACTATTGTTATAAGTAAACTCAATCAAAGACAAATAAATATCTCAAACACCTCCTTGTTTCAACACACAAGCTCTTAAAAGATCTTCAAGTGACTGAATTGTCCTATCCGTCTGACCATCTGTTTGCGGATGATAAAGAAAACTGAAACGTAACATCGTATCCAAAGCACTTTACAAACCTTCCCAAAATCTCGAAGTAAACTTTGTATCTCTATCTGACACAATGCTAGACGAAATACCATACAAATTGACAATCCTCTAAATGTACAACTTTGTAAGCCTCTCTATCGGATAATCCATTCTCATCGAAATAAAGTGAGCATATTTCGTCAACCTGTCCACAATAACCCAAATAGTTTCACAATTACTCGGTGTTCTAGGTAAACCAAAAGCAAAATCCATAGAAATATTATCCTATTTCCATTCAGAAATAGATAACAATTGCATCAAACCAGACGGTTTCTGATGTTCAATCTTCAACTTCTAACAAGTCAAACAAGAATACACAAATTCCACAATCTCCTTCTTCATACCTACCCACCAAAATAATTTCCTCAAATCTTGGTACATATTAGTAGCTCCAGGATGAATACTTAATCCACTACAATGCCCTTTGTAATACGGTGGGAGAACTGACTTGGTGTTTTGCGTTTTATCGCAAATGTTACAGATAGCAAGAGTCACCACCGACTTTTCTTTTATCTAATAAAGGAAAGGGTGAAAAGAATAGGAAAGACCTTTTGAGAATTTTCTTGAGTTCGGGGGGTAGGTTATGAAAAGGGAATGTGTTAGCACCCTTTTCATCTGGTAGTTATCTATAAAGCAATAAAGCCCTAATTACTATTACAAACCATGTACATGAATAATAATGTGAAATAATAAAAAGCGCAAGAATAGTATAAAGGAAAAGAATTTGTTTTTTTGTGGTTTTTGATAGAAAATGTTTTAATTAACCTAATTAATCTAATTAATTTACAAGAAAAGTTAATTAATTATTTAACAAAATCTAAAGTCTAATTTTAATTAAAAATGAATCCTAAGTCCTAGTTAATTAACATAAAACCTAAGCCTAATAATTTCTTTAGAAAATAATTTGAATATTAATAATAATTTGGAAAAATGTTTTAAAGTGTGAAAAATAAGCAAAAATATAGTTCTAAATATTAAATTTACAAAAATAAAATAAGTTGTTTAAATTAAAATATTTTTATTTTAGTTATTTAAGAGAATAATATTTTTTATTAAAGAAAGTAAATAAATAAAAAGTAAAAAAAAAAATGAAGAATATAAAAGAATATGGGCCAGGGGGTTAGAAAGTAATCAGGAAGTGAAAAGATGGAAAGAAGGCCCAAAATAGTTTTTGTTTGAAACGAGGGAAAAAATGGGCCTGAGTGTAATAAGTAATGTGGGGGGTATGCTGAAGAGAAAAGGTTGAGGCCCAAATCCAGGG
This sequence comes from Vicia faba, assembly GCA_948472305.1. NCBI lineage: Eukaryota > Viridiplantae > Streptophyta > Magnoliopsida > Fabales > Fabaceae > Vicia > Vicia faba. Next base: position 1,522,632,266 of record OX451738.1, read on the forward strand.
AGGCCCAAGCGTTGAAGAAGAGAAAAATAATGCAAAAAAAAATGACAAAACGGACGTTGGGGCTCGAACCCAAGTCCCAAAGGTGAAAGGCGCACGCTTTAACCACTAGGGTGGTGATACATCTATTAGTTAAGGCAATAACTATTAAATATATTTTGAACTCATTTCTGACTATGTTGTCTTCTTCTTCCTTGCGCCAGAACCAGAACGACATTTTTTGAATTCTGAAACTTGTTCGTTTCTCAACCAAATCAGAAAATATAAACATCAAACTTGTTACAAATTTCATTACGATTTCAAATATGTAAATAACTTGAACTAACACTCAAAGATGAACATGAATTTCTGTTGGTACCAAATTCTAACCTAATTTTTCTGTAAGTTCAACTTCAAAATTCTCCATGCTCAGGCAAGATAAATGAAAACTAAGGATATGGTTAGCTTCAGGGAAATGATGTCTACATTTTATCTTTACAAATAACTATTAATGATGCTTGTATGAGAAGTTCTAAGTTTAGAAAACTTACCTCAAAACTGGAAATCGTATTTTGAGTTTGAGCACTCCTGTATGTGTTGTGATGATCTGAATAGCTTCAGTGGACTCCTGGGAAGCTAATGCAAAACTTACTTTGTGCTGAGAGTGCTTGAATATTTCTAGAGAAGTCAATGTGCAGAGCTCTGTTTTTGGAAATGGAGGATGGTGATGGAGGTGTTACATTTGTGAAACAGGGCTTTGGATAGGTTCTAGTTGAGTTATAGAAGCTTTGTGATGGATTCAAAATGAAAACGCACGAGTGGATTGAGTGTTTGAGGTTTAAGGTCAGAAATGGCACAAAAATGGAGTTTTTGTGCAAAATTTGAATTCAGGGAGTTTAAGGGAGTTTCAAGGCTTATGAATTCGTGTCCTAGCTTGCAAAATGGTGTCTCTATTTATAGGGAAATATTGGAGCATCTCAAGTTGATCAGAATTCAAAATCACATGTTAAGCTCAACATGTGATTTTCTTGAAAAATCAAGTTTCAATGCCTTGTACCTTTGATCATAGAGTGGTTAAACACTTTAATCACATTTCTTATGACCTTGTAGATGGAGTGTGATCAGAGGGAACAAGTGAGAGGCTCAAGAATTGACTTTGGGCATAAAGCTTGCTTTTCAAGAATGACAATGTTAACTTTCTCCCCAAAATGGAAAATTGACTTGGACAATGCTTAAACCACTTGGATCATAGCTCAAACGTTTGTGTAATTCATTAATTACGGGTATATACACAAGTTAGAAGGCCTTCATATCAAGATTATGCAGCATAACATTGAGATTGGATTATGTGTTCATCAAGAAAATGACTTGTAATTCAAGAATGGATGCCCAACTTCTTCTCTTCGATTCTCTTAGATAAAAAATGATCTCTTCAAGTTCTTTGACATTTTGGAAAGCTTGAAACATTTTATACAACCTTCATCTTGACCCCTTTGGATAAATCATCTTGGAGCTTGGTGAAAATTGTCCAAGAATTTAGGTAAAAAATCTGCCTAAACTTGCTAAAAATTTTACTAAGTATTTTATGAAAAATGTCATGACTTCATGAGCCTATATCTTCAAATATAAGAATTTTTTGGATAATAACCCTCTAATACAAAGTTGTAGAGTTCATCAAGATTTACAACTTTCATGTTAAAAATTTTCTTTGGATCATCTTTCATTTTGGTGAAAAAATGTCATGAAGTAATGAATTTATCAAGTATAAAAACACTTAGAAAATTTGAGTATTGAAAACTTTGGCTTTTTGTGGACTTTCTTGACTTTATTTATTCTTGATGATAAAATTTGATATTTTTGAGTATCTTGATGAATCTTGATCTTTGAAACTCAATGTTGATCAAAAAGTCAAAGTTTGACTTTTTGTGTATTAGTTGACTTTTCATCAATTGATCCAAAATTCAACTATCAATCCATCGATCTTGAGAAATGATTTGAGCCATGAAATTAGGTCAAGATATTGTGTTTGAATCCTTAAGATCATACTTCAAGCCATTGGGTCATGTACTAGGTTAAAAGTCAATGATCAGTCATTCTTAGTCAAAACCCTAATTTTGACAATTTTGCCCCTTTGATTTTTTGAATGTTTTTCTTAAGGAATTGTGATCAACACTTGATCAATTGATGAATATAACTTCAAAATGTTGATATTGGCCAAAATTGTGATGTTTGACTGTAGTTTGACCACAATTGACTTTTTACCCAATATAACTGATTTTTAGTCATCTGAGCAATTGACTGAGCAATTTTGAGATACAAGACTTGAAACTTGGTATGAGAAATCTTGAAGACCTATAATGAATCATGAAAGTAATTTGAGGTATCAAAAGTCCAATTATCCTTGAGAAAATTAAAACCCTAATTTGGAGGCTTAATGCTTAGGAGGTGAGCTTGTTTGATCAAGTCTTAAGAATCATTGAGCATTTGAGATCTTTTGTGAGAAATGTTTTGAGAATAGAGAGGGAAAATTTTGGGGTACAACACCCTTCATCAAGAATCCTCTTCTTCAAATCAGCTATATTCGGAACACAAACTCTATCACGACATCTCATGATACCGTTCTCATAAATCCAAAAATCACCACCTCTACCTTGATCGATCAATGTCAACTTATCCACCAAAACCAAATCAGATTTCCGACCTTCTCAAATATCATCAAGAATGCCACTAGTAAGCTTCAACATACCAAGCTTACATCCAAAATAAGTCTCTTCACAAATTAAACTCATATCTCGAAATTGTTCAAGAAAATCCAACTCTCACACCATCAACATTGACATATGCAAAAACTTCCTACTTAAAGCATCAACCACAACATTCGCTTTACCAGGATGGCAATTGAAACTAAAATCATAATTCTTTAAGAATTCCAACCATCTTCTTTGTCTCATATTCAACTATTTTTGATTAAACAGATATTTCAAACTCTTGTAATCACTAAACACATCAAATCTTGATCCAAACAAATAATTCCTCAAAAGTTTCAATACGAATACAACAATAACTAACTCTAAATCATGAGTAGGATAATTCCTTTCACACACTTTAAGTTGCCTTGAAGTATAAGCTACAACTTGTCGATTATGCATTAACACGCCTCCTAAACCTATCAATGAAACATCACAATATACAACAAATGATCTTCCAGATTAGGAAAAATCAAAATAGGAGCGGTTGTCAACCTTTTCTTAAGCTCTTGAAAACTATCTTCACACTCTGCAGTCCAAATAAAAGCTTGACCCTTCCTAGTAAATTGCGTCAACGACAAAGCTAACTTGGAAAAACCTTTAATAAACTTCCGATAATAACCTGCCAAACCAAGAAAACTTCTAATCTCAGAAACAGATTTCGGAACTCCCCATTGAGACACAACCTTAATCTTCGACGGATCAATAATAATACCACCACTCGATATCACATGAATAAGGAAATTCACTTCCTTCAACCAAAACTAACACTTAGAAAGCTTAGCATAAAACTGCTTCTCTTTCAACACAGATAATACAATCCTCAGATGCTCAGCATGATCCTCTTCATTCTTTGAATAAATCAAAATATCATCAATGAACATAACAACAAACTTATCCAGATACTGATGAAAAATTCTATTCGTGTTTTCTATAAATACACCAGGTGTATTGGTCACACTGAACGACATCACAGAATACTCATATTGACCATACCTTATTCTAAAAGCAGTCTTCTGAATATCTTCAGCCTTCACACGGATCTGATGATACCCAGACCTCAAATCTATCTTGTTAAACACACGAGCACCCACCAACTAATCCATCAAATCACTAATCCTCAGAAGTGGATACTTATTCTTGATAGTTACCTTGTTCAATTGTCTATAATCCACACATAACCTCATAATACCTTCTTTCTTCTTAACCAACAAAACAAGTGCACCCCACAGTTACACACTCAGACGAATTAATCTCTTCTTGAGTCAATTCTTAAGTTGACTCTTCAACTCTTTCAATTTAGATGTTGACATCCGATATGGAGCCATCAATACCAGACTAGTTCTAGGAACTAAGTCGATCATAAACTCCACTTTACGCTCTGGCGGTAAAATCACTTACATCTTTAGGAAATACCTCATGAAAATAACGAACTATTACTAATTCACCAATCACTCTCTTATCATAAATATCTAACATTTCCATCAATGCTAACAACACAACACCATCTTGAACCGACTCATTCAATTTACATACTATCAAGCCAAAAAGACAAACCTATCCCATCCAATATGATTTCATCTACTATCAATAATAGATTAAGGGTGATCAGTTCCTCAATTTATCAATAGGTAGCCGACAACCATAATGGAGCATAAACTATCATTACCAAACTATAATAACATCCTTTATCTTAAGCTCAAAATTACCTAAGCACCATGGTCCAACTCTTCACACCATAAATATCTCAGGGAAGAAAATCTTATCCCCCCACTTATTTTAAACCCACTCATGCAACCAAGTAGTTAGGAAAAACAAGCAAGTACCGACAGTATTTCACACACATGTCACGTACTAAGGGACAAACAACATTAAACAACTTGGCCAGATGGACCGACCTACTCTGATACCACTAATGTAACACCCCTAAACCCCATATAAAATAAACGGCATAATCGGAGTAAATTAGCATGTATATCAAAAGAGGGCATCACATGTATTTCAAAACCAACATAAATACACCACTCATGATCATAAAACACATTTAAAATCATGTCTCATTCAATAACACTTATGCATCTCGCAGCGGAATAATCTTAATTCAGAATAATAATACTAATGATTGAAATTCAATACTGACAATCATATAATAAAATATTACGTATTAAGGTCAATCATCACATAATCTCATATATCGTCAAATAAAAGAGAGTAATAATAAATATCTCTCAAAACAAATAAAAACATGAATTCAAATATTCCCTCGTGTCACATAGACCAGAGAAATGACTCACTATCTAAGAAAGTAGATACATAGAACTAGCTCCTCAGTCTAATCTTTGTTAGAAGCGTCACTAACTTCGATACCCAAGTGATGTCATATAAAACATCATTCCAACAGAAGGGTGAGAATTCACATAATTATCGAAATCATAAGATAATATATAATTGATAGCATACATGTATAACATAATTATTCTCACACTCCTAGAGTTTCATAAACAAATTATCACTCAAGTAGTCATGCTAATCACAAGTATTCATCCATAATTCCTTAATTCAAATGATAATTAATCATGAATACTACAAATATAATATTCACATTAATATCACATATTGTGCACCAATTTCAACATTTCACATCCACACACGTGGCTCTAATGTGACTCAATGCAATATGCATATGGTACCAATTATTATCTTTACCGTTATCACCGGGTCTACTCCAGACAGATAACCACCAATAAAAGTTCGATTCAACCTTAAGCTTTCAAAATGACTCCAGTTTTGGGACAAGCCACTAGTTCTTGTAAAACCTAGCAGACATTGTCTCTTGACACGAATGATGCATGTGCAATCTCAACAACTCATATGCAAATTAAGATCATCTCCAAATATTAATATTCATACATATTTCACATAATTCAACATATTTGAATTATCTCACCAAATTTCACAATTTACATACATCATGTAAATGTTCACCAATTCAACATATTACAATAACACATAGCAAACAATGTCAAACAATGTTATTCACATCCAACACCAATTCATGAGTCAAACAACACAATTACAAGTCATTTATATAATCACGTTATTATTAAATCACTTATTTCTAACAAGACTATTTTTATTGAAAATAATATTGTGCTAACTTTCTAACGCTTCAAACGGGAACCCAAACTGAGTTATGGTTCAAAAGTTATGAATTATTAAAGTTTCAACAAAAATACATACCGACATCGTACATTGACAACTCTAAACATTGTCAGAATTATCTAAAATGATCAAAGTATGACTCTTAATAAATCAAAACAACTCTGACAATTTTATTAACAACTCTAGCTACTCTATTGAGAACTCTAGCAACTTTATTGACAACTTTAACGAAATTAAAATTAACTTAAAATAGTTAATTAATCCAAAATAATCATCTTTAGTTCAAAACTCTTAAAAATTAGTTTATTATTATTATTATTATTATTATTATTATTATTATTATTATTATTATTATTATTATTATTATTATTATTATTATTATTATTATTATTATTATTATTATTATTATTATTATTATTATTATTATTATTTATTAATAAAACATTATATATATAAATTTGAAATAGGATTCTCAACTTAATCTATCATATATAGCTACAATATAAAAATAGTATATAGATGTATATCATTTTCTTCTTCGCTACAAATGCATAATAGCATATGTATCACTTCCTTTTTGTTTTATATACAAATGCATAAGTACTAGTGAACACTTGAATTATGTATTATAATACATTAGATAGGATATATCACAAACAAGACAACATAGCTATTTCGCTACAGTTCCTAGAATTATCACATTTCCATTAATTTCTATGCCAAACAATGCCTTAATTTTTCGGTTCAGTTATATCATATATATATATATGGCACTAATATATATCGCTACAGTATGTCAAGTATATGGGCATTACCATTTTCGCTATAGTATATAGAGAATATATAATACTACTCATTAATTTAACAATACTGCATCATATAAACTCTAATTAATTGATTCCAAACAAAATTAATCATCACATATTTAAAGATTTATCATCAAATTTTAACAATTTCAATCTATAGAAATTTGAGAGTTTCAACCTAAACATGTTTCTACTTATTAATACATTATCATATAACCCCAATAATCATGTGAGAACTCACCCTTACCTTGATTCTTTGAGATCTTTGATTTTTCTCTTTGGTGTTCTTCTCCTCATTCTCCATTTCTCTACTTTGTCTCTTTCTATCTTCTTTTCTTCACTTTCTCTCTCTAATTCTATAACTCTCTTATTTTATAAAATTAACTCTTATTTTTAATGGTTTTAACTTTACCCACTTATTCTAATGTGATATAAGGCCCAATTACTAATTCTATCACTTCTATATTATTTTTACCAAATAAAATAAGTCACATAATTCAATTAAGTCAATTAAATCAATTATGCACAAAATCACACAATTAATTAATAAGTCATATATTTCACCAAAACTACCAATAAATTAATTACTATATCATATATTATAATTAATAGAATAAATATAATCTAATAAATAAAAATAGGGGTGTTACAACGAACTTTGGTAGGCTTAAAAGATATTTTGAAAGAACTTAAGGCTGAAGAAAGGAACTTCGCTAAGAGAGCCACACTTTGCTTAGCGAACTTTGGCGGTTTCCTGAAGACAAGTTGATTTTAAAATTTAGTGGAGAAGAAACAGACACTTCACTTAGTGAATTATAGTTCACTTAGCGAACTCAGGCGGCTAGAACTGCTATAAAAAGGACAAAACTCAGCTTAGTTGAAAACATTCAGTTTTTATCATTGTAATATCATAGAATATATTTTGTAATATCAGTAGAAGAGAAATAGAAGAGGTTTTAGGAGAAGGAGCTGAATACGCATCAAGAGTCGAGATATCGTCATTGATGTTGGTTCAACTCAATTCTTCCATTGTGCTTCAAACTACCATGAGTAGCTAAATCCCTCTCTTGTTGGGATTGGTCGTAATTAGTCGAAACAATATGTATTTTCATTAATCATGGTGTTATACGCATTTTATGTATGAATAAGTATTGATGTTATCTTTGTTTCACCATTTATTTCATGGATTCAATTGATATTGACAAATACGATTCTAATCTCGATTTAAGATAACATCTATTAAACTCTAAATGCTAGACATAGATTTAGGTTTAATATTTACTAAAAGTATTGAACCTTAACGCTACCGTATTGTTTAATGGGCTAAGAAATCATCGATTAAACCATAAGGTAGAAATATCATCAAGGTTTAGACATAAACCTTATTTGTAAGAAATACATAATGATATCGAAACATGCTTAAATTGTGTATAACTGATTTGTGACGTACATATTGAATCGGCAAATGAACACCAATTTCCAACAAGTCTATTCCTCTAAAACTTATTTCAGTTATTATACGCATTTTAATTTTCATAACTTATAACTCAAACATCTTGAAAACTTATGCTTATAATGATAGGAATTTTTGAATGGTTATTATATCGCTCCAATGCTTGTGGATACGATAAAACATAATACTTTCATTTAATTATACTCAACATCAATCACTATCATATACTTTGGTTTCTACTTCATTAATTTGGTCCACACTATCACTAGCAGATTTAAAACTTCCAGTTTCAACCCCAGAAACAGACTTATCCTTTGTTTCTTCATCAACACTAATATATTCATGTGTATCACACTCTGACTTCCATCCTTTGGATCTTCACATGCAACTTCACTACTTTTATTTGTATTCATGTTCTAAGTTGCCCCAATCAAATCCTCATAAATATTATCAACAAACTTCATTACTTCATTATAATTAGTGTTAACACTAAATGACTCACTGAATATCACCGGACTTTCCCTCGAGGTTCATTTTGCAGCCAGATTTTCCTGATAAGGAGAGACCTCCATAGGAGAACAAGTCTTAGAAGAAAATTCAATGCAAGTAACACATTTTCTACCTTCAGGCATATACTCCATATCTTTAAGCACACAATTAGTATGATACTTTGCATCACAAACCAAACATACATCCTTATCAGTAAACATACTTTCATTAAAACATCTATAATAAAACCATTTCTTTTCCTTTGTTAGAGGCTCCCTTTTAACAGGTCTGGTCATAGTTTCCTCAACATCAAATTCATCACACAAACCATCACCATTATCAGAGTCCACATTAAAGGTAATAGTAAGAACACATTTAGCATCACAATCCCCATCTTTCAAAGAAGAAACATGATTCGATGGATACTCTAAACTCAACACAGACTCAGCTGAACCCCAATCTTGTTGGCTCAACTCATTAAAATCAAAACTCTCTTTCTCATCATCATTCAAAACCCTCAAAGAACTAAACTCCAAAGTAATATAGCTTATAGTTCTAGTGCTTCTACTAACTCCACTCGGTAACTCACTCGAGCTCGATTCTTCGAGTAACCTCGAAGAATAACCAACATCTAAAAACTCTCCCGGTAAAGAGAGAGTTTCAGAGAAAGGAACCTGAGAAACAATTTCTGCCACCAGAATGTTTTCGATGATAATCGGAACTCCTCGGGCAAGATCGTAACCTAGTGGAGGTCCGTCATATTCGACGATAATCAAAACTGCTTGGGGAAAATCTATATTTATAATGAATGTTATTGATGATGTATAGGTGGAATTGGGTGTTTGTTATTGTTTTTTTGTGAATCAGAAGATTTTTTAGTGTATTTTAGAGTTTTTCTTAAAACTGAGATGAGATACTTGCAAATGTTTTTCAAAATCTCTTCTAATACTAGAATGGTTTTGATATTTATGACTAATTGTAGAAGATGTGTTTGTTGGTTGTAGTTGTATGTGATGATTGTTGTAGTAGTATGAATAATGAGATGTAGAATACGATGAATATGGGTTAGGTGGAGGTGGTGTATACCCATGATTAAAATAAAAGAAAGGTGATGGAGTTATAACATATGAATTTGTGTAATAAGGTGAAAACAATTCACATGAAAATGAGGGATTGATAGGAGATGTAAGAGAGAAGTTTGTGGGATAGGTTGGAGGAATGCTATATTTATGAGAGGGTGTGAAGTTAGAATACTCCATGAGATAACTTGAGTGCAAGAACGAAATCACTAATTGTTAGGATGCTAAATCTATAACCCTAACAAGACTAATGAAAGGCTAATAAATAACCGACAATAAAAACTATATAAGAAAATAAGGATAAAAGATAAACTTCATTTCATTTTTGATGTCCTTCAATGTCTCATTGAGACTACATACATAATAGTCATATTGCATAATAAACCTAAAAACCCAAATACAAAAGAAGCCCAATAACACTTAAAATAAAAGACTTACTAAATTAACATTCTAACTTAACTTAACTTAACTCATAATTCTACTCTCTATCAGTAACATTATAAAAAATATATATTTAAAAACGATATATTATAATTTGACATCTAATTACTCAAATATTTAACTTTAAATATCTTTTAAAATGATATATCTCAAAAATAATCCTTTTTATAAAAAGTTATTTAAAATAATATTAAATTTAAGTTATATTTTAAAATCTAAAAATTTATAACATGATTCTTCTTACTGTTTTGGTAAGAATTACAGTAAAGACATTTGTATCCGTATCATTGATACAATTGTCTATAGATGTTGGGAAAAAAAGAAACTTAGGAAGAAGCTTAGTATCCTTATGATGCCTTAGGCTTGTAGCTCTTTTTGGTGGCCGGATCTTCGTATCGTCGTGCTTGTAACTATTTTTTGATTTAATAAAATTATCTTATTTCCAAAAACAAATTAATAATTAAAATAAATAAAAATAAAAATAAACAACATTTTGATCATGTCTAGTAAGAGTTTTCTCAACATCAAATTCATGACGCAAACCATCACCATCATCGGAGTCCACATCGAAAGTAACTGCAAGAACAAATTTAGCATCACAATCCTCAACTTTCAAAGAAGAAACATGAGTCGATGGATACTCTAAACTCAATACATGCTCAGTTGAACCCCAATCATGTTGGTTCAACTTGTTAAAATCAAAACTCCCTTTCTCATCATCATTCAAAACCCTCAAAGCACTAAAATCCAAAGTACTAGAGCTTCTAGTTCTAGTGCTTCTACTAACTCCACTCGGTAACTCACTTGAGCTCGATTCTTCAAGCAACCTCGAAGAATCACCAACATCTGAAAACTCTCCCGGTAAAAAGAGAGTTTCAGAGAGAGGATCTGAGAAACAACTGTTGCCACCAGAATATTGTCGACGCTAATCGGAACTACTCGGGGAAGATTGTAACCTAGTGGAGGTCCGTAATATTCGACGGTAATCAAAACTGCTCAGGTAAGATTTGTATTTATAATGGATGTTGTTGATGATGTAGAGGTGGAATTGGGTGTTTTTTGTTGTTGTTTTTTGTGAATCAGAAGGTTTTTTTAATGTTTTTTTAGAGTTTTTCTTAAAACTGAGATGAGATACTTGCAAATGTTTTTCAAAATCTCTTCCAATACTAGAGTAATATTGATATTTATGACTAATTGTAGAAGATGTGTTTGTTGGTTGTAGTTATATGTGATGATTATTGTAGTAGTATGAATAATGAGATGTAGAATACAATGAATATGGGTTAGGTGCCCATGATTAAAATACAAGCAAGATGATGGAGTTGTAACATATGAATTTGTGTAATAGGGTGAAAAAAATTTCCCATGAAAATGAGAGATTGATAGGAGATGTAAGAGAGGGGTTTGCGAGATAGGTTGGAGGAATGCTCCATTTATGAGAGGGAGTGAAGTTAGAATACTCCATAAAATAACTTGAGTGCAAGAATGAAAGCACCAATTGTTACGATGCTAAACCTATAACCCTAACAAGACTAATGAAAGGCTAATAAATAACAAAAAATAAAAACTATATAAGAAAATAAGAATAAAAGATAAACTTCATTTCATTTTTTATGTCCTTCAATGTCTCATTTAGACTACATATATAATAGTCATATTGGATAATAAACCTAGAAACCCAAATACAAAAGAAGCACAATAACACTTAAAATAAAAGACTTCCTAAATTAATATTCTAACTTAGTTTAACTCATAATTCTACTCTCTATCAGTAACATTATAAAAAAAGATATTTAAAAACGATATATTATAATTTTGACATCTACTTACTCAAATATTTAACTTTAAATATGTTTTAAAACAATATATCTCAAAAATAATCTTTTTTTATAAAAAATTATTTAAAATAATATTAAATTTAAGTGATATTTTAAAATCTAAAAATTTATAACATAATTCTTCCTACTGTTTTGGTAAGAATTGCAGTAAAGACATTGGTATCTGTATCATTGATACAATTGTCTATAGATGTTGGGAAAAAAAGGAACTTAGGGAGAAGCTTAGTATCCTTATGATGTTTTAGGCTTGTAGCTCTTTTTGGTGGCCGGATCTTCGGATCGTCGTGCTTGTAACTATTTTTTGGTTTAATAAAATTATCTTATTTCCAAAAACAAATTAATAATTAAAATAAATAAAAATAAAATAAACAACATTTTGATCATTACATTATAGAACCAAGCCTTGAGGGTTTGTTCTATAATACAAACAATTAAATTGTCAAATAATATTGTGATTGGGAGGTTTTGTTCTATAATACAAATAATTAAATTGCCAAATAATATTGTGATCGTGAGGGTTTGTTCTATAATACAAACAATTTAATCGAACCAAGGACTTGGACCTTGACCATTGTGTGAAAAGTAATGCACAACTGTTTGGCCATTTAACAGTTTTGATATGATTTTGAAATACAATATATTTACTATATAAAATATTATATTATATTTTATTTAAACCCCTTTATAATTTTGAGGCCTCAAAATATTTGAGGCCATGTGCAATGGCATTTGTCGCACACCCACAAGGTCGGTTTTGTTGTGTAGTAAAATGGGCGAAACCTGTTTTGTATATTTCTTATGGAACACCCTAACCAACACATATTTAAATAAATATGTTCAAAGAATTCAGATATATTGACATCAAATCTTGTTTCTTTTTTATTTTAATTTAAAGGTTTAGATTTATTTTCTTTAATTATTGTAAATTAATTTTTTAATATAAAATAAAATATTTTTTAAAAGTAAAAAATATTTAAAAATTAATTTTAAATTGTAGAGTTATATTTGTAAATAATCTTGTCTAGGACGATAATTTGGAACTGCCTTAGGAAAGGGCGACGACACGAGGCCGCTTAAAGGGAGGTATCGCCTCGCCTTTAGGTTTATCTTGCCCCTGGGGAGATGAAAAGTGTTATGAGACATATATTGGATAAAGAGAAAGTCATAGTTGTTACTGACCCATGTCATTATTGGGAATAGAGATTCAACTATTCGCATTTGGTCTAGATGGGCGACGACCTTTTCCAAGAAAACCTTCGGAATCGAGAACTCTTATAAAATCCACTATCCCTCAAGGGGATAAAGGAGATTCTCAAGTCATATGTGCTTAAGACCATCTAATACTACTTAGAGAGCACTTTGTTTTTAATAGCTCAACACCGTCAATCCAACTGCCCACTTGCAACCTAGCAGTGTCGGCCGCCAACAGGGCCTCTCACCTTACGTGAGTTGGTCCACTAAACAGCCTCAAAAACCATTGTATATGGCTACTCATCACTGTTAGCTAGCCGTCACCCCCAAACGTGTCATATACCTACTAGAGCCTCTAATTTTCTCTACCCTTGTAGGGGAAACACACACTTGTACTTTTTGGACAGTACAATGGTGCCCACTGTTGGGCCACACCTTTCACTCCGACCCCATCATCCTTTTTTATTTCTCTCAAGAGATGACTGACAAGGTCCTACATCACGCAACAAGCACTATTGTTAGAGGAAACTCCGGGAGGGGCCTTTCTAGGGTTGCTCGATGAAGATACACGAGGCAGGTGCTCGTTGCAAATGTCATATCCTTCGGTTTTCGTAAGGGCACCACAGGAGCAATCGGGGTCAACAACATTTTCTATGAAGAATATGACATATGCATCAAACCTTATAACAATGATTCATTGGTCATCACCATCCATCATGACAACTAGGATATCAAGCGTGTCTTGGTAAACCCAGGTAGCTCGGTTGAGGTCTTATTTTGGGATGTCTTCCAGAAGTTATAACTGAAATTGGATGACATACAGGGTTTCATAGTCTCCTTGACATGATTATATGGGGAACAAATACAAATAATAGGCTATGTGATCCTAGAAACCATCTGCGACGATGGAGATGATTCCAAAACCAACAACATTAGCTACCTCATTAGGAGCAGCATGTCACCTTACAACATCATCCTAGAGCGCCCGACCATCAATGTCTTAAGAGCCGTCATATCTGCCCAATATTTAACCTTTAAATATTCGCTCCTAGATGGTATATTGGGCATCATCCGATGAGATCAACAAGTGGCTCACTATTGTTATCTAAGTAGCCTAGAGACAACCAAAGAAGATCCTGCCCTTGTGGATGCACATCCTTCTAAAGTTATAAATACTGACTAGGACCCCAGATTGGGAGCAAAGACTGAGTGACTCACATCCATAGAAGACCTGAAGGAAGTCTAAATAGGACCTTACGCCCATCAAGTTACAAAGATAGTCCCTATTAAAGTAAAATTTGTTTATACTCCTTGAGTTCATACTCCTTGGGTTTTGATAATAACAAAAGTACTTAAAAAACAATAGGATATACTAACATTTGTTTAAGAGTGAAAGATTATTAAGCTAGTAATTAACTAGGTTTTGACCTAGTTAAATTACTTGTAAAGAAGAAGAATTTCATATTCTAATAGGATCAAAATTTGATGTTCAAATAAAACCTCAGCACCATGTTGACAAAACATCTGATGTTCAAAATGGAACATTAGCGCCAAACTGGAAACATAGTAAAACGTCTGTTTATCTGTACTTTGTGCAAAAGTAGCTACATCTTGTCAACTACTAGAATTATGGAAAAAGTCAATTAGAGGTTTTAGCGCAAGGCTCGAGGCTGAGTGATATGATTTCTTTAGTCTACTATACCATACCTATGAACGCTTTACTTGAGAAAGGCACAATGATAAAATAAATTATTCATAATATGAATATTTCCATCATACCAACTCCAATGTCTCTCTTTCAAACTGCTTCTTCAAAATAAGTAACACACGAATACACAACAACATACAATAAGAAAGAACTATGTGTTTCACTCTCTAAGATTTTGTACATAAGTTGTTGTATTGTACATAAACTTGAGGTTTTCTTACACTTGTATATCTTGTAAATTTCAAGTAATAAGGTTTTGTGTGTGTTGCATTGATTGTACCTCTAATTTTATATCAGGTACATCGTGTTATAATCCTAAAAAAATTTGTTTAGAATTTGTAAAAATCTCAGAATGAGTGTTTGAGCAAAGAATTCCTGAACTGTAGGTTTAGGCAAGGAAGTCTCTTTCAAGTGTGATTGAGCAAGGAAGTCATGAATTGTGGGTTTAGGAAAGGAAGTCTCTTTCAAGTGTGGTTGATCAAGGAAGTCATGAACTGTAGGTTTAGGAAATGAAGTCTCTTTCAAGTGTTATTGATCAAGGAATTCCTGAACTATAGGTTTAGGCAAGGAATTCTATTTCTGGTTATATTGAGCAAGGAGCCCTGGACAAGTGTGTTTAGGAAAGAAGTCTCTTTCTTGTGAAATTGAGCAGGAAGTCTTGGACTGGTGTGTCTAAGAAAGTTGTAATCAGGTTCTGATTATAGGGAAACGCTCTTGTGTTGCAAGGGGACTGGGCTACTCTATTTATAGAGGAACTAAGATAATCTTTGTGTTTGATTTACTTATTTTCTTCTGCAATTTAAATTATTCCGCAGCTGTATATTCTAGCTTAGAATCTGAACTTGGTCAGATTCAAAAGTTGCCGATTCTAAAAAGAAAAAGTTATTAGATACACAATTCAACCCTCCTTTCTTGTGTATTTTTCTCACCTTCCATTAACATCAGAACATAGTATGTGTTTAACACTTAAGAGTCGTACATAAAAAGATCCAAAAGAGAAAAGTATACTGAGATGCGTGATACTGATGATAGTAATGTTACTGGAACTAGTATACTACATGATTATAGTTCTCATGAAAAGAGTCACTATTCTGCTAAACCACCTGTATTCAGTGGTTATTCTACTCACTTTGAATGGTGGAAGAGAAAAATGTACACATACATCATTGGGCTTAATGATGAGCTATGGAAGATCCTTGATGATGATATTGAAATTGAAGTGAATGGTGTAGGAATGGTTGCTGATAGAAAAGTTCTCACACCAGTTCCAAAGAAAGTGTACATAAAACACCACAGAGTAAGAGGTATCATTGTTGATGCTTTACCTCACTCTGAATACATAAAAATCAGAGATGAGTCAACTACCAAAATTATCTTTAATACGTTTTGTGCTACCTATGAAGGTAATCAACATATGAAATAAGCTAAGGATAATCTTCTGGTTCACCAGTATGAACTCTTTAAAATGAAGGATTGTGAAAACACTGAAACCATGTTCTCTAGGTTTCAAGTTCTAGTGTCAGGCCTTCAAGTTTTGAACAAGAATTATAATTTTGCAGATCATGTCAAAAAGATTCAAGGGCCATAATACACTAAGTCTTGAAAGTCTGATAAGCAACCTTTAGAGCCATGAAATTGAGCTGAATGGAGATGAGCCTATGAAGATGTTCAAATCACTAGCTTTAAAATTTGTTGTTGAGAAATCTAGTGGTAAAGCTCCAAGGTCCATAAAAGTTAGCAAATCAAAAGAAGCTTATGCTGAAGGAATTTCCGATGATAACTCAGATGATGAAGAAATGGAATTTATCTTTAAAAGACTTCAACAACTGTAAAAAGCCTGATTACTTCAGATCTAATTGTTCTGATCTACATAAGGATAAGTCAAAGAAAGGAAGCTTCTAGAAGAACAACTTCAGAAACAGATTCAAGAAGAGTATCATGGCAACTTGGGATGAAATTGATAATGAAGGAAGTCCTGACAAAGATGAAGGAGAAGCAAATATGGTATTGATGACTCTCACATCATCTGATGCAAAATCTGAGTCTTGCTCTAGCTTAGAATCAAACAAAGAAAATAAGGTGTTTTCTAACTTATCTCGTTCTGGCCTTATTTCCTTCATTCAAGACCTTATGACTCATTACAAATACAAAGCAATAGACATGAAATTATCAAAGAGAGATAATTACCTTTTGAAAGAAGAATTAAAAATGTCTCAAGAAAAATTTGAATCATTTGAAAAAGATCATAAGACTCTCCTAGACAAAGCTTCTGATAAATCTGTAGATGAGCATGAGATATCACTTAAAATCTTTATCAAAACAGGTCTTGAAAGAACCAAACTTGCCTCTATGATCTATGTAGTAAGTAAGAGCAAAGGAGAAGGTCTGGGTTATAATAAAGAATGCTTCAAAGTTCAGCTCTTAAAGAAACCCTTAAATCCTTCTTCTTCAAGCAGCTCTCAAATAATGTAAAGACTTATTTTGGCCTGCTTATGATAAGGTTAAGAATCTGACCCAAT
This sequence comes from Vicia faba, assembly GCA_948472305.1. Taxonomy (NCBI): domain Eukaryota; kingdom Viridiplantae; phylum Streptophyta; class Magnoliopsida; order Fabales; family Fabaceae; genus Vicia; species Vicia faba. Next base: position 1,522,649,675 of record OX451738.1, read on the forward strand.
CACAACCCAAGATTAATGATTTAAAATATCTAAACAAACCTGCACACGAGACTTCAAAGTCAAAGGTTCTAAAGAAGTCAGCTCCTAGGATTCAGTAATCAAAGGTTCATATCAGATCATAACCTAAGGTTTAAAAGTCAAAGTTCTGAGGAATTTAGAACCAATGACCTCTAAGTCAAAGGTTCTGAAGAAAGAAGAACAAAGGACCTATTGACCAAAGTTTTTGAAAGATTAAAAAACTAATGTCAAGACTCATCCAAGACAAAAAAAAATTATAAACCAAAAGTCTGGATTGAGCCTAGGCATTACTATCAGGAAAAAGCACAAAACTAGAAAAATCTTGTTAGAACTAATCATAAAGGATCCATAATAATATGGGTACTAGATCTCAAATTGTATTTGATGCAGATACGCCCAAAGAAAGACACAATGCTACAATTCTAATACTAAAAAAATGGATGGTTATTAGATATAAAATAAAGAAGGCATACATTCCAAATCCCAACACTGAAAGAAGAAGCAAGTGTGGACTTTAGAAGAAGCCACAATGGATAAAATATGGCTATGGATTCTATTAAATGTTTGGTTTCTTTAGTTCATCCAGAAAAGCATTATTGGAGCAAAGTGACATTAGAAAATAATTTGGATGAACAAAAAGAAGTGGCCAATCAAAGAAAGTAGAATATGTGATTATTAGTATGTGTACTCAACAAGTAACTTATGAAGAAGTTAAATCTTGTAGATTGGTTATCTCTGAGCAAATCCTGCAAAATTCATGTTTTCATGTCATTAGAGGAGATTTTCATCAAGAAGGATCAAAAGCTTCTTCAAAAGGTACGTTCTCTTTGATTAACCTTTATGATATTAGACATTGTATATTATGCAGTGTATGTTTGTGTGCAAGACTTCAATCAGATCCTATAGAAGTTTACTTAATAATTAAGGGAATCTTTAAGAATCTGAAAAGTTCAGCTAGTTGAATTCTATAATGATAAATGTGCTCTGGATAGAATTGAGAGAAAAGTCCACTCGTGGAAAATATCAATTCATTGGTGAAAGCCAAGTATTTTGAGCTAAGTATAAAAAATAAATTATTAATATGTCTACAGAAAACATAGAATTCATCTCAACTGCTGAATGTTGCACACATCTGCTCTAAAAAACATATCAGCTAGATGACTGTCAACTGTGTGGAGGCAAGGTTGTTATCACTTGTGCTATATGATTAAACTATCATATTCATCTTCTTGAAACAAAAGCATTTTTCTCTAAGAAATTTGTGCTTGTTTTTGAGATAAATATCTTGGTTTGTTGTCAGTCAGAAGGAGTTTCAGTCAGAGTCTGATAATCTAACTTTGATGAAAAGCAATCTCTGAATAACTTTAGGAACCAAATTTTGAAATGGATTATTTAATAATAAAAGGATTTAAGTAGAAGACTATGCGATGACACCTATGACTCCATGATTCTGATAATTGTTTGAATTGTTGAGTTGCTACAAGGTTAAAGAATTATGGGTAATGATGTACACCTTTTTAATATTCTTAGGTACTCTTTGTATGTCATCTATTATTGTTTTTTTTGTCTTGTATTCTCCAATGTATTAAAAATGTTTTAATCCTTATTTCTTTTGTACTTCTCAATTGTTTTGTACTTTTTAAAGATTGTCCTTGAGTGAAACACAGGAAAAGACTATTGTCTTGCATTACTCTTGGCTAGGTCTTTAAGAATCCCTTCTATTCTCTTGGTTTAAAATCATTTGTTATTTCTTCTCTATTTTTTTTTAAAATATCTCAGTTTGTTCACTCAACTTGGTATGGATTCTAGATCCGCTACTGGTATTAAAAACCAGTTAGTTATCATTGTAACACCCCCTAAACCCCGCATAAAATAAATGGCATAATAAGAGTAAATATCACACATATCTCAAGAGGGCGTCATATTTACTTCATGAAACTCAAGAAACAAATACACTGGTCATGATCATAACACGCATTTAGAATCATGTTCCATATAATAACATATATGCATATAGAAGCGGAAAATAAATCTATTTCCTAACGGTAATAATGATTAAACCTCCATACTGACAATCATATCATAAAACATTAGGCATTAAAGGTTTTCATCACATACATCTCAATCCAACATAAATATCTAGAGAGTATAACAACATCTCTCAAATAAACATGAATATAACAAAATAATATAAATCTAAACATTCTCTCGTGTTACATAGACTAGAGCATGACTCACTACCTAGTGAAGCAGATAAATAAAGGACTAGCTCTCCCAACTACTCTTGCTAGAAGCACCACCGCTATCCTCGGTACCTGAGTGATATCGTATAAAATATCATTTCAATAGAAGGGTGAGAATTCATATCATTATAGAAATATATAATAATAGTAATGCAACACATACAAGCATCAATTGCATTATATCACACTTCACATAATCATGTATTCATCATACTTCAAACCAATTCACGTGATTACATATACAACAATGCTCAATGATATAATATTCAAAGATAACCAATCACAATTACCACAAAGTAACATTCATGCCAATATCACATATTGCATACCAATTCAACAATTCACATAGACACATGTGACTCTAATGGAACTTAATGCAAATGCACGTGGTACCAACTTCTATCCTTTTTGGTCCTACCGAGTCCACATCTCCAAGACAGATAACCACCAAAAGCCCATTCTCTAAGCTTTTAAACCCTTATCTCCAGGTTTGTGACAAGTCAATAATTCTCACAGAATTACCAGACATCGTCTCTTGACACAATGATGCATGTGCAATCTCAACAATAATATGAAATTAATACCATCTCAATATCTTAATCATATAAGCATATTTCACATAATTCAACACATTTGAATTATCTTCACCAAATTGCACAACATACATGTTTCATGTCATCAATCAAACACAATGCATTCTCATAGCATTAATCATCTCAACACATCATTATAACATGTAGAAAACAAGTCCAAACCATGTTATATTCAATCAACATCATTTCCAAGTAATTACATACACAAAATCAAGTATCGTGTTTCTCATTGAAAGTCATCCAAAACCAATCCAAAATACATCGAATAAATTATTAAAATTCATATAAATCAATGATAAATCATAAGCATCCATAATCTAGAACAATTTCAGAAAATAATAATTTTTTCATTTTAGACCACACTAAGCGTCCTTCACCGTGCTAAGCGCCCTTCACTGAACATTGAAAAATTCTGCAAAGACAACTTCTGCCTCCTACGAACCGGGTCACTAAAACCCACCCCAACCAGCCATTTTTCATCATTTAAATATATTATAACCTATATCTAACATATAACATCAAATAGAAACATCAAAACATGATTTCCAGCACCAATTTCATGATTTCACATTCAAACCCTAACATGTCAAAATTTAGAAATTAAAGAACAATACCTAATTTCATGTTACTATCTATCACATACCATTACATCACCCATAAATTAAGGAATGTAAACCCTTAACTTAGATGTAGATACTTTAGGGTTCTTCTCTCTTCTTCTCATTTTCTCTTATTTTCTCCTCTTTTCCTCTTCTCTTGTTTTCTTCACTTCTCTTTCTAATTCTATATTTTCCTTATTTTATCCAATTCTTACTAACTCTAAATGGACTTAACTTATTCTCACACTATCTCATCCTGTTAAGGCCCAATTAATATTTTGCTATTCTCATACTCAATAACCCAATAACATATAATACACACATATTTAAATTAAATCAATTATTCACATAACCATACAAAATCAAATAGTTACATAATTATCAAACCAAATATTAATTAATCATGACAAATAATTAATAAAATAACTAATAAAAACAATTGGGGTGTTACAATCATCAATGAAAAGTTAGTTGATTTTGAAGAACTATTAGTCCTCGACTATGATTTTCAGATAGTAGTCTATAAACAAGGATGGGATGGATATTTAGGTATGCTCTTTGGATTCACTTACTCAAATATTGTCAAAGCATTTCGGGTAAGCGTTTTGCTGGTTGCGGTAAAGCGGTAAGCAAAAAGTAAGTTATTAATTTACCGGGTGATATTTAGGTTATATCGTAACGGGTCCACAGAGATTGGTGTATTAAAATTTTGTTCGACAAATCTCTTGTTAATGAGTTTTGGGTTTGAATGGGTTGAAAGGAAAGGTATCAACAGAAAATAAATGTATAAAAAGGAAAGACAAACTTATATGGCTCTAATGTACTCTACTCGTCACAAACTTAAACCTATCGAGCAATTATACTCAACCTACAATATTCATCAATGTAATCCCATGTCAAACACAACACCCACTGTATCACCTCGATAGTGATCTCTCAACCAACCTTAGCAACACATAAGTCAACAGTTCTCGCTTGCATCGATGATCTCTCAGAGCGACACAAACAACGGAGGAATTAATCATAGACACCCTAAGTGAATGTCAGGTCTAAATCTATCTCTAGAATTCAGAAACTAACAGATAATCATCCTAGATAAGAATCGAAGCAATATATATATCTATAGCAACTTAAATCCCTAGCACAGAGAAAAAATCAAGGATAACAATCGACCAAGATTTGTAAAATAAGTTTTATATAACGCCATGAGAGACAAATATACACGAGTTCAAAGTAAATATACATATGAAACCCAACAAAAGAGAAATACATAGAGAGGAGAAGAGATAAACCATAAATCTTCCAGTTTGTCAGTACTGGTTGATAAGAAATCCACCTCCAATCATCCATAAGCAAATACCTATTGTTGTTTTCTAAGCTAATCTATCACAAATAAGGTTGATGGAATTTGGTAACAAAAACACCCAAAAAATAATAACAAAAAATGAACTGAAAATGAAGTTGTAAAACAAATCTCAGTTGGCTACGCTTAGTGGGCTCACCGCGCTAAGCGGGCTGCACGATATTTACACATTAAACTGACCTAAACCGCGCTAAGCGCACTATCCGCGCTAAGTAGGCTCCAAAACTAAGCTTCTGCCAAGATGTCAAAATGCAAGCAGCGCGTTACAAAATGTGTTGAGTGCACTCGCGCTTAGCGGTCTTTTGCACGCTAAGCAGGCTCTCCTGGGCAAAACTTCTCAAAATTGGTCTTTTATTCCGAAAACACGCATCCTGAGCCGTGTCTTCGACACATTATTCCTCGATGCTCCAAAATGCAACAAATACCTGCAAAATGAATAGAAAAACATCAAACGGTACACTATGTACACAAAAACACAAGTAAACACAAACTAAACGTATTTAAATAAAAGTTAGGTTTATTAAAAAATTATTAACAACAAAGAGTTGATAAGTGCAATAAAAAGTATATACAAAAATAGCTACAATTTGCACTTATCACGTTTATATCTAACATCTTAATTTGGAGTTTGCCATTATTTCTAATGTATCTGGTGTTCTTATCACCATCACCATAACCACTATTGATAACGATATAAACTATGGAGATGATGTGGTTCCTCTGGATATACTATTGTGGGAGTATTATTTCCTTATGATCTTGTCTTTATTGATCCTTCCTGCACCAATGATGTCTCTAATATTTGTTCCAAAGAAAATATATGGCATCTGTAGCGGTAGAAATTTTGAGACTAAGCCATTGAATTGACTTAACTTACACAGATCAAATAAAAATCACCACTGTGCTTTATTGTTTTCAAAGGAAATGGGAAAACAGTGAATAAACCCAAAAATATGGGGAGAGAATCTAGGTACGAGGGTTGGTTATGTAAAGGGGAGGTATTAGAATCCTAAATATCTGCGGTACTTTACAGGAACCTCCTTGAAAATCTATGTATTTTAGCTATAAAATGTGTATACAAAAATAGATGGTGGGAATGAGAAAAGAAGTATTCTTTATAATTTTGCATCTACCGCGGTTGAGAACCTTTAGTGCCTATGCACCACCTTTCGTGCAATAGGGGATCAGGGTACTCGTAGTTCACCTCAAAAATTCTAAAACACAAATGTGTTGGTTAATTTTAAGAGAAAAGACATCATCGTCATATTCGAATGGAAAACATACTTACTACCCACGATTATGAGAAAGGAGAATTTGCATCATCTCAAAGTGGAGGATGTAGCTTGTATTTTAAAATCAATAAAGCCTCACTCAACACCCAAGTGGAAAATATCTCACTTCACTATATATCATAGAAGTATAGTAGCTCACATCACTACAAGAATCAACAATAGTATAATATTTTGAGAAAAGTTTTAAAGTAAAAAGCAAAAGTGGAAAAATGGTTTGAATGAGGATAGTGACTTTTAGTATTGATAAAGATGTTAAAGTATGATTAAATTGATTAAAATTTGATTAAGAAAAGATTTTGAAAATGCATGGACCCAAGTCATAGTTTATTATGAAAACGGTTCAAGTTAGTAAACAAGAAGAGTTTTGAAAAGGAGGGAGAAGATTTTTGAAATTAAAGAAGATGGGAAGAGATGAAGGGACTATCCTATAGCATAAGGTAAAAGCTAAGGAAAAGAAAGGTATAACCAACAAGAAGCCAACACATGACATATGAGTCAATGTAGAATTCCCATACTTTGGATTGAAACCAAGCAAACAAAAATACTAAACCTTTGAGAAATACCAAGCTTCAGATGAATTATGTCTTCGCAAAAATTGAGCAGAGTAACAACTGAATACATAGGAATTCTTAATCACAGACAAAGCATATAATCAGAATAACCTGCACACAAAGAAAATCAACCCAATGCCTTGAGGTAAACCCCAATAACTTCAGACAAAAATAATAACAGAGTTACAAGGTCTTCAAGGCTATCAAGGCTTCTGTGATACGGTGGGAGAAATGACTTGGGTGTTTTCCGTTTGATTGCAAATGTTGAGGTTAGCAAGAGTCTCCACCGACTTTTCTTTTATCCAAAAGGAAAGGTGAAAAAGAACAGGAAAGACCTTTGAGATTATTTCTTGAGTTCGGGGGGGGGGGGGGGGGTAGATTATGAAAAGGGAAGGTATTAGCACCCTTTTCATTCATGGTTTTCCATGGGATCTTAGTTACTTGCTAGATCCCTTGCTTTTCTTTGAAATTGTGCTTTGTGTAGTTTTTTGAAATTATTTTGTAAAGATGCCATTGTTTAGGCAATCTTTATAATGATTCTCGTTCATAAGAATGTATACAAAGACGTTGATCTTTTGAAAATGTTTTCATGTTTGTAAGATGTTTTTAAAGTGTAGGTGTTTGTTTTGAAAATAGCAAGGATGTTTGTTTTGAAATGGAGCAAGTAACTAGGAACAATATACTTACTCAAAAGTCTTTCTTTGTTCATTTTCTTTTCCTTTGACATTGTTATCTTACCATTGATTTGGTAAGTAACCCTATCTTTGGATGTAACTGGGACGGGCGTGGGTCATCGTATAAACATGATTAACAATGTTACAAGGTATCTTAGCATTCTCTTTTAGGGACTAAGATCATTTGAAAGGCAACATAGATAGCGTCATCGAGGGACTATGATCTTGTATTTTTTGCTTGTTTTGCTAAGGTACCTCACATGCGTAATATGACCATTTTGTAAGGCAACCAAGTGGATTTTACCCTAAGGGTGCTTGTGTGCAAGTGTATTCTTTTCATGCTTGGTTTTGTCTTTGATTAGGGTTTTCTAATTGATTGGTTTTAGTCTTTCCATACAAACCCTAATTACTAGCATTTGTATATAAAGTGATAAATTGCGGAATTTAAAATTACTACGCTATTACAATACTTGTGGGAGGGGATGTACAAATTATAAATGGAGATTTCAAGAAAATAAAGCCTAATTATCTATTACAACCATATTGAATTTGTACAAGAATTGAATAAATAATGTACAAAGTGAATAAATATACAAGAATGTAAATATAAAGTAAATGGATATTTGTTTGGATTTTTTTAGAGAAAAAGGGTTTTGATTTTAACCTAATTAACTAAAATAAAATAATTAATTAAATAATAAAAAGTAAAAAAAACCTAAATTTACTAGGAAGATTTTAAATAAAACCCTAATCTATTAATTGATTAAAAAAGGGAAATTAAGTTTACAAGAAGAATATTTTTTGGTATTTTTGTCTTAAAAATAAATTATAGTATTATAAAATATTTTTTGGTCTTTTTATATTTTAAAATAATATATTTAAATGGTGTAAAAGAAAATAACTAAAACCCTAGTTTTTTAAATTAAATTTACAAAACAATTAGTGAAATAAATAAAGTATGATTAAATAAAAATAATTTTTATTGAAAAAAAAATAAAATATGTCAAAATATAAATCTAATATTTTTATATTTTTTATGATTTTTTAATATTAGATAAAATATTTAAGAACATAAATAAATAAAAATAAGAAAAAGAAATAAAAATGGGACAGGGGCTGTGTAAGTGAAACATGGGATTAGCAACAAGAAAAAAAACATAAAAGCCCAAGGAGGAGGCCCAACGCTTGTCCTAAAAAGTGAGAATAGGAAAAATATGAAAAAAATCCAAAGGGTATCGCTAGGGCTCGAACCCAGGTCCCTCAAGTCACAGGCGCGCGCTTCTACCACTAGGGTGGCTATACATCCGTTTATATAATCAAAACAATAAACATATGATAGTAAACAAGTCCATGGCCTGAACTTCATCTTCAACCTCATGCCCAGCCAGAGCCCTGTATCTTGTTCAAATCTCAACAAAAACAAAAACTGTAAACAGGAAACTTGTAGCAAATTTCCTCACGATTTCAGAAATACAAAGCAATAAAATTATTGATCAAAGATAAGCATGAATTTTAATGGCCCTAATCTGAACCCTAAAAATCTCAGAAGCTTCAATCTTGAAATTCTCTAAGCTCAAACAAAATTAATGAAAATTATGTACATGGTTAGCTTTAGGGCAATGATATCTACATTTTTCATTCACAAATAAACCATTAATGATGCCTGTATGAAAAGTTCCAAATTCAGAAAACTTACCTTGCAAGAGGGTATCATGTTTGGAGTTTGAGCAGCTTTCAGTGAGTTCCAATGATTGGATTAGCTTCCTCAAGTTCCTAGGAAGCTAATGTGATGCTTAGCTTGAGCTGAAAGTGCCTGAGGAGTTCTGGAGAAGTCCAAGTGCAAAACTCTGTTTTTGAAAATGGAGGATGGTGTTAAAGGTATTACAGTCTTGTAACAGGGTGTGGGATGAGTTCTAAATGATGTTTAAAAACTTTAGGAACCAAAAGGCTTGAAAACGCACGAGGGAGATGTGAGTTTCAAACTTTTGGTCAGGTTAGGCAACAATGGAGGTATATGATGCAGTTCCGAGCTCTTGGTGTTTTTAGGGGTCAAGCATGCGTGAGATATGTGGAAAATGACTTGTGTATGTATTAGCAAAAGGTATTGAGTGGTTTTGAAAGTCAGAAGTACAAGTTTCAAGCTAATTGCTAGGTTACTTGATTTTGAAGAAAAGTGGGAAAACAAGTTTCAAGAGGAGGTACAAGCATGGGCTGGGTGATTGTAAGTGTCTAAACCGTTTCTCTTGTGTTATGAGACATGTATGATCAGAAAAGAACAAGTGCAAGGCTCAAGAACAAGTTTTGTGCAAAAAGTCACTTTATCAAAATGGCATTGGGCACTTTCTTCCCAAAATGGATATAAAGCATGGCCTTGCATTGAATGCTTGAAATGAGACCTCTAACAGTTGTGCAAGAAATTAATTATGGAGTTCCTAACAAGTTTGAGGCCTGCAAAGTAGAGGTTATGCAACATAAGTTTTAATTTTGAATTTGTTCATCAAAAAATGACTTGTAATTCAAGTGATAAAACCCTAACTTCATCTCTTCGATTTTCCCTACTCAAAAATGATCTCAAGGAGTTCTTGGAAATTTTGGAAATATTTAAATGTGTTCTACAACCCATATTTTAATCACTTTTGAAGATTCCCTATGGAACTATATGAAAAATTTCTATGAAGTTGGGTCAAAATCCTGAGCAAATTAGGACAAAAATTTCACTAAGTGTTTTGTTTCATGACCATGTGTTCTTAAAATTATAACTTGAGATCCAAGCAGTATTGGAAGGAGTTGTGTAAAGCAAAGTTGTAGATTTCATGGAGATCTATAACTTTTGTGTTGTAAGTTTCTTTTGAATCAGCTTGCATCATGGTGAAAATTTGGCTCAAAGTTGTGAAACAATAAGAAATTTCCAACACTTAGAAAAATTTCTAAGTTTAGAAATTTTTAACTTTCAAAAATGAAATCTTGAATTATTGATTTCTTGATTAATAAGTTTCATATTTTGACATGATTTGTTGAATTGTGATCTTTGGCATTTGATTTTGACCAAAAAGTCAAAGTTTGACTTTTCAGTATACAATTGACTTTTGATCAGTTGACTGGAAATTCATCTGTCAATCCATTGGACTTGAGCAATGTTTTGAGCCATGTCATTAGGTAAAAATGATGCAATTGTAATATTGAGATCATTCCTTAAACCAATTGATCATTTGCTAGGTCAAAAATCAGAAATTGTCATTTCCCAGTTAAAACCCTAATTTTGACCATTTTGCCCTTTTGAAGATTTGATCAAATTTCGTAAGGAACTGTGGTCCAAACTTGATCAAATGATACATATGAGTTTAAAATGTTGATGTGGATAAAAATTATGAAGTTTGACTGTAAATTGGGGTACAACAGCTGCCCATGTTCAATCTTCTTAAGGCTGAAGAGTTAGATTGGCGAGTTTTGCCATTCGTGACTCGAAGGTGGAAGATGATTGGACATTAGAGTGCCTAGAAATTTGCACTTGGTGATATGATGGTTGATGGTATAGGGAATGGGCTTAAATATGCCATTTAGAGGGATTATAGAAAGTTGTCAGAGATGGGCTTGTAGATGCCATCCAGAAATGATTACTGAATCGTATTTGTAAGCTGAAACTGAATGAGTATCAGAATGGCATCCGTGTCTAGAGCGTATCTGAAATGTATCTTAGAGCTGAATTTGAATGAGTACCAGAATGGCATCCATGTCTGGAGCATATCTGAACTGTATCTGAAGATTGAATCTGAATGAGTATCAGAATGGCATCCGTGTCTGAAGCGTATCTGAAAGCTGAATCTAAATGAGTATCAGGATGGAATCCGTGTCTGGAGCATATCTGAATTGTATCTGAAAGTTGAATCTGAATGAGTATCAGGATGACGTCTATATCTGGAGCCTATCTGAACTGTATCTAAGAGTTGAATCTGAATGAGTATCAGAATGGTGTCCGTATCTGGAGCGTATCTGAACTGTATCTGAAAGCTGAATCTGAATGAGTATTAGGATGGCATCCGTGTATGGAACGTATCTAAACTGTATCTGAAAGATGAATCTGAATGAGTATCAGGATGGCATCCGTGTCTGGAGCGTATCTGAATTGTATCTGAAAGCTTAATCTGAATGAGTATCAGGATGGCATCCGTGTCTGGAGCATATCTGAACTGTATCTAAAAGTTGAATCTGAATGGGTATCAGGATGGCGTCTGTATCTGGAGCGTATCTGAACTGTATCTGAAAAAACCTTTGAACATTGTTAATGGTAGCTATTGATTAACCTTATCCTGAAAAGGGAAAAATGTTAGCTAATATGCAAAGTCGTGTTGTATGAAATGCATGGTATGTATGACATTGTGATACATGCATTCGTGTTATCGATGTTTATGATATATGGATGCGATGTATGCATATGTGAGCTGAACTGCTACACGGTTTGTTGGATTGGGGAAAATAAATTCCTGACTGCTGTTAAGGATATGGAGTGTAAGTCTTCATGTTGTGAAGTTGAAGTGTTGACGAATTTCCGCTTAGAGAAATAAAATCTGTTGTAAGGAAAATGCCGTGTACTGCTTATGAAATCCCGTTGGGGAATCCTGAGAAATTTGGCGACTTCTACCGGGGAGTGATAGCTGGAAGTTTTGTTCCGCTGGGGATTAAACTGCATACTGTGGGGGATTTTATAGACATAGCTTAGAGAGATTTTCCTATTTCTTAAAGCCATTAGTGATCTTCTTTCTATTTTGTTTATTTGTAAATGGTTATTACGTTCAAATGCATATGTTCAAAAATAAATCATTGGACGTTTTTGTAAACAAAACATAAGAGTAAAGAAAAACAGAACAAATAGTTTTATACTTTCAAAGGGGTATCTTTGTATTGACTTTGAGTAAGTGTTTTTGTACCATGAGACGAACATTCTATTAAGAGAACACCGTCGTAAAAAATGAAAATTTGATACAAAGAAAAGATAGCTATGTGAAATAATCCCATGGGGTTCCCATTCTGCTATAGCCTTTGTGTCTCTGAGCGTCTTGTCCACTTACTGCCTTGTCCGAAGTTGATTGGATTGATCAGAACCGCTGAGTTTGTCAGTTGAAGCCAAAGGTTGTCCGTAAGATGATCCAACAGGACATAGTCATACGCTTTAATTCCCTAAATTTTTCCTGGACCTCCCTTTCAGGTTTTCAGTCCACCGGGATACCCTTTTTTGTCCAAGTCGCCCTTTCAGGTTTTCAACTTGCCGGGTGTACAATTTTTTTTGTTTTATCCCTAATTTTTTCCCGAACCTTTTTTGGTTCACCGGGATGCCCTTGTTTTTCCTAGGTGTATCAACCTAGCGGGTCTCTTATGCGTAGTATCTTTTGACTATGTCCGCGTTCACAGGGTGCGGCAGGTCGTTGCCATCCATAGTGGTCAAGATCATTGCTCCACTAGAGAATATGCTTTTGATCATAAACGGTCCTTCGTAGGTAGGAGTCCATTTTCCCCTGGGATTACCTTGCGGTAGTATGATACGTTTGATCACCAGATCCCTGACTTGATACACTTGGCGTCTGACCTTTTTGTTGAAAGCCTTGATCATCCGTTTTTGATACATTTGACCATGGCAGACAACAGTAAGTCTTTTTTCATCAATCAAGTTCAGTTGATCAAGTCGAGCCTGGATCCAATCTTCTTTATTCAGCCCTACATCCTTCATAATTTTCAAAGAGGGGATCTGGACCTCAATAGGTAAGACAACTTCCATGCCATATACCAAAGAGTAAGGTGTTACCCCAGTTGATGTGCGTGTTGTGGTACGATAACCGTGGAGAGCGAATGGTAGCATCTCATGCCAGTCTTTGTACGTGACTGTCATTTTCTGTATGATCTTTTTTATGTTCTTATTTGCGGCTTTGACAACACCATTCATCTTTGGCCGGTAAGAGGAAGAATTGTGGTGCTAGATCTTGAATTGCTCGCACAGGGCGGTGATCACAGTATTGTTTAGATTCATACCATTGTCTGTGATGATCCTCTCCGGGATACCATACCGACAAATGAGATTCTGTTTAATGAAACAGGCTACAACATTCTTGGTAACGGAAGCAAAAGAGGCTGCCTAAACCCACTTTGTAAAATAATCAATGGCCACTAAGATGAAGCGGTGTCCATTAGAAGCTGTTGGTTTGATTTCCCCAATCATATCGATGCCCCACATAGCAAAGGGCCAAGGAGCCGTCAAGACATTCAGAGGAACTAGAGGTACGTGCACCTTGTCAGCATAAATTTGACACTTATGGCAGGTTTGAGAGTGTTGATAGCAATCTGCTTCCATGGTAGACCAGTAATAGCCTGCCCGTAGGATCTTCTTTGCCATTGTATGCCCACTGGGTGCCAAAAGTGCCCTCATGTAACTCAGCCATGATCTTTTCCGCTTCAACCTTGTCTACACACCGAAGTAACACAGAGTCATGGCTGCGTTTGTAGGTAATGCCATTACTAAGGAAGAATTTAGTAGAGAATCACCTTAAGAACTTATTATCATTGAATGAAGCTCCTTCCGGATATTCTTGAGCCTCGAGATACCTTTTGACTTCTTGAAACCAAGGCTGGTCCACTACTTCTTCAGTATTAATCTCGTGACAGTGAACTGGTTCATCCATTCGTTCAATGGTGATTTGGGGAGCCTCGTTATCCCATTTAAGTTTAAACATGGATGACATTGTGGCTAGTGCGTCTGCTAGCTGAATTTCTTCTCGCGGGAAATGCTCGAAGGTAATCTTCTCAAAATGTGGGATCAATGTCAACACATGTTCTTTGTAGGGGATAAGGTTAGGGTGTTTGGTGTCCCATTCCCCTTTGATCTGACTGATGACCAAAGCTAAATCTCCGAATACACTTAAGGATTTGATCCCCAAATCTATGGCAGCTTTGAGACCAAAAATGCACGCTTCATATTCCACCATGTTTTTTGTATAGTTGAAGCAGAGTCTTGCAGTAAAGGGAGTATGACATCCTTCAGTAGATATAAGTACAACACCAATACCATTGCCGAGTGTGTTGGATGCCCTATCAAAAACCAGGGTCTATCGGGATCCTTGTTCAGGTCCGTCATATGGTCTGAATTCTTCATAGTTGTTTACCATCATGATGTCTTCATCTGAGAATTTGAACTTCATGGACTGGTAGTCTTCCACAACTTGGTAAGCAAGGTGATCAGCTAGTACACTACCCTTTATTGCTTTCTGGGTAGTATACTATATGTCATATTCTGTCAGGATCATCTGCCATCTCGCTATTCTCCCAGAGAGGGCAGGTTTCTCGAAGATGTACTTTATTAGATCCATTTTAGATATCAATAAGGTATTATGGATCAGAATATATTGTCTTCTCCGGCGAGCAGCCCTTGCCAGAGTGCAACAATTTTTCTCGAGCAGTGAATATCTTATTTCACAGTCGGTAAACTTTTTTCTCAGGTAATAAATAACACGCTCTTTTCGGCCAGACTCGTCATGCTACCCCAACACACAGCCCATTGAATTTTCCAAAACAGTCAGATATATGATCAATTGTCTTCCCTCGACTGGTGGCATCAAAACAGGAGGCTCTTGTAAGTACTCTTTGATTTTGTCGAAAGCAGTTTGGCACTCATAATTCCATTTGACTACTTGATCTTTCTTTAGTAATTTGAAGATTGGTTCACAAGTAGCTGTCAGGTGATAAATGAGTTTGGCAATGTAGTTTAATCGTCCCAAGAACCCTCTGACTTCCTTCTCAGTACGAGGAGCAGGCATCTCTTGTATCGCTTTCACCTTGGGAGGATCTACTTCAATATCTTTATTGCTGACAATAAAGCCTAGGAGTTTACCAGACCTCACTCCAAACGTGCATTTATTTGGGTTCAACCTCAGCTTGTATTTCTTTAATCTCTCAAAAAGTTTCTGTAAATGGTCAAGATGCTCTTCTTCTGTCTGAGATCTAGCTATCATGTCGTCCATATAGACCTTTATTTCGTGATGTATCATTTCGAAAATAGAGCTACCATGGCACACTGATAGGTTGCCCCAACATTTTTCAACCCGAATGGAATAGCCTTGTAGCAGAATGTGCCCCACTGTGTGACAAAGGTTGTCTTCTCCATGTCCTCAGGCGCCATTTTGATTTGGTTGTATCTTGAGAAACCGTCCATGAAGGAAAACACTTTGTGTTGTGCCATATTGTCAACTAGAATATAAATGTGGGGAAGTGGGAAATCATCCTTAGGGCTTTCCCTATTCAAATATCTATAGTCCACGCACATTCGTACGTTGCCGTCCTTTTTGGGAACGGGAACAACATTGGCAACCCATTGCGGACAGGAGGTGACGACCAAGAATTCGGTGTTGAATTGCTTCATGACTTCTGTTTTAATCTTCTCTGACATATCTGGTCGCATACGACAGACCTTTTGTTTTACCGGTGGGCAGTCTTCTTTTTTTGGTAGACGATGCACCACAATATCTCCATCAAGTCCTGGCATGTCTTCATACGACCAGGAAAAGACCTCAACATAATCGTGTAGTAACTGAATCAGACTCTTTTTGACACTGGGTTCCAGGTTGGCATCCACCATGACTTCTCGTTTGTCTTCTTCGGTACCTAGATTAATTGTGTCCGCTGGTTCTTCATGGGGCTGAATGGTCCTCTCTTATTATTGTAGTAACATGGCGAGTTCCCCTGGCACTTCACAATCTTCCTCACCTTTATCTTCGACTTGGTAGATTAGATTTTTAGAATCACAGAAGGCTATAGCAGAATCGTTACCCATGGGATCCCGAATGGATGTAGATATGCAATTTGAATGTGAGTGTGTGTAAGAGTATAGCTATATTTAAAAGAAATGAAAATGTAAACAAAGAAAAACAACGAGCACAAAGTTTGTATGCAAAAACGTCCATGATTCATTGATGTCATATGGAAATGAGATAATTACTCTTACAAATGGACCATTGTGCCTCGGGTAAGACACAAGGTTTTAAGAGTTTGAATTTTTTAATATTATAGATCCGACAAAATTTAAAGACAAATTATTGTGGGATAAAAGTGATCGGGACAAAATCTCTAGCTTCCCAATTGTTGAGCCCTCCATTGACAGTTGGAAAAATCCAATCCTCCAGGTCATAGATGTCTTCATCATCCTCCACAATGTTGACTTCGCGGTTGTTGATCTTCAAGGGTGGTCCTCTGGCACGAGCACGGTGTAACGCCCCGATATTTGATTATTTATTTATTTAAATATTTTTGAATATTTTATATTAATTATAATTTTTATCGTCGAAGTTAGAAATATTTTATTTGGTGGCATGATAAATAATCGGATTTAATTAGGTGGAATTAAGTTGATGTACTATTTTATTATTAAGCTAAATATGAGATTGGGCTTAATTTGTGGTGTTGTGAAGTAATAGAGGGGTATGTCACTTAGGCCCATTTAGATTTATTAAGTAATATAATAATATATTATATAGAAATAGAGTTAGGGAAGAAAAGAGTTAGTGTTATCAAAAAAAGAAGGAAAAAGAGAAGAGAAAGAAGAATAGTGTTTTGAAAGGAGAAGAAGAACAAGAGGAGGTTTCCACTAGTGCCAATTCCCAGAAATTCCATCTTTGTTTCTTAGAGCTGCACTCAATCAAAGGTAAGAGTGTGGTTCTTGCTAAATAAATGGGAGTATGATAAATCTTATTTGGGGTTTAGGGTATTAGCTTCTCTACTATGTTGTGCAAAAAAATTGTTTGTGTTGCTATTAAAATTGACAATTGATTTGAGTTGTGTCGTTGTTTGTTATATTTGAACTGTGTTGGGTTAATGCTAAACTAGGATAAATGGGTGAATTGAAACAAGAATGAATAAGAACTAGGCATATGTGAAAAAGGAGAAAAAAACTAGTTTTTAGCTTCAGGCCTTCTGACACGGTCGTGTCAGCTGAGGCTGTCGCCCGTGTCAGCTACTGTGCCTCACGTTTTCCCCTTTCATATCCTGACACGGCCGTGTCAGCTACTGTGGAAAAAATTGTGAACTTAGATTTATGTGATTTTTTGGACCCGATTCGTCCTGTTTGATTCTTATGCATGCCAAAACATAAAATAGGGTGATAGGGAATAAAACATCAATTAGTTGAAGGGAGAAATGATAAAGTAACTATTAATTTCTTATGTAGAACCATTGATCAATAGCCGAATTAGACAGTATAATTACTTGTCCGGAATTTAACGAAATTTGACCGGGTAACTAAGTTTAATTAGTAGGTAATTATGTATGTGTCCTTTTGTTTGAATTATGTCGATTAAACCGAATTGCGGGTGTAGCGGTAGAAATGTTCAAGACTAAGACATTGGATTGAATAGACTTTATACAAATCAAAAATAAAAAATCGCCACCGCGCTTTAATGTTTCCAAAAGGAATGGGAAAAGAGTGAATAACCCAAAATGGGGGAAAGATTCAAGGTAAGGGGGTTGGTTATGCAAAGGGAAGGTATTAGCACCCTAAACATCTACGGTACTCTGCAGGAACCTCTTTGTAAAATCTGTATATTTTGGCTATAAAAAGGTGTTATATATAAAATAGATGGTGGAGGTGAGAAAAAGAAATATATTTTTTATGATTTTTGCACCCACCGCGGTTGCGAACCTTTAGTGCCTACGTACCACCTTTCATGCTGTTATACCCCAAAATTTGCCCTCCCATATTCCTCAAGAAATTGCCAAGCCAAGCTACAAAATTCCCCAAGGGTTGTGCAGGTCAACAGTTTCCTAAACAGTCCAAATTAGGGTTTGGGTTCTGATCAAGAAAAGGAAGCGTTCAAAGGCCCAATCAAGTCTCATATGCTTACAAACATGGTCAAGCATCCTCATGTCAAGTTTCAAGGCATTCAGCTCAAAGTTGCACAGTCAAAACCCTAAATTGCACTACAGTCAACTATAGGGGCAAAATGGTCATTTGGCAGTCAAAAGTTCAAATTTTTGGTCAACATATCATTTTGAGGCCACAAACATCATTTGATCAATGCTTGATCATGATTCTCAAAATTTGGCTCAGAAATCATCAAAGATGCAAAAGTTGCTATATTTGGACAGCTGAAAAAGTCAACTGAAATTGACCAAGGCATAACTTTCACATGGAGTATCAGAAAAATTCCATCCAAAGCTCATTTTGAAGAGAAAGACATTTCCTACAACTCATCTTCATACTTCAAGTCCAAGAAATGCTCTCACAAAAAGTTATCAATTTCAACATTATAGGTCATTTTCAAAAGTCAACAAAAAGGGACTTTAAGTCAAAGACCATAACTTGAGATTGGTAAATCAAAATGACATGGGACCAAAGACATTGGTTAAAGGACTCAAAGACCTTTCCAAAATGTCCAAGAACATGTGAAAAGCTTAAAAATTGAGCAAGTTATGCCTTGTAGAAATTGGGAAAATTTTGTGAAATGGCAAAAGTCAACTATCCTTGAAAATCCAATTTTGACAAAAGGGCCCCATTTTTCTCACTTTGTCCATCCTTGTCATGCCACACACGTGGCCCATGGTTGATTTCAAGACCAAATGTTGACTTTTTTTATTTTATTTAATTTTTGATGATTTAATTCATTTTAATTCATTGAAAATTCAAATAAAATTTAAAAATCAATGAAATGGTGTCATATGAACTTGGACAAGTTCTATGTATCATGAACCAACTCAAAAATCAGGCCAAGGTTCATTTACACACTAGGTCTAGGTTTTGGCTAGAAATTAGGAAAAAATGGTTAATGGACAAACCCTAAGGCCAATTCTCTAACAAGCATGAATTAAGGAGAGTTAGCAAGCCTATTCAATTCCATAATGATCATTGAGTCAAACCCTAACCCTAGTGCAGCAAAAAACTCGTTCAAAAGCCATTGGACACTTTGAAAATTTGGACATAAAATGCAAAACTGAAATCAGTGCTAGGGATCTTTTCAAGCCTCAATTTTTATACCATTAGCATTCTGAGATAATTCTAAACGCATTTCAATTCATAACATCACTCAAAGCTCCTTGAACTGGTAGTTACAAGTGAAACTGTACAGCAAATTTTTTGAATTCGTGTTCTTGATTCTACGCATCCTCTTGCATTTTTAATTACACATTCATGTTCCTCACAAAGTTTCCAAGCTGTTCATGGTATTTAATTGCATTTTCATAAGCCATACACGATTTTACCATTTTCATGTTCTAGGTTTTCCAGCTTCTTAAATTGGGGCTTTTGTAAATAAGAAAAATCAGAACCTCAGAGCAACACCATCACACTCAGCATCTTGAGACGAAGAAGAAGACATACTCGCGCCTAATTTATATTAGGAAACGAGCTATTCGCTATTTTTTTGTAGCTTATCTAATGCAGCGCTTCAAAACCGTTGCCAATGTATTTTGTTTACAGGGACGTGAAGAAGATGAAGATGTGGCACGCTGTCATTCGTCCGTTTAAATTTGCGCGCGTGTAATCTTTATGCGTTGGTTTTATTTTATATTGTTTATTAACTATTATATGTTAAATGAAAACAAGTGGCTCAGCTGGCCAAGACACGCGCATGTAACCACAATGACCTGGGTTCAAGTCCCAGGTCTTGCAATTTCTCATATTATTTTTCATTTCAAGGTTCCATGCAGCGCCCACATAAGGACTCACCATGCACATTCAAGAGGCATTATCCACGTGTCCCAGGGGACCTGATCAAGGGTCCAACTTGAAGGTATACCATGAGGACAAGTCAACAGGCGTGCATATGATTTCAAAAGTCAACAAATTGCCAGCAAATGGGCCAGGCTTTTCAGGCCTACACCTCCAAATTTGATGCCACACCCCCCTGGTTTGCCTTATTGTTTTTTCATTCTTTCTTTAATTATTTTTTCTTTTTATTTCTTTTCCTTTTATTTAATTAACCATTCTTACAAAAATATAAAAAAACATTAAAAAATACAGAAAGGACAAAAAAAATATAATTAATTTTGATTCTTTTATAAATAAATTAAAATGTAACTCATTTAGTTTAATTAGGTCTTAGTTTTAATTTTAATTCTTTTTTTCATAATAAAAAATCCAAAAAATGTAGAATTAGGTTGATTATTAATTTTTTATATCCTTTTTAATTTTTTCCTTTTTCTCACAATATTATTATTTATTATTTATTTTCTATAAATCAAAAATTGTACATAAATTAGTTTAGAATTTAATTAGGCTAGAAATTAAATCTTTTTTTTTTATAATAAACTTAAAAAACATTAGAACTAGGATTTTAATTTTAATTAACTTTTCTCTTTTTTCTTTTAAACCTAAAAAACACAAAAACATTATTTTTTCATTTAATTTTTAATTTTAGATTCTTTGATTAATTTTAATTATTTGTAAAAGGGTCCAATGCCCTAATTTTGTTTAAACTCTTTATTTCGCCCATTTATTTTATATTGTTTAAATACCTCTGTATATGCCCCAAAGCCTTGTAATAAGTTTAGATTTATTTCTCGCTTTTTATTTTATCGCTTTATTTATTTTCAGTCAAATCGGGTTCGGTTTTTTTGGCGATGTGGACCCGCGCCAGTTGTAATAGTTAGATTTATTTTCTCGCATATATAACTGTTAATAAATATGCATGAAAGAATGAATGCCCAAAAATAAAATCAAATCGTTAGATCACAAATACATGAACAAGACAAATATCAATGAAAATAACACACGAACCGCACACACCACCCCTAGGGTACGCCTCACTGTTGCCTTTCGAAAAGTGATCGTCGAGTAGAGGATGTCTTAGTAAGTCCTCATGATCCGGGAACCTGGCATGAGGGTAGCTTCTAAGGTGCCTTCCCATTGCTCCGGTGATCACCATGTCCCTACAAACTCGAATTGACCCGAACACCTCCAACGGTGGTGCTACCTACCTCTCAATGGTGGGATGGCACTACTTTAAAGGACATTTACACAGACGAATTCCTTAGGGTAGGTAGACGACTCATGGATACTTGCTCTCTTCAAAACAAACTGAAATCTTTTCACACCAACACTTTTCAAAAGCTTTCAAAGCAAATTTTTCAAACACTCTGACGTACGAGTCGAACTGAAATTTTTCAAAGAAACTTTTTAAAACCCACAATTGAAAAGCAAGCAAACAATTTTGAAAACACATTGAGCAAGTACCTAAGAGCCCATGGATAACCATGGATAGAAAGGGTGCTAATACCTTCCCTTTCTATAACCTACCTCCCGAACCGAGAGCAATCTCTTTAAGGAATTTTTCTGTGCTTTTGTCCTTTCCATTTGGAGAAAATAAAAGACGGTGGCGACTCTTGCTTCCGCGACATTTTCGCGAACCAGCGTTAAACAGTCAGTTCCAGATCCACCGATCACAGAACTGGCGACTCTGCTGGGGATGAATTTAAAGTGAGGTGTACCTTAGGACTAAGATCATTGTGTTTTCAATTGCTTTCCTTGTATGCTTTAAAATTGTGGGTTGCTTGGGAGTTCTATAGATCCTAACCCGGATCTGGGGGATACCTTCTTAGAAAGTAGCAACAAGGCTGTGAGGGAACTGTGCGGGGTATACCGACATGGTTGAAACAGTCTGCTACGTTGATGTGGCACTTTGGTGTGTACCGGTAACCCTTGAGTCAGTCAAGGAGAGTACGGGGCCTCCATGTGGTGTCATGAAGCATCAACAGACCTTAGGAACCTTAATTGAACCATCTTGGCCTCTTTAGGGTAGTGAGATAACTGACTTTGGTGCAGTCCGAGGTTGGTTGATACTCGATACTACACTCAATTGAGGGTTGCTTTCCTGGAATATTTCGGTCGCCAGTTCAGTGGCTAAATCGAAACGATGAACAATGAAAGCAATCCCGTGATATTGGGAACCTTAGAACCCGGTTACTTTGATTAGGACAGGATGAACCCACCAACTTCAAGAGGGTACTACCCAGACCTCATGCTGGCCTTAAACCTTAAGGGCCTGTCTTGTGTGCCTTGTGTGCCTTACATGTTTGTCTTTGTAAATATCTGTGTTTAATCATAGCATCATGACATCATCCAGCATCATATGCATTAACTAACCATTTCAGGGGTTCGAATTTTCATCTTTGTTCTTGTTTTGTAGGACATGGAAACTGTTCGTAGAAAGACAATTCCAATCAGTCTTGTAAGGATCCCTCCTCAGCTTAAGGAGCTTATATCCAGGATTCCCGAGAACTCTTCTTTCAGTGAAAGGCATGGAAGCCTCATCAGCTTGGTCAACACCAACATTGAGGAAGATATGATAAAAGTCCTGTTCCAGTTCTTTGACCCTCTGCATCACTGTTTCACCTTCTTGGACTATCAGTTGGTACCTACATTGGAGGAGTTCTCCCGACTCCTGAAGATCCCTATTCTTGATCAGCTACCCTTCAACGGTACAGAAAAGGAACCTAAACTCGAAGAGATTGCTAAAGCCTTGCACCTACAGTTATCTGACCTCAAGGGACATTGGGAAGTTAGAAGTGGTATCAAAGGGTTCTTAGCCAGGTTTCTGTTTGAAAAGGCCTATGATTGTTGGAACTCCCTTGACTTGCAAGCTTTTGAAGAGGTTGTGGCCCTCCTTGTTTATGGTTTGGTGTTGTTCCCTAACCCAGACCAGCTCATTGATATCAGTGCTGTCCAGATCTTTATGTCCAGGAATCCTATACCTACGTTGCTGGGAGACCTCCTTCACTCATGTTACACTCGAACCATGAGAAAAAGAGGTGTCCTTATGTGTTGCACTCCTCTCCTGGGAAAGTGGTTTATTTCGCACCTTCCACAATCAGTCCTGAAGAACGAGCGGGGTTTAAGATGGTCACAACGGTTGATGACTCTTACACATGCAGATATACATTGGTGCCCTAGGTCCAGAGAAGATGTCACTATCATTGATCGTTGCGGGGAGTATCCTAATGTTCCTTTACTTGGAATCAGAGGGGGTATTACTTATAGTCCATGCCTGGCTTGGAGACAATTTGGTTATGCTCGGAGAGATGGTCCTCATGACATGTTGATTCCTGACATAGTTTTTGACTTCGACAACGATACTCAAGGACTTCGCCAGAGATTTATCAGAGCTTGGAGGATGCCTAGTAGGATAGACAGCAAGACACTGGGGCACAGGAACTCCATCCCTTTGGAGCCTTACCTCAAATGGATACGAGCCCGCTCTCAGAAATTAGTGATGCCTTATCCTCACATGCTTCCAGTAATCAAAGAGCCTGCCTTGGAAGGAGAGGTGTCTCATGTTATTCAGCACCCTGATATGCCCACATCCTGGGAAGAGATGCAGAAGAGTTGGATCCAGCTTAAAGAAGAGAGGAATTCTCTTGAGACTAGTTTGCATGCCAGTGAAAAGAAGGTTTTGGAGCTCACTCGCCTGTTGCACGAGGAAAGGAATCTCAACACTTACATAGCTCCAGAGAAGATGCGCAACATATTTTGGATGTGACTTGATCTTTTTGTATTTTTGCCCATGAGGCTTTGATGTATTAAAACAATGATTTTCTTAATAATAAAGTGTGTTCCTTTTGGTCTACAACAAATTTGAATTTTCGAACTCTTGAATGCATTGCATAAACACATATCATTCATCATGTGCATCATAAATACTCTTCTTTTCAGGTTGTTTACCGTTCTTCGCTGTTTATTTCAGCATCATGAACCCTCCTGAATCATCAACCGATGCGGCTATCAAGGCTCTTCAGGCGCAGAACGCCCAGTTTCAGGCGCAAAACGCCCAATTTCAGGAGCTGATCAAGGGCTTGTCTCAGGGTCAACAAGAGTTAAAGACCATGCTGTTGAAGAAGACTAAGAAGAAGAAGAGGACTGTGCTATTTAACACTGGGCGCAGACTCGGGAACACTTTAGTTGTTGAAGCTGAAAGGACTCCTCCATCTGTGACGGAAGGTAGTCACCATGAAAGGGAGGTCACTACTCCTGTGGGCTCTGATACTGAAACAGACTTCAACGACGACCAGTACCCTCCTGCTGAAGACCGGTACAAACAGCTGGAAGACAGATTAAAGGCTGTGGAAGTTCAACGGGTACCTGGATTGGATTTCGGAGACTTGGGGTTATCTACTGGAGTGGTGATCCCGCACAAGTTCAAAACACCTGCCTTCGTGAAGTATGATGGGGCTTCCTGTCCCAAGATGCACCTCCGTTCTTATGTAAGGAAGATCCAGCCTTACACAGCAGACAAGAACCTTTGGATCCACTTCTTCCAGGAGAGTCTTTCAGGGACTCACCTCGATTGGTTCTATCAGCTAGATGGAATCAGCATTCGTAACTGGGAGGATCTGGCCACTGCTTTTTACAAGCAGTATCAGTATAATGCCGACCTCGCTCCTACGCGTACCCAGCTCCAGGGTATGTCGCTAGGGTCGGGTGAAGGTTTTAAGGAGTACGCTCAGAAATGGAGAGACCTGGCTGGCAGGGTGCAGCCACCATTGACGGATCGGGAGCTGGTAGATATGTTCTTGGGGACCCTATCTGGTCCATTTTTCAATCATCTCATTGGTAATTCCTCTGCTGGGTTTACCGATCTAATCCTAACTGGTGAAAGGATTGAGGCCGGTATAAAATCGGGGAAGATACAGAAAGTTGCCTCCTCCAGTACTGAGAAGAAACCCTTCAAAAAGGAGGCTAGTGCTGTATATAACTCCCGGAGAACAGAGCGACCTGAACACCGCCAATCTGTCAGTGCGGTAATGATTGCCAAACCTGCTGCCGCTCCTCGGCCAACTAATCCACAAAAGTTTGAAAGACCCCGGAGAGAGTTTACCCGGTTAAGCATGACCTTATCACAGATCCTGCCACAGTTGCTATCCACCAATTTAGTGACTGTCAAGGAGGCTCCAAAGTTTCCCAACACTGCATCCCCTAAGTTCAATCCAAATGCTCGCTGTGCTTATCACTCTGATAGCCCGGGGCATAACACAGATGACTGTTGGGCCCTAAGGAATAAGGTTCAAGACCTCATTGATGCCAAGGAGATACAGTTTGAGGCGCCCGAGAGGCCGAATGTTGTAAATGCTCCCATGCCCCAGCATGGAGTGAACGCTGTTGAGGAGAATTTGTATGTAGCTTCGGTGGATGATGTTGCTACTCCGTTGCTGATGGTCAAGAGGAATCTGTTGCTAGCCGGTTTATTTCCGGGATGTAGCGAAAGTTGCCCTCTATGTGTTGCTTCCCCTGTTGGTTGTTCTCTGTTGAAGTCAGGCATCCAAAACCTGATAGATAATAGAGAGATTTTGTTTGAAAAGACTGTTGTTCCTGCTGCTCCTGTTGAAGAAGTGTCAATCGTTACCATCTTCAACAACTATTCCGAGGCTCCTTCAAAGAAGCCTATACAAGTTTTGTCAGTTCACAAGAATGTTCCCATCACCATTACTGTTCCGGGGCCTATACCCTACAAATCTGATAAGGCTGTCCCATGGCATTATGGGGCGGATGTTTATGTTCTGGGTGTGAAACAAGAGTGCAACATTGATACTGGTGTCTCCAACATCACCGGGCCTGCTAAGGTCACTCGTAGTGGAAGACTGTTCTCGCCAGACATTGCTCCTCCAGCAATTCATAGGCCTTTGATCTTCACACCTGCCAGAGTGCCTGTTTCTCCTTCTGACCAAGTATCCACCCCTGCTGCTGAGTCATCTGATACTCGGGGCAAGGGAGTTGCTGCTGATGTGCCTGCCAGGACGGAGGCACCAAAGACCATTGTTGAGGCTTCCAAGCAGGAAATGGAAGAAATTCTCAAGATAATAAAGAAAAGTGATTTCAATGTTGTGGAACAGTTGGGGCACACCCCCTCTAAAATCTCCATGTTGTCACTGCTGCTGTGTTCAGAGGCCCATGCAAAGGCTCTGATTGCTTTCTTAAAGACTGCCCACGTACCCCAAGATACGACTGCTGACCAGTTCACCGATTGTGTGGCCAACCTAACTGCTGATAATGGCCTGGGTTTCTCTGATGCCGATCTGACAGCAAAGGGGAAGAACCATAATGATGCCCTGCATGTCTCCATTGAATGCAGGGGCACTACTCTTGCTCATGTGCTGGTTGACACAGGTTCTTCATTAAATGTGCTGCCCAAGAAGGCTCTGGATAGGCTGGATTGTGAAGGTCTAGAGCTCAAACCAAGTAGCATTGTTGTCCGGGCCTTTGACGGGTCCAAAAGAATGGTGCATGGTGAAGTGGACATCCCAATCAGGGTTGGGTCACAAGTATTTGATTCAAAATTTTATGTGATGGACATCCATCCGTCCTATTCTTGTTTGCTGGGTCGCCCATGGATCCACAAGGCTGGAGCGGTGACCTCCACATTGCATCAGAAGCTCAAGTACCCGGTCAGGGGGAGGATCGTAACAGTGCAAGGGGAGGAGGAATACATGGTCAGCCACCTCAACTCTTTCAGATACGTGGAAATGGATGGGGAGTTCATTGAAACCCCCTTTCAACATTTTGAGGAGGTACCACCAACCTTGGCAACAGCAGAAGATGAAGAGGTTTCTCCTATGAAGATGGCCTCCTTAAAGGACGCCCGGGCTGTGATCGAAAAAGGCGAATGTGCAAACTGGGGCAAACTCCCTGATCTTACTCCTAAGACTAACAAGTTTGGGCTGGGTTTCACCACGGAAGCTCAGAAAGCGGTGCGCAAGGCAAGAATTGGAAGACCTCCGTTGCTCATCACTCAGCATGGAGTGAATGCTGTTGGAGAGGAAGATGAAATAGAAGAGTCAAAGTTCGATAGCTGGATCTACCCGACGGCCGACGGTGGATTGACCAATTGGACTGCTAAAGATTTTACTCCCATAACTTTTGTTCCCCAGTAATGAATTTCTTTGTTTTTTGATTTGTAATAAACAATAATTTGAGACTATATGGCCCGGTGTCTTACCCGAGGCACCGTGGTTTTATTTATGAGGGCTTTTTGTTTGTCACTATCATATATCATGAATAAAAGCATTGGACGTTTTTCACATTTCAAATTTTGCGCTCCTTTTCTTTCCTTTCTTTACATATTGCAAAACAGCTGTATTTACACACACACTCACTCATACAGGTTTCAATCCACTCTGGATCTCACTGGTAACGACTCTGCTACTGCCAGTCATGACTTCGAAAATCCGATCAACTTAGCCGCAGACGAAGGTGAAGATGATTGCGAAGTGCCTGGTGAACTTGCAAGACTGTTACAACAGGAAGAGAGGGCAATTCAACCCCATGAAGAGCCAGTGGAAATAATAAACTTGGGTACGGAGGAAGACAAGAAAGAGGTGAAGATTGGTGCCAACCTAGAACTCAGCGTGAAGCAACGATTGATTCAGATGCTGCATGACTATAAAGAAATCTTTGCCTGGTCCTACGAAGACATGCCCGGATTAGATACCGACATTGTGGTCCATCGCTTACCAACTAAAGAAGATTGCCTTCCGGTTAAGCAAAAAGTCCGCCGTATGCGTCCAGAGATGTCTGAGAAGATTAAAGCCGAGGTTATGAAGCAGTTTGATGCCGGGTTTCTTGCAGTAACTTCTTACCCTCAGTGGGTTGCTAATGTGGTGCCGGTACCTAAGAAGGACGGCAAGGTCAGGATGTGTGTTGATTATAGGGATCTGAACAGGGCCAGCCCCAAGGATGACTTCCCTCTACCCCACATTGATGTCCTTGTTGATAATACAGCTCAGCATAAAGTGTTCTCTTTCATGGATGGTTTTTCAGGCTACAATCAGATCAAGATGGCACCTGAAGACATGGAAAAGACTACCTTTGTTACTCAGTGGGGCACCTTCTGCTACAAAGTCATGCCTTTCGGACTAAAGAATGCTGGGGCAACCTACCAACGTGCCATGGTTACCTTATTTCATGATATGATCCATCATGAGATAGAAGTGTATGTGGACGACATGATCGCTAGGTCCCAGACTGAGGAAGAACACCTTGATCATCTGCAGAAACTGTTTGACCGGTTGAAATTGTACAAGCTGAGATTGAACCCGAACAAGTGCACCTTCGGGGTAAGATCTGGGAAGTTGCTAGGCTTCGTGGTCAGTGACAAGGGAATTCAAGTGGACCCTGCTAAGGTCAAAGCCATTCAAGAGATGCCAGTTCCTAAGACAGAGAAGGAAGTCAGAGGCTTTCTAGGACGTCTGAATTACATTGCTCGGTTCATCTCACATTTAACTGCTACCTGTGAACCAATCTTCAAGCTGCTGAAGAAAGATCAGGTAGTACGTTGGAATGATGAATGCCAGGCTGCTTTTGACCGAATCAAAGAATATCTCCAAGAACCACCCATCCTTATGCCACCAGTTGAAGGGAGACCTTTGATACTTTACCTGACAGTGCTTGATAATGCAATGGGGTGTGTGCTGGGGCAGCATGACGAGTCTGGCCGAAAAGAGCATGCCATTTATTACCTTAGCAAAAAGTTTACCGACTGTGAGACCCGATACTCACTGCTTGAGAAAACTTGCTGCGCTTTGGTATGGGCTGCTCGCCGGCTGAGACAGTATATGCTGACTCACACTACCTTGTTAATCTCAAAAATGGATCCTATAAAGTACATATTCGAAAAGCCTGCTCTGTCTGGGAGAATTGCAAGATGGCAGATGATCTTGACGGAATACGACATTCAGTACACGACCCAAAAAGCCATCAAGGGAAGTGTATTGGCAGACCACCTAGCACATCAAGCTGTGGATGACTACCAATCAATGAATTTCGAGTTTCCAGATGAAAGCATTATGATAGTAACTGACTGTGAAATACCTGGACCGGATGAAGGACCTGAACCAGGATCCCGATGGTCTATGCACTTTGACGGAGCCTCCAATGCTTTGGGAAATGGTATCGGCGCCATAATCGTATCTCCACAAGGCACTCATACTCCACTCACCGCCCGGCTGTGTTTCAACTGTACCAACAACATGGCGGAGTATGAAGCGTGTATTATGGGTCTTCAAGCTGCGATAGACCTGAGGATCAAATTTCTGAGTGTCTTCGGAGATTCCGCTCTCGTGATCAATCAGATCAAAGGAGAGTGGGATACGAAACACCCAAACTTGATTCCTTACAGAGAATGTGTGTTGGCTTTGATCCCCCATTTCACAGAGATAACATTTGAGCACTTTCCAAGAGAAGAGA
Organism: Vicia faba; assembly: GCA_948472305.1. Taxonomy (NCBI): domain Eukaryota; kingdom Viridiplantae; phylum Streptophyta; class Magnoliopsida; order Fabales; family Fabaceae; genus Vicia; species Vicia faba. The sequence continues at coordinate 1,522,679,206 of OX451738.1, forward strand.
ATCAGCTGGCAGACGCGTTAGCTACAATGTCTTCAATGTTCAAGGTTAAATGGGATAATGAAGCTCCCCGGATCATCATCTGGAAACTGGACGAACCGGCATACTGTTGTGATCTCGAAACTGAATTGGTAACTGAGAAGCCTTGGTACCACGAAGTAAAGAGATATTTGGAAGCACAGGAATACCCTGAGGGAGCATCTGTCAATGATAAGAAATTCCTGAGGAGGTTTGCAGCCAAGTTCTTTCTTAGCAATGGCATCTTGTACAAGCGAAACCAGGATTCAACCCTACTGCGTTGTGTAGATAAGACTGAAGCAGATAGAATCATGGAAGAGCTACATGAAGGGACCTTTGGTACACACTCCAGCGGGCACACTATGGCTAAGAAGATCCTACGGGCAGGGTATTACTGGTCCACCATGGAAGCTGATTGCTACCAACACTCTAGGACATGCCATAAGTGCCAGATCTACGCAGACAAGGTGCATGTTCCTCCGGTTCCCCTGAATGTTCTGACTGCGCCTTGGCCATTTGCAATGTGGGGCATAGACATGATCGGTGAGATTAAACCTACAGCGTCCAATGGACATCGCTTCATCCTAGTGGCGATTGATTATTTCACGAAGTGGGTTGAGGCAGCATCCTATGCTACGGTAACCAAGACTGTTGTGGCACGGTTCATTCGGCACAACCTGATCTGTCGGTACGGCGTCCCTGAGCGGATTATTACGGATAACGGTACCAACCTGAACAATAAGATGATCGCTGAGCTTTGCGAACAGTTCAAGATACAGCACCACAATTCTTCTCCTTATAGACCGAAGATGAATGGGGCTGTAGAAGCAGCTAATAAAAACATCAAGAAGATTGTGCAGAAGATGACAGTAACGTATAAAGATTGGCACGAGATGTTACCGTTCGCTCTGCATGGGTATCGTACCTCAGCTAGGACGTCAACCGGGGCAACTCCTTTCTCTCTGGTTTATGGCATGGAGGCAGTCTTGCCGATCGAAGTACAAATTCCTTCTCTCCGGATAATGAAGGATGCAAATCTGAACGAAGATGATTGGATCCAGACACGACTTGATCAACTCAACCTTATTGACGAAAAGAGACTTGCTGCTATCTGCCATGGTCAGACGTATCAGAAGCGAATGATCAGGGCATTTAACAAAAAGGTCAGACCACAGGAATATCAAGTCGGGGATCTGGTGATCAAGCGAATTATCCTTCCTCAGAGTGATCCAAGGGGCAAATGGACCCCTACGTACGAAGGGCCATTTGTGGTTAAGCATGTGTTCTCAGGAGGAGCAATGATATTAACCAACATGGATGGTGACGACCTTCCTCACCCCGCCAATGCAGACATAGTTAAAAAATACTACGCATGAAAAATGACCCGCTAGGCTGACATGTCTAGGCAAAAATTAGGGCTTCCCGTCGAACCAAAAGGGTTCGGGCAAAATGAAGGGATGAAAATGAAAAAATCTGTACACCCGGCAAGTCGAAAACCTGAAAAGGCGGCTTGGGCAAAAATGGGTATCCCGGTGGACTGAAAACCCGAAAGGGCAGTCCAGGCAAAAGTTAGGGATAAAAGCGTAATACTATGTCTCATTGGATCACTTTGCATCCAGAATCCAGTATCTACATCAAGACGGCATCGATCAGTCAGCTTCACCCTCAACCAAGGTCACCAAGTGATGAGACGCTCGGAGTTATAAAGGCTATAGCAAAGTTGAAACCCGGTGGATCATTCATATTTCACACAGCTGTTTTAATTTCTTTTGTACAAAACTTGTAATAAACTCTTTTGCTCGGCGACATTCCGCTTACTAGGACGTCAGCCTCTTGTACACAAAACGCCTATTAACAGGCTATTCAAAATCAATACGAATATATTTTTCAGTTAAACGTGCCAACTGTTTTTTCTTTTCTGTTTTGTTTTGCGAAGAACGTCCAAGGTTCAATTTGTGATATATGCATTGATAATAATTTGCTAGCTCATAAATATTTGCATACGAAACAAAGAATTAATTGCAGGTGACACCAGAAACAGGGGCAATGAAGAGTTGTCTGAGCAGTCTAATTGTTCTATCCTCTAAGGTACCAAGGTAGGTTCAGTTAAAGAACCTAACCAGGCATCTTAAGTTCCCCAGAGAGTGAGACAGCAAGTCAGTGCATTCTTCCCCAGCATATCAAAACTTCCCCAGGAGAGTCCCATCCAAGTTCCCTAGGAAAGGTGGAATTCATCTCCCCAAGCAGTAAGCTTATCCCCAGTAGATTCTGGAAGCTTATCCCCTCGCAGGACACGAACGCGTCGTCTGGCTTGATTTAAAGAGTTATTTCCTCAACAGGATATAACTGGGTTATCCTCAGCCAAAAACCAAGGGAAAGTCGTCGTCAACGTAGTTCTTTCCTATCCCCAGCGAAGTCTATTCACAGCAACGGTATCCCCAACAGAGTTACTATCAACATTCAGTAAGGCATTACTCTTCCCACGGAGTATTGCTTCCCAGCATGATCGCTAAAGTATCTTTTCTCCCCGCAGAATCTCCCATTCGCCAAGTTTATTCCGCAACGGAGTCATCTTCTCCTACCGGTATCCTTGCAGTTATCATCCCCAGCGGAAGCAAAATCTATTCTTCGACATTAGCCCGGGATACGACTTCCCGGCACCCGTCAAGGATTTACTTTCCTAGACGACAACATACATAAAACATCACATACATCATTATAGCATGCATAACGTACTGCATCATACAAATCTCATTTATGTTGAGAACATCATTGCTTGATTCATATCATGCATTGCATATGACTGACTTTTATCTTTCAGGAAAAATTCAGTTAAGTTCTCAAGCTACATTTCAAGACCTAGACTGGTTCAGTCAAAGGCCTTCTCTGGTTCAGTTAAATCGTCCCAAGATTTTCCTGATGCTTATCCCTTTGAAGACATTTCAAGACCTAGACTGGTTCAGTCAAAGGCCTTCTCTGGTTCAGTTAAATCGTCCCAAGATTTTCCTGATGCTTATCCCTTTGAAGACATTTCAAGACCTAGACTGGTTCAGTCAAAGGCCTTCTCTGGTTCAGTTAAATCGTCCCAAGATTTTCCTGATGCTTATCCCTTTGAAGACATTTCAAGACCTAGACTGGTTCAGTCAAAGGCCTTCTCTGGTTCAGTTAAATCGTCCCAAGATTTTCCTGATGCTTATCCCAGTTGAAGACATTTCAAGACCTAGACCGGTTCAGTTAAATCGTCCCAAGATTTTCCTGATTGCTTACCCAGTCAAAGGCCTCTCTGGTTCAGTCAGATCGACCTTAAGATCTCCCTGATTCTTATCCCAGTAGAAGACACCCCAGATTTTTCTCAACAAGCGTTGTTGAAGTTAAAGTCACCCAAGGCTCTCTTACCATTCATGCTAAGGAAGTAATCATCCCTGGTTCTTTCATCGCCGTTTGAAGCTCCAGACTCAGCTCCTGTAACCAGTCAGGACACATCTAAACATCGGCTCCTGCAACGTGTCAGGTACTCATTTTCTGTTTTGCAGGTATACAGGTGCTCGCTAAGGAATCTCCTACGCGGTCAACACCCAGATGGCATCTATAAGCCCATCGTCCAATCCAGCAATCTCCAAATGGCATCTATAAGCCCATTCCACCATCATTGCTAACATGTGAGCGCAAATTTCCGGGCACTCTAGTGTCCAATCATCTTTTACCCTCGGATTACGAAAGGCACGTCAGCCAATCTGCATCCTCAGGTCTAAGAAGATTGAACAGGGGCAACTGTTATACCCCAAAATTTGCCCTCCCATATTCCTCAAGAAATTGCCAAGCCAAGCTACAAAATTCCCCAAGGGTTGTGCAGGTCAACAGTTTCCTAAACAGTCCAAATTAGGGTTTGGGTTCTGATCAAGAAAAGGAAGCGTTCAAAGGCCCAATCAAGTCTCATATGCTTACAAACATGGTCAAGCATCCTCATGTCAAGTTTCAAGGCATTCAGCTCAAAGTTGCACAGTCAAAACCCTAAATTGCACTACAGTCAACTGTAGGGGCAAAATGGTCATTTGGCAGTCAAAAGTTCAAATTTTTGGTCAACATATCATTTTGAGGCCACAAACATCATTTGATCAATGCTTGATCATGATTCTCAAAATTTGGCTCAGAAATCATCAAAGATGCAAAAGTTGCTATATTTGGACAGCTGAAAAAGTCAACTGAAATTGACCAGGGCATAACTTTCACATGGAGTATCAGAAAAATTCCATCCAAAGCTCATTTTGAAGAGAAAGACATTTCCTACAACTCATCTTCATACTTCAAGTCCAAGAAATGCTCTCACAAAAAGTTATCAATTTCAACATTATAGGTCATTTTCAAAAGTCAACAAAAAGGGACTTTAAGTCAAAGACCATAACTTGAGATTGGTAAATCAAAATGACATGGGACCAAAGGCATTGGTTAAAGGACTCAAAGACCTTTCCAAAATGTCCAAGAACATGTGAAAAGCTTAAAAATTGAGCAAGTTATGCCTTGTAGAAATTGGGAAAATTTTGTGAAATGGCAAAAGTCAACTATCCTTGAAAATCCAATTTTGACAAAAGGGCCCCATTTTTCTCACTTTGTCCATCCTTGTCATGCCACACACGTGGCCCATGGTTGATTTCAAGACCAAATGTTGACTTTTTTTATTTTATTTAATTTTTGATGATTTAATTCATTTTAATTCATTGAAAATTCAAATAAAATTTAAAAATCAATGAAATGGTGTCATATGAACTTGGACAAGTTCTATGTATCATGAACCAACTCAAAAATCAGGCCAAGGTTCATTTACACACTAGGTCTAGGTTTTGGCTAGAAATTAGGAAAAAATGGTTAATGGACAAACCCTAAGGCCAATTCTCTAACAAGCATGAATTAAGGAGAGTTAGCAAGCCTATTCAATTCCATAATGATCATTGAGTCAAACCCTAACCCTAGTGCAGCAAAAAACTCGTTCAAAAGCCATTGGACACTTTGAAAATTTGGACATAAAATGCAAAACTGAAATCAGTGCTAGGGATCTTTTCAAGCCTCAATTTTTATACCATTAGCATTCTGAGATAATTCTAAACGCATTTCAATTCATAACATCACTCAAAGCTCCTTGAACTGGTAGTTACAAGTGAAACTGTACAGCAAATTTTTTGAATTCGTGTTCTTGATTCTACGCATCCTCTTGCATTTTTAATTACACATTCATGTTCCTCACAAAGTTTCCAAGCTGTTCATGGTATTTAATTGCATTTTCATAAGCCATACACGATTTTACCATTTTCATGTTCTAGGTTTTCCAGCTTCTTAAATTGGGGCTTTTGTAAATAAGAAAAATCAGAACCTCAGAGCAACACCATCACACTCAGCATCTTGAGACGAAGAAGAAGACATACTCGCGCCTAATTTATATTAGGAAACGAGCTATTCGCTATTTTTTTGTAGCTTATCTAATGCAGCGCTTCAAAACCGTTGCCAATGTATTTTGTTTACAGGGACGTGAAGAAGATGAAGATGTGGCACGCTGTCATTCGTCCGTTTAAATTTGCGCGCGTGTAATCTTTATGCGTTGGTTTTATTTTATATTGTTTATTAACTATTATATGTTAAATGAAAACAAGTGGCTCAGCTGGCCAAGACACGCGCATGTAACCACAATGACCTGGGTTCAAGTCCCAGGTCTTGCAATTTCTCATATTATTTTTCATTTCAAGGTTCCATGCAGCGCCCACATAAGGACTCACCATGCACATTCAAGAGGCATTATCCACGTGTCCCAGGGGACCTGATCAAGGGTCCAACTTGAAGGTATACCATGAGGACAAGTCAACAGGCGTGCATATGATTTCAAAAGTCAACAAATTGCCAGCAAATGGGCCAGGCTTTTCAGGCCTACACCTCCAAATTTGATGCCACACCCCCCTGGTTTGCCTTATTGTTTTTTCATTCTTTCTTTAATTATTTTTTCTTTTTATTTCTTTTCCTTTTATTTAATTAACCATTCTTACAAAAATATAAAAAAACATTAAAAAATACAGAAAGGACAAAAAAAATATAATTAATTTTGATTCTTTTATAAATAAATTAAAATGTAACTCATTTAGTTTAATTAGGTCTTAGTTTTAATTTTAATTCTTTTTTTCATAATAAAAAATCCAAAAAATGTAGAATTAGGTTGATTATTAATTTTTTATATCCTTTTTAATTTTTTCCTTTTTCTCACAATATTATTATTTATTATTTATTTTCTATAAATCAAAAATTGTACATAAATTAGTTTAGAATTTAATTAGGCTAGAAATTAAATCTTTTTTTTTTATAATAAACTTAAAAAACATTAGAACTAGGATTTTAATTTTAATTAACTTTTCTCTTTTTTCTTTTAAACCTAAAAAACACAAAAACATTATTTTTTCATTTAATTTTTAATTTTAGATTCTTTGATTAATTTTAATTATTTGTAAAAGGGTCCAATGCCCTAATTTTGTTTAAACTCTTTATTTCGCCCATTTATTTTATATTGTTTAAATACCTCTGTATATGCCCCAAAGCCTTGTAATAAGTTTAGATTTATTTCTCGCTTTTTATTTTATCGCTTTATTTATTTTCAGTCAAATCGGGTTCGGTTTTTTTGGCGATGTGGACCCGCGCCAGTTGTAATAGTTAGATTTATTTTCTCGCATATATAACTGTTAATAAATATGCATGAAAGAATGAATGCCCAAAAATAAAATCAAATCGTTAGATCACAAATACATGAACAAGACAAATATCAATGAAAATAACACACGAACCGCACACACCACCCCTAGGGTACGCCTCACTGTTGCCTTTCGAAAAGTGATCGTCGAGTAGAGGATGTCTTAGTAAGTCCTCATGATCCGGGAACCTGGCATGAGGGTAGCTTCTAAGGTGCCTTCCCATTGCTCCGGTGATCACCATGTCCCTACAAACTCGAATTGACCCGAACACCTCCAACGGTGGTGCTACCTACCTCTCAATGGTGGGATGGCACTACTTTAAAGGACATTTACACAGACGAATTCCTTAGGGTAGGTAGACGACTCATGGATACTTGCTCTCTTCAAAACAAACTGAAATCTTTTCACACCAACACTTTTCAAAAGCTTTCAAAGCAAATTTTTCAAACACTCTGACGTACGAGTCGAACTGAAATTTTTCAAAGAAACTTTTTAAAACCCACAATTGAAAAGCAAGCAAACAATTTTGAAAACACATTGAGCAAGTACCTAAGAGCCCATGGATAACCATGGATAGAAAGGGTGCTAATACCTTCCCTTTCTATAACCTACCTCCCGAACCGAGAGCAATCTCTTTAAGGAATTTTTCTGTGCTTTTGTCCTTTCCATTTGGAGAAAATAAAAGACGGTGGCGACTCTTGCTTCCGCGACATTTTCGCGAACCAGCGTTAAACAGTCAGTTCCAGATCCACCGATCACACATGCAATAGGGGATCAGGGTACACGTAGTTCCTCTTTTAAAAATTTGAAACAAAAATGTGTTGGTTAATTTTATGAGATAAAACATCATCGTCATTGTCCGTGTGGAAAACATACTTACTACCCACAATCATGAGAAAGGAGAATTTGCATCATCCCAAAGTGGAGGATATGGCTTGTATTTTAAAATCAACAATGCCTCACTCAACACCCAAGTGGAAAATATCTCCCTTCACTAAATATTGTAGAAGTATAGTTGTTTGCATCTCTACAAGGATTGACAAGAGTCTAATCTTTTAAGAAAAGTTTAAATATAAAAGCCAAAGTGGCAAAATGGTTTGAAATGAGATTGGTTGACTTTTAGACTTCTCACAAAAATGTCAAGGTATTATTAAATAGATTGAATTTTATTTATGAAAATATTTTGAAAATGCATGGACCTAAGTCCAAGTTTATTATGAAAGTGGTTTAAGTTTCAAAATAAGAAGAGTTTTCAAAAGGAGGGAGAAAGTTTTTGAAATTAAAGAAGATGGGAGGAGAAGAAGAGACTATCCTAAAGCATAAGATAAAAGCTAAGGATAAGAACCATCTAACCAACAAGAAGCCGATACTTGACATTATGAGCCAAGATAGAATTCCCATTCATTGGATTGAAACCAAGCAATCAAAGATACTAGACCTCTTCAAATGCATTAAGTCTTCACAAAAACTTGGCAGAGTAACGACTGTATACATGTGAATTCCAGATTACAAACAAAGGAGGTAATCACAAAAACCTGCACATTAAAACAAACAAGCAACCCAATGTCTTAAGGTAAACCTCAAGAGCTCCAGACAAAATAATCAGATAAGATCACAAGGTCTCCAAGATAGGCCAAGGTTTCTAATCCTAAGTCCAAGAAAAAGTCCACTGCTCCATAATGGCAAGGATAGTAACCAAATAGTCCAAGTACCATTAAGAGTTTTTTAGGGTTTAAGTTGATTATTAAGTAACTTAAAAAAAGAAAAAGAAAAGCTCAAGTGACCAACATAAAAAGAAGACAAGAAAATAAATGCTCAAATGAGCAAAGATGAAAATGGCATGAAATGTAAATGCTAAAAATAAATAGTGCATAAAGCATAAAAAAGAATAAAAGCATAAGATAAAACAAGTCAATAATTAGTGATTAGTTGGATGACCATCTTGAAACTTGCATTTGGAACTCATTATAGGATTGGTAAAACCAAAGTCTCCACACAACAAGTTGCATTTGCTTTTTGTCAAGTATATCATCCATTTGGAATTCTCATAGGTACCATTTAATGATCAACGATGTTTAAGTGATCCGCATTGACCAAAAGTGTTGTAGATCCATTAGAGGATTGGTAGAACCAAAGCCTCCACACAATGAATCTCAAGGTTATTGGATCAAAGAGATCAAATTAACATACTTGGGCTTGCAATCATAAGTTTGGGTCACGAATGATCATTTATTCGAATCGGGACAAAATTTAGCGCTATGTTAAGCAATCGTAAGTGGACTTATATAGAAGTCACACCTATTTTGAGGCTGGTCAATAGCAATCTATGCACCATTTGTTTTGAGACATGATATAGAGATCATGCTCCAACAACAGTTAGTGCAATGAGAAGGGTATGAGATGAAGGGGATTTAGGGTAAAAAGAGAAACCACATTTGAATTAATATTTAATCAAACTATTATTAAAATCATTCATCCATGTTTTGTGGAGTTAAAATCAACACCATGGATCCAATGATGTTAATAAAGCCATGATCAAAAAATCAACCCAAGACAGCCAAAAAATAATCACAAAATACTAATATAATTAATATATACATTAAAGGGTTTAAAAATGTTTAAAAAATGGAAAATAATGAGGAAAATGTCAATTATATTCAAATTAATCAGGAAATGAAAAATAAGACCATAGAAAAATCAGAAAAGAGGCCAAGTGGTTTTATAAATTTTTTGGGAAGTTTTAAAAGTCAGAAACTAATTTAAAAAATTAAAATAAATGGGTAAAATAAACAAAAATGGTAAAAAATAGTAAAGTCAGAAACAAAAATAAAATAAGGTCACCAATATTTGTCACAATATCATTGGATCATTCCATAATTTTTTTAGAATTTAAAAATGTGTAAAAGTATTTTTAAACATTATAAACAAATCAAATAAGTGCAAATTTTTTAAAAAATACCAAAACACAAAATTAAATTGTGAAAAAATAAAAATCAGAAAGAGAATAATCAAAAATATTTTTTTCATAATTTTTTTTGAATTTTTGGACTAAAAATGAATTTTTTATGATTTTTTGAAGTTTAAAATATTTAAAATATAAAAGTAAGAAAAAGAAAATAAAATAAAAAGATGTGGACCATTGGATGAGAGTCAAAACGCGTTAGTAATCAAATCCAAGGGATCTGGCGCGTTGCGCATATCATGATCTTTAATGAATAATGTACATAATCATTAATAAAATCAGAATTTGAAAATAACAAATGGCACGCCTTCATTGGTCAGAAGATGACACGCTGGTCATCTTCAACCTCCAGCCATCACGAATTGCAGGTCTCTCAAACTGTAAAATCAGAAGCTCAGACCTATGCCATTCGCTTCGTCTCTTAAAGACGAAGACAACCACACCCTCGCGCCAAATTTATTTAAATTGTAGCTCAAGCAATTTGGAAAGAAAGTTTTGAAAAGGGATTTGAAATTTCATGGTCAAAACGTGTTTCCAGTAAGAAGTAAGTGTTGCAACTAGAACCAGGGAAATGAGAGCAACACAATGATATCAGAGTTTTGAAGAATTGATGAAGGAATCTACCTATTGAAGTTAAGTTGCAGAGCTCTGAAACTGGACTTCTATGGAGCAATATAGGGCACGATTCTTGAATGTAATCATATGGTTAGCTTCAGGGAAGATCAAGGAAGGTGAATTGATGAAAAAAATGGATTGAAAAAGGCTTGAGAATAGAATTCGAAGTAGCTGAATTCTGGGTTGTGAAGTAAGTTTGGCAGGGTGATTATGGCTATCTAAGCTTGGGAAATTGAATGGGGGATGACCCTCTATTTATAGGGAATCAAATGGAATGTTCAAGCATGTGAAATGATGAAGTTTGGAGGGAAATCGTGTGAACTTGATACACGAGAAAAGTGTGATCTGTTTTGCATCAAAACTCATCCAATCTTTGCGTTTCAATGCGCTAATCCATTTTGGCAACTTGGTTAAACATGTTTAGATCACAAACACGTGCTAATTTGATGTTTAAAGGAAAAAACATGAATTTCAAATTCTGACTTATGGAGAAACTTCAATTCCAAGTTACCAAGTTCAATCCAATGGCATTTTCTCCTCAAGAGGTCTTAGGGAAAGATTCTTGATGCTTTGGAAAGATGAGGTTACAAGCTTTGCAATGGAAAAAGAATGGAATCAAATGGAAGCTTGAGCTGAAAGATACATGGAGTCAAAGTTGAATAAAAATAGTTGACTTTCCATACTTAGAAATATTTCAAATTCTTCTTTAAAAATGACCTATAATCCTTTGCATCCAAACATGGTCTTCCACTTAGAATTTTCTCTTGATCAAAAAAGATGGAATGAAGTAGATCTCTTGAATGACATTTTTCAATTTTAACCACTCAAAATATCCAAATATTGAGCAAGTTATGACTTGTTAAAGTTGGCCAAAAACCATGAAATGACCTATAATCTTTTACATTCTTAAGGCAACTTCCAACCATTTTCTAACTTTTCACATAAAAGAAGGAATGAAGTACACATCTTTAGGATCATCATGAAAAAAAATGGGCTCAAGGTGATAGAAATTGACCATCTTATGACCATTTGAAGTCACATATGGGAAGTTGGGGATTCATCTGGGTGACTTGTAATCTTTCTTCTTCACCAAGTTCCTTCCATATGAAAACTCCTTGGAACTTTTGAAGTGATTTGTTGATAACTCTTTGAAGAGAAGAATGCTTTTGGAATTACTCAAAAATACCAAAAGATAAACAAGATATGCCCCTTTGAAGTCCAAAACCCTAGCCTCAAGATCCAGAGAATGCTTTGTGGAACTTTGCCAAGTTTGAACAATCTTTTTGTGCCAATATTCTTCCTTTGTGAATAGAAATTGTTGAGGATGATGATGAGGAATCATGGCCACAAAAACCACTTCCATACTAATCCTTCCAAAACAACTTCAATGGTGAGGTTTGAATTTCTCAAGCTATTGACTAGGGCATGGAAATAAACTCATGAACAGATGATGCAACTTGCTAGACCTGATTGACTTTACCTACATTCTTAGCAATTAAGACAAACCAATATTGCATTTTGTTAATTAGAGAGAAAATCAAAGAAAAATATCCATGATCACAAAAGAAAACAAGTTAAGGTGCTTGGTAACTCCTCATAGAGCAAAGCTAAAGATAGGTAGAAGAACCAAAATCCATAATGTGATCTTGTTATGATTAAAATAATATGGTATGGTGAAGGAATCTTAGGTGCAAAAATTGGGGTACAACAGCCGATACAGTAGGTCAAGTCGTTCTATCTTGTTTATGGACATGGTTAGTTATAGGTCTTATGACCAATGTTGTGATGGTTGATGAATATGTTGATGTTGCGAGATATCATTGAATATATGTGGAATTCGATATTGATAAGGTGATTATGAATTATTTCCGTGGGTAGCCTTATGGTGTGAATCCTAGTGAATATATGAAGAACATGTTGTTGCCATGAAAAGTTGTTGATTCAGTTGACATGTTGTGTGGTAGGCCTTTGGCCAATGTTGAACGGTGTGATTTGTTGTTATGTCAACTGTTGTTATGTTGTTGTTGTTGCGTTGTCGAGTTGTAGTTGTTTATATTGTTGCATAGCATATCAAAGCATTAAAGTTGGCCTGGATTGGCATGTTCTAAGTTAGAGCGAATGCTCACCATGTTGGCCTTTATTGGCAAGATTTTATGTTGAGGGCTTATGCCTTATGCCTCGAAATTACTGGAAATTTGTAAGTTGGGAGTTCTTCTCTAATGCTACCACATGCATTTGCACAGTTGAGTCGCATCTGGAGTCGTTGATTTTTTGCTTGTTTAAAGTGTTGTTTATGCATGGTGATGTTATAAGTTGAATTGATGTGTTGCTAAATTGTGTTCCTTTATGTTGTTGTTGTATGAAATGGTAATTCTTTTTATTCTTTACCTAATATATTGTTTATCATGACCCTATTTATGTAGTTTGATATCTCACCCCTCCTGTTTGAGTGTTTCCCTTTGTTGGTAACGTGTAGGTAACCAAGATGAGTAGCCGATAGCATTATTAGTTTGAGTACGGTGTCATTTCCTCTAATACGTAGCACTCGGGGGGAAATGAACGCTTATCTGTTTTGTTGTTTAATTATTGAACCTTATGTTGGTATTTGAGGAGTTTATCGTATTGATGTTGTTTCATGATTCAAATGATGCTATATCTTATTTAGAGAAATATTATGAATCCGCTGCGTGATTAATCGAACTTTGGTTTTTGTTATGGAGACTATATTTATGAGTTATGTTCATTCCGCTTCTTTAAGTGTTATGTATCCATTCTAAAAGCATGACAGGTTTATGTGTTTATGTTGAATATGTGACATCCTGATTTTATTGGAAATTTTTATACTCTGATTTTCTGATTAATTGCTTGGGGTAGAATTGGGGTATTACATTAGTGGTATCAGAGCAAGTCGGTCCGTCCGACCAAGTTACCGAGTCATAGTTATTTAGCAATCAAGTATTATTAGTTTTCTTAACCTTTGTTTGTATGGATGTAATAGGATAAGATGGCTGGAAGGAACGATGCTGCGATTGATGCTGCTTTGTAAGCGATGGCTCAGGCTATGCAGAATCAGCCGAATGCTAACGAGAATGATGGATCTCGTAGTTTGGTGACTTCCCTAAGGGAGAATCCACCAGTGTTCATGGGTAAGCATGATCCTGATGGAGCACTAGATTGGTTGAAGGAGATTGAGAGGATCTTCCGTGTAATGGATTGCACTCCAGCGCAGAAGGTTCGGTATGGCACTAATATCCTAGCAGTTGAAGCTGATGACTGGTGGCTAGAGATGCGTGCAAGGATGGAAGCTGCAGATGAGGAAATAACTTGGGTTGTGTTCCTTAGGGAGTTTCTGAAGAAGTATTATCCTGAAGATGTTCGGGGTACGAAGTAGATTGAGTTCCTTGAGTTGAAGCAAGGGGACAAATCCGTCACTAAGTATGCTGCTAAGTTCATTGAGCTAGCTAAGTTCTATCCACATTTTGACGGTGAAGGTGATGAATTTTCTAAGTGCATCAAGTTTGAGAATGGATTGCGCTCATAAATCAATAAGGTTGTTGGATATCAGAAGATTCTAGTCTTTTCTGATTTGGTTGATAGTTGCAGGATCTTTGAAGAGGATAACAATGCTCATCACAAGATTATTAATGACAAGAGAGGCAAGAATCAACAAAACCGTGGCAAACCTTATGATGCTGGTAGGGGTAAACAAAGAGTTGCTCAGGGTCAGAGGACTAGTGGGGGAGATGCTCCTGTTAGAGTTGTATGTTTCAAGTGTGGGCAACCTGGTCACAAGAGTAATGTGTACACTACTGCTAATGGAAAGAGGTGTTTCCGTTGTGCTAAGATAAGGAATGTGATATCTGAATGCAAGCATAGGGATATGATTTGTTTCAACTGTAGGGAAGAAGGACACATTGGTAGTCATTGTCCAAAACCAAAGAAGGCACAAACTGGTGGTAGGGTTTTTGCTTTGGCTGGGACTGCGTCAACTAGTAAGGACAGACTAATCAGAGGTACATGTTTAATTAATAGTACTCCTTTAATTATTATTATTGATACTGGTGCAACTCATTGTTTTATTGCTGATGATTGTGTTGAAAGGTTAGGTCTTGTGTTGTCTTCTATGAATGGAGAAATGGTCGTCGAGATTCCGGCTAAGGGATCAGTGACTACTTCTCGTGTGTGTTTGAATTGTCCTTTGTCAATCTTTGACAAAGACTTTGCTGTTGATTTGATTTGTTTTCCGTTAAGCGGGTTAGATGTGATCTTGGGTATGAACTGGTTATAGTATAACTATGTTCATATCAATTGCTATAACAAATCTTTGAGGTTTTCTAATCCTGAAGAGGAAGAAGTTGGTTTGTTGACTGGTAAACAGTTACAACGATTGATGCAAGACGAAGCACATATGTTCTCGTTGATGGCGTCGCTATCTATTGAGAACCAAGTTAGGATTGATGAGTTACAGGTGGTGCGAGAATTTCCTGAAGTGTTTCCTGATGAAATTCCTGACATACCGCCAGAAAGAGAAGTTAAGTTTGAGATTGATCTTATACCTGGTACCAGACCTGTTTCTATGGCTTCGTAAAATATGTCTGCATCTGAATTGTCTGAGTTGAAGAAGCAGTTGGAAGAGTTGCTTGAGAAAAAGTTTGTAAGACCAAGTGTATCACCGTGGGGAGCGCCTGTGTTATTAGTAAAGAAGAAAGGTTGAAGTATGAGACTTTGTATCGATTATAGACAGTTGAATAAAGTGAAGATTAAGAACAAGTATCCGCTTCCGAGAATTGATGACTTGATGGATCAATTGGTGGGTGAAAGTGTGTTTTCTAAGATTGATTTAAGGTCAGGATATCACCAAATTAGAGTGAAGGAAGATGATATTCGGAAGACCGCATTCAGAACTCGGTATGGACACTACGAGTATTTGGTGATGCCTTTCAGTGTTACTAATGCGTTGGGAGTATTCATGGAGTACATGAATCATATCTTTTATACTTATTTGGATCGGTTTGTGGTGGTGTTCATTAATGACATTCTGATTTACTCTAAATCGGAAGAAGAACATGAAGGGCACCTAAGAGTTGTATTGCAAGTCTTGAAAGAGAATAAGTTGTATGTGATGTTGTCCAAGTGCGAATTCTGGTTGCATGAGGTTAGTTTCCTTGGTTATGTCATTTCTGGTAGTGGCATTTCCGTGGATCCTTCTAAAGTTGATGTTGTATTGCAATAGGAAGCTCCGAAGTCGGTTATCGAGATTAGAAGTTTCTTGAGATTAGCCGGTTACTATAGACGATTTATCAAAGGTTTTTCTAAGTTGGCACTTCCGTTGACCAAGTTGACTTTTAAGGGTAAAGCCTTTATTTGGGATAGTCGACGTGAAGAAAGTTTTACCGAGTTGAAAAACAGGTTGACGTCGGCTCTGGTTTTGACTTTGCCTATTCTGGGAGAACCTTTTGTTATGTATTGTGATGCTTGTCTGATGGGTTTAGGTGGTGTATTCATGCAGAATAGTAAGGTGGTTGCTTATGCGTTGAGGCAATTGAGGACTCATGAAAAGAATTATCCTATGTATGATTTAGAATTGGCTGCAGTTGTCTTTGTGTTGAAAATCTGGAGGAATTATCTTTATGGTTCTATATTCGAAGTGTTTAGTGACCATAAGAGTTTGAAGTATCTTTTTGATCAGAAAGAGTTGAACATGAGCAGCGAAGGTGGTTAAAATTTCTGAAGGATTATGATTTTGATTTGAATTATCATCCAGGAAGAGCTAATGTTGTGGCCGATGCCTTAAGCCGAAAGACTTTGCACATGTCAACAATGATGGTTAAAGAGTTGGAGTTGATTGATCAATTCCGAGATTTGAGTTTGGTTTGTGAAGTGACACCGCAGAGTGTTATGTTGGGAATGTTAAAGATTAATAATGACTTTCTCAACAGCATCAGCAAGGCTCAAAATCTAGATGTGAAGTTGGTGGATATGATGATGTGAATCGATCAATCTAAGAATGATGATTTAAAGATAGACGCGCAAGGTGTGTTGAGATTCTGAGATCGTATTTGCATTCCTAATGATGAAGAGATTAAGAAAGTGATTCTTGAGGAAAGTCATAGAAGCAGTTTGAGTATTCATCCAGGAGCTACTAAAATGTATCAAGATTTGAAAGGTTTATTTTGGTGGCCTGGTATGAAGCGTGATGTGGCACAGTTTGTGTATGCTTGTTTGACTTGTCAGAAGTCAAAGATTGAGCATCAGAAGCCTGCAACGTTGATGCAACCGTTAGAGATTCCAAAATGGAAATGGGATAGCATTTCGATGGACTTTGTAATGGGATTACCTAGTACCTTGAGAGGACATGACTCGATATGGGTGATTGTTGATAGGCTTACAAAGTCGGCACATTTTATACCTATTAACATCACATATCCGATTTCAAAGTTGACAGAGATTTACATCAGAGTAATTGTGAAGTTGCATGGTGTTCCTTTGTGTATTATGTCGGATAGAGATCCGAGGTTTACTTCTGATCTCTGGAAAAGTTTGCAAGAAGCGTTGGGATCTAAGTTGAGGTTGAGTTCGGGGTATCATCCTCAGACGGATGGTCAGACCGAGAGGACGATTCAGTCATTGGAGGATTTGTTGAGAGCATGTGTTCTTGAGCAAGGAGGTTCGTGGGATACTTATCTTCTGTTAATTGAGTTCACTTACAATAACAGTTACCATTCTAGTATTGGGATGGCACCTTTTGAGGTGTTGTATGGTCGGAGGTGTAGGACTATATTGTGTTGGCATGAATTAGGTGAAAGTGTGGTACTTGGACCTGAGATTGTTCGAGAGACTACTAAGAAAGTGAAGCTTATCCGAGAGAAGATGAAGGTTTCTCAAAGTAGACATAAAAGTTACCATGACAAGAGAAGGAAAGATTTGGAATTCCAAGCTGGTGATCATGTGTTTTTGAGAGTCACGCCATTGACTGGTGTTGGGCGAGCTCCAAAGTCTAAGAAGCTCACTCCTTGTTTTATTGGTCCGTATCAGATATCAGATCGAGTTGGGAAAGTTTCTTACTAAATGGCGTTACCGCCAAATCTTGCTAATTTGCATGATGTGTTTCATGTATCGCAACTCTGGAAGTACATTCCCGATCCGTCTCATGTGATTCCGATGGACAATGTGGAAGTACAGGATAATTTCACGGTGGAGACGATACATGTGCGAGTCGCGGATCACGAGATGAAGATTCTTATAGGAAAGGGGATTGCATTGGTGAAAGTTATCTGGTTAGGAGCTGCTGGAGAAAGTATGACCTGGGAGTTGGAGAGCAAGATGTGAGACTCATATCCCGAGTTATTTGAACCAAGTAAACTTTTATTTTCGAGGACGAAAATATTCTAAGTGGGGAAGAGTTGTAACGCCCCGATATTTGATTATTTATTTAATTAAATATTTTTGAATATTTTATATTAATTCGAATTTTTATCGTCGAAGTCGGAATTATTTTATTTGGTGGCATGATAAATAATTGGATTTAATTAGGTGGAATTAAGTTGTTGTACTATTTTATTATTAAGCTAAATATGAGATTGAGCTTAATTTGTGGTGTTGTGAAGTAATAAAGGGGTATATCACTTAGGCTCATTTAGATTTATTAAGTAATATAATAATATATTATATAGAAATAGAGTTAGGGAAGAAGAGGGCTAGTGTTATCAGAAAAAGAAGGAAAAAGAGAAGAGAAAGAAGAATAGGGTATTGAAAGGAGAAGAAGAACAAGAGGAGGTTTCCACTAGTGCCAATTCCCAGAAATTCCATCTTTATTTCTTAGAGCTGCACTCGATCAAAGGTAAGGGTGGGGTTTTTGCTAAATAAATGGGAGTATGATGAATCTTATTTGGGGTTTAGGGTATTAGCTTCTCTACTATGTTGTGTAAAAAGATTGTTTGTGTTGCTATTAAAATTGACAATTGATTTGAATTGTGTCGTTGTTTGTTGTATTTAAACTGTGTTGGGTTAATGCTAAACTAGGATAACTGGTTGAATTGAAACAAGAATGAATAAGAACTAGGCATATGTGAAAAAGGAGAAAAAACTAGTTTTTAGCTTCAGGCCTTCTGACACAGCCGTGTCAGCTGACGCTGCCGCCCATGTCAGCTATTGTGCCTCACATTTTCTCCTTTCATATCCTGACACGGCCGTGTCAGCTGACGCTGCCACCTGTGTCAGCTACGGTGGCAAAAATTATAAACTTAGATTTATGTGATTTTTCGGACCCGATTCGTCCTCTTTGATTCTTATGCAAGCCAAAATATAAAATAGGTTGATAGGGAATAAAACATCAATTAGTTTAAGGGAGAAATAATTAAGTAACTATTAATTTCTTATGTAGAACCATTGATTAATAGCCGAATTAGACGGTATAATTACTTGTCCAGATTTAACGAAATTTGACCGGGTAACTAAGTTTAATTAGTAGGTAATTGTGGATGTGTCCTTTTGTTGGAATTATGTCGATTATACCGAATTGGCGGCACAGTAGGTCAAGTCGTTCTATCTAGTTTATGGACATGGTTAGTTATAGGTCTTATGACCGATGTTGTGTTATTTTATATTGGTTGATGAATGTGTTGATGTTGCGAGATATCATTGAATATATTTGGAATTCAATATTCATAAGGTGATTATGAATTATTTCTGTGGGTAGCCTTATGGTGTGAATCCTAGTGAATATATGAAGAACATGTTGTTGCCATGAAAAGTTGTTGATTCAGTTGACATGTTATGTGGTAGGCCTTTGGCCAATGTTGAACAGTGTGATTTGTTGTTTTGTCAACCATTGTTATGTTGTTGTTGTTGTTGCATTGTCATGTTGTAGTTGTTTATATCGTTGCATAGCATAGCATAGCATTAAAGTTGGCCTGGATTGGCATGTTCTAAGTGGGAGCGAATGCTCACCATGTTGGCCTTTATTGGCAAGATTTTATGTTGAGGGCTTATGCCTTATGCCTCGGAATTACTGGCAATTTCTAAGTTGGGAGTTCTTCTCCAATGGTACCACATGCATTTGCACAGTTGATTCGCATCTGGAGTCATTAATTTTTTCCTTGTTTAAGGTGTTGTTTATGCCTGGTGATGTTATAAGTTGAATTGATGTGTTGCTAAATTGCGTTGCTTTATGTTGTTGTTGTATGAAGTGGTGATTCTTTTTATTCTTTACTTAATATATTGTTTATCATGAACCTATTTAGGTAGTTTGATATGTCACCCCTTCTGTTTAAATGTTTCCCTTTGTTGGTAACGTGCAGGTAACCAAGATGAGTAGCCGATAGCATTATTAGTTCGAGTTCGGTGTCATTTGCTCTGATACGTAGCACTCGGGGGGAAATGAACGCTTGTCTGTTTTGTTGTTTAATTATTGAACCTTATGTTGTTATTTGAGGATTTTATCGTATTGATGTTGTTTCATGATTCAAAAGATGCTATATCTTATTTAGAGAAATATTATGAATCCGCTGCGTGATTAGTCAAAGTTTGGTTTTTGTTATGGAGACTATATTTATGAGTTGTGTTAATTCCGCTTCTTTAAGTGTTATGTATCCATTCTAAAAGCATGACAAGTTTATGTGTTTATGTTGAATATGTGACATCCTGATTTTATTGGAAATTTTTATACTCTGATTTTCTGATTAATTGCTTGGGGTAGAATTGGGGTGTTACATTAGTGGTATCAGAGCAAGTCGGTCCGTCCGGCCAAGTTACTGAGTCATAGTTGTTTAGAAATCAAGTATTATTAGTTTTATTAACCGTTGTTTGTATGGAAGTAATATGATAAGATGGATGGAAGGAACGATGTTGTGATTGCTGCTGCTTTGCAAGCGATGGCTCAGGCTATGCAGAATCAGCTGAATGCTAACGAGATTGCTGGATCTCATAGTTTGGCGAATTTCTAAAGGGAGAATCCTCCGATGTTCAAGGGCAAGCATGATCCTGATAGAGAACTAGATTGGTCGAAGGAGATTGAGAGGATCTTCCGTGTAATGGATTTCACTCCAACGCTGAAGGTTCGGTATGGCACTCATATGCTAGCAGTTGAAGCTGATGACTGGTGGCTAGAGATACGTGCAAGGTTGGAAGCTGCAGATGAGGAAATCACTTGGGTTGTGATCCGTAGGGAGTTTTTGAGGAAGTATTATCCTGAAGATATTCGGGGTAAGAAATAAATTGAGTTCCTTGAGTTGAAGCAAGGGGAAAAATCCGTCACTGAATATGTTGCTAAGTTCATTGAGCTACCTAAGTTCTATCCATATTTTGACGGTGAAGGTGCTGAATTTTCTAAGTGCATCAAGTTTAAGAATGGATTGCGCACAGAAATCAAGAAGGCTATTGGATATCAGAAGATTCGAGTCTTTTCTGATTTGGTTGATAGTTGCAGGATCTTTGAAGAGGATAACAATGCTCATCACAAGATTATTAATGACAAGAGAGGCAAGAATCAACAGAACCGTGGAAAACCTTATGATGCTGGTAGGGGTAAACAAAGAGTTGATCAGGGTCAGAGGACTAGTGGGGGAGATGCTCCTGTTAGAGTTGTATGTTTCAAGTGTGGGAAACCTGGTCACAAGAGTAATGTGTGCACTACTGCTGATGGAAAGAGGTGTTTCCGTTGTGGTAAGATTGGGCATGCGATATCTGACTGCAAGCATAGGGATATGATCTGTTTCAACTGTGGGGAAGAAGGACACATTGGTAGTCATTATCCAAAACCAAAGAAGGCACAAACTGGTGGTAGGGTTTTTGCTTTGGATGGGATTGTGTCAACTAGTGAGGACAAACTAATTAGAGGTACATGTTTCATTAATAGTACTCCATTAATTACTATTATTGATACTGGTGCAACTCATTGTTTTATTGCTGCTGATTGTGTTGAAAGGTTGGGTCTTGTGTTGTCTTCTATGAATGGAGAAATGGTCATCCAGATTCCGGCTAAGGGATCAGTGACTACTTCTCGTGTGTGTTTGAATTGTCCTTTGTCGATCTTCAACAAAGACTTTGCTGTTGATTTGATTTGTTTGCTGTTAAGCGGGTTAGATGTGATCTTGGGTATGAACTGGTTAGAGTATAACTATGTTCATATCAATTGTTATAACAAATCTTTGAGGTTTTCTAATCCTGAAGAGGAAGAAGTTGGTTTGTTGACTGGTAAACAGTTGCAGTGATTGATGCAAGATGAAGTGCAGATGTTCTCGTTGATGGCGTCGCTATCTATTGAGAACCAAGTTAGGATTGATGAGTTGCAGGTGGTGCGATAATTTCCTGAAGTGTTTCCTGATGAAATTCCTAACGTACCACCAGAAAGAGAAGTTGAGTTTGCGATTGATCTTGTACCTGGTACCAGACCTATTTCTATGGAATTGTACAAGATGTCTGCATCTGAGTTGTCTGAATTGAAGAAGCAGTTGGAAGAGTTGCTTGATAAAAAGTTTGTAAGACCAAGTGTATCACCGTGGGGAGCGCCTATGTTGTTTGTAAAGAAGAAAGATGGAAGTATGAGACTTTGTGTCGATTATAGACAGTTGAATAAAGTGATGATTAAGAACAAGTATCCACTTTCAAGAATTGATGACTTGATGGATCAATTGGTGGGTGCAAGTGTGTTTTCTAAGATTGATTTAAGCTCAGAATATCACCAAATTTGAGTGAAGGAAGATGATATTCGAAAGACCGCATTCAGAACTCGGTATGGACACTACAATTATTCGGTGATGCCTTTCGGTGTTACTAATGCGCCGGGAGTATTCATGGAGTACATGAATCATATCTTTTATACTTATTTAGATCGGTTTGTGGTGGTATTAATTGATGGCATTCTGATTTACTCTAAATCGGAAGAAGAACATGAAGGGCACCTAAGAGTTGTATTGCAAGTCTTGAAAGAGAATAAGTTGTATACGAAGTTTTCCAAGTGCGAATTCTGGTTGCATGAGGTTAGTTTCCTTGGTCATGTCATTTATGGTAGTGGCATCACCGTTGATCCTTCTAAAGTTGATGTTGTATTGCAATGGGAAGCTTCGAAGTCGGTTACCAAGATTAGAAGTTTCTTGGGATTAGCCGGTTACTACAGATGATTTATTGAAGGTTTTTCTAAGTTGGCACTTCCGTTTACCAAGTTGACTTGTAAGGGTAAAGCCTTTGTTTGGGATAGTCGATGTGAAGAAAGTTTTACCGAGTTGAAAAAGAGGTTGACGTCGGCTCTGGTTTTGACTTTGCCTATTCTGGGAGAACCTTTTGTTGTGTATTGTGATGCTTGTCTGATGGGGTTAGATGGTGTACTCATGCAGAATAGTAAGGTGGTTGCTTATGCGTCGAGGCAATTGAGGACTCATGAAAATAATTATCCTACGCATGATTTAGAATTGGCTGCAGTTGTCTTTGTGTTGAAAATTTGGAGGCATTATCTTTATGGTTCTAGATTCGAAGTGTTTAGTGACCATAAGAGTTTGAAGTATCTTTTTGATCAGAAAGAGTTGAACATGAGGCAGTGAAGGTTGTTAAAATTGCTGAAGGATTATGATTTCGGTTTCAATTATAATCCAGGACGAGCTAATGTTGTGGCCGATGCCTTAAGCCGAAAGACTTTTCACATGTTGGCAATGATGGTTAAAGAGTTGGAGTTGATTGAGCAATTCCGAGATTTGAGTTTGGTTTGTGAAGTGACACCGCAGAGTGTTAAGTTGGAAATATTAAAGATTAATAATGACTTTCTCAACAGTATCAGCAAGGCTCAAAATCTAGATGTGAAGTTGGTGGATATGATGATGGGAATCGATCAATCTGAGAATGATGATTTCAAGATAGATGTGCAAGGTGTGTTGAGATTCCGAGATCGTATTTGCATTCTTGATGATGAAGAGATTAAGAAAGTGATTCTTGAGGAAAGTCATAGAAGAAGTTTGAGTATTCATCCAGGAGCTACTGAAATGTATCAAGATTTGAAAGGTTTGTTTTGGTCGCATGGTATGAAGCTTGATGTGGCACAATTTGTGTATGCTTGTTTGACTTGTCAGAAGTCAAAGATTGAGCATCAGAAGCCTGTGAGGTTGATGCAACCGTTAGAGACTCCAAAATGGAAATGGGATAGCATTTCAATGGACTTTGTAACGGGATTACCTAGTACCACGAGAGGACATGACTAGATATGGGTGATTGTTGATAGGCTAACAAAGTTAGAACACATTTTATACCTATTAACATCACATATCCAATTTCAAAGTTGGCAGAGATTTACATCAGAGTAATTGTGAAGTTGCATGGTGTTCCTTTGTGTATTATGTCAGATAGATATTCGAGGTTTACTTCTGATTTCTGGAAAATTTTGCAAGAGGCATTGGGATCTAAGTTGAGGTTGAGTTCGGCGTATCATCCTCAGACGGATGGTCAGACCGAGTGACGATTCAGTCATTGGAGGATTTGTTGAGAGCATGTGTTCTTGAGCAAGTTGGTTCATGGGATACTTATCTTCCGTTGATTGAGTTCACTTACAATAACAGTTACTATTCGAGTATTGGGATGGCACCTTTTGAGGCGTTGTATGGTCGTAGGTGTAGGACTCTGTTGTGTTAGCATGAATCAGGTGAAAGTGTAGTACTTGGACCTGAGATTGTTCGAGAGACTACTGAGAAAGTGAAGCTTATCCGAGAGAAGATGAAGGTTTCTCAAAGTAGACAGAAAAGTTACCATGACAAGAGAAGGAAAGATTTGGAATTCCAAGCAGGTGATCATGTGTTTTTGAGAGTCACGCCTATGACTGGTGTTGGGAGAGCTCTAAAGTCTAAGAAGCTTACTCCTTGTTTTATTAGTCCGTATCAGATATCAGATCAAGTTGGGAAAGTTTCTTACCTAGTGGCGTTACTGCCAAATCTTGCTAATTTGCACGATGTGTTTCATGTATCGCAACTCCGGAAGTACATTCCCGATCCGTCTCATGTGTTTCTGATGGAAGATATGGAAGTACGGGATAATCTCACGGTGGAGATGATGCCTATGTGAGTCGCGTATCGCGAGATGGAGATTCTTAGAGGAAAGGAGATTGCATTGGTGAAAGTTGTTTGGTTAGGATCTACTGGAGAAAGTATGACCTGGGAGTTGGAGAGCAAGATGTGAGACTCATATCCCGAGTTATTTGAACCAGGTAAACTTTTATTTTTGAGGACGAAAATATTCTAAGTGGGGGAGAGTTGTAACGCCCCGATATTTGATTATTTATTTAATTAAATATTTTTGAATATTTTATATTAATTCGAATTTGTATCGTCGAAGTCGGAATTATTTTATTTGGTGGCATGATAAATAATCGGATTTAATTAGGTGGAATTAAGTTGATGTACTATTTTATTATTAAGCTAAATATGAGATTGGGCTTAATTTGTGGTGTTGTGAAGTAATAGGGGGGTATGTCACTTAGGCTCATTTAGATTTATTAAGTAATATAATAATATATTATATAGAAATAGAGTTAGGGAAGAAGAGAGTCAGTGTTATCAGAAAAGGAAGGAAAAAGAGAAGAGAAAGAAGAATAGGGTTTTGAAAGGAGAAGAAGAACAAGAGGAAGTTTCCACTAGTGCCAATTCCCAGAAATCCCATCTTTGTTTCTTAGAGCCGATAGCATTATTATTTCGAGTTCGGTGTCATTTGCTCTGATACGTAGCACTCGGGGGGAAATGAACGCTTGTCTATTTTGTTGTTTAATTATTGAACCTTATGTTGTTATTTGAGGAGTTTATCGTATTGATGTTGTTTCAGGATTCAAAAGATGCTATATCTTATTTAGAGAAATATTATGAATCTACTGCGTGATTAATCGAAGTTTGGTTTATGTTATGGAGAATATATTTATGAGTTGTGTTTATTCCGCTTCTTTAAGTGTTATGTATCCATTCTAAAAGCATGACAGGTTTATGTGTTTATGTTGAATATGTGACATCCTGATTTTATTGGAAATTTTTATTCTCTGATTTTCCGATTAATTGCTTGAGGTAGAATTGAGGTGTTACACACGGTGTACAGCTTTCTGGGCTCCTGAAGTGAAACCCAAACCAAATTTGTCAGATTTGTATGGGATATCTAGGAG
Source organism: Vicia faba (assembly GCA_948472305.1). Classification (NCBI taxonomy): domain Eukaryota; kingdom Viridiplantae; phylum Streptophyta; class Magnoliopsida; order Fabales; family Fabaceae; genus Vicia; species Vicia faba. Next base: position 1,522,704,641 of record OX451738.1, read on the forward strand.
TTGGCCCCAAATAGTGCACCCATCTTCTTCTATCACTACCTTGGCATCTTTTAAAGACGACATCTTGAGCGGAGGCCTTGTAATCTTGGGGACTTGATACACAACCTTGGTTACCGCCACAGTTTGCGGGACTTCTTCAAAGTGCTGGAATGGAGTTTCAATAAATTCACCTTCTAGGTCCACATATCTGAAGGAATTTAGATGGATGACCATATATTCTTCTTCTCCATGAACAGTGATGATTTTCCCTTGAATTGGATATTTCAGCATTTGATGCAACGTAGAGGTAACGACACCAGCATTGTGAATCCACGGTCAGCCTAATAAGCAGGAATATGAAGGGCGAATATCCATTACATAAAAAGTTGAATCAAATGTTTGGGTTCCAATTTTATGGGGATGTCAACTTCCCTATGCACCATCCTTTTTGAGCCGTCGAAGGCTCTCGCTACTATGTTGCTCGGTTTCAATGTCAATCCTTCACAGTCAAGATTATCAAGAGCTTTTTTAGGCAACACATTTAGAGATGAACCGGTATCCACCAAGACACGAGCCAAGGTCGTGCCCTGACATTCTACTGAGACATGCAATGCCTCGTTATGCTTCCTACCCCTTGGCGTTAAATCAGCATCCGAAAAACCTACACCATTATTTGCGGTCAAGCTGGCTATGCAGTCTCAGAACTGATCGGCAGATGTTTATGGGGGTACATGGGCAGTTTTTAGGAACTTTACCAAGGCCTTTGCATGAGCCTCAGAACATAGTAATAAATCCAGCATGGAAATTATTGATGGAGTTTTCCCCAGTTGCTCGACTATGCTGTAGTCGCTTCTTTTTATAATCTTTAGAATTTCCTCCATCTCTTTTCGGGAGGTCTCAAGGATAGCTACTGGTTGTGCCTTCGTCCGGACGGGTTCAACCAGAATACCTTTTCCTCGAGTCTCGGTTGACTCGGCAGTAGGAATGTCAGTAGGGGTGATAACAGGTGTGATACGGTGGGAGAACTGACTTGAGGTTTTGCGTTTCATCACAAATGTCGTGGTTTAGCAAGAGTCGCCACCGACTTTTATTTTATCCAAAAGGAAAGGTAAAAAAGCACACGAAAGACCTTTGAGATGTTTTCTTGAGTTCGGGGGGTAGATTATGAAAAGGGAAGGTGCTAGCACCCTTTTCATCCATGGTTTTCCATGGGCTCTTAGTTACTTGCTAAGATCACTTGCTTTGCTTTGGAAATTGTTTAAAATGGTGCTTTGTGTGGTTTTGAAAGTATTTTGAAAAGAGGCCATTCATTTAGGCAACCTTTGTAATGATTCTCGTTCGTAAGAATGTATACAAAGATATTTGTCTTTTGAAAAATGTTTCAATGTTTTGAAAGTTGTTTAGAAATGTTTTGAAAGTGTGTGTGTTTGTTTTTGAAAATAGAAAGGATTGTTTGGAAGAGAGCAAGTAACTAGGAGCTATCTACCCTACTCAAATGTCTTTCCTATGTATTTTTATTCCTTTGACATTGTTGATTTACCATTGATTTGGTAAACAACCCTATCTTTGGATGTTAAACGGGACGGGCGTGGGTCATTGTATGACCATGTTAGCAATGTTGCCAAGTGTGATACGGTGGGAGAACTGACTATGGTTTTGCGTTTGTTTTCGCAAATGTTTCGGTTGAGCAAGAGTCGCTACCGACTTTTTATTTTATCCTAAGGAAAGGTTTAAAAAGCACAGCAAAAACCTTTGAGATTTTTCTTGGGTTCGGGGAGTAGATTATAGAAAGGGAAGGTATTAGCACCCTTTCTATCCATTAGCACCCGTATTTACATTCTTTGGCGCCTCCTTGATGGTGGCAAGATTCAACTTTAATAGATGGGGAAGCACTTGCGCTGGAGTCATATTAATACGGGTGAACTGCCATTGTGGCCTTTCCACCCGTTGCTGATTTGGTCTGGACTGGTTATACCGAGACTGCTCACTCGGAGTGTTTTGAATCATTATGGCCCCCACAGTTGGCCGACGCTCCATCTTCCCTGCTCTTCTCTGAGAATATACCATAGCTGTCTCCTTCTTAAAAGGCTTCTTCTCAACACTTGCAGCAACACCCTTCTGAATCTTTCCTGACTTGATGCCAGCTTCTATTCTTTCGCCGGTTAAGATTAAATCGGTAAACCCTGCGGAAGAGTTACCAATTAGATGATTGAAGAATGGCCCAGATAGGGTCCCAAGAAACATATCAACGAGCTCGCGATCGGTTAAAGGAGGTTGCACCCTGCCAGCCAAATCCCTCCATTTTTGTGCATATTCTTTGAATCCCTCACTTGTTCCTAGTGACATACCCTGAAGTTGGGTACGAGTAGGAGCAAGATCAAAATTATACTGGTATTGTTTGTAGAAAGCGGTGGCCAAATCTTCCCAATTTCTGACATTGGTTCCTTCTAGCTGATAAAACCACTCCAACTGGGCTCCCGATAGGCTGTCTTGAAAGAAATGAATCCAGAGATTTTTATCTGCCGTATAGGGTTGAATTTTTCTCACGTAGGACCTGAGATGCATTTTGGGGCAGGACAGCCCATCATACCTCACAAACACTGGCACTTTGAATTTTGGGGGAATCACAATTCCGCCGACCAAGCCCATGTCCTCAAAATCCAAACCCGGTACCCTTTGCAATTCCATGGCAGCCAATCTGTCTTCTAAACCCTTATACTTATCATCAGCTGGAGGGTATTGCTGGTCAGAATAATCTTCATCCTCTTCAACCTCTTCCTCCTCCGCATCAGACTCGGAAGGCACCGCAACTCGATCTCTTTTACTAGTCCCTTCATCAGAAGTAGGAGGAAATTCAAGCACCCTCCGAGCTTCTCTGTCAAATCTTCTCCCCAAAGTAGCCACTCCGACCCTCTTTTTCTTCTTTACTGGGTCCTTATTTTCCAGATGAGCCTTGATATCCTCTTGACTTTTAACCAAAGTCATCAAGAGCTGCTGGAACTGTGGATTCTGGGCTTGTAGGTCTTTGACTGTTTGCTCGAGATCCATCTTACTGAAATAAACAGCAGATAGATAAGGAAACCTGGAGTGAGACCTGCTTATGCACATGATGAATGGTATGCTGATGTATGCAATGCATTCAAGGATTTAGGACATTCAAAATTGTTTCATACAAAGAAGAACGCACGTCATATTAATAAGAAGAAAATTGTTAGTACATAAATGCCCCATGGGCCAAATGTTACAAAATAAACTTCTCAAGGCAGAAAGACATTGCGCATCCTCTTTGGTGCGATGTAGGTGTTGAGGGCCTCTTGCTCGTGGAGTTGGCGGGTAAGCTCTAGAACCTTCTTTTCACTGGCGTAGTAGCTAGCTTCAAAAGTGTTCCGTTCCTCCTTGAGCTGAATCCAACTTTTCTGCATTTCCTCCCACGATGTAGGCATGTCTGGATGTAGGATGGTGTAGGGAACCTCTCCTTCATTGACGGGCTCTTTAATCACTGGGAGTACATGAGGATAAGGCATCATTAGACTTTGGGCTCGGGCTCGTACCCACTTGAGATAGGGCTCAAGAGGGATGGAGTCCTTGTGTCCCAGAGTCTTGCTATCAACCTTGTTGAGTTTTCCCCAAGCTCTGATGAATCTTCGGCGAAGTCCTTGCGCATCGTTGTCGAAGTCAAGAACTAGGCTAGGAATCAACATGTCATGAGGGCCATCCCTCCGTGCATATCCGAATTGCCTCAAAGCTAGGCAAGGGTTATAGGTGATACCTCCCCTGATTCCAAGTAAAGGAACATTAGGAAATTCTCCGCAACGATCGACAATGATGACATTTTCTCTGGACCGAGAACACCAATGCACATCAGAATGAGTAAGAGTCATCAACCGTTGGGACCACCTTGTACCTTGGTCATTCTTCAAGACAGATTGTGGAAGGTGCGAAATAAACCACCTTGTGAGGAGAGGAGTACAGCACATGAGAACACCCCTCTTTCTCATTGTTCGTGTGTAAAATGAGTGAAGGATGTCCCCAAGCAATGTTGGTATTGGATTTCTGGACAAGAAGATTTTGACAGCGTTGACATCTACCAATTGGTCAGGATTTGGGAACAAGACCAACCCATAGATAAGGAGTGCCACAATCTCTTCAAAGGCTTGTAGGTCCAATGAGTTCCAACATTCTTGTGCCTTCTCAAACAAGAATTTTGCTAAGAATCCTTTAACGCCACTTCTGGTTTCCCAATGCCCCTTGATGTCGGATGGTTGTAGATGTAATGCTCGAGCAACATCTTCCGGCTTTGGTTCCTTTTCCGTACCGTTGAAGGGTAGTTGATTAAGGATAGGGATTCTTAGGAGTTGAGAAAACTCCTCCAAAGTGGGTACCAACTGATAATCAGGGAAAGTGAAGCAGTGGTGAAGAGGGTTAAAGAACTGGAATAGCACTTTCATCATGTCTTCTTCAATGTTGGTGTTGACTAGGCTGAGCAGTCTACCATGTCTTTCACTGAAGGATGAATTTTCCGGAATTCTTGAGGTGATCTCCTTGAGTTGAGGAGAGATTCTCACAAGGTTGACTTGAATGGTATTTCTGCGAGGGATTTCCATGTCCTACAAAACAAGAACAAAGATGAAGATCCAAAACCCTTGAAATGGTTAGTGAATGCATATGATGTTTTATGATGTTTATGATGTATGCACAAAACATATGTACAAGCAAATCACACCAAACCCTAATTTCAGGCTTGCATGGGGTTTCATAGGTAAGTACCCTCTTGAGTGTAGTTGGCTTAAAAACCTGTCCTATAAATAGTAACCGGGTTCTAAGGAGCTCAATATCACTGGATTGTTTTCAATGTTCATTGTTTTGGTTTAGCCACTTAACTAGCGACCAAAATATTCCAAGAAAACAACCCTCAATGAGTGTAGTATCGAGTATCTACCAACTTCGGACTGCACCAAAGCCGGTCATCTCACTACCCCTAATAAAAGGCCAAGATGGTCAAGTAAGGTTCTAGGTCATTAGTGCTTAGTGACATCACTCAGCGGCCCCGTACTCTCCTTGATTGAACTCAAGGGTTACCGGTACTCACAAATATGTCGCACTAATATAGCTATTGCTTAGACCGTGTCGGTATACCCCGCACAGTTTCCACAACGTATTGCTATCTATAAATGTTTCCCAAAATCCGGGTGGAGGATTGTAAACCCAAACAATAGAGCCAAAGTATAAAGCAAGCAAATCAAACAATTAGTCATGCAAGAGGGTGATCTAAGCCCTAAGGTTACTCCTCTTTAAAAATTATCCCCAGCAGAGTCGCCAGTTCTGTGATACGGTGGGAGAACTGACTATGGTTTTGCGTTTGTTTTCGCAAATGTTTCGGTTGAGCAAGAGTCGCCACCGACTTTTTATTTTATCCTAAGGAAAGGTTTAAAAAGCACAGCAAAAACCTTTGAGATTTTTCTTGGGTTCGGGGAGTAGATTATAGAAAGGGAAGGTATTAACACCCTTTCTATCCATGGTTATCCATGGGCTCTTAGGTACTTGCTTAGATCAACTTTCCTTGGTTTTCAATTGTTTGAAATGGCGCTTGGTGTGTGGTTTTGAAAATGTTTTGAAAAAGATGCCTTGTATAGGCTACCCTTGTAACAATTCTTTACTCGAATGTTTTACAAAAGGTGTTTTGTCTTTTAAAAAGATGTTTCAAGGTTTTTGAAAGTTGATTTTGAAAGTGTTTGTGAAGTGGGTTTTGAATTTAGGCAAGTGTTTTCTTTGCAAATTGGCAAGTACTTAAAAGTTCATCTACCCTAAAATTTTCTCAAAGATTTTTGTCATGTTTTAAACCTTTTGACAATTTTGTTCCACCATTGCATTTGGTGGACAATCTTGTTTTAGGAGATGAAAGGGACGGGCGCGGGTCATCGTTTAGACCATAATTGCAATAGTGTTAAATGTCTTTGGGCAATTTTCTTTTAAAAGGGACTTGATCATTCATTTAAGCAACATTTTGAGGGACTATGATCATTTGATTGTTTGTTTTTACCCAAAGAAATTCAACATACAATATGGCCCAATTTATTTGAAGGCAACAAAGTGGAATACCCTAGGGGTGCAAGTATGAAATGTGTTGTCCATTTTTCATGCTCATTTATCTTGTATTAGGTCCAACTATCTTGTTCATTTTTATTCGCATACAAAACCCTAATTCTAGCATAGTATGTTTAGAAAGCGATAAAGTGCGAAATTTAAATTCCTACGCTATTACATCATAATAATATAGGGAGGGGGGTACAATGTTCAAATGGGGAGGTATTTTGACAAGAAATTAAATCTAAGCTATTACATCATTTGCTTTGAGTATTTACAATATGAATAATTGCATAAATAAATGGAAATTGAAATAAATATGCAAAAATATATAAAAAAGAATTTTCATGTGTATATATAAAAAAAAGAATATTATTTATGTCAAGTAAATAAAAAAAAATGAGAAAAGAATTATTTTTTGGAATATTTTCATATTTAGGGTAAAACCCTAATTCTATTAAATAAAACATATCATTTATTTATTATGAACAAATATTTATCTATATATACAAAAATAAAATAAAATGAGGTATTTGTCCAAAATGTATTTTTATATTAAATATTAATAAGAAAAATAAAAGGGGTGTATATTTTGTATTTATCCTAAATATATTAATGAACATATGTATATATGTATTATTTTAAATATGTATTATATATATATAAATAATAATAATATTTAATATTTTAGAAAATAGTATTTTTTTTATATAGATATTTTCAGAAGGCAAAATAAAATAAAAATGAAAATAAATGTGTTTTACATATTTCTTAGTATTTTTAACAAAATGTATATATTCCTTTATTTATGTATAAACTAGAAAAAAATCAAATAAATACCTTATAAATTAAAAAATGGTGAGGAAAAATATTTTTTTGTTTTTAATATTATTAACAAAAATAAGTAAGTCAGAAATAAAAAAGAAAAGTCAAAAAATCAAGCAAATGGACAAAATGGGCTCAGGGGGTGCAATATCAAAAATGTGGTGTGAATAAGAAAATAACACAGGCCCAGCCCACGTAGCATCTTCTTCAACCTTCAGCCAAAAATGTCTCAAAAACGCGCGCTTGTAACAGGGATTCAAACATCCTGATTCTTTGAGCTTTTGCACAAACTTTCAACACAAAACATGTCAAGCATGGAATCACGATTTCAAACATATAAAGAACATCTCCTAACTCTAAAAAATGAGAGAGAATTTTAACAATCCCAAATCTTAACCTAAGTTTTCTGCCATTTTTAAACCTTAAATTCTCTCAACTCAGGCAAAAGAAATGAAAAGTAAAAGAATGTACATGTTCAGTGGCATGAGTATGACATTATTTATTCACAAACCTAAAACTAATGATGCCTAATAAGAGAGATACGAGTTCACCAATATACCTGTTCAGCTGAAGTTCTAACTGGCAAATGGGGAGCTTACAGTGCAAGATACTGATTGGTATAGCTTCCTTGAGGTGTGGTGATGCTGTTCCAATATCTACTTTGCCTTGAGACACCTTGAACTGAGCTGTAGAACTTCAACTGCAAAATGAAAAAGTGAAAATGGTGGAACTTGTTAGAGGGATTACAGGTCGTGTTTCAAGGCATGGTTAGCTTGCATGGGTGTTAGGGAATGTGTGTGAACTGGTTTTGGCAAAAGAGCTTGAGGGAAATGGAAGATAGCACTCAAACTGCAGGCTTTTCCCTGTTTGTGCAGTTTGAGAGTGATTATGGCAATGGGAGTGTTTGAGAGGTGCAAGGGTCGTGTATCAGCTTGGTTATGATCTTTGGAATGTGTTTGCAATCTTTGCTTAAGGGTTTCTTGACTGATATGAGAGATCTCCCTTGTTATGGCACTTTTCTTCTTACTTAAGCAACAAAATGCAAGTTGGTGTTTTAGGTCAGTAGGGGGCCTCTAATCCTGCTGCAAAGCTTCTCTTGATCAGAGTAATTTGTCCATAATCTTGTGCTAAAGAGATTTGGTTTGTACTTGCTTGATTTACCAATTGGACATAAAGTGAACTTTTGCAAAAATGGATAGTTTACTTTATCTAAAAATGGATTAAACCTTCATGTAATGTTAGAACACAAAGAGCATGGTCTTGGCACAAAGAGTATGCATTAAATTTATGAGTGTAACTTGGTTTAAGGACCTGTAATCAAGGGCATGCTGGTTTTGAGAAGTTGCATAATCTTATGAACATGAAAAATGGCCAATTCAAAAGTGAGTTTTTGCTATATTGTGAAATTCGATTCTCCCTAACCATGAGGTTGTTTGAGAAGTTCTTGGACATTTTGGAAAGCTTGGAATGTGTACTACAATCCATCTTTGAAATGCAATTTGAAATTCCAAATGGAAGTGTATGGAAAATGGCCTTGAAGTAGGGTAGAAAAACTTGTCAAAATAGGTTAAAATTTCACTAAGTTAAAAATGGTTTATAGCCCTTATTCAAAAATTTGTAACTTGAGATGCAAGCTTCAAATGAGAAAACTTTGTGAATCAAAGTTGTATATTATGCAACAAACTACAACTTTCATGTTTGGACTTTTGTTTGAATCCAAATGGATCATGGTGAAAAAGTGGGGCAAAGTTGGGAAAAAATTAGGGTTTTTCATAACTTAGAAAAATTCTAAGTTATGAAAAATTCCATTTTAAACCCTAATTTGCATTTTGTGATTTCTTGGTGAACAAGTTTCATGATTTGGCATGTTTTGATGAAAAATGAATCTTGACTCTTGATTTTGACCAAAAAGTCAAAGTTTGACTTTTCAGTATACAGTCAAAATTGATCAATTGACTGGGAAATTCAACTGTCAATCCTGTGTACTTGGGATCTTTGGAGTTTGTTGATCATGTCAAGATAATTCCATGGGGTCCTTGAGTCCATGTGTGAGCTTGGTTTGCCATTGGCTAGGTCAAACAGTCAAAAATTGCCTTTGTGCAGTCAAAACCCTAAAAATGACCATTTTGCCCTTTTGGTGATCTGATCAAATTTCTTGGGGAATTGTGATCCAAACTTGATCAAATGATTCATATGAGTTCCTAATGTTGATGTGGGTCAAATTTCATGAGGTTTGACTGTCAATTGGCCACAGTTGACTTTTTCCCCAATACAGTTGATTTCTAGGTCAATTGTCCAATTGACTGAGCAAAACTTGGAATCAAAGCTTGAAACTTGGTATGGATAAACTTGGGAGTCCAATATGAAGCATGAAAGTCATCTTAGGCATTTTTGGTAAAAACATCTTTGTGCAAACACAAACCCTAATTTGGGTCAACAGTGCAAGGAGAAGTCTTGAGCAGATGAAACCCTAACTGGATCTTGAGCTCCAAGGGCTTTGTGATGAGAAATCATTGAGAAATGGGAGGGCAAATTTTGAGGTACAACACCAAGTATCTTTAGCATTTTGAGGGACTAAGATCATTTGTTTAGGCAACCTTTTGATAGCGTCATCGAGGGACTATGATCTTATTTTGTTTTGTTTTGCCAAGATACTTCGTATGCATACCATGGACATTTTGTAAGGCAACCAAGTGGGTGAAACCCTAAGGGTGCTTGTGTGCAATGTGGGTCATTTTACATGCATTTGTCTTGTATTAGGTTTTGTCTATTTGTTTGTTTTTGGTCTTATCATGCAAAACCCTAATTTAGTACACATGGTATAAATGCGATAAATTGCGTAAAAGTAAACTAAACTATTACAACAATTATTATGGGAGGGGGGATACAAGTTTTTGAAGGGGGATATTGCACAGAAATAAACCCTAAAATACTATTACAATCCAATTGAATATGGTGCGAAATAAATAAATATACAAATATTTAAATATGCAATAAAAATGTATTTACGCAAAATGTTTTGTATTTGATTTTTGTATGAGAAAGTAAAAATTAATTAACCCTAAAAAATAAGAAAAAATAGTATTATTATTTTTGAAAAGGTGAAACCCTAATTTTTGATTAAAAGAAAATATATGTTCTATATTATTATTTTGTCCATTTTTTGTAAAAGAAAATAATAAATAATATTATGTACAAATATTAAAAATTAAATATGTACGAAAAATAAATATTTAATGTGTATAAAATAGTGTAATAAAATATTAAGTATTTTTTTATTATTTACAAGTTATTTAAGAAAATAAATTCTATTTATTCTAATAAGACTATTTTTTATGCCAAAAAAATAAAAAAAAATAAAAAAAAAATGCAAAAAATAAAGAAAATATTTTTCATGATTTTTATGATTCAGAAAAAATAAATAAAAGCAATAAATATAAAATATAAAAAGAAATATGAAAAATAAAACAAATATGCAAAGGGGGTGCAAAAGTAATACAGGGGGTGCAAAAAGTAGAAACAAAAAGGCCAAAGTTGCAAAAAGCCCAGATGAAGCTTCGTCCATGTCCTTCAGCCTCTCCTTCACGCGCGTTTCAACTCAACCTGCAACTCTCAAATGCTTGCACAAAAACAAAAACTTGCAACATGAAACATGTAGCATTTTTTATCACGATTCCAGTGATATAAGATTTGTAAACTAACTCTAAAAGATCAGGGAGAATTTCAGTGGCCCTAAATCGTGACCTAAATATTTCAGCAACTTCAAGTTTCAAATTCTCTTAGCTCAGTTAACATAAATGAAAAGTATGCATATGTACAGCTTAACCATGACAAGGGCTATATTTTTGCTTCCCAAATCGTGGCTTGAGGAGGCCTAAATAGAGAGATAGAGATTTGAAAAATACCTCCTTCAGCTGGATTTGGATATGACAATGTGGGGACTTTGAGTGAGGCCTGAGGATCGTGTGAGCTTCCTTGAAGTTCCCTCAAGCTATTCCAATGCTTAGTTGGCTTTGTGGATGGCTGAAAGTCTTTGTAGAAGTCAAGTTGCAAGTTTCCAAAGTGAAAATGGTGATGGCTGAAACAGAGCTCACAGAACCAGGACAAGGGCTTGGATAACTTTGATAGGATATGTGTAAGGTGTTTGAAGTCTTGAAACAATAAATGCACGAGCCAAAAATGAAATGGCAAGAGTTTTGCAGAACTGTAATGTTTGGGCAGAAATTTGGAGTTTTTGAGTTTTGGAGAGTTTCAGAGGTTATGCATTCGTGTCTAGCCTTGTGATAAGTTTATGAATCTGTCTATAATGATACCAAGTCCACCCTTTATCAGCTTGTACAAGTTTTGAACTTTTGGCCAACTTTCTTGCATTTTAAGAAAAGTTGAAGTGACTTGTGCAACAAGCCTATCCTTGCTTGCTTGTGGGCTGCAGAGAGTTGGTGTACAATGCTTGATATTCGTGGAAATTGCTTGCCTCCAAGAAACAGGTCCATGGCTCAAGGTTGATAAAGTTACAAAAGCTTGCCTTTATGAAAATGGCAATGTGCCCTTTATGCCATTTATGAATTTATTTCTTGTACAATGCTCCAAAAACAAAGATAAAGCCATTATCCTCTGAGTTTGCATTTAATTATGGAGTTTAGAATGAGTTTGGGACCTGTAATGCAAGGTACAAGCATCCTTGATCAGATTTGCAACTTGACACTTTGTAAAAATGGCTTGATCAAAAGTGACAAAATGCCATTTTCTCTTCTTCGATTCTCCCTAACCACAAATGATCTTGGAGAGTTCTTTGACATTCTGGAAAGCTTGCAACATGCTCTACAATCCATCTTTGAAATGAATTTTGAGATACCTCTTGGAACTAGGTGAAAAATGTCCATGAAGTTGGGTCAAAAACCTGCCTAAATTAGGGCAAATTTTCACTAAGTCATTTAGTTCATGGACCTCTATTCACAAATTTATAACTTGAGATCCAAGAATATTTTACGAAAACTTTGTGAATAAAAGTTGTGACCTTCCCTTTGTCATTCTTCGAAGAGAACCCCAAGCCAGTTATGTTCTTGTTCATAGGTGGATCCACCATTCGTCCCCAAACTTCACTATGATCATTACGCACAACCTGCTACGCATCCTTCAGCGAAACCATAGAATTTTCATTTCCTCTTATGTTGTAAATGGATAAGGCTTGGAACTGGGTTCCAACAACAGCTTCATCCGCTTCTTCAATGCTGAAAGAGGACAAATGAGATATCAATAATGCCTGCTCCCTATTTATGATCACTACTTTCCTTTCACATACAAACTTTAGCTTCTGGTGTAAAGTTGAAGTGACAGCCCCTGCTTCCTGTATCCACGGTCGTCCTAGCAAACAAATATAAGCGTGAACAATTTCCATGACCTGGAAAGTTATCTGAAACAAATGTGGTCCTATATGGATAGGTAAGTCCACTTCACCGATGACAGATTTCCTTGACCCATCAAATGCTTTCACAATGATGGCACTAAGGCGCATAGGCGTTCCTTGATATTTTAACTTCATGAGAGTACTCCTCGGTATAACATTCAACGTGGATCCATTATCAATTAGCACATTCGATAGTGAATCATTCTTGCAGTTCATAGAGATATGGAGGGCCAGGTTGTGATTCCTCCCTTCATCTGGTAATTCATCATCGCAGAAACTCAGGTTATTACATGAAGTAATGTTTCCTATTACGATACTGAATTAATCTATTGGCATATCAATCTCCACAAAAGCTTGGTCCAGTACCCTCATCAAGGATTCTCTATGAGCAGAGGAGTTCTTCAATAAAGCTAAGATATATATTTTTGAAGGAGTCTACAGAAGCTGATCTACAATTCTGTAGTCGCTCATCTTAAATATCTTCAAAATATCATCCACTTCTTTCTCTAACGTAGCTCCACCAGTCTCACCCGTATCCTTCTTAGGTTCATCATTCTCGGCAACTTTCTTTCTAGCATTAACATCTCTTTGAACAACTGGCGCAAACACACGACCGCTACGGGTCATCCTGCTATTTTAAGCTATATCTCCAACATCAGGCATTGGCTGGATGGGAACTTCCACTCCATCTTCTAAGATTGTAGCATTGTATTTGTAAGGCATAGCCTTATTTGATTTGTAGGGGATAGGACCTGGAAAACTAATCACCAATAGGGTAACAGCTGGCTTGCTATGATACTCAACTTCAAAATGGCTGGGTGCACCAAAACAAGGCACAATGACTTTTACCCCTTCTTCAACACAATCAGTCATTAATAAGTCATTTCTGGAAAACAAATCTCCGTCTAAAGAGAAATACTCATCTGCGGAGGCATACTCTTCATCTGACTCTTCTTCCATTAAACAAACCTCAACCATATCAACTTCATGGTAATCATCCCTCTGACCCGTGATCTTGATAGTTCCATTATCTAACAACAACTGAACATCCTTCTTCACGATTGAACATCCTCGGGGGTCTCGACAGCAAACTAGGCAAGATCCATATTGGTGTTCCACCTGACCAGCCGTATGGCAGAAGGTAGTGTGCAACTGCACGAGGTCCTCATTCATATACTCCACATTAAAAATTCTGAATTCACCGGGACATCCAGAAACCATGTTCACTTCCTCTTCATACTCTGCCCTAGGCCTGATTATATGGATTAGGCCCTCATCTATCATCTCCTGTAAATCAGCCTTTATCTTCTCGCAACCCTGTATGTTTGTACTACAAATAGCATAACCGGAATGGTCATGCGTATAGTAGCTAAATTCAGAGGTCTGCATGCATTTTCACCAAATCTCCTCTAACCAGATTAATATCAAAAATCTGGAAGTCGCCTGGACAACTGGCCACCATATTCACAGCATTTACTCCCTCGTGCTTAGGTAAGGGGTTATCTTTTACGTTAGGTCCCATGTCTTTGAAAGATAGAACACCAGACTTTACCAATTTATGTACTTCAGTCTTCAAAGGATAACAATTCTCAACATTATGCCCTGGTGCTCCCTGATGAAAAGCGCATGTTTGGTCTGCCTTGTAATACCAAGGCAATGGTGACGGCATGGCGGGAGGTGGTCGGGTTTGGACCGACTTCTTCTAAATCAATGCTGGTAGTAGCTTTGTATAGCTCATGAGAATAGGGTCATAACTCTCCCTTCTCTGATTATACCCATGATTCCCTTATTGGGACGGTCTCTGATAAGAAACGGTAGTTGGAGCGACATTTATAACGGGAGTAACTGAGGCGACTTGCTGATGACGCTGATAATTCCTTCTAGGAGTGTTTACCCTTCTCTCTTGTATGACAACATTGGCATCTCCTTCTTTCTTCTTGGTAAACCCATAAGATAGCTTCTTCACACCTCCAGATCCTTCACTCTTCGTCAAACGGCCTTCTCTTACAACCTCTTCTAAGCGGATACCCATTCCTACCATCTCAGTAAAGTCACTTGGCGCACTTGCAACCATCCATTCATAGTAGAAATCACCCAGTGTCTTCAAGAAAATCTTAGTCATCTCCTTCTCTTCCATGGGAGGAATCACTTGGGCGGCTACCTCACGTCATCTCTGCGCATACTCTTTGTACGATTCCATGTCTTTCTAAACCATGGCCATGAGTTGATCTCGGTCAGGCGCCATGTCCATGTTGTACTTGTATTGTTTGATGAATGCTTCTCCCAAATCATTAAAATTATGGATATTGGCGTTGTCCAAACTCATATACCACTTCAACGCAGCACCAGTCAAACTATCCTGAAAAAAGTGAATCAGCAAATGTTGATCATCAGTATGGGTAGATATTCTCCTCATGTACATCACCAGATGAGCACGAGGGCAAGTGTTGCCCTTATACTTCTCAAACTCCGGGACCTTAAACTTAGTAGGTATCTTAATATTCAGAACCAAACATAGTTGTTGTACCCCAAAATTTGCCCTCCCATAAATCTTCAAAGTTTTGGCAAACATCATCTCAAGTCTACTCAAGGGCTACACAGTGCAAACACCCTCCTAACACAGTCAAATTAGGGCTTTGGTTCTTGCAAGGAAGTTGAGGTTTTCAAGGGCTCAATCAAGTCCCATATGCTCATATACATTGTCAAGCACCTACATGTCAAGTTTCAAGGCTCACAAGGTCAAGTTGCACAGTCAAAAACCCTAATTGCTTCACAATCAACTGCAGGGGCAAAATGGTCATTTGGCAGTCAAAAGTCAAAAATTTTGGTCAACATCTTATTTTGAAGCCACAATCATCATTTGGTCAAATCTTGACCATGATTTCTCAAGAATGGCTCAAAAATCATCAAGGTGTCAAAAGTTTCTATTTTTGGACAGCTGAAAAGTCAACTGTAACTTGACCAAGGCATAACTTTTTCATGGTTCATCAGAAAAATCCCATCCAATGCTCATTTTGAAGGGGATGACATTTCCTACAACTCATCTTCACACTTCAAGTCCAAGAAATGCTCTCACAAAAAGTTATCAATTTCAACATTATAAGTCATTTTCAAAAGTCAACAAAAAGGGACTTTAAGTCAAAGACCATAACATGAGATTGGTAAATCAAAATGACATGGTACCAAAGCCATTGGTTAGAGGACTTCAAGACCTTTCCAAAATGTCCAAGAACATGATCAAAGCTTAAAAATTGAGCAAGATATGCATTGGAGAAGTTGGGAAATTTTTGTGAAATGGCCAAAATCAATTATCCTTGAAAATTCATTTTTGACAAAAGGGGCCCACTTTTTCCACTTGATTCAGCTTGGCCATGCTTCCCACGTGTCCCGCATTTTATTTAAAAATTTAAAATTAATTTTTTCATTTTTATTTGATTTTATTGGATTTAATTCATTTTAAATCTTTTAAAATCAAATGAAAATCAAAAAGATTAATTAAGGGACATATTTTGCTTTGATTAGCTTTGAACCACCATTATACACATCCCAAATTCGTGCAAAGGGCTAAAGCTAGCAAGAATTCAAATTTTGGTACAAAGATGGAAAGTGTTTCAATAGAGGTTTATGGCAAATCCCAAACACGAATGCATTGCATTATTGGCCATAATTCTTATCAAAACTCATTACATAATACATATGCAAGACATCACAAGGAAATTCACGACCTAAGAGCTCCAAAAACGGCCATACAAAATTGCAAAATTGTCACACAAACTTGAAATCTGAAAACCTAGTTGCAGTGCCTCTCAAGCCTCCATTCCAATCCAAGCATATTCCTGACATCCCTAGGAAGCTTTGGCAATCAAAACCAAGCATAATCACTCAAGAAATTGTGCCATAGACCTCCTCCGGTTTGCTTCATTTTTTCAAATCGTATATCATATTTCATAAGCATTTAACCCATTTTCTTTGTTGTTTTGTGTTGCTAGGGACTTTCTGAAGCTAGTAGATTGATTCAATTGCATTCTAACGCATCATAGCATGATTCACCATTGAAATATTTTAGGGTTTCTCAAGCTTCAAATTGGGGATTTCCCAATACTGTAAAATTGGGACATCAAACTGCCATGGTTGAATTCGTGATATCCAAACGAATCGATCCATAACCTCGCGCTCAATTTATGGTCAAGCATGGCCTAATCGCTATTTTTTGCAGGTTGTGTTTTGGGGGGGTTTAAAACCCCCGCTATCTCATTTTATTACAGGGACAAATGGAGACGAAAGCTAGCGTGGCTTGTTGTCATTGGACAGTTCATAATTCTGGCGCGTTTTTTTTTTGGTTGTGTACCACTAATTCTTATTTTGTGTTATATTATTTATTTTCCATTTTATATCCAAAACGCGCAAATAGCTCAACTGGTAGGCAGGTGGCTTGGTAAACACTGGGACCTGGGTTCGAATCCCAGGTCCCCCAAATAATTTCTATTATTTTGTTTCAAGTGTTTCTATGCAGCATATGACCAGAACTCCACCATACACCCAACGCATGGGCTTGCCACGCGCCCTGAAGCCCCAATCCAAAGGCCAAAACTTGGAGTCCACCATGCACGCTTAGTCAACCACAAGCACGTGATCACTGGAAAGTCAAAAAGGGGCAGATTTCTTGGGCCAAATTTCTCAAAGCACCTCTAAATTGGGTCAGACACCCCATGGTTTGCATTATATTTCTTAATTTCTTTTTCTTTTCTTCCTTTTATTTTAATTGCTTTTTTTTTCTTTTGTTTTATTTAATTCACAAAATTAATTTTCATAATACAAAAAAAAAATCAAAAAAATCAAAAATCAAAAAATATGTTTTATTTAATATTTAAAATCATTAATATTTTGTAAATAAATTTAATAATCAACTTAGTAAAATTAGGTTTTATTTTAATCTTTACTTAAATAACTAAAATACATAAAAATTAGGTTTTAGCATTTTTATTCTCTTTTCTTAATTTATTTTGTAAATACTCATGTAATTAAAATAATTAGTATAAATTAGGTCAAAACTTAAATATTTTTCTTTAACAATTAAAAATAATTTAGAACTAGGTTTTAATTTAAATTATTTTAATTAATTCTCTTTATTCCTATTAAATACAAAAAACATAAAAAAATCATTTCTTTTCTTTATTTAATCATTAATTAATTTGTAATTTCAATTTAATTTCTTTAAAGGGTCCAACGCCCTCGCACATTCGATTATAATTTCTTTTCGCGCGTTTGTCCTTATTTTCCGTTTAAATATTATGTAACTGTCCAAGCCTTGTAATAGTATTTAGAAATTTATTTACTTTTCGCACTTATTTACTTAAAACGGGTCTTTGTAAATTTTTGGCGATGTATAGACCCGCGCCTTGTAATAGCGTAGGACCTTTATTTTCCGCATTTTAATTTCCGCACCTTTAAACTGTTAATCACATGAGAGAATGAATGGCCCAAATAAAATCAAAGCGTAGCTCACCCAATGCATGATCAAGATAAAACATAATTGAAAATGACACACGATTCACACACCACTCTTAGGGTACGCCTCACTGTTGCCTTGCCCCTCGAAACGTGGTCGTCGAGTACAGGACGTTTTAGTAAGTCCTTATGTCCATGAACATGGCATAAGGGTAGCTTCTAAGGTGTACTACTGTTGCTCTGGTGACCACACTGTCCCTACAAGCTCGAATTGTGGTCGTCGAGTACAAGACGTTTTAGTAAGTCCTTATGTCCATGATATGATCCAGTTGCCTCAGAAAGGTTGCCTCGGAATTAAAAAGGATCAATGGCATAAGGGTAGCTTCTAAGGTGTCCTACTGTTGCTCTGGTGACCACACTGTCCCTATAAACGAATTGACCCGAACACCTCCAACGGTGGTGCTGCCTACCTCTCAATGGTGGGATGGCACTACCTTAAGGACATTTACACAGCCTAATTCCTTAGGGTAGGTAGATGACTCGTAGATACTTGCTCTAATTCAAAACAAATCAAAACTTCTTTTCACACCGAGACTTTTCAAAAAGCTTTCAAAAACAATTTTTCAAACACTATTGAGGACTAAAACAAGAGTCGATCTGAAACTTTAAACGAAACTTTTTCAAACCCACTCACACTTGAAAAGCAAACAAACATTTTGAAAACACAAATGAGCAAGTATCTAAGAGCCCATGGATAACCATAGATAGAAAGGGTGCTAACACCTTCCCTTTCTATAAATCTACCTCCCGAACCGAGAAACTATCTCATAAGGAATTTTGCTGTGCTTTTGTCCTGTCCATGTTGGAGAAAATAAAAGACGGTGGCGACTCTTGCTTACCGCGACATTTCGCGAACCAGCGTTAAACAGTCAGTTCCAGATCCACCGATCACAGAACTGACGACTCTGCTGGGGAATCTTTTAAAGTGAGGTGTACCTTAGGATAGTTCATAACTGTGTTTTCAATTGTTGTGCTTTGTTTGCTTTATTATTGTGGGTTGCATCGGAGTTACATAGATCCTAACCCAGATCTGGGGGATACCCTGTTAGGTAGCATAAGCTGTGAGGGACCTGTCCGGCGTAGACCGACATGGGTGAAGCAGTGGCTACGTTGGTGTGACGCCTTGGTCTGTACCGATATCCCTTGTGTTGCAACGAGGAGAATATGGGTCTTTTGAGGAGTCCTTAAGCACCAACCGACCTTAGAACCTTAAATGACCCAACTTGGCCAATAGAACAGTAGCAGTATGCTACGCCCATTGAGGCTAAACTCTCGTGATGGTTCTGGCCGCAAGAAAAGGTTGCGATGCTGGATTTATGACCGATTGAGGGTAGTCAGTGATATTGGGATCCTCTAGAACCCGGTTACTTCTGATAGGACAGGTTGAGCCCACCAACTTCAAGAGGGTAATACCCAGACCCCATGCTGGCCTAAACTCTAAGGGCTCTCTTGTGTGATTTGCGTGCCTTCCAACTTGACTATTTGCATGTTTGTCATCTGACACTTGAGTTTCTTGCAGGTTTTGTTTACAGTCCTTAATCTGGACTCATAACAGGATTTACCTACATTATTCCACGCATAGCATAACATCATGCCATCATACCATCGCATATATCCTGCATAAGGACTAATCCATTTCAAGGATCTCAAGGGTCTGTGATGCAGGTCATGATGAACCAACTGTCCAGCAAGGGGCAAAGGGGATTTATTTTCCTCTAGCCAAGGTTGTCAGGGGCTATGACCCACTGGATATGGTGAGCCTTTGACCCTTGAAGAAGGACTCCCAACAATATGCAGTTCCTTCAATCAAGCTACCGGATTCAAATGCTAACAAATTTTCTTGTTTACCCCATGAGATCCTTGAGAACATTGCATGCATATCATACATATCATTGCATTACAGGTACCCTTGTTGCAGGTCACTTACCTTTGTCGCTATTTATTTCAGCAATGGCTTCCCAACAAGATAACCAGGGTCTTCATGCTCGAGAGACTCAGTTCAGGGAAATCTTTTTAAGCCTATCCAAGGGGCAGGAAGAGTTAAGGACACTCCTCATGGGGAATTTGGCCAAGAAAAGTCCCGAAGATGACAAGGACGAACGGCTGAGACGTCTACAAGTTGAGGTAGATACATTGAAAACCCAGGTGCTGGGGCAAAGAGCTATCATCCAAGGTTTAGCTCGGGAGCAAAAAGAGTTGAGGACCATGATCAGTCAACTCCACCAAGACAGATCCAACATGAAGCAACCAGTCCAAGTCAGGGACCAGATCTTTGATCAGCTTCCAAGAGGCCAAGAGTCTGGCATGGAGAAGAATAGAACTCTCCAGATTGCTACCACTTCACAAGCCCAGCATCAACCTCGCCCAGAGCAACAGGTTGATCAGAGTAAGCCAAGCAGGTCCAAGAGGCAATTCACCCAGCTCAACATGCCGTTGTTTCAAGCTCTACAACACATGTTGAAGTTAAATCTGATTACACTAAGGGATCCTCCCTGGAACCCCAACATCTCTGCTCCTAACTATCATTCTAACAAAAGTTGTGCATACCACTCCGATAGTCCTGGACACGACACTGTTGACTGCTGGGCTCTGAAGAACAAAATCCAGGACCTGATTAATGAAGGAGCTGTGGATTTCACCCAGATGGGCCAGGCTGAATGCTCCTGCCATCCCTACAGGATTCACCATTTGAAGTAGCAAGTCCTGAAATGAGAAGACTTTTTGTCTATTAGAATTTTCAAGTTGTAATTTTCTTTTGACTGTTCAAACCTTTATTCATGTTAAAACGTTATTATTTCATTAATGCATCGCATATGTCTGTTTTGAATCAATATATTCGTATTCACTATATGCAAACTGTTTTCATTTTTGTGATGATCAACGCTCGGTTAATAATTCTAAGCCTCTTGAGGGAGGATGACGAAAACGATACCTCGATCCTTACAGTATGCTTTTGAACAGACCCCACTGATGAGGCACAGGCATTGTTTCAATTCCTAAACACTGGAGTTATAAGGAAGATAATCCCTCGTCAACCCCTTTGAGCCAAAGAAGTTGGAGTTTTTCTTTTCGAAAATTAAAACCCTTAATCATAACCTGGGGCAGGGTAGTTCTCTCAGTTGATCCAAGTGCATAACAAATGGCACCAAAGAGGTCCTTACAAAAAAAAAAAGACAGTGATGATTCCGAATAATCATAAGGATAGGCAGTCATTATATCTCAAAAATAAAAACCCAATAAGTCAAAACCTATGAAGGAGACTTACAAAACTGGGGCATCCCGCTGACTGTAATCACAAAAGAAACAGTTCAGGCAAAATTTAGGGATAGCGAAATCAAAAAGAAAGAGGTCATACAAACCCTCAACAAAAACAAAAAATGACTGCCTATTCAGAATAAATCATCAATATCTGAACCATCATTGGAACATCAGGACAAAGACTCAAACAAGGTCTAACGCACGATCAACTGAGATTAGGTTTGAAGAACATCACGAAGAACGGGTGGGTACAAATAATTTGAGCCTTTATCCTTTGTTTCTTAAACCGTGAACCAGGCCACGTTATAACCCTTAAAAAGTCCTAGCTGAAGCATGGGTTAGTTCGAAAGCATACTGTTACGAAAGGTATCCTGACTCTTTAAGGTTTGCAGTAAAACAACGAGTTGACATCACAGTTTACAAAAATTCATTTGTTTTTTTATGGAAAAATGCATTTTCAAAAAACTTCAAGACAGACATAAGCGTTGCATTTTTAACATAACCTTGTTTGCATATGACTTCTTGTTTGAACAGCAGAGAAATTCGCACGACGAATATCCAGTGAACAAAATCTTCTCAACAAAAGCTCAAATGGAAGAAGCACTTCCAATCAAGGGGCAGACATGATCATAGTCTATTATCTGGGGCAGTCCAATCAAGATTCGGAGAATCTCTCAAAGGCCAAATAGCCTGGGGCAAATCTCCGCCTGAGTCACTTGGGACATTCCAGCAACGAATCTTGCCTGATCAAACATCTTCTGGTGGCATGGCAAAACACTTCTAACAGGGGCAACTCCCTACATTCTGGGAGCGTGGACATATTCGGAAAAAAAATACTACGCATAATCAAAGACCTGCTAGGTTGACACACCTAGGCAAAAACAAGGGCTTCTCGGCGAACCAAAAGGGTTCGGGCAAAAATAAGGGATGAAACGAAATATCTGTACACCCGGCAAGTCGAAAACCTGAAAAGGTGGCTTGGGCAAAAATGGGTATCCCGATGGACTGAAATCCCGAAAGGGCGGTCCAGGCAAAAGTTAGGGATCAAAGCGTACGACTATGTCCCGTCATCTCGTCATTTGCCTACCAGAAGAAGATTTCTCAACCGACAGTTATCAAGACCCCCACAGGTATCTTCTCCCACATCAAAAACAGGGGCAGTAATAAGTTGTCTAAGAAATCTAGTTGCTCTGCCCATCAAGGTACCAAGGTAGGTTCAGCTGAAGAACATAACCAAGATATCTTAAGTCCCCAGAGAGTGAGCCAACAACTCTATGCACTCTCCCCAAGCAGAGTTATCCTGTCAGCCTTAAGGAAGTTGGGCATCCTCCAGCAAATATCAAACATTCCTCAGCAGAGTACACAAACATTCCTAACAAGCATCCCCGACAGTCTTGATCTAAGATTGTTCCCCGGCGGTATACCAGACATTCAGCGGAGCCACTTCCCCAATATATCTCAAAATTTTCCCCAGGAGAGTCCAGTCTGAAGATTTCCCCAGGAAAGCTGAATCATCTCCCCAGCAGGAAGCTCATCCCCAGTAGATTCTGGAAGCTTCCCCCCCTGCAGAGCACGAACGCGTCCCCCGGCTTTATTCAAAAGGTTATTTCCCTACCAGGATATAACTGGGTTATCCTCAGCCAAAAGCCACGGAAAGATCGTCCTCGGCGAAATCTTCTTATCCCCAGCGGAGTCTATTAAAACTTCCAACATAGCACATCAATGGTATCCCCAGCGGAGTTACCAACATCTCAACAGAGTACCTCTCTTCCCACAGAGTGTTGTTCCCCAACAAGATCGCTAGAGTAATTTCTCCCTGCAGAGTAACCTATTCGCCAAGTTTATTCCCCAACAGAGTCATCTTCTCCTACTGGTATTCTTGCAACCATCACTCCCCAGCGGAAACAAAGAATCTCACTCTTCAACATCAGCCCAGGATTTGACTTCCCGACACCCGTCAAGGATTTACATTTTTAGACAACAACACATTTCATAAACATCGCATCTTCATACATTATAGCATGCACATACGCATCATAAATACATAATCTCATCACGCATGTCATACATCATGACATCGCATACAACTAACGTTTTGTCTTTTCAGGACAAAGGTTAATACAAAGATGATTACTATCAACGGTCGCAACTAAAGATCCGATTCCTATATCCTGCCAGGGTGTATCTGTTGACGACTACATTACCAGACTCGATTCCTGTAACCTGCCAGGGCACGTCTGAAGAGTTCGAAGATCCGAATCCTGTATCCTGCCAGGGTGTATCTGTTGACGACTAGCATTACCAGACTCGATTCCTGTATCCTGCCAGGGCACGTCTGAAGAGTTCGAAGATCCGATTCCTATATCCGGCCATGGTGTGTCTGTTGACGACTAGCATTACCAGACTCGATTCCTGTATCCTGCCAGGGCACGTCTGAAGAGTTCGAGGATCCGATTCCTGTATCCTGCCAGGGTGTATCTGTTGACGACTACATTACCAGACTCGATTCCTGTATCCTGCCAGGGCACGTCTGAAGATTTCGAAGATCCGATTCCTGTATCTTGCCAGGGTGTATCTGTTGACGACTACATTACCAGACTCGATTCCTGTATCCTTCCAGGGCACGTCTGAAGAGTTCGAAGATCCGATTCCTGTATCTTGCCAGGGTGTATCTGTTGACGACTACATTCCAGACTCGATTCCTGTATCCTGCCAGGACACGTCTGAAGAGTTCGAAGATCCGATTCCTGTATCTTGCCATGGTGTATCTGTTGACGACTACATTACCAGACTCGATTCCTGTATCCTGCCAGGGCACGTCTGAAGAGTTCGAAGATCTGATTCCTGTATCTTGCCAGGGTGTATCTGTTGACGACTACATTACCAGACTCGATTCCTGTATCCTGCCAGGGCACGTCTGAAGAGTTCGAAGATCCGATTCCTGTATCTTGCCAGGGCACGTCTGAAGAGTTCGAAGATCCGATTCCTGTATCTTGCCAGGGTGTATCTGTTGACGATTACATTACCAGACTCGATTCCTGTATCCTGCCAGGGCACGTCTGAAGAGTTCGAAGATCCGATTCCTGTATCTTGCCAGGGTGTATCTGTTGACGACTACATTACCAGACTCGATTCCTGTATCCTGCCAGGGCACGTCTGAAGAGTTCGAAGATCCGATTCCTTTATCTTGCAAGGGTGTATCTGTTGACGACTAATTCCAGACACGATTCCTGTATCCTGCCAGGGCACGTCTGAAGAGTTCAAAGATCCGATTCCTGTATCTTGCCAGGGTGTATCTGTTGACGACTACATTACCAGACTCGATTCCTGTATCTTGCCAGGGCACGTCTGAAGAGTTCGAAGATCCGATTCCTGTATCTTGCCAGGGTGTATCTGTTGACGACTAATTCCAGACTCGATTCCTGTATCTTGCCAGGGCACGTCTGAAGAGTTCGAAGATCCAATTCTTGTATCTTTCCAGGGTGTATCTGTTGACGACTACATTACCAGACTCGATTCTTGTATCCTTCCAGGGCACGTCTGAAGAGTTCGAAGATCCGATTCCTGTATCTTGCCAGGGTGTATCTGTTGACGACTACATTACCAGACTCGATTCATGTATCCTGCCAGGGCACGTCTGAAGAGTTCGAAGATTCGATTCCTGTATCTTTCCAGGGTGTATCTGTTGACGACTATATTACCAGACTCGATTCCTGTATCCTGCCAGGGCACGTCTGAAGAGTTCGAAGATCCGATTCCTGTATCTTGCCAGGGTGTATCTGTTGACGACTACATTACCAGACTCGATTCCTGTATCCTGCCAGGGCACGTCTGAAGAGTCTGAAGATCCGATTCCTGTATCTTGCCAGGGTGTATCTGTTGACGACTACATAACCAGACTCGATTCTTGTATCCTGCCAGGGCACGTCTGAAGAGTTTAAAGATTCGATTCCTGTATCCAGCCAGGGCACGTCTACATAAAGAGTTTGAAGATCAACTCCTGTAACAGACCAGGTAATTTTCTTTCTTTCTCAGGTACGCAAGTTCTCGCTAAGGAATCTGTTACGCGATCGACACCTCCCGATGGCATCTATAAGCCCATCTCCACAATTATCCATCACAGCTCCAAATGGCGTCTATAAGCCCATTCCCGACAAGGTTCTGTCACATCTCCAGATGACTTCTATAAGCCCATCCTCCTATCCACCATCTCTCCAAATGGCATCTGTAAGCCCATTCCCGTTGTCACACTGCTGATACTCAACTATGTGAGTGCAAATTTCTGGGCACTCTAGTGTTCAATCATCTTCCACCTTCGGATCACGAAAGACACACACGCCAATCTACATCCTCAGGTCTAAGAAGATTGAACAGGGGCAACTGTTTTACCCCAAAATTTTCCCTCCCATAAATCTTCAAAGTTTTGGCAAACATCATCTCAAGTCTACTCAAGGGCTACACAATGCAAACACCCTCCTAACACAGTCAAATTAGGGTTTTGGTTCTTGCAAGGAAGTTGAGGTTTTCAAGGGCTCAATCAAGTCCCATATGCTCATATACATTGTCAAGCACCTACATGTCAAGTTTCAAGGCTCACAAGGTCAAGTTGCACAGTCAAAAACCCTAATTGCTTCACAATCAACTACAGGGGCAAAATGGTCATTTGGCAGTCAAAAGTCAAAATTTTTGGTCAACATCTTATTTTGAAGCCACAATCATCATTTGGTCAAATCTTGACCATGATTTCTCAAGAATGGCTCAAAAATCATCAAGGTGTCAAAAGTTTCTATTTTTGGACAGTTGAAAAGTCAACTGTAACTTGACCAAGGCATAACTTTTTCATGGTTCATCAGAAAAATCCCATACAATGCTCATTTTGAAGGGGATGACATTTCCTACAACTCATCTTCACACTTCAAGTCCAAGAAATGCTCTCACAAAAAGTTATCAATTTCAACATTATAGGTCATTTTCAAAAGTCAACAAAAAGGGACTTTAAGTCAAAGACCATAACTTGTGATTGGTAAATCAAAATAACATGGGACCAAAGACATTGGTTAGAGGACTTCAATACCTTTCCAAAATGTCCAAGAACATGATCAAAGCTTAAAAATTGAGCAAGGTATGCATTGGAGAAGTTGGGAAATTTTTGTGAAATGGCCAAAATCAATTATCCTTGAAAATTCATTTTTGACAAAAGGGGCCCACTTTTTCCACTTGATTCAGCTTGGCCATGCTTCCCACGTGTCCCACATTTTATTTAAAAATTTAAAATTAATTTTTTCATTTTTATTTGATTTTATTGGATTTAATTCATTTTAAATCTTTTAAAATCAAATGAAAATCAAAAAGATTAATTAAGGGACATATTTTGCTTTGATTAGCTTTGAACCACCATTATACACATCCCAAATTCGTGCAAAGGGCTAAAGCTAGCAAGAATTCAAATTTTGGTACAAAGATGGAAAGTGTTTCAATGGAGGTTTATGGCAAATCCCAAACACGAATGCATTGCATTATTGGCCATAATTCTTATCAAAACTCATTACATAATACATATGCAAGACATCACAAGGAAATTCACGACCTAAGAGCTCCAAAAACGGCCATACAAAATTGCAAAATTGTCACACAAACTTGAAATCTGAAAACCTAGTTGCAGTGCCTCTCAAGCCTCCATTCCAATCCAAGCATATTCCTGACATCCCTAGGAAGCTTTGGCAATCAAAACCAAGCATAATCACTCAAGAAATTGTGCCATAGACCTCCTCCGGTTTGCTTCATTTTTTCAAATCGTATATCATATTTCATAAGCATTTAACCCATTTTCTTTGTTGTTTTGTGTTGCTAGGGACTTTCTGAAGCTAGTAGATTGATTCAATTGCATTCTAACGCATCATAGCATGATTCACCATTGAAATATTTTAGGGTTTCTCAAGCTTCAAATTGGGGATTTCCCAATACTGTAAAATTGGGACATCAAACTGCCATGGTTGAATTCGTGATATCCAAACGAATCGATCCATAACCTCGCGCTCAATTTATGGTCAAGCATGGCCTAATCGCTATTTTTTTGCAGGTTGTGTTTTGGGGGGGTTTAAAACCCCCGCTATCTCATTTTATTATAGGGACAAACGGAGACGAAAGCTAGCGTGGCTTGTTGTCATTGGACAGTTCATAATTCTGGCGCTTTTTTTTTTGGTTGTGTACCACTAATTCTTGTTTTGTGTTATATTATTTATTTTCCATTTTATATCCAAAACGCGCAAATAGCTCAACTGGTAGGCAGGTGGCTTGGTAAACACTGGGACCTGGGTTCGAATCCCAGGTCCCCCAAATAATTTATATTATTTTATTTCAAGTGTTTCTATGCAGCATATGACCAGAACTCCGCCATACACCCAACGCCTGGGCTTGCCACGCGCCCTGAAGCCCCAATCCAAAGGCCAGAACTTGGAGTCCACCATGCACGCTCAGTCAACCACAAGCACGTGATCACTGGAAAGTCAAAAAGGGCCAGATTTCTTGGGCCAAATTTCTCAAATGCACCTCTAAATTGGGTCAGACACCCCATGGTTTGCATTATATTTCTTAATTTCTTTTTCTTTTCTTCCTTTTATTTTAATTGCTTTTTTTTCTTTTGTTTTATTTAATTCACAAAATTAATTTTCATAATACAAAAAAAAAATCAAAAAAATCAAAAATTAAAAAATATGTTTTATTTAATATTTAAAGTCATTAATATTTTGTAAATAAATTTAATAATCAACTTAGTAAAATTAGGTTTTATTTTAATCTTTCCTTAAATAACTAAAATACATAAAAATTAGATTTTAGCATTTTTATTCTATTTTCTTAATAAATAACTTTTTCTCCTTATTATTATTATTAATTATTAATTTATTTTGTAAATACTCATGTAATTAAAATAATTAGTATAAATTAGGTCAAAACTTAAATATTTTTCTTTAACAATTAAAAATAATTTAGAACTAGGTTTTAATTTAAATTCTTTTAATTAATTCTCTTTATTCCTATTAAATACAAAAAAACATAAAAAATAATTTCTTTTCTTTATTTAATCATTAATTAATTTGTAATTTCAATTTAATTTCTTTAAAGGGTCCAACGCCCTCGCACATTCAATTATAATTTCTTTTCGCGCGTTTGTCCTTATTTTCCGTTTAAATATTATGTAACTGTCCAAGCCCTGTAATAGTATTTAGAAATTTATTTACTTTTCGCACTTATTTACTTAAAACGGGTCTTTGTAAATTTTTGGCGATGTATAGACCCGCGCCTTGTAATAGCGTAGGACCTTTATTTTCCGCATTTTAATTTCCGCACCTTTAAACTGTTAATCACATGAAAGAATGAATGGCCCAAATAAAATCAAAGCGTAGCTCACCCAATGCATGATCAAGATAAAACATAATTGAAAATGACACACGATTCACACACCACTCTTAGGGTACGCCTCACTGTTGCCTTGCCCCTCGAAACGTGGTCGTTGAGTACAGGACATTTTAGTAAGTCCTTATGTCCATGAACATGGCATAAGGGTAGCTTCTAAGGTGTCCTACTGTTGCTCTGGTGACCACACTGTCCCTACAAGCTCGAATTGTGGTCGTCGAGTACAAGACGTTTTAGTAAGTCCTTATGTCCATGATATGATCCAGTTGCCTCGGAAAGGTTGCCTCGGAATTAAAAAGGATCAATGGCATAAGGGTAGCTTCTAAGGTGTCCTACTGTTGCTCTGGTGACCACACTGTCCCTATAAACGAATTGACCCGAACACCTCCAACGGTAGTGCTGCCTACCTCTCAATGGTGGGATGGCACTACCTTAAGGACATTTACACAGCCTAATTCCTTAGGGTAGGTAGATGACTCGTAGATACTTGCTCTAATTCAAAACAAATCAAAACTTCTTTTCACACCGACACTTTTCAAAAAGCTTTCAAAAACAATTTTTCAAACACTCTTGAGGACTGATACAAGAGTCGATCTGAAACTTTAAACGAAACTTTTTCAAACCCACTCACACTTGAAAAGCAAACAAACATTTTGAAAACACAAATGAGCAAGTATCTAAGAGCCCATGGATAACCATGGATAGAAAGGGTGCTAACACCTTCCCTTTATATAAATCTACCTCCCGAACCGAGAAACTATCTCATAAGGAATTTTGCTGTGCTTTTGTCCTGTCCATGTTGGAGAAAATAAAAGACGGTGGCGACTCTTGCTTACCGCGACATTTCGTGAACCAGCGTTAAACAGTCAGTTCCAGATCCACCGATCACAATAGCTCATTCACATTCTTCCCAAATAGCTCTTTTCCTCTGAGGGCCTTCATTCCTCTTTGCATCTTGTCAAACTGCTCTTGAAAATCATCCATTCTGTCATAAAGACCCAAGTCTTCACTCGGTGGAGGGAAAGGACGACACACATCATCATTAACAAACGGAACCATATTTATCGAAGGAGGTGCAGCAGGAACAACATGCACCACAAGAGGTGTCAGAGTAACAATAGTATGGACCACTGGAGTATCTTGAGGACCAAGATTGAAACCTTCAGGTGTAAAATTCTCTGGCATTCCCCATGGATATCCTTGGGGCATGCGATTCTGAACAACAGTTGGAGTAGCAGATATGGGAACAGTCGGAGCTTCAGTAGTTGCCCTTGTTGGTTGAGGTTGAACAATCGGTGGCTGATTCTGAGAAGCCACCAGAGCTTCCATCAGGGTAGTCAGATTGGCCAAGCCGGCCTTCAAAGCAGAAACTTCCTCGCGCAGCTCGCGATTCTCTTGTTCCAAGTTGTCCATCTTCTTTCTGAAATTAGCCCGAGTGTTATAGTGGTGAGTCAGCTTGCTGAACGCAGTAAAGAAGCTTGGTAAGACACCTAGATATGCATAACAAATGCAAGAAATATGTGCAATATGATGCATGATATGCAATGCACATGATTATTTTTACTTTGTTATTTAATATTTCAAGGGATTTATAGATTTATAGACATATTGCAAACATCAAAGTAATAACGCATTTGAAATACTGAATTTTTTTTATTATAATAACTCCAAAATGGATTACAAGTTTCAATGATCCCAAGTACAAGATGAAAATAAAATTTGAAACCCTGAGAAATAGGACTGATGGAGATCATTTTGTACACTGGCGCTTCCCCGTGAGCCTGGCAATCTGAGCCTTCAACCTCTGGTTTTCTTCTGCATATCTGATGGCAACCTCCTTCCAATCATCTGAATCAGGAAGTGAGTTATCAGCACCTAATTGAGGCTTAGGAGAAAATAAATCCCCTTGCCTCTCCATAGACTCTACTGCTCGACTCTCAAGGATCTCAATCAAGTAGTCTTTCTCCTTCAAGTCTGGTCTATAAGAACTCTCTAAAGTTTGGAACATGTTCTTCCAAGCATCCCTTTCCTATTGCATCCTAACCAAAGCAAGTTACATCTCTTCCAGATCATCTAATATGGGAGGAGTGGTCTTCACAAATAGATCAGGCATGGGTTCCTCCTGGGTATACGACATCTTTAACTGAATGGCTCTCGATCGAACCCACTAAAGATATGGCTCCAAAGAAACAGCACCCCTGGGTCCCAAATCCTTCCTACTCTTCTTATGAATGTGACGCTAGGCCTTCGCAATCTACTTCCTAGCTTCCATATGGTCTCCTCCTTCCTTCAGAAAGAAACTACTCAAATGAATATTATTCAGTTTATCCCTCATCGGATAACCAAGCTGCCGCCGTGCAAGAACAGGGTTATAGTTAATTCCTCCCTTTATACCAAGAAGAGGTACATTGAGGAAACTACCACAACTGTCAATAATCTCTATATCCTGGTAAGCTCGATGATACCAATCAATATCCGAGTGAGTAAGTTCCATGATTTTAGGAGCCCAGCGGGGTTCCTTCTAGACATCCCAAAAAGCATCAGACTGAGGCATATGAGAGATAAACCACCGGTACAACAGAGGCGTGCAACAGATAATCATCCCCCCATGATAAGAATTCCGAAGATGAATAGAGTAATAAGCATCACCCAACAATATAGGAACTGGGTTTCCAATCATGAAAATCCTGATAGCATTAATGTCAACAAACTTGTCCACATTAGGAATTAAGAACAACCCGTAAGCAAGTAGAGCAAAGATGGCCTCAAAAGCAACTGTACTCTTCATCTTGGCAAAGTAATGAGCTTTCTCTAATAAGAACTGAGCTGGTAATCCTCTAATCCCTCCTTTAGTAGTCATATGGGCTTCCACCTCATACTTCCCCAGATGAATCAAGGCAGCAATCTCATGTGGTTTTGGCTCACCCTCCAAACCAGTAAAAGGAACACGATCGGTAACAGGTAAATCCAATAGATAAGAATACTCCTCAAGTGTAGGCATCAACTAATATTCGGGAAAAGTAAAGCAATGATACATCGGATCATAGAACTGGACCAAGGTCGAGAGAATACCCTCCTTCATCTTCAGCTTCATGAGAGGAATAATGGATCCATACTTCTTCCGAAAGTCAGTAGCACACTCGATCTTGGGAATTAGACTGATCAACACATCTATCTTGGGATCCTTGAAACTATATTTCCCGGTCTTTCTCTTTCCAGAATCCATGGTTAGAAAGTACCTGAGATATTCACAAATAGCCAACCTTTAAATCCCTTGAAATATGGTTTCTTCCAAAGATGCTTATGAGTACATGGATGCATGATGCAACAATCATACACAAAATCACACATATAGGGTTCATAGGTTCAACGTCACAAGCATGAGGTCGAAGGTACTACCCATAGGTATTGGTCTAAAAGTTATCACCTGCCAAACAAGGTTTTAGAGGTTCCCAGATCTACATCCTTCCTTCGGATATTACCAATTTCTCAATTAACTCTGTAATTAGTAATATTCTCAAGAAAGACTCGTCCGAGCATAGTATCGCGTGACAACTATTTCCGGATTACTCCGTCATAGCTTCCGCACTACACCTAAAAGGCCAAGATGGGTTTCGTATTCTACGATCCTCAGTTTCAGCAGGCTCCCAGGTCGAAAGCAGTACGTCTTCCCGATTACTCGGTAAACGACACTACAGTCAAAGGGGCCTCCATTGAGTGGGGGATCTCATGCCTCCTTTTTTGGGATTACTCCCTCAAAGTTAACATGACTATACCTCCCGTCCTATCTTAAAGTTTACCCAAGTCCGGGTATAGGAGTTATGAGTAATCACCAAGCATCCTGAAAACTAGAAAAGTCCAGACAAACATATATACAACATATAACACAAAAAATAATAATAACATATATAGAGATATAAACAAAGATAGGCTTAACCCACTTAGGGATCGACCAGCAAGAGGTCAATCTTTACCCAGTGAAGTCGCCATTTTTCTGTAGCGGTAGAAATGTTTAAGACTAAGCCATTGGATTGACTAGACTTTATACAAATCAAAATAAAAATCGTCACCGCGCTTTATTGTTTCCAAAGGAAGGGGAAATATTCAAGGTAAGGGGGTTGGTTATGCAAAGGGAAGGTATTAGCACCCTAAACATCTACGGTACTCCGCAGGAGCCTCTTTATAAAATATGTATATTTTGGCTATGAAAAATGTTCTATATATAAAAAGAATTGATGGTGGAGGTGAAGAAAGAAATATATTTATTTTATAATTTTTGCACCCGCCGCGGTTAGGAACCTTTAGTGCTTACGTACCACTTTTTCGTGCAATAGGGGATCAAGGTACACACAGTTCCTCTTTCAAAAATTTAAAACACCAATGTGTTGGTTAATTTTATGAGATAAAACATCATCGTCATTGTCCGTGTGGAAAACATACTTACTACCCACAATTATGAGAAAGGATAATTTTCATCATCTCAAAGTAGAGGATATGTGTTGTACCCCAAAATTTGCCCTCCCATATTCTTCAAGATTTGGCAAGATCATGGTTCGAAATCTCTCAAGGGTTGCACAGTCCAATTGCCTCCTAACACAGTCAAAATTAGGGTTTTGGTTCTGGCAAAGAAAATGAGGTTCTCAAGGGTCCAATCATGTCCCATATGCCTATATACATTGTCAAGCATCCATATGTCAAGGTTCAAGACTCACAACATCAAGTTGCATAGTCAAAAACCCTAAATGCTCCACAGTCAACTGCAGGGGCAAAATGGTCATTTGACAGTCAAAAGTCAAAAAAATTGGTCAACATGTTATTTTGAAGCCACAATCATCATTTGATCAATTCTTGATCATGATTCCACAAGCATGGCTCAAAAATCATCAAGATGCAAAAGTTTCTATTTTTGGACAGCTGAAAAGTCAACTGCAAATTGACCAAGGCATAACTTCTTCATGGTTTATCAGAAAAATCCCATCCAAAGCTCATTTTGAAGGGGATGACATTTCCTATAACTCATATTCACACTCCAAGTCCAAGAAATGCTCTCACAAAAAGTTATCAATTTTAACATTATAGGTCATTTTCAAAAGTCAACAAAAAGGCACTTTAAGTCAAAGACCATAACTTGAGATTGGTAAATCAAAAAGACATGGGACCAAAGGAATTGGTTAGAGGACTCCAAGACCTTTCCAAAATGTCCAAGAACATGTTCATAGCTTCAAAATTGAGCAATATATGCATTGGAGAAGTTGGGAAAGTTTTGGGAACTTTCAAAAGTCAACTTTGCCTAAAACACTTCAAATTTGCTAATGGGCCTCAAATTCTTCCTTGAATCATTACCCAAGGCCTATGCACGACCCATTGAGCTCAAAATAATTTATTTTCTTATTTTTTGATTAATTAATTGGATTTATATTTATATTAATTCATTTAATTGGTTTTAATTATAAGAAAATTCAAAGATATGCTTTTTTAGATCTTTTTGTGCAGCAAATGTGACTAGGGCAAGCTGGCAACTCGTTTCTCAATCAACAAGACAAGATCTTCCATAATTGGCAAAGTTTCCATGGAAAAAGATTGAAAAAAGATATGATTAGCAATCAAATAT
The DNA here is from genome assembly GCA_948472305.1 of Vicia faba. Classification (NCBI taxonomy): domain Eukaryota; kingdom Viridiplantae; phylum Streptophyta; class Magnoliopsida; order Fabales; family Fabaceae; genus Vicia; species Vicia faba. Next base: position 1,522,738,726 of record OX451738.1, read on the forward strand.
TCAAGTCATTAATCCATGGACTTATGGGCTTATTTTTGACCTAGAATCATTCACATGCATATGCTGAGTGAAACCCTACTCATACAGACACGAAAAAGCTGCTGAATATTCCATAACCAATTGGCAAAAAATCAAGAAAATTGTAAAACTGATTTCATACTTGCAGCACGTTTCAAAGCCTAAAAAGGATTCTAATCCCTTGCTGAGAGTCTTCTGAACGTATTGCAAGCACTTTCCAGCTCTCATACTCAAAGAAACGGTAAAGCAAAGTCATGGTTTGAACGAATATTTTCATAATCGAAACTCAATTTCTACGCATCATTGCTATGTTTTGATCATTGATTTGTATTACTGACATCTCCCTGAAACTTTTGATATAGTTTAATTGTGCTAAAACTGCTTGTATCAAAATCTGCCATGAACAAACGTTAGGGTTTCAGAGCATCCACATTGGGGCTTTCCTTGTATGGTAAAATTGGACCCCCAAACCTGTATGGACGAATTCGTTGCAACAAGACGAATTCATTAAGACCCTCACGCCCTTTTTATATTATCTCCTCTTATATTCGATATTTTCAGGACTTTCAGTTTGTGGGGGTTTAAAACCCCCGCTATCTTGTTTGTGTTTACAGGTACAAACGAAGAAGACAATAGGTGGCATCGTGTGGTTGGAAGGTTTAAACCTTAGCGCGCTTTTTTTATGTTTCAGTATAATTAGTATTGTTCATATATTATATTTCATTGTTGTTATGTATACAAACAAACGCAAATGGCCAAGTGGTGGAAGACGTGTCCTGCAAACATTGGGACCTGGGTTCGATTCCCAGGTCCCCCCATATATTCTTCATATTTTTCTTAATGCTTTCACATGCAGCACCCCTTCAACGCTCCACCATGCATCCTCACGCCTAAGCTTGCCACGCCCTCATGATGATCAATCCAGTGGTTACAGCATGAAGAGCATGATGCACTCTAGTCAACCAACGTGCACACGATTGGGAAAGTCAAACAAAGGCTTTGTCTCATGGGCCTGAATTACTTCCAAAACACCTCCATATGGGCCAGACACCCCCCTTGGTTTGCAATTTAATTTTCTTTTCTTTCTTTTAATTTCTTTCAATTGTTTTTTTTATAATTATTATTAATTCACTAAAATTAATTTTCCATAAAAAAATCAGAGACTCAAAAAATGTTTTTTTAATTAATATTTAATTTCACCATTTGAATATTTTGTAAATAAATTCTAACAATTAACTTTAGTTTAATTTAGGTTTATATTTTAACCTCTTTTCTTAATAAATAAAAAATATATAGAATTAGGTTTTTTGACATTTTTTATCTTTTCTTAATTAATTATTTTCATCATTATTTATTATTATTATTTTTGTAAATAAACATGTAAATTAATTAATTAGTAAATTAGGTCAACTTTGACATTTTCTTTAATAGTTAAAATAATCTAGAACTAGGGTTTCCTTTTAATTCTTTTTCTTATTTTCATTAAATACAAAAAACATAAAAAACATTTTCTTTTCTTTAATTAAATAATAATTAAGTCCTAATTTAATTTAATTTCTCAAAAAGGGTCAAAACCCTCGGACGTCCTGATTTTAATTCTTTCGCACGTTATTCTTTTTTCTTATTGATTATTATGTAACTGCTTTCCGGATGTAATAGTAATTAGGTTTACCGCATTTTTTACTTTCCGCATCTTTATCAAAAACGGGTCTTTGTATTTTGGCAATGTATAGACCCGCGCCTTGTAATAGTGTAGCTTTTATCTTTCCGTCTTTTAATTTTCCGCACTCCTAACTGCTAAACTTGCATGAAAGAATGTATGTAATTAAAAACAACGCGTAGCTCACAATGCCATGATCAAAGATAAACTTAACATGAAAACAACACACAATACACACACCACTTCTAGGGCACGCCTCACTCGTTGCCTTCGAAACGTGGTCGTCAAGTATAGGATGTTTTAGCGGTCGCTCTTATGTCCATGATCCAGTTGCCTCGAAACAGTTGCCTCGAAACAGTTGCCTCGAAACGGTTGCCTCGGATTAAAAAAGGATCTAGGACATAAGGGTAGCTTCTAAGGTGTCCTACTGTTGCTTCGGTGACCACACTGTCCCTAAAATCGAATTGACCCGAACACCTCCAACGGTGGTGCTACCTACCTCTCAATGGTGGGATGGCACTACCTTAAGGACTTTTACACAGCCTAATTCCTTAGGGTAGGTAGATGACTCATGGATACTTGCTCTTTTCAAAAAAAACAAATCAAAATCTTTTCACACTGACACTTTCAAAAGCTTTCAAAACAAATTTTTCAAACACTCTTGAGGACGGATACAAGAGTCATTCAGAAATCTTTCAATGAAACTTTTTCAAACCCACTCACATTTTGAAAAGCAAACACTTTGAAAACATAAAGAGCAAGTATCTAAGAGCCCATGGATAACCATGGATAGAAAGGGTGCTAACACCTTCCCTTTCTATAAATCTAACTCCCGAACCGAGAAACATTCTCATAAGGAATTTTGCTGTGCTTTTGTCCTATCCATGTTGGAGAAAATAAAAGACGGTGGCGACTCTTGCTTCCGCGACATTTCGCGAACCAGCTTTAAACAGTCAGTTCTAAATCCACCGATCACAGAACTGGCGACTCTGCTGGGGACTACCTAAAAGTGTGGTGTACCTTAGGATAGCTCATACTTGTGTTTTCAATTGCTTTGTTTTGTTTGCTTTATTATTGTGGGCACTGTCTTGGGAGTTCTATAGATCCTAACCCGGATCTGGGGGATACCTTCTTAGAAAGTAGCAACAAGACTGTGAGGGAAGTGTGCGGGGTATACCGACACGGTTGAAGCAGTCTGCTACGTTGATGTGGCACTTTGGTGAGTATCGGTAACCCTTGAGTCAAGTCAAGGAGAGTACGGGGCCGCCGCGTGGTGTCGTGAAGCATCAACTGACCTTAGGAACCTTAATTGAACCATCTTGGCCTCTTTAGGGTAGTGAGATAACTGACTTTGGTGCAGTCCGAAGTTGGTTGATACTCGATACTACACTCAGTTGAGGGTTGTTTTCTTGGAATATTTCGATCGCCAGTTCAGTGGCTAAATCGAAACAATAAACACAGAAAACAATCCAATGATATTGAGATCCTTAGAACCCGGTTACTTTTGATAGGACAGGTTTTGAGCCCACCAACTTCAAGAGGGTAATACCCAAACCCCATGCTGGCCTAAACTCTAAGGGCTGTGGTGTGACTTGTGTGCCTTATCATGTTTTCTTTTTGTGAATACTTGTGGTGTGCCTTATCATAGCATCATAACATCATACAGCATCACATGCATCCACTAACCATTTCAGGGGTTCGAATCTTCATCTTTGTTCTTGTTTTGTAGGACATGGAAACTATCCGCAGAAAGACAATTCAGATCAGCCTCGTAAGGGTCCCTCCTCAGCTTAAGGAACTTATATCCAGGATTCCCGAGAGCTCTTCTTTCAGTGAGAAACATGGAAGACTCATCAGTTTGGTCAACACCAACATTGAGGAAGATATGATAAAGGTCCTCTTCCAGTTCTTTGACCCTCTGCACCACTGTTTTACTTTCCTAGATTATCAACTGGTGCCTACATTGGAAGAGTTCTCCCAGCTTCTGAAGATCCATATCCTTAGTCAACTACCCTACAACGGTACGGAAAAGGAACCCAAACTTGAGGAGATTGCTAAAGCATTACGCCTACAACCATCTGACATCAAGGGACACTGGGAAGTTAGAAGTGGTATCAAAGGGTTCTTGGCCAGGTTTCTGTTTGAGAAGGCCCAAGAATGTTGGAATTCCCTCGACCTACAAGCCTTTGAAGAAGTTGTGGCTCTCCTTGTCTATGGGTTGGTGTTGTTCCCGAATCTCGATCAGCTTATAGATATCAATGTTGTCAAGATCTTCATGTCCAGGAATCCTATACATACGTTGCTTGGGGACATCCTTCACTCATGTTACACTCGAACCATGAGAAAAAGAGGTGTTCTTATGTGCTGCACTCTTCTCCTGGGAAGGTGGTTTATTTCGCACCTTCCACAATCAGTTTTGAAGAATGAGCGGGGTTTGAGATGGTCACAACGATTAATGACTCTTACGCATGCTGATATACATTGGTGTTCTCGGTCTAGAGAAGACGTCACTATCATTGATCGTTGTGGGGAGTTTCCTAATGTTCCTTTACTTGGAATCAGAGGGGGTATTACTTACAACCCATGCTTGGCTTTGAGACAGTTTGGTTATGCTCAGAGAGATGGCCCCCACGACATGTTAATTCCTGACATAGTTTTTGACTTCGACAATGTTGCACAAGGACTTCGCCAGAGATTTATCAGAGCTTGGAGGATGCCCAACAAGGTAGACAGCAAGACACTGGGGCACAGGAACTCCATCCCGTTGGAGCCTTATCTCAAGTGGGTACGAGCCCGCTCCCAGAAGCTGGTGATGACATATCCTCATATTCTCCCTATGATCAAAGAGCCAGTATTAGAAGGAGAGGTCTCATACACCATTCAACATCCTGACATGCCCACATCCTGGGAAGAAATGCAGAAGAGCTGGATCCAGCTTAAGGAAGAACGAAATTCTCTTGAAGCCAGTCTACATGCTAGTGAGAAGAAGGTCTTGGAGCTCACCCGCCTACTGCACGAGGAAAAGACTCTCAACACTTACATAGCTCCGAAGAGGATGCACAATGTCTTTTGGGATTGATTTACTTTGTAATGTTTGCCCATGAGGCTTTGATGTACTGAACAATTATTTCTTAATGATAACATGTGTTCCTTTTTGTCTACAACAAATTTGAACTTTCGAACCCTTAAATGCATTGCATAAACAGCATATCATGCATCATATGCATAGCAGGTACTCTTTTTTTACAGGTGGTTTAATCTTCTTCGCTGTTTATTTCAGCTCGCCATCATGAATCCTGAATCATCTACTGAGCAATCCATCAAGGCCCTCCAGGCTCAGAATGCCCAGTTCCAAGAGCTGATCATGAGTCTAGCCCAAGGTCAAGAGGAATTGAAGGCTCTGCTGGTAAAGAAGAAGAAGAAGAGAACTGTACTATTCAACACTGGTCGGAGGTTTCGTAACACACTGCAGAATGAGGTTGATCAAGCTGGTTCTTCTGTAGGGAAAGGCAGTCCCCAAGGGGGAAGGGTTCCTAGTCCTGTGGTCTCGGACAACGAGACTGATTTCAATGAGGAACAGTATCCTCCAGCTGAAGACAAGTACAAGCAGTTAGAGGATCGCCTGAATGCCATGGAAATTCAGCAGGTGCCTGGGTTGGATTTTGGTGACTTGGGTCTATCTTCTGGTGTGGTAATCCCACACAAGTTCAAAGCACCATCTTTCGCAAAGTATGACGGGGCGTCCTGTCCTAAGCTACATCTCAGATCTTATGTGCGGAAGATCCAACCATACACTGTGGACAAGAACTTATGGATCCATTTCTTCCAGGAGAGTCTTTCAGAGACTCATCTCGAATGGTTCTATCAACTGGATGGAACCAAGGTTCGTAACTGGGAGGATTTGGCTACTTCTTTTTATAAGCAGTATCAGTATAATGCCGACCTCGCTCCTACACGTACCCAACTCCAGGGTATGTCGCTAGGATCAGGAGAAGGTTTTAAAGAGTATGCATAGAAATGGAGGGACCTGGCTGGCAGGGTGCAGCCGCCGTTAACTGACTGTGAGCTTGTGGACATGTTCTTGGGGACCCTATTCGGGCCGTTCTTCAACCATCTCATTGATAACTCTTCTACAGGTTTCACAGACCTCATTCTTACTGGGGAAAGGATAGAAGCTGGCATGAAATCGGGGAAGATACAGAAAGGTGCGTCCTTAAGTTCCGAGAAGAAGCCTTTCAAAAAGGAAGCCAGTGCTGTGTATGGGCCTAGAAGGCAAAACAAACCAGAACGCCGCCAAGCTGTCAACGCGGTGGTAATTTCAAAGCCTACTGCCTCTCCTCGGCAACCTAACCAACCAAGGTGTGAGAGACCCAGAAGAGAATATACTCGGCTTAGTATGACCTTGTCGCAGATCTTTCCGCAACTGTTATCGACCAACTTGGTAACCGTCAGAGAAGCTTCGAAGGTGGTAAACACAACCTCTCCGAAGTATAATCCCGACGCCCGCTGTGCTTATCACTCTGATAGCCCGGGGCATTCTACTGATGATTGCTGGGCCCTAAGGAATAAGGTCCAGGACCTTATCGATGCCAAGGAAATACAGTTTGAGGCGCCAGAAAGGCCTAACGTTGTGACTGCTCTTATGCCCCAGCATGGAGTAAATGCTATTGAGGAAGACTTGTATGTAGTTTCTATGGATGATGTTGCTACTCCTTTGTTGACTGTCAAGAGGAACCTGTTGTTAGCCGGTTTATTTCCGGGTTGTAGCAAGGGTTGCCTTCTGTGTGCTGTTTCCCCTGCTGGTTGTCCGTTGCTGAAGTCAGGCATCCAAAACCTGATGGATAGCAAAGAGATCTTATTCAAGAAGACCGTTGTTCCTATTGTTCCTGTTGAAGAAGTATCCGTTGTCACCATCTTCAATAACCCTACCAAGGCTCCCCCGAGGAAGCCAGTCAAAATCATGTATGTTGCACCTATCATTATTACTGTTCCGGGGCCCCTCCCCTATAAATCTGACAAGGCTGTCCCATGGCATTATGGGGCAGATGTGTATGTACTTGGAGTAAAGCAGGAGTTTAACACCAGTACCGGTATCAGTAACATCACCGGTCCTGCTAAAGTTACTCGCAGTGGTAGGCTCTTCTCGCCTGACATTGCGCCACCAGTCATCCGAAGACCTCTTATCATAACGCCTACAAGTGCGCCTGTTTCCCCTCCTGATCAAGTTTCTGCCCCTGCTGCCGAGTCATCTGACACTCGGGGCAAAGGGATTGTTGATGTGCCTGCCCAGATGGAGGCACCGAAGACTGTTAATGTTGAAGCCTCCCTGCAAGAGATAGAGGAAATCCTTAAGATCATCAAGAAGAGCGATTTCAACGTCGTTGAACAGCTGGGGAACACCCCCTCTAATATCTCCATGCTATCATTGTTGTTGTGCTCAGAGGCCCATGCCAAGGCCCTGATTTCATTTTTGAAGACGGCCCATATGCCACAAGAGACGTCTGCTGATCAATTCACTGATTGTGTGGCCAACTTGACCGCTGACAATGGGTTGGGTTTCTCTGATGTTGATCTGACCGCCAAGGGAAAGAACCACAATGATGCCCTGCATGTCTCCATTGAATGCATGGGCACTACTCTTGCACACGTGTTGGTAGACACTGGTTCTTCACTGAATGTATTGCCCAAGAAGGCCTTAGACAGGTTGGATTGTGAGGGTCTGGAGTTGAAGCCTAGTAACATCGTGGTCCGAGCCTTTGACGGGTCGAAGAGGATGTGTGATCGGTGGATCCGGAACTGACTGTTTAACGCTGGTTTCGCGAAATGTCGCGGTAAGCAAGAGTCGCCACCGTCTTTTATTTTCTCCAAATGGAAAGGACAAAAGCACAGAAAAATTCCTTATTGAGATTGCTCTCGGTTCGGGAGGTAGATTTATAGAAAGGGAAGGTGTTAACACCCTTTTTATCCATGGTTATCCATGGGCTCTTAGATACTTGCTCATTTGTGTTTTCAAAATTGTTTGTTTGCTTTTCAACTGTGGGTTTAAAAAAAGTTTCTTTGAAAATTTCAGTTCGACTCTTGTATCAGTCCTCAAGAGTGTTTGAAAAATTGCTTTTTGAAAGCTTTTTGAAAGGTGTCGATGTGAAAAGAAGTTTTAGATTTGTTTTGAAATTAGAGCAAGTATCTACGAGTCATCTACCTACCCTAAGGAATTAGTCTGTGTAAATGTCCTTAAGGTAGTGCCATCCCACCATTGAGAGGTAGGTAGCACCACCGTTGGAGGTGTTTGGGTCAATTCGAGGGTTAGGGACAGTGTGGTCACCGGGCAATAGTAAGATACCTTAGGAGCTACCCTTATGCCATTGATCTTTTTATTCCGAGGCAACCGTTTCGAGGCAACCGTTCCGAGGCAACTTGTTTCAAGGCAACTAGATCAATGGAACATAAGGACTCACTAAGACGTCCTGTACTCGACGACCACGTTTCGAGGGGCAAGGCAATAGTGTGATCACCAGAGCAACAGTAGGATACCTTAGAAGCTACCCTTATGCCATGTTCATGGACATAAGGACTTACTAAGATGTCCTATACTCGATGACCACCTTTCGAGGGGCAAGGCAACAGTGAGGCGTACCCTAAGAGTGGTGTGTGAATTGTGTGTCATTTTCAGTTTATTATTCGTCTTGTCATGCATTGGTGATCTACGTTTTGATTTTTATCTTTGGGCATTCATTCTTTCATGTGATTGTTAACAGTTAAAAAGTGCGAGAATTTAAAGTGCGGAAAAGATAAAGGTCCTACGCTATTACAAAGGCGCGGGTCTACATCGCCAAATTAAACCAAGACCCGATTTAAAATAAAGTGCAGAAAGTAAATGCCTAATTAACTATTACAGGGCTTTGGGGCAAATACATTACATTCATAAAAGAAATAAAATAAAATGCGCGAAAAGAAAATATAATCGAATGCGAGGGCGTTGGACCCTTTAAAGGAATTAAATCGAAATTATAAATTAATTAAATTAAAATAAAGGAAAGAACTTATTTTTTTTTTATTTTTTGTATTTTTAAAGAAATGAAGAAAATTAATTGGAATTAAAATCCTAATTCTAAGCATTTTTAATTATTAAAGAAATAAATCCAAGTTTTGACCTAATTTACTTAATTATTTAATTACAAGTATTTACAAAAAGAAAACTATTAATAAATTAAATTAAATAAAAATATTTTTATTTTTTATGATTTCTGATTTTTTTTATTATTTTAAGAAATAAAACTAATTAAATTAGTATTTAGAACCTAATTAAGTCTAATCAATTTTAATATTGCAAAATGATTTAGAGTTTCCTAGAATAAAAAAAAACCTAATTAATTAATTAAATTTAGAAAAAAAAAGAAAATCTAAAATTTATTTGGGTAAGAATATTTTGTGATTTTTTTTGAAATAATGAGAAAATTAACTTTTGTGAATAAAAAGAAAATTAAATAAATTAAAATAAAATAGAAAAGAAAAATAATTCAAGGGAAAAAGGAAATGGGCCTGCATTTTGTAGCAAAAGGGGGGTGTGGATGGCAAGGCTGAGCCCAAATGCTGGAGGCCTCCTTTGACTTTCTCCAATTCCATATGCCTGCCTTGACTAATGTCCACGATGGAGGGGTGCACGTGAGGCGTTGGATTTGGATCAGGATGCAATCTGACGGCTAGATCTCATAAGTGCATGGTATGGATTGAAAATGGAAGCACATGGAATCCACTAGCCCAGTCAGCATTAAGTAAATGAATCAACAACTTGAATGGCCAATCAGAACACAAGGAAGAGCCACGCCTGCGTCAAACTGAGCCAAGCCAAGTCAACGACGCCGGAGCAGTGCTCCGGTCGTCTTCTCCGGCGAGGGCGATTCTGAAAACCTGCGAAAACAACGAAATCAAAGCGAACAAAATAGCCAGATCAAATGATTAGGGCATGGCGATTCTCATGGTGATGTTTTCATGGTTTAATGTTGCCTATTTTCATCAAAACGAAACTCCACATAATCTGAACCCTAGCCATGGAGGTTCACGTTTTGGCCATGAAAAATCCCAAGCGATAGCCCAGACCTGCTCTAAACATCCACTGGAACTCAAAGGTGTGGTCAGTAGGGATTAAATCAAGACATAATCGAAAATATGATCCATGGAAATTCTGCAAAATGAATGTTCATGTACCTACAGTTCCAGTCTGCATGGCTATATGAAAAGGGTGTGTTTATACCTTATTTTACCTGTAGATCACGATAGGATAGGTGGGAAGTCTTGTGGATGGCTGAGTTCTTGAATTCGATCTTGGTGCAATTCTTTGGAATTTTTGAAAAGAAAAATCTCTTGGCTGCCTCCCTCTCTCGTTTTTCCAATGCCTTGTGATGGTTTGTAACTAGGTTATGTAGGTGATTCTGATCAGCATTAAGGCTCATAATACCATGCATTCAAGCTTGAGATTTTAACATAAACTCCCTTAACAAACTTTCCATCTTTGCAACCATTTTGAATTCTTGCTTAATTAAGCCTTGAAACGAATATGGGATGTGCATGATGATGATTCAAAGTTAATCAAAGCCAAATATCCCCCTTAATTAACCTCTTTGAATTTTATTTGATTTTAAAAGATTTGAAATTAATTAAATCCAATAAAATCAAATAAAATGAAAAAAAATAATTTTGAATATTGAAATAAAATGTGGGACACGTGGGAAGCCTGGCCAAGCTAATTCAAGTGGAAAAAATGGGCCCCTTTTGTCAAAAATGAAATTTCAAGGATAAATGATTTTGGCCATTTCACAAAAATTTCCCAACTTCTCCAATGGATATCTTGCTCAATTTTTAAGCTTTGATCATGTTCTTGGACATTTTGGAAAGGTCTTGAAGTCCTCTAAACAATGTCCTTGGTCCCATGTCATTTTCATTTACCAATCTCAAGTTATGGTCTTTGACTTAAAGTCCCTTTTTGTTGACTTTTGAAAATGACCTATAATGTTGAAATTGATAACTTTTTGTGAGAGCATTTATTGGACTTGGAGTGTGAATATGAGTTGTAGGAAATGTCTTCCCCTTCAAGATGAGCATTGGATGGAATTTTTCTGATGAACCATGAAAATGTTATGCCTTGGTCAAGTTACAGTTGACTTTTCAACTGTCCAAAAATAGAAACTTTTGCATCTTGAGACTTTTTTGAGCCAAACTTTGAGAATCATGATCAAGCATTGATCAAATGATGTTTGTGGCTTCAAAATAAGATGTTGACCAAAAATTTTGACTTTTGACTGCCAAATGACCACTTTGTCCCTACAGTTGACTGTTGAGCAATTAGGGTTTTTGACTGTGCAACTTGACCTTGTTAGCCTTGAAACTTGACATGTAGGTACTTGACAATGTGTATGAGCATAGGAGACTTGATTGAGCTCTTGAAAACTTCAACTTCCTTGCAAGAACCAAAACCCTAGTTTGACTGTCTTAGGAGGATGGTTTGACTGTGTAGCCCTTGAGTAGACTTTGAACCAATTGTGGATGATTCTTGTCAAAACTTTGAAGATTATGGGAGGGAAAATTTTGGGGTACAACAGTTGCCCCTGTTCAATCTTATTAGACCTGAGGACGTAGATTGGCGTGACGTGCCTTTCGTAATCCGAAGGTGGAAGATGATTGAACACTAGAGTGCCCAGAAATTTGCACTCACATAGTAGAGTATCAGCAGTGTGATAGCGGGAATGGGCTTACAGATGCCATTTGGAGAGGTGGTGGATAAGAGGATGGGCTTATAGATGCCATCTGGAGGTGTCGATCGCGTAAGAGATTCTTTAGCGAGAACTTGCGTACCTGAGAAAGAAAGAAAATTACCTGGTCTGTTACAGGAGTTGACTTTCAAACTCTTTATGTAGACGTGCCCTGGCTGGATACAGGAATCGGATCTTCGAACTCTTCAGACGTGCCCTGTCAAGATACAGGAATCGAGTCTGGTGCTGTAGTCGTCAACAGATACTCCCTGGCAAGATACAGGAATCGGATCTTCGAACTCTTCAGACGTGCCCTGTCAAGATACAGGAATCGAGTCTAGTACTGTAGTCGTCAACAGATACTCCCTGGCAAGATACAGGAATCGGATCTTCGAACTCTTCAGACGTGCCCTGTCAAGATACAGGAAACGAGTCTGGTACTGTAGTCGTCAATATATACTCCCTGGCAAGATACAGGAATCGGATCTTCGAACTCTTCAGACGTGCCCTGTCAAGATACAGGAATCGAGTCTGGTACTGTAGTCGTCAACAGATACTCCCTGGCAAGATACAGGAATCGGATCTTTGAACTCTTTAGACGTGCCCTGTCAAGATACAGGAATCGAGTCTGGTACTATAGTCGTCAACAGATACTCCCTGGCAAGATACAGGAATCAGATCTTCGAACTCTTCAGACGTGCCCTGTCAAGATACAGGAATCGAGTCTGGTATTGTAGTCGTCAACAGATACTCCCTGGCAAGATACAGGAATCGGATCTTCGAACTCTTCAGACGTGCCCTGTCAAGATACAGGAATCGAGTCTGGTACTGTAGTCGTCAACAGATACTCCCTGGCAAGATACAGGAATCGGATCTGGAATCACGACAGTTGATAGCAATTATCTTTGCATTAACTTTTGTCCTGAAAAGACAAAATGTTAGTTGTATGTGATGTCATGATGTATGACATGCGAGGTGTTCTCAGAATGAATGGGATTGTATGTTCATGATGCGTATACGCATGCTATAATGTATGAAGATGTGTTGTTTATGAATGTATGTTTTCGTCTTAGGAAAATAAATTCTTGACGGATGCCGGGAAGTCAAATCCTGGGCTGATGTGAATAGCATTCTTTGTTTCCACTGGGGAGTGATGGTTGCAAGGATACCGGTAGGAGAAGATGACTCCGTTGGGGGACAAACTTGTTGGAGAGATTACTCTGCGGGGAGAAAATTATTCTAGCGATCTGGTTGGGGAGCAATACTCTGTAGGGAGAGAGGTACTCTTGTTGAAATATTGGTAGTAACTTCGCTGGGGGATACCATTGATATGTTATGTTGAAGGAATTGATAGACTCCACTGGGGATGGGAAGACTTCGCCGAGGACGATCTTTCCGTGGCTTTTGGCTGAGGATAACCCAGTTATAAGCTCTGGCGGAGCATAACCTTTGAATAAAAAGTCCGGGGAGACGCGTTCGTGCTCCGCGAGGGATAAGCTTCCAGAATCTACTGGGGATAAGCTTCCTGCTGGGGAGATGATTCAAACTTTCCTGGGGAAATCTTGATTGGACTCTCCTGGGGAAATCTTGGGATGCACCGGGGAAGTGGCTCCACTGAATGTCTGACATGCCGCCGGGGAACAATCTTTAGGTCAAGACTGCCGGGGATGCTTGTTAGGAATGCTCGTATATTGTTGGGGAATGTTGAGATTTGCTGGGGATACCCAACTTCCTTAAGACTGATTGTATAGTTTTGCTTGGGGAGAGTGCGCTGACTTGCTGGCTCACTCTCTGGGGAATTAAGATAAACTGGTTATGTTCTTCAGCCGAACTTACCTTGGTACCTTGGTGGACTGAGCAACTAGATCGCTTAGACAACTCATTATTGCCCCTGTTTCTAGTGTCACCTGTAATTAATCCTTTGTTTTGTATGCAAATATTTATGAGTTAGCAGTTAGTGCCAAATGCATATATCACAATTTGAACCTTGGACGTTCTTCGCAAAACAAAACAGAAAAGGAAAACAATTGGCAATTTTAACTGAAAAGTGTATTTGTATTGATTTTTTTGAATTTTCCTGTGAATAGGCGTTTATGTACAAGAGGCCGACGTCCTAGTAAGAGAACACCGTCGAACCAAAGAATTTATACAAATTTGTACAAAGGAAAATAAAACAGCTGTGTGAAATGAATGATCCCACTGGGTTCCAATTCTGCTATCGCCTTTATATCTTCGAGCGTCTCATCACTTGATGACCTAGCTGAAGATGAAGCTGATTGATCAATGCCGTCTGAACTCGATGTAGATACCGGATTCTGGATGCAAGGTGATCCAATGAGACATAGTATTACGCTTTATCCCTAACTTTTGCCTGGACCGCCCTTTCGGGTTTTCAGTCCACCGGGATACCCATTTTTGCCCAAGCCGCCTTTTCAGGTTTTCGACTTGCCGGGTGTATAGATTTTTTTTATTTCATCCCTTCATTTTGCCCGAACCCTTTTGGTTCGCCGGGAAGCCCTAATTTTTGCCTAGGTATGTCAACCTAGCGGGTCTTTATTATGCGTAGTATCTTTTTACTATGTCTGCATTGGCGGGGTGAGGAAGGTCGTCACCATCCATATTGGTTAGAATCATGGCTCCTCCTGAGAACACATGTTTAACCACAAATGGCCCTTCATACGTAGGGGTCCATTTGCCCCTTGGATCACTCTGAGGAAGAATGATGCGCTTGATTACCAGATCCCCAACTTGATATTCTTGTGGTCTGACCTTTTTGTTAAATGCCCTGATCATCCGCTTTTGATACGTCTGACCATGACAAATAGCAGCAAGTCTCTTTTCGTCAATTAAGTTTAGTTGATCAAGTCGTGTCTGGATCCAATCATCTTCATTCAGATCTGCATCCTTCATTATCCGGAGAGAGGGTATTTGTACTTCGATCGGTAAGACTGCCTCCATGCCGTAGACCAAAGAGAAAGGAGTTGCCCCGGTTGACGTCCTGGCTGAGGTACGGTACCCATGTAGAGCAAACGGTAACATCTCGTGCCAATATTTATAAGTCACTGTCATCTTCTGCACGATTTTCTTAATGTTCTTATTCGCTGCTTCTACAACCTCATTCATCTTCGGCAGGTAAGGAGAAGAGTTGTGGTGCTGTATCTTGAACTGCTCGCAGAGCTCAGTGATCATCTTGTTATTGAGATTGGTATCGTTGTCTGTAATGATCCTTTCTGGGACGCCGTATCGGCAGATCAGGTTATGCCGAATGAACCGTGCCACGACATTCTTGGTTACCGTAGCGTAGGAAGCTGCTTCAACCCACTTTGTAAAGTAATCAATCGCTACAAGGATGAAGCGATGCCCGTTAGATGCCGTAGGTCTGATCTCACCGATCATATCAATGCCCCACATTGCAAAAGGCCAAGGCGCAGTCAGGACATTCAGAGGAACTGGAGGAACATGCACCTTATCAGCATAAATCTGGCACTTGTGACACGTCCGAGAATGTTGGTAACAATCAGCTTCCATTGTGGACCAGAAATATCCTGCCCGAAGGATTTTCTTTGCCATGGTGTGTCCACTGGAATGTGTTCCGAAGGTACCTTCATGTAGCTCTTCCATGATCCTTTCTGCTTCAGTCTTATCCACACAACGCAGTAAGGTCGAATCATGGTTTCGCTTGTACAGAATGCCGTTGCTAAGGAAGAACTTCGCTGCAAACCTTCTCAGAAACTTCTTATCGTTGACAGATGCACCTTCAGGGTATTCCTGAGCTTTCAAGTATCTCTTCACCTCATGGTACCAAGGCTTCTCAGTCACTAATTCAGTCTCAAGATCACAACAGTATGCCGGTTCGTTCAGTTTCCAGATGATGATCCGGGGAGCCTCATTGTCCCACTTGACCTTGAACATGGAAAACATCGTAGCTAACGCGTCCGCTAACTGATTCTCCTCTCTCAGGAAATGTTCAAAGGTTATCTCTGAGAAGTGGGGGATCATTGTCAACACACATTCTTTGTAAGGAATAAGATTCGGATGTTTCGTATCCCACTCGCCTTTGATCTGGTTGATCACGAGAGCGGAATCTCCGAAGACACTAAGAAACTTGATCCTTAAGTCAATTGCAGCTTTGAGTCCCATGATGCACGCCTCATACTCTGCCATGTTGTTGGTGCAGTTGAAACATAGCCGGGAAGTGAGTGGAGTATGAGTGCCTTGAGGGGATATGATCACAGCGTCGATACCGTTACCCAAAGCGTTGGAGGCTCCATCAAAGTGCATAGACCATCGGGATCCTTCCTCAGGTCCTTCATCCGGTCCAGGTACTTCACAATCAGTCACTATCATGATACTCTCGTCAGGAAATTCAAAGTTCATTGACTGATAGTCGTCTACTGCCTGGTGTGCCAGGTGGTCTGCCAATACACTTCCCTTGATAGCTTTCTGAGTCGTATACTGGATGTCGTATTCTGTCAAGATCATTTGCCATCTTGCTATTCTTCCAGATAGAGCGGGCTTTTCAAATATGTACTTTATGGGATCCATCTTTGAGATCAACAAGGTAGTGTGAGTCAGCATATACTGTCTCAGCCGGCGAGCAGCCCATACCAAAGCGCAGCAAGTTTTCTCAAGCAGTGAGTATCGGGTCTCACAGTCGGTAAACTTTTTGCTAAGGTAATAAATGGCATGCTCTTTTCGGCCAGACTCGTCATGCTGCCCCAGCACACACCCCATTGAGTTGTCAAGTTCTATCAGGTATAGTATCAGAGGTATCCCTTCAACCGGCGGCATAAGGATGGGTGGTTCTTGGAGATACTCCTTGATTCTGTCAAAAGCAGCCTGACATTCATCATTCCAACGTACTACCTGATCTTTCTTCAGCAGCTTGAAGATTGGCTCACAGGTAGCAGTTAGGTGCGAGATGAATCGAGCAATGTAATTCAGGCGTCCTAGAAAGCCTCTGACCTCTTTCTCTGTCTTAGGAGCTGGCATCTCTTGAATAGCTTTGACCTTGGCAGGGTCCACTTGAATACCCTTATCACTTACGACGAAGCCTAGTAACTTTCCAGATCTTACCCCGAAGGTGCACTTGTTCGGGTTCAACCTCAGCTTGTACAACTTCAGACGGTCAAACAGTTTCTGCAGATGATCAAGGTGTTCTTCCTCAGTTTGGGACCTTGCAATCATGTCGTCAACATACACTTCAATCTCATGATGGATCATGTCATGAAATAAAGCAACCATGGCAAGTTGGTAGGTTGCCCCAGCATTTTTCAACCCGAAAGGCATGACCTTGTAGCAGAAGGTTCCCCACTGAGTAACAAAGGTAGTCTTTTCCATGTCTTCAGGAGCCATCTTGATTTGATTGTAACCTGAGAAGCCATCCATGAAGGAGAACAACTTATGCTGAGCTGTATTGTCAACAAGGACATCAATGTGAGGTAGAGGGAAGTCATCCTTGGGGCTGGCCCTGTTCAGATCCCTGTAATCGACACACATTCTGACCTTACCGTCTTTCTTTGGTACTGGCACCACATTAGCAACCCACTGAGGGTAAGAAGTCACTGCAAGAAACCCGGCGTCAAACTGCTTCATAACCTCGGCTTTGATCTTCTCAGACATCTCTGGACGCATACGGCGGACCTTTTGCTTAACCGGAGGGCAGTCTTCCTTAGTAGGCAAATGATGGACCACAATATCAGTATCCAACCCAGGCATGTCTTCATAGGACCAGGCAAAGATCTCCACATAATCATGCAACATCTGAATCAACCGTTGTTTCACGTTGAGCTCTAGATTGGCACCAATCTTGACTTCTTTTCTGTCTGTCTCAATACCCAGATTTACCGTTTCCACTGGCTCTTCATGTGGTTGAATGGCCCTCTCTTCCTGGAGTAACAGTCTTGCAAGTTCTCCAGGCACTTCGCAATCATCTTCACCTTCGTCTTCGGCTAAGTTGATCGGATTTTCGAAGTTATAACTGGCAGTAGCAGAGTCGTTACCAGTGAGATCCAGAGTGGATTGAAACCTGTACGAGTGAGTGTGTGTAAATACAACTGTTTTGCAATATATAAAAAAGAAAGAAAGGGAGCGCAATATTTGAAATGTGAAAAACGTCCAATGCTTTTATTCATGATATATGAGAGTGACAAACAAAAGCCCTCACAAATAAAACCACGGTGCCCCGGGTAAGACACCGGGCCAATAGAGTTTAGTAATATTGTTTGTTACAACTTTAAAACAAAAGAGTTCATTACTGCGTGACAAAAGTAACAGGTAAGGAGTCCTTGGTAGTCCAGTTGCTAGGTCCACCGTTGGTCTCTGGGTAGATCCAGCTGTCAAACTCGGATTCTTCCACTTCGTCTTCATCCCCAATAGCATTTACTCCATGGTTAGGCATGGGAGCAGTCACCACATTAGGCTTCTCGGGCGCCTCAAACTGTACCTCTTTAGCATCAATAAGGTCTTGAACCTTATTCCTCAGAGCCCAAAAATCATCTGTAGAATGTCCCGGGCTATCAGAGTGATAAGCGCAACGGGCGTTGGGGTTGTACTTCGGAGATGCTGTGTTTACCATCTTCGGAGCTTCCTTGACAGTTACAAGGCTAGTCGACAGCAGTTGTGGCAGGATCTGAGAGAGAGTCATGTTGAGCTGAGTATACTGCCGTTTGGGCCTCTCAGCTCTGGGTTGGTTGTACTGTTGTGGAACAGCAGCAGGCTTAGAAATAACCACCGCGTTGACAGCTTGGCGGCATTCAGGTTTGTTTTGCCTTCTTGGACCATACACAGCACTTGCCTCCTTCTTGAAGGGCTTCTTTTCAGCATTTGAGGAGGCAACCTTCTGTATCTTCCCCGATTTTATACCAGCCTCGATCCTCTCACCAGTCAGGATCAGATCAGTAAACCCAGCAGAGGAATTACCAATGAGATGATTGAAGAACGGACCAGATAGGGTCCCCAAGAACATATCCACCAGCTCCCGGTCCGTCAATGGTGGCTGCACCCTGCCAGCCAGATCTCTCCATTTCTGTGCGTACTCCTTAAAACCTTCACCCGATCCTAGCGACATACCCTGGAGTTGGGTACGCGTAGGAGAAAGGTCGGAATTATATTGATACTGCTTGTAAAAAGTAGTGGCCAGATCCTCCCAGTTACGAATGTTGGTTCTATCCAGCTGATAGAACCATTCGAGGTGAGTCCCTGAAAGACTCTCCTGGAAGAAGTGGATCCATAAGTTCCTGTCTGCTGTGTAAGGATGGATCTTCCTTACATAAGAACGGAGGTGCATCTGGGGACAGGAAGCCCCGTCATACTTCACAAAGGCAGGCGCCTTGAACTTGTGTGGGATCACCACCCCAGTAGATAACCCCAAGTCTCCGAAATCCAGTCCAGGCACACGCTGAACTTCTATAGCATTTAATCTGTCCTCCAGCTGCTTGTACCGGTCCTCAGCAGGAGGGTACTGTTCGTCGTTGAAGTCTATCTCAGTATCAGAGACCACAGGAGTAGGGACCTCCCTTTCTTGGTGACTACCTTCCCCCACAGATGGAGTAGTCCTTTCAGCTTCATTTTGCAAAGTATTCCCGAGTCTGCGCCCAGTGTTAAACAGTACAGTCCTCTTCTTCTTCTTACTTTTCTTCAGGAGCATAGCCTTCAGCTCTTTTTGACCTTGAGCCAAACCCATGATCAGCTCCTGAAATTGTGCATTCTGCGCCTGAAGGGCCTTGATGGTCAGCTCGGTAGATGATTCAGGGTTCATGATGCTGAAATAAACAGCGAAGAACAGTAAGCAACCTGAAAAGAAGAGTACATGTGATGCACATGATGAATGATATGTGTTTATGCAATGCATTCAAGGGTTCGAAAATTCAAATTTGTTGTAGACAAAAAGGAACACACGTTATTATTAAGGAAATAATTGTTTGATACATCAAAGCCTCATGGGCAAACATTACAAAGCAGATCAATCCCAAAAGACACTACGCATCCTCTTCGGAGCAATATAGGTATTGAGATTCCTTTCCTCGTGCAGTAGGCGGGTGAGCTCCAGGACCTTCTTCTCACTAGCATGTAGACTGGTCTCCAGAGAATTCCGTTCTTCCTTAAGCTGGATCCAGCTCTTCTGCATCTCTTCCCAGGACGTGGGCATGTCAGGATGTTGAATGGTGTAGGACACCTCTCCTTCTAAGTCTGGCTCTTTGATCACGGGGAGAACATGAGGATATGGCATCACCAGCTTCTGGGAGCGGGCTCGTACCCACTTGAGATAAGGCTCCAATGGGATGGAGTTCCTGCGCCCCAGGGTCTTGCTGTCTATCTTGCTGGGCATCCTCCAAGCTCTGATAAATTTCTGGCGAAGTCCTTGTGCATCGTTGTCGAAGTCAAAAACTATGTCAGGAATTAACATGTCATGTGGGCCATCCCTCCGAGCATAACCAAACTATCTCCAAGCCAGGCACGGGTTGTAAGTAATACCTCCTCTAATTCCAAGTAAAGGAACATTAGGGTACTCCCCGCAACGATCAATGATAGTGACATCCTCTCTAGACCGAGAGCACCAATGTATATCTGCATGTGTAAGAGTCATCAATCGTTGTAACCACCTCAAACCCCGCTCGTTCTTCAAAACTGATTGTGGAAGGTGCGAAATAAACCACCTTCCCAGGAGGGGAGTGCAGCATATAAGAACACCCCTTTTTCTCATGGTTCGAGTGTAACTTGAGTGAAGGATGTCCCCCAGCAACGTAGGTATAGGATTCCTGGACATGAAGACCTTGACAGCACTGATATCTATAAGCTGATCTGGCTTAGGGAACAGCAACAACCCATAGACAAGGAGGGCTACAACTTCTTCAAAGGCTTGTAGGTCAAGGGAATTCCAACACTCTTGGGCCTTCTCAAACAGAAACTTTGCCAAGAACCCTTTGAAACCATTTCTGGCTTCCCAATGCCCCTTGATGTCAGATGGTTGTAGGCATAATGCTTTAGCTACTTCTTCAAGTTTTGGTTCCCTTTCCATACCGTTGTAGGGTAGTTGGTTGAGAATGGGAATCTTCAGAAGCTGGGAAAACTCTTCTAAAGTAGGCACCAGCTGATAATCCGGGAAAGTAAAACAGTGATACAGAGGGTCAAAGAATTGGAAAAGGACCTTTACCATCTCTTCCTCAATATTGGTATTGACCAGGCTGATGAGTCTACCATGCCTTTCACTGAATGACGAGTTCTCGGGAATCCTGGATGTAAGCTCCTTAAGCTGAGGAGGGACCCTTACAAGGTTGATCTGAATTGTCTTTCTGCGGATAGTTTCCATGTCCTACAAAACAAGAACAAAGATGAAGATTCGAACCCCTGAAATGGTTAGTGGGTGCATATGATGTTGTATGGTGTTATGATGCTATGATTAAACACACCACAAATATTTACAAAGGCAAACATGTAAGGCACACAAGTCACACAAGACAAGCCCTTAGAGTTTAGGCCAGCATGGGGTCTAGGTATTACCCTCTTGAAGTTGGTGGGCTCAAACCTGTCCTATCAAAGTAACCGGGTTCTAAGGATCTCAATATCATTGGATTGCTTTCATTGTTCATCGTTTTGATTTAGCCACTAACTGGCGATCAAAATATCCCAAGAAAACAACCCTCAATTGAGTGTAGTATCGAGTATCAACCGACTTCGGAGTACACCAAAGTAGTTATCTCACTACCCTAAAGAGGCCAAGATGGTTCAATTAAGGTTCCTAAGGTATGTTGATGCTTCACGACACCACGCGGAGGCCCCGTACTCTCCTTGATTGAACTCAAGGGTTACCGGTACACACCAAAGTGCCACATCAACGTAGCAGACTGCTTCAACCATGTCGGTATACCCCGCACAGTTCCCTCACAGCCTTGTTGCTACTTTCTAAGAAGGTATCCCAGATCCGGGTTAGGATCTATAGAACTCCCAAGACAGTCCCACAATTTAAAGCAAACAAATCAAAGCAATTGAAAACACCGTGATCTTAGTCCTAAGGTACACCTCACTTTATAAGATTCCCCAGCAGAGTCGCCAGTTCTGTGATCGGTGCATCCGGAACTGACTGTTTAACGCTGGTTTCGCGAAATGTCGCGGTAAGCAAGAGTCGCCACCGTCTTTTATTTTCTCCAAATGGAAAGGACAAAAGCACAGAAAAATTCCTTATTGAGATTGCTCTCGGTTCGGGAGGTAGATTTATAGAAAGGGAAGGTATTAGCACCCTTTCTATCCATGGTTATCCATGGGCTCTTAGATACTTGCTCATTTGTGTTTTCAAAATTGTTTGTTTGCTTTTCAACTGTGGGTTTAAAAAAAGTTTCTTTGAAAATTTCAGTTCGACTCTTGTATCAGTCCTCAAGAGTGTTTGAAAAATTGCTTTGAAAGGTGTCAGTGTGAAAAGAAGTTTTTGATTTGTTTTGAAATTAGAGCAAGTATCTACGAGTCATCTACCTACCCTAAGGAATTAGTCTGTGTAAATGTCCTTAAGGTAGTGCCATCCCACCATTGAGAGGTAGGTAGCACCACCGTTGGAGGTGTTTGGGTCAATTCGAGGGTTAGGGATAGTGTGGTCACCGGGCAATAGTAAGATACCTTAGGAGCTACCCTTATGCCATTGATCTTTTTATTCCGAGGCAACCGTTTCGAGGCAACCGTTCCGAGACAACTTGTTTCGAGGCAACTAGATCAATGGAACATAAGGACTCACTAAGACGTCCTGTACTCGACGACCACGTTTCGAGGGGCAAGGCAACAGTGTGATCACCAGAGCAACAGTAGGATACCTTAGAAGCTACCCTTATGCCATGTTCATGGACATAAGGACTTACTAAGATGTCCTATACTCGATGATCACCTTTCGAGGGGCAAGGCAACAGTGAGGCGTACCCTAAGAGTGGTGTGTGAATTGTGTGTCATTTTCAGTTTATTATTCGTCTTGTCATGCATTGGTGATCTACGTTTTGATTTTTATCTTTGGGCATTCATTCTTTCATGTGATTGTTAACAGTTAAAAAGTGCGAGAATTTAAAGTGCGGAAAAGATAAAGGTCCTACGCTATTACAAAGGCGCGGGTCTACATCGCCAAATTAAACCAAGACCCGATTTAAAATAAAGTGCAGAAAGTAAATGCCTAATTAACTATTACAGGGCTTTGGGGCAAATACATTACATTCATAAAAGAAATAAAATAAAATGCGCGAAAAGAAAATATAATCGAATGCGAGGGCGTTGGACCCTTTAAAGGAATTAAATCGAAATTATAAATTAATTAAATTAAAATAAAGGAAAGAACTTATTTTTTTTTTATTTTTTGTATTTTTATAGAAATGAAGAAAATTAATTGGAATTAAAATCCTAATTCTAAGCATTTTTAATTATTAAAGAAATAAATCCAAGTTTTGACCTAATTTACTTAATTATTTAATTACAAGTATTTACAAAAAGAAAACTATTAATAAATTAAATTAAATAAAAATATTTTTATTTTTTATGATTTCTGATTTTTTTTATTATTTTAAGAAATAAAACTAATTAAATTAGTATTTAGAACCTAATTTAGTCTAATCAATTTTAATATTGCAAAATGATTTAGAGTTTCCTAGAATAAAAAAAAACCTAATTAATTAATTAAATTTAGAAAAAAAAAAGAAAATCTAAAATTTATTTGGGTAAGAATATTTTGTGATTTTTTTTGAAATAAAGAGAAAATTAACTTTTGTGAATGAAAAGCAAATTAAATAAATTAAAATAAAATAGAAAAGAAAAATAATTCAAGGGAAAAAGGAAATGGGCCTGCATTTTGTAGCAAAAGGGGGGTGTGGATGGCAAGGCTGAGCCCAAACGCTGGAGGCCTCCTTTGACTTTCTTCAATTCCATATGCCTGCCTTGACTAATGTCCATGATGGAGGGGTGCACGTGAGGCGTTGGATTTGGATCAGGATGCAATCTGACGGCTAGATCTCATAAGTGCATGGTATGGATTGAAAATGGAAGCACATGGAATCCACTAGCCCAGTCAGCATTAAGTAAATGAATCAACAACTTGAATGGCCAATCAGAACACAAGGAAGAGCCACGCCTGCGTCAAACTGAGCCAAGCCAAGTCAACGACGCCGGAGCAGTGCTCCGGTCGTCTTCTCCGGCGAGGGCGATTCTGAAAACCTGCGAAAACAACGAAATCAAAGCGAACAAAATAGCCAGATCAAATGATTAGGGCATGGCGATTCTCATGGTGATGTTTTCATGGTTTAATGTTGCCTATTTTCATCAAAACGAAACTCCACATAATCTGAACCCTAGCCATGGAGGTTCACGTTTTGGCCATGAAAAATCCCAAGCGATAGCCCAGACATGCTCTAAACATCCACTGGAACTCAAAGGTGTGGTCAGTAGGGATTAAATCAAGACATAATCGAAAATATGATCCATGGAAATTCTGCAAAATGAATGTTCATGTACCTACAGTTCCAGTCTGCATGGCTATATGAAAAGGGTGTGTTTATACCTTATTTTACCTGTAGATCACGATAGGATAGGTGGGAAGTCTTGTGGATGGCTGAGTTCTTGAATTCGATCTTGGTGCAATTCTTTGGAATTTTTGAAAAGAAAAATCTCTTGGCTGCCTCCCTCTCTCGTTTTTCCAATGCCTTGTGATGGTTTGTAACTAGGTTATGTAGGTGATTCTGATCAGCATTAAGGCTCATAATACCATGCATTCAAGCTTGAGATTTTAACATAAACTCCCTTAACAAACTTTCCAACTTTGCAACCATTTTGAATTCTTGCTTAATTAAGCCTTGAAACGAATATGGGATGTGCATGATGATGATTCAAAGTTAATCAAAGCCAAATATCCCCCTTAATTAACCTCTTTGAATTTTATTTGATTTTAAAAGATTTGAAATTAATTAAATCCAATAAAATCAAATAAAATGAAAAAAAATAATTTTGAATATTGAAATAAAATGTGGGACACGTGGGAAGCCTGGCCAAGCTAATTCAAGTGGAAAAAATGGGCCCCTTTTGTCAAAAATGAAATTTCAAGGATAAATGATTTTGGCCATTTCACAAAAATTTCCCAACTTCTCCAATGCATATCTTGCTCAATTTTTAAGCTTTGATCATGTTCTTGGACATTTTGGAAAGGTCTTGAAGTCCTCTAAACAATTTCCTTGGTCCCATGTCATTTTCATTTACCAATCTCAAGTTATGGTCTTTGACTTAAAGTCCCTTTTTGTTGACTTTTGAAAATGACCTATAATGTTGAAATTGATAACTTTTTGTGAGAGAATTTCTTGGACTTGGAGTGTGAATATGAGTTGTAGGAAATGTCTTCCCCTTCAAGATGAGCATTGGATGGAATTTTTCTGATGAACCATGAAAAAGTTATGCCTTGGTCAAGTTACAGTTGACTTTTCAGCTGTCCAAAAATAGAAACTTTTGCATCTCGAGACTTTTTTGAGCCAAACTTTGAGAATCATAATCAAGCATTGATCAAATGATGTTTGTGGCTTCAAAATAAGATGTTGACCAAAAATTTTGACTTTTGACTGCCAAATGACCATTTTGCCCCTACAGTTGACTGTTGAGCAATTAGGGTTTTTGACTGTGCAACTTGACCTTGTTAGCCTTGAAACTTGACATGTAGGTACTTGACAATGTGTATGAGCATAGGAGACTTGATTGAGCTCTTGAAAACTTCAACTTCCTTGCAAGAACCAAAACCCTAGTTTGACTGTCTTAGGAGGATGGTTTGACTGTGTAGCCCTTGAGTAGACTTTGAACCAATTGTGGATGATTCTTGTCAAAACTTTGAAGATTATGGGAGGGCAAATTTTGGGGTACAACAGGATGGTACATGGTGAAGTGGATATTCCGATCCGGGTTGGTTCCCAAGTCTTTAATTCAACGTTCTATGTGATGGACATTCGTCCATCTTATTCATGTTTGCTGGGTCGACCTTGGATTCACAAGGCTGGGGCTATGACCTCCACTCTACACCAAAAGCTCAAATACCTTGTCAGAGGGAAGATTGTTACGGTACAGGGGGGGAAGAATACATGGTTAGTCATCTGAACTCGTTCCGGTATATAGAGATGGACGGGGAGTTCATTGAAACCCCCTTTCAACATTTTGAAGAGGTGCCTCCAACATTGGCGTCAGCAGAGGCAGTAATTGAAGAAGACTTTCCTTTGAAGATGGCCTCCTTGAAGGACACCCGGGCTGTAATTGAGAAAGGTGAATGTGCTAACTGGGGCAGGCTCCCTGATTTTACTCCTAAGACTGACAAGTTTGGGCTGGGTTTCACTGCAGAGGCTCAGAAGGCTGTACGCAAAGCAAGGATCGGAAGACCTCCCGTGTTCATCACCAACCTGGGAGTGAATGTTATTGAAGGCGATGCGGAGGAATCTGAGTTTGATAGCTGGATCTACCCAACGACCGACGGT
The DNA here is from genome assembly GCA_948472305.1 of Vicia faba. Taxonomy (NCBI): domain Eukaryota; kingdom Viridiplantae; phylum Streptophyta; class Magnoliopsida; order Fabales; family Fabaceae; genus Vicia; species Vicia faba. The sequence continues at coordinate 1,522,764,612 of OX451738.1, forward strand.
GGACTGAATAATTGGACTGCAAAAGACTACATACCTGTCACTTTTGTTATTCAGTAATGAACTCCTTTGTTTTAATTTTGTAATGAACAATAAATTGAAACTTTCTGGCCCGGTGTCTTACCCGGGGCACCGTTGGCTTCATTTGTGAGGGCTTATTACTTGTCATTTCCATATATCATGAATAAAAACATTGGACGTTTTTCGCATCTCAAATCTTGTGCTCCCTTTCTTTCTTTCTTTCTTTATATATTGCAAAACAGCTATATTTACACACACTCACCTACACAGGTTTCAATCCACTCTGGATCTCACTGGTAACGACTCTGCTACTGCCAGTTATGACTTCGAAAATCCGATCAACTTAGCCGAAGACGAATGTGAAGATGATTGCGAAATGCCTGGTGAGCTTGCAAGGCAGTTACTCCAGGAAGAGAGGGCCATTCAACCACATGAAGAGCCAGTGGAAACGGTAAATCTGGGTACTGAGACAGATAGAAAGGAAGTTAAGATTGGTGCCAATCTGGAGCTCAGTGTGAAACAACGGTTGATTCAGATGTTGCATGATTATGTGGAGATCTTCGCCTGGTCTTACGAAGACATGCCTAGGTTGGATACCGACATTGTGGTCCATCACTTGCCTACCAAGGAAGACTGCCCTCCGGTTAAACAAAAGGTTTGCCGTATGCGTCCAGAGATGTCCGAGAAGATCAAAGCTGAGGTTATGAAGCAATTTGATGCCGGGTTTCTAGCAGTGACTTCTTACCCTCAGTGGGTCGCCAATGTGGTTCCAGTGCCAAAGAAAGATGGTAAGGTCTGAATGTGTGTTGACTACAGGGATTTGAACAGGGCGAGCCCCAAGGATGACTTCCCTCTGCCTCACATCGACGTTCTGGTTGACAATACTGCTCAGCATAAGGTGTTCTCCTTCATGGATGGCTCCTGAGGATATGGAAAAGACTACCTTTGTTACTCAGTGGGGCACCTTCTACTACAAAGTCATGCCCTTTGGACTGAAAAATGTTGGGGCAACCTACCAACGTGCCATGGTTGCTTTGTTTCATGACATGATCCATCATGAGATCGAAGTGTACGTCGATGATATGATTGCAAGGTCCCAAACTGAGGAGGAACACCTTGACCATCTACAGAAGCTGTTTGACCGTCTGAAGTTGTACAAGCTGAGGTTGAATCCGAACAAGTGCACCTTTGGGGTGAGATCTGGAAAATTGCTAGGCTTCGTCGTAAGCGACAAAGGTATTCAAATGGACCCTGCCAAGGTTAAAGCCATACAAGAGATGCCAGTTCCCAAGACAGAGAAATAAGTCAGAGGCTTTCTAGGACGTCTGAATTATATTGCCCGATTCATCTCGCATCTAACTGCTACCTGTGAACCAATCTTCAAGCTGCTGAAGAAAGATCAGGTAGTACGTTGGAATGATGAATGTCAGGCCACTTTCGACATAATCAAAGAGTATCTCCAAGAACCACCCATTATTATGCCACCGGTTGAAGGGAGACTTCTAATATTATACTTGACAGTACTTGACAGCTCAATGGGGTGTGTGCTGGGGCAGCATGACGAGTCTGGCCGAAAAGAGCATGCCATTTATTACCTTAGCAAAAAGTTTACCGACTATGAGACCCGATACTCACTGCTCGAGAAAACTTGATGCGCTTTGGTATGAGCTGCTCGCCGGCTGAGACAGTATATGCTGACTCACACTACTCTGTTAATATCAAAGATGGATCCAATAAAATACATATTCGAAAAGCCTGCTCTGTCCGGGAGAATAGCAAGATGGGAGATGATCTTGACAGAATACGACATCCAGTACACGACTCAGAAAGCTATCAAGGGGAGTGTGTTGGCAGACCACTTGGCACACCAGGCAGTAGACGACTACCAATCAATGAACTTTGAGTTTCCCGACGAGAACATCATGGTAGTGACTGATTGTGAAGTACCTGGACCGGATGAAGGACCTGAGGAAGGATCCCGATGGTCTATGCACTTCGACGGAGCCTCCAACGCTTTGGGTAACGGTATCGGCGCTGTGATCATATCTCCTCAAGGCACTCATACTCCACTTACTGCCCGGCTATGTTTCAACTGCACCAACAACATGGCGGAGTATGAGGCGTGTATCATGGGTCTTCAAGCTGCGATTGACTTAAGGATCAAATTTCTGAGTGTCTTCGGAGATTCCTCTCTCGTGATCAATCAGATCAAAGGCGAGTGGGATACGAAACACCCAAATATTATTCCTTACAAAGGGTGTGTGTTGACATTGATCCCCCATTTCACAGAGATAACTTTTGAACATTTCCCAAGAGAGGAGAATCAGTTGGCGGACGCGCTGGCTACGATGTCTTCTATGTTCAAAGTCAAATGGGACAACGAGGCTCCCCGGATCATTATCTGGAAGTTGGACGAACCTGCATATTATTGTGATCTTGAGGTTGAGGAGGTAACTGAAAAACCCTGGTATCATGAGGTGAAGAGGTATCTGGAAGCTCAAGAATACTCCGACGGTGCATCCATCAATGACAAGAAGTTCCTGAGAAGGTTCGCTGCAAAGTTCTTCCTCAGCAACGACATTCTATACAAGCGAAACCATGATTCAACCTTACTGCGTTGTGTGGATAAGACTGAAGCAGAAAGGATCATGGCAGAACTGCATGAAGGTACCTTCGGAACGCATTCCAGTGGACACACCATTGCAAAGAAAATCCTTCGGGCAGGATATTTCTGGTCCACAATGGAAGCTGATTGTTACCAACATTCTCGGACATGTCATAAGTGCCAGATTTATGCAGATAAGGTGCACGTTCCTCCAGTTCCTCTGAATGTCTTGACTGCACCTTGGCCTTTTGCAATGTGGGGTATTGATATGATCGGCGAGATTAAACCTACAGCATCCAACGTGCATCGCTTCATCCTGGTAGCGATTGATTACTTTACAAAGTGGGTTGAAGCAGCTTCCTACGCTACCGTAACCAAGAACGTTGTGGCACGGTTCATTCGGCATAACCTGATCTGTCGGTACGGCGTCCCGGAAAGGATCATTAAGGACAACGGTACCAATCTTAACAACAAGATGATCACTGAGCTCTGCGAGCAATTCAAGATACAACACCACAACTCTTCTCCTTACCGACCAAAGATGAATGGGGCTGTAGAAGCAGCAAACAAGAATATCAAAAAGATTGTGCAGAAAATGACAGTGACCTATAAAGATTGGCACGAGATGCTACCGTTCGCTCTTCATGGGTACCGTACCTCAGCAAGAACGTCAACCGGGGCAACTCCTTTTTCCTTGGTCTATGGCATGGAGGCCGTCTTGCCGATTGAAGTCCAGATACCCTCTATCCGGATAATGAAGGATGCAGGCTTGAGCGAAGATGACTGGATTCAGACTCGACTTGATCAGTTAAACCTAATTGACGAAAAGAGACTCACTGCTATTTGTCATGGTCAAACATATCAAAAGCGGATGATCAGGGCCTTTAACAAGAAAGTCAGACCACAAGAGTATCAAGTTGGGGACCTGGTAATCAAGCGCATCATTCTTCCTCAAAGTGATCCCAGGGGAAAATGGACCCCCACATACGAAGGGCCATTTATGGTTAAACATGTCTTCTCAGGAGGAGCCATGATTCTAACCACCATGGATGGTGACGACCTTCCTCACCCCGCCAATGCAGACATAGTAAAAAGATACTACGCATGATAAAAGACTCGCTAGGTCGACATACCTAGGCAAAAATTAGGGCTTCCCGGTGAACCAAAAGGGTTCGGGCAAAATGAGGGATGAAATAAAAAAAAATCTATACACCCGGCAAGTCGAAAACCTGAAAAGGCGGCTTGGGCAAAAATGGGTATCCCGGTGGACTGAAAACCCGAAAGGGCGGTCCAGGCAAAAGTTAGGGATTAAAGCGTAATACTATGTCTCATTGAAATCACCTTGCATCCAGAATCCGGTATCAACCATCAAGTTCAGACGGCATCGATCAATCAGCTTCATCTTCAACTAAGCAGCCAAGTGATGAGACGCTCGAAGATATAAAGGCAATAGCAGAGTTGGGACCCAGTGGGATTATTCTCTTCACATAGCTGTTTTGTTTTCCTTTTTCACAAAATTTTATAAACTCTATTGTTCGGCGGCGTTCTCTTACTAGGACGTCAGCCTCTTGTACATAAACGCCTATTTGCAGGCCAATTAAAAAATCAATACAAAATCACTTTTCAGATAAATTGCCAATTATTTTTCCTTTTTCTGTTTTGTCTTGTGAAGAACGTCCAATGTTCAATTGTGATATATGCATTTGATACTAATTTCTAACTCATAAATATTTGCATGCGAAACAAAGGATTAATTACAGGTAACATCAGAAACAGGGGCAATAATGAGTTGTCTAAGCGATTTAATTGCTCTGTCCACCAAGGTACCAAGGTAAGTTTGGTTGAAAAATGTAACCCAGATACCTTCACTCCCCGCCGAGTAAGACAAGATTCATAATTCTCTCCCAAGCAATTGGTCTCCCATCAACCCTAACAAGGCACAATATTCTCCAGCAAGTCAGCGACACTCTCCCCAAGCAGAGTTAGTCTACTGTCAGCTTTAAGGAAGTTAGATCATCCCCCGAAGATCTCAATATTCCCCAGCGGAGTATACAGATGTTCCTAAACAAGCATCCCCGGCAATCTTGATCTAATATTGTTCCCCGACGGTATACCAGACATCCAGTGGAGCCAGTCCCCAGTCCAATCTGAAAAGTCTCCCCGGGAGAGTTCAATCAATCTCCCCAATAGATTCAGGAAGCTTATCCCCAGTAGATTCTGGAAACTTATCACCTGCAGAGTGCGAACGCTCCCCCGGCTTTATTCAAAGGTTATTTCCCCACCAGGATATAACTGGGTTATCCTCAACCAATTGCCACGGAAAGATCGTCCCCGGCGAAGTCTTCCTATCCCCAACGGAGTTCATCCAATATTCCAACAGAGCTCAACAATGGTATCCCCAGCGGAGTTATCATCAACCTCAGCAAAATACCTCTCTTTCCCCACAGAGTATTCCCCGCAGAGTAATCTCTTCGCCAAGTTTATTCCCCAACAGAGTCATCTTCTCCTACCGGTATTCTTGCAACCATCACCCCCAGCGGAAACAAAGGCTCTACTTTTCAACATCAGCCCAGGATTTGGCTTCCCGGCATCCGTCAAGGATTTATTTTCCTAGATAAAAATACATTCATGAACATCACATCTTCATACATTATAGCATGCACATACGCATCATGAACATACAATCTCATTTATTCTCTGAACATCATGACATCACGCATGTCATACATCATGACATCGCATACAACAAACGTTTTGTCTTTTCAGGACAAAGGTCAGTATAAAGATGATTACTATTAACTGTCGCAATTCCAGATTCGATACCTGTAGCTAGCCAGGGCACATCTGTGAGCGATTATTTCCAGACTCGATTCCTGTATCTCGCCAGGGCACGTCTGAAGAGTTTGAAGATCCGATTCCTGTATCTTGCCAGGGTGTATCTGTTGACGACTAATTCCATACTCGATTCCTGTATCCTGCCAGGGCACGTCTGAAGAGTTTGAAGGTCCGATTCCTGTATCTTGCCAGGGTGTATCTGTTGACGACTAATTCCAGACTCGATTCCTGTATCCTGCCAGGGCACGTCTGAAGAGTTTGAAGATCCGATTCCTGTATCTTGCCAGGGTGTATCTGTTGACGACTAATTCCAGACTCGATTCCTGTATCCTGCCAGGGCACGTCTGAAGAGTTTGAAGATCCGATTCTTGTATCTTGCCAGGGTGTATCTGCTGACGACGAATTCCAGACTCGATTCCTGTATCCTGCCAGGGAACGTCTGAAGAGTTTGAAGATCCGATTCCTGTATCTTGCCAGGGTGTATCTGTTGACGACTAATTCTAGACTCGATTCCTGTATCCTGCCAGGGCACGTCTGAAGAGTTTGAAGATCCGATTCCTGTATCTTGCCAGGGTGTATCTATTGACGACTAATTCCAGACTCGATTCCTGTATCCTGCCAGGGCACGTCTGAAGAGTTTGAAGATCCGATTCCTGTATCTTGCCAGGGTGTATCTGCTGACGACTAATTCTAGACTCGATTCATGTATCCTGCCAGGGCACGTCTGAAGAGTTTGAAGATCCGATTCCTGTATCTTGCCAGGGTGTATCTGTTGACGACTATTTTCCGGACTCGATTCCTGTATCCTGCCAGGGCACGTCTGAAGAGTTTGAAGATCCGATTCCTGTATCTTGCCAGGGTGTATCTGTTGACGACTAATTCTAGACTTGATTCCTGTATTCTGCCAGGGCACGTTTGAAGAGTTTGAAGATCCGATTCCTGTATCTTGCCAGGGTGTATCTGTTGACGACTAATGCCAGACTCGATTCCTGTATCCTGCCAGGGCACGTCTGAAGAGTTTGAAGATCCGATTCCTGTATCTTGCCAGGGTGTATCTGTTGACGACTATTTTCCAGACTCGATTCTTGTATCCTTCCAGGGTACGTCTGAAGAGTTTGAAGATTCCATTCCTGTATCTAGCCAGGGCACATCTACATAAAGAGTTTGAAGATCAACCCCTGTAACAGGCCAGGTAATTATCTTTCTTTCTCAGGTACGCAAGTTCTCGCTAAGGAATCTCTTACGCGATCGACAATCTCCAGATGGCATCTATAAGCCCATCCACATACCGACAGTCTCCAAATGGCATCCATAAGCCCATTCCCGACAAAGTTCTGTCACACTTCCAAATGGCATCTATAAGCCCATCCACATACCGACAGTCTCCAAATGGCATCCATAAGCCCATTCCCGACAAAGTTCTGTCACACTTCCATATGGCATCTATAAGCCCATCCTCCTATCCATCAGTCTCCAAATGGCATCTGTAAGCCCATTCCCGCCGTCACACTGCTAACATTCTACTATGTGAGTGCAAATTTCTGGGCACTCTAGTGTTCAATCATCTTCCACCTTCGGATTACGAAAGGCACGCCAGCCAATCTACATCCTCAGGTCTAAGAAGATTGAACAGGGGCAACTGTTGTACCCCAAAATTTTCCCTCCCATATTCTTCAAGATTTGGCAAGATCATGGTTCAAAATCTCTCAAGGGTTGCACAGTCCAATTGCCTCCTAACACAGTCAAAATTAGGGTTTTGGTTCTGGCAAAGAAAATGAGGTTCTCAAGGGTCCAATCATGTCCCATATGCCTATATACATTGTCAAGCATCCATATGTCAAGGTTCAAGACTCACAGCATCAAGTTGCATAGTCAAAAACCCTAAATGCTCCACAGTCAACTGCAGGGGCAAAATGGTCATTTGACAGTCAAAAGTCAAATTTTTTGGTCAACATCTTATTTTGAATCCACAATCATCATTTGATCAATTCTTGATCATGATTCCACAAGCATGGCTCAAAAATCATCAAGATGCAAAAGTTTCTATTTTTGGACAGCTGAAAAGTCAATTGCAAATTGACCAAGGCATAACTTCTTCATGGTTTATCAGAAAAATCCCATCCAAAGCTCATTTTGAAGGGGATGATATTTCCTACAACTCATCTTCACACTCCAAGTCCAAGAAATGCTCTCACAAAAAGTTATCAATTTCAACATTATAGGTCATTTTCAAAAGTCAACAAAAAGGCACTTTAATTCAAAGACCATAACTTGAGATTGGTAAATCAAAATGACATGGGACCAAAGGAATTGGTTAGAGGACTCCAAGACCTTTCCAAAATGTCCAAGAACATGTTCATAGCTTCAAAATTGAGCAAGATATGCATTGGAGAAGTTGGGAAATGTTTGGGAACTTTCAAAAGTCAACTTTGCCTAAAACACTTCAAATTTGCTAATGGGCCTCAAATTCTTCCTTGAATCATTACCCAAGGCCTATGCACGACCCATTGAGCTCAAAATAATTTATTTTCTTATTTTTTGATTAATTAATTGGATTTATATTTATATTAATTCATTTAATTGGTTTTAATTATAAGAAAATTCAAAGATATGCTTTTTTAGTTCTTTTTGTGCAGCAAATGTGACTAGGGCAAGCTGGCAACTCGTTTCTCAATCAACAAGACAAGATCTTCCATAATTGGCAAAGTTTCCATGGAAAAAGATTGAAAAAAGATATGATTAGCAATCAAATATTCAAGTCATTAATCCATGGACTTATGGGCTTATTTTTGACCTAGAATCATTCACATGCATATGCTGAGTGAAACCCTACTCATACAGACACGAAAAAGCTGCTGAATATTCCATAACCAATTGGCAAAAAATCAAGAAAATTGTAAAACTGATTTCATACTTGCAGCACGTTTCAAAGCCTAAAAAGGATTCTAATCCCTTGCTGAGAGTCTTCTGAACGTATTGCAAGCACTTTCCAGCTCTCATACTCAAAGAAACGGTAAAGCAAAGTCATGGTTTGAACGAATATTTTCATAATCGAAACTCAATTTCTACGCATCATTGCTATGTTTTGATCATTGATTTGTATTACTGACATCTCCCTGAAACTTTTGATATAGTTTAATTGTGCTAAAACTGCTTGTATCAAAATCTACCATGAACAAACGTTAGGGTTTCAGAGCATCCACATTGGGGCTTTCCTTGTATGGTAAAATTGGACCTCCAAACCTGTATGGACGAATTCGTTGCAACAAGACGAATTCATTAAGACCCTCGCGCCCTTTTTATATTATCTCCTCTTCTATTCGATATTTTCAGGACTTTCAGTTTGTGGGGGTTTAAAACCCCCGCTATCTTGTTTGTATTTACAGGTACAAACGAAGAAGACAATAGGTGGCATCGTGTGGTTGGAAGGTTTAAACCTTAGCGCGCTTTTTTTTATGTTTCAGTATAATTAGTATTGTTCATATATTATATTTCATTGTTGTTATGTATACAAACAAACGCAAATGGCCAAGTGGTGGAAGACGTGTCCTGCAAACATTGGGACCTGGGTTCGATTCCCAGGCCCCCCCCATATATTCTTCATATTTTTCTTAATGCTTTCACATGCAGCACCCCTTCAACGCTCCACCATGCATCCTCACGCCTAAGCTTGCCACGCCCTCATGATGATCAATCCAGTGGTTACAGCATGAAGAGCATGATGCACTCTAGTCAACCAACGTGCACACGATTGGGAAAGTCAAACAAAGGCTTTGTCTCATGGGCCTGAATTACTTCCAAAACACCTCCATATGGGCCAGACACCCCCCTTGGTTTGCAATTTAATTTTCTTTTCTTTCTTTTAATTTCTTTCAATTGTTTTTTTTATAATTATTATTAATTCACTAAAATTAATTTTCCATAAAAAAATCAGAGACTCAAAAAATGTTTTTTTAATTAATATTTAATTTCACCATTTGAATATTTTGTAAATAAATTCTAACAATTAACTTTAGTTTAATTTAGGTTTATATTTTAACCTCTTTTCTTAATAAATAAAAAATATATAGAATTAGGTTTTTTGACATTTTTTATCTTTTCTTAATTAATTATTTTCATCATTATTTATTATTATTATTTTTGTAAATAAACATGTAAATTAATTAATTAGTAAATTAGGTCAACTTTGACATTTTCTTTAATAGTTAAAATAATCTAGAACTAGGGTTTCCTTTTAATTCTTTTTCTTATTTTCATTAAATACAAAAAACATAAAAAACATTTTCTTTTCTTTAATTAAATAATAATTAAGTCCTAATTTAATTTAATTTCTCAAAAAGGGTCAAAACCCTCGGACTTCCTGATTTTAATTCTTTCGCACGTTATTCTTTTTTCTTATTGATTATTATGTAACTGCTTTCCGGATGTAATAGTAATTAGGTTTACCGCATTTTTTACTTTCCGCATCTTTATCAAAAACGGGTCTTTGTATTTTGGCGATGTATAGACCCGCGCCTTGTAATAGTGTAGCTTTTATCTTTCCGTCTTTTAATTTTCCGCACTCCTAACTGCTAAACTTGCATGAAAGAATGTATGTAATTAAAAACAACGCGTAGCTCACAATGCCATGATCAAAGATAAACTTAACATGAAAACAACACACAATACACACACCACTTCTAGGGCACGCCTCACTCGTTGCCTTCGAAACGTGGTCGTCAAGTATAGGATGTTTTAGCGGTCGCTCTTATGTCCATGATCCAGTTGCCTCGAAACAGTTGCCTCGAAACAGTTGCCTCGAAACAGTTTCCTCGAAACGGTTGCCTCGGATTAAAAAAGGATCTAGGACATAAGGGTAGCTTCTAAGGTGTCCTACTGTTGCTTCGGTGACCACACTGTCCCTAAAATCGAATTGACCCGAACACCTCCAACGGTGGTGCTACCTACCTCTCAATGGTGGGATGACACTACCTTAAGGACTTTTACACAGCCTAATTCCTTAGGGTAGGTAGATGACTCATGGATACTTGCTCTTTTCAAAAAAACAAATCAAAATCTTTTCACACTGACACTTTCAAAAGCTTTCAAAACAAATTTTTCAAACACTCTTGAGGACGGATACAAGAGTCATTCAGAAATCTTTCAATGAAACTTTTTCAAACCCACTCACATTTTGAAAAGCAAACACTTTGAAAACATAAAGAGAAAGTATCTAAGAGCCCATGGATAACCATGGATAGAAAGGGTGCTAACACCTTCCCTTTCGATAAATCTAACTCCCGAACTGAGAAACGTTCTCATAAGGAATTTTGCTGTGCTTTTGTCCTGTCCATGTTGGAGAAAATAAAAGACGGTGGCGACTCTTGCTTCCGCGACATTTCGCGAACCAGCTTTAAACAGTCAGTTCTAAATCCACCGATCACAGAACTGGCGACTCTGCTGGGGACTACCTAAAAGTGTGGTGTACCTTAGGATAGCTCATACTTGTGTTTTCAATTGCTTTGTTTTGTTTGCTTTATTATTGTGGGCACTGTCTTGGGAGTTCTATAGATCCTAACCCGGATCTGGGGGATACCTTCTTAGAAAGTAGCAACAAGACTGTGAGGGAACTTTGTGGGGTATACCGACACGGTTGAAGCAGTCTGCTACATTGATGTGGCACTTTGGTGAGTACCGGTAACCCTTGAGTCAAGTCAAGGAGAGTACGGGGCCGCCGCGTGGTGTCGTGAAGCATCAACTGACCTTAGGAACCTTAATTGAACCATCTTGGCCTCTTTAGGGTAGTGAGATAACTGACTTTGGTGCAGTCCGAAGTTGGTTGATACTCGATACTACACTCAGTTGAGGGTTGTTTTCTTGGAATATTTCGATCGCCAGTTCAGTGGCTAAATCGAAACAATGAACACAGAAAACAATCCAATGATATTGAGATCCTTAGAACCCGGTTACTTTTGATAGGACATGTTTTGAGCCCACCAACTTCAAGAGGGTAATACCCAGACCCCATGCTGGCCTAAACTCTAAGGGTTGTGGTGTGACTTGTGTGCCTTATCATGTTTGCTTTTTGTGAATACTTGTGGTGTGCCTTATCATAGCATCATAACATCATACAGCATCACATACATCCACTAACCATTTCAGGGGTTCGAATCTTCATCTTTGTTCTTGTTTTGTAAGACATGGAAACTATCTGCAGAAAGACAATTCAGATCAGCCTCGTAAGGGTCCCTCCTCAGCTTAAGGAACTTATATCCAGGATTCCCGAGAGCTCTTCTTTCAGTGAGAAACATGGAAGACTCATCAGTTTGGTCAACACCAACATTGAGGAAGATATGATAAAGGTCCTCTTCTAGTTCTTTGACCCTCTGCACCACTGTTTTACTTTCCTGGATTATCAACTGGTGCCTACATTGGAAGAGTTCTCCCAGCTTCTGAAGATCCCTATCCTTAGTCAACTACCCTACAACAGTACGGAAAAGGAACCCAAACTTGAGGAGATTGCTAAAGCATTACGCCTACAACCATCTGACATCAAGGGACACTGGGAAGTTAGAAGTGGTATCAAAGGGTTCTTGGCCAGGTTTCTGTTTGAGAAGGCCCAAGAATGTTGGAATTCCCTCGACCTACAAGCCTTTGAAGAAGTTGTGGCTCTCCTTGTCTATGGGTTGGTGTTGTTCCCGAATCCCGATCAGCTTATAGATATCAATGTTGTCAAGATCTTCATCTCCAGGAATCATATACCTACGTTGCTTGGGGACATCCTTCACTCATGTTACACTCTAACCATGAGAAAAAGAGGTGTTCTTATGTGCTGCACTATTCTCCTGGGAAGGTGGTTTTTTTCGCACCTTCCGCAATCAGTTTTGAAGAATGAGCGGGGTTTGAGATGGTCACAACGATTAATGACTCTTACGCATGCTGATATACATTGGTGTTCTCGGTCTAGAGAAGACGTCACTATCATTGATCGTTGTGGGGAGTTTCCTAATGTTCCTTTACTTGGAATCAGAGGGGGTATTACTTACAACCCATGCTTGGCTTTGAGACAGTTTGGTTATGCTCGGAGAGATGGCCCCCACGACATGTTAATTCCTGACATAGTTTTTGACTTCGACAACGATGCACAAGGACTTCGCCAGAGATTTATCAGAGCTTGGAGGAAGCCCAACAAGGTAGACAGCAAGACACTGGGGCACAGGAACTCCATCCCGTTGGAGCCTTATCTCAAGTGGGTACGAGCCCGCTCCCAGAAGCTGGTGATGCCATATCCTCATGTTCTCCCTGTGATCAAAGAGCCAGTATTGGAAGGAGATGTCTCATACACCATTCAACATCCTGACATGCCCACATCCTGGGAAGAAATGCAGAAGAGCTGGATCCAGCTTAAGGAAGAACAGAATTCTCTTGAAGCCAGTCTACATGCTAATGAGAAGAAGGTCTTGGAGCTCACCCGCCTACTGCACGAGGAAAAGACTCTCAACACTTACATAGCTCCGAAGAGGATGCGCAGTGTCTTTTGGGATTGATTTACTTTATAATGTTTGCCCATGAGGCTTTGATGTACTGAACAATTATTTCTTAATGATAATGTGTGTTCCTTTTTGTCTACAACAAATTTGAACTTTCGAACCCTTGAATGCATTGCATAAACAGCATATCATGCATCATATGCATAACATGTACTCTTTTTTTACAGGTGGTTTAATCATCTTCGCTGTTTATTTCAGCTCGCCATCATGAATCCTGAATCATCTACTGAGCAATCCATCAAGGCCCTCCAGGCTCAGAACGCCCAGTTCCAAGAGCTGATCATGAGTCTAGCCCAAGGTCAAGAGGAATTGAAGGCTCTGCTGGTAAAGAAGAAGAAGAAGAGAACTGTACTATTCAACACTGGCTGGAGGTTTGGTAACACACTGCAGAATGAGGTTGATCAAGCTGGTCCTTCTGTAGGGAAAGGCAGTCCCCAAGGGGGAAGGGTTCCTAGTCCTGTGGTCTCGGACAACGAGACTGATTTCAATGAGGAACAATATCCTCCAGCTGAAGACAAGTATAAGCAGTTAGAGGATCGCCTGAATGCCATGGAAATTCAGCAGGTGCCTGGGTTGGATTTTGGTGACCTGGGTCTATCTTCTGGTGTGGTAATCCCACACAAGTTCAAAGCACCATCTTTCGCAAAGTATGACGGGGCGTCCTGTCTTAAGCTACATCTCAGATCTTATGTGCGGAAGATCCAACCATACACTGTGAACAAGAACTTATGGATCCATTTCTTCCAGGAGAGTCTTTCAGGGACTCATCTTGAATGGTTCTATCAGCTGGATGGAACCAAGGTTCGTAACTGGGAGGATTTGGATACTGCTTTTTATAAGCAGTATCAGTATAATGCCGACCTCGCTCCTACACGTACCCAACTCCAGGGTATGTCGCTAGGATCGGGAGAAGGTTTTAAAGAGTACGCACAGAAGTGGAGGGACCTGGATGGCAGGGTGCAGTCGCCGTTAACTGACCGTGAGCTTGTGGACATGTTCTTGGGGACCCTATTCGGGCCGTTCTTCAACCATCTCATCGGTAACTCTTCTGCAGGTTTCACAGACCTCATTCTGACTGGGGAAAGGATAGAAGCTGACATGAAATCGGGGAAGATACAGAAAGGTGCGTCCTCAAGTTCCGAGAAGAAGCCTTTCAAAAAGGAAGCCAGTGTTGTGTATGGGCCTAGAAGGCAAAACAAACCAGAACGCCGCCAAGCTGTCAACGCGGTGGTAATTGCAAAGCCTGCTGCCGCTCCTCGGCAACCTAACCAACCAAGGGGTGAGAGACCCAGAAGAGAATATACTCGGCTTAGTATGACCTTGTCGCAGATCTTGCCGCAACTGTTATCGACCAACTTGGTAACCGTCAGAGAAGCTCCGAAGGTGGTAAACACAACCTCTCTGAAGTATAATCCCGACGCCCGCTGTGCTTATCACTCTGATAGCCCGGGGCATTCTACTGATGATTGCTGGGCCCTAAGGAATAAGGTCTAGGACCTTATCGATGCCAAGGAAATACAGTTTGAGGCGCCGGAAAGGCCCAACGTTGTGACTGCTCCTATGCCCCAGCATGGAGTAAATGCTATTGAGGAAGACCTGTATGTAGTTTTTGTGGATGATGTTGTTACTCCTTTGTTGACTGTCAAGAGGAACCTGTTGCTAGCCGGTTTATTTCCGGGTTGTAGCAAGGGTTGCCTTCTGTGTGTCATTTCCCCTGCTGGTTGTCCGTTGCTGAAGTCAGGCGTCCAAAACCTGATGGATAGCAAAGAGATCTTATTCAAGAAGACCGTTGTTCCTATTGTTCCTGTTGAAGAAGTATCCGTTGTCACCATCTTCAATAACCCTACCAAGGCTCCCCCGAGGAAGCCAGTCAAAATCATGTCTGTTGCACCTATCATTATTACTGTTCCGGGGCCCCTCCCCTATAAATCTGACAAGGCTGTCCCATGGCATTATGGGGCAGATGTGTATGTACTTGGAGTAAAGCAGGAGTTCAACACCAGTACCGGTATCAGTAACATCACTGGTCCCGCTAAAGTTACTCGCAGTGGTAGGCTCTTCTCGCCTGACATTGCGCCACCAGTCATCCGAAGACCTCTTATCATAACGCCTACAAGTGCGCCTGTTTCCCCTCCTGATCAAGTTTCTGCCCCTGTTGCCGAGTCATCTGACACTCGGGGCAAAGGGATTGCTGATGTTCCTGTCCAGATGGAGGCACCGAAGACTGTTAATGTTGAAGCCTCCCAGCAAGAGATAGAGGAAATCCTTAAGATCATCAAGAAGAGCGATTTCAACGTCGTTGAACAGCTGGGGCACACCCCTCTAAGATCTCCAAAACAAAAAATTAAATTGTGAAAAAATAAAAATATGAAAGAGAATAATCAAAAATATTTTTTATAATTTTTTCAGATTTTTTGGACTAAAAATGAATTTTCTATGATTTTTTGAAATTTAGAATAATTAAAATATAAAAATTAGAAAAAGAAAATAAAATTAAAATATGTGGACCATTGGATGAGAGTCAAAACGTGTTAGTAATCAAATCCAAGGGATCTCGTGTGCTGTGCATATCATGGTCATTAGTGAATAATGTACATAATCATTAATTAAATCAGAATTTGAAAAAAAACAGATGGCACGCCTTCATTGGTTGGAAGATGACACGTTGGTCATCTTCAACCTCCAGCCATCGTGAATTGCAGGTCTCTCAAACTGTAAAATTAGAAGCTCAGACCTATGTCATTCGCTTCGTCTCTTCAAGACGGAGACAACCACACCTTTGCGCCAAATTTATATAAATTATAGCTCAAGCAATTTGGAAGGAAAGTTTTGAAAAAGGATTTGAAATTTCATGGTCAAAACGTGTTTCCAGTAAAAGGTAAGTGTTGCGACTAGAACCAAGGAAACGAGAGCAACACAATGATATCAGAGTTTTTAAGAATTGATGAAGGAATCTACCTATTGAAGTTGAGTTGGAGAGCTCTGAAACTGGACTTCTATGGAGCAATATAGGGCACGATTCTTGAATGTAATTATGTGGTTAGCTTCAGGGAAGATCAGGGAAGGTGAATTAATGGAAAAATTGGATTGAAAAAGGCTCGAGAATGGATTTTGAAGTTACTGAATTCTGAGTTATGAAACAAGTTTGACAGGGTGATTATGGCTATCCAAGCTTGGTAAAATGAATGGGATAGTTCATGTATTTATAGGAGAAGCAAATGGGATCAAAAGGAAGAGTGAATGATGCGTTTTGGAGAGAATTCGTGCAAACCTGATGCACGAGTGAAGTGTGATCCAAACTTCACCAAAACTCATCCAATTCATGTGTTTTGATGCGCTAATCCACTTGGGAAAGTTGGCTAATCATGTTTAGACCCAAAACACGTGCTAATTTGAGATTTAGAGGTTGTAACATGAAATTCAAATTCTGACTTGCAAGGAAACTTCAATTCCAAGTTACAACTTTTGAAACAATGGCATTCTCAACTTAAGGGGTCTTAAGGCATGATCCTTGATGCTTTAGAAAGATGAGGTTACAAGATTTGCAATGGAAAAATAATGGAGTTAAATGGATGCTTGAGCTGAAAGTTGCATTGGGTCAAAGTTGAAGAAAAAGGGTTGACTTTCCATACTTAGAAATATTTTAAATTCGTCTTCAAAAATGACCTATAATGTCTTGTATCCAAACATGGCTTTCCACTTGGAATTTGCTCTTGACCAAAAAAGATGGAATGAATTAGATCTCTTGAATGAAATTTTGAAACTTGAATCATTCAAAATCTCCAAAATTTGAACAAGTTATTACTTGTTGAATTTGGAAAAAAATCATGAAATGACCTATAATCTTTTGCATCTTTAAGGCAACTTTCATCCATTTTCTCACTTTGCACATAAAAGAAGGCATAAAGTTCACATCTTCAAGATCATTATGGAAAAATAATGGACTCAAGGTGATGAAAATTGACCAAGTTATGACCATTTGAAGTCACACATGGAAAATTGGGGATTCATCTGGAGGACTTGTAATCTTGCTTCCTCATCAAGTCTCTTCCTCATGAAAACTCCTTGGAACTTTTGAAGTGATTTTCTAACAACCCTTTAAAGAGAATGATGTCTTTGGAATCACTCAAAAATACCAAAAGGTGAACAAGATATACTCCTTTTAAGTTCAAAACCCTAGCTCTTAGATCAGGAAAATGCTTTGAGCAATTTTGACAAGCTTGAACAAACTTCTTGTACCAACATTCTTGATTTGTGAATAGAAGTTGTTGAGGATGATAATGAGAACTCTTAGCCACCAAAACCACTTCCATATCTTGAAATTTGAGAGAAATATGCTCTTGTGATCAATAGGAACAAGACCTTGTCCAAACATGACAACTTCTTCAATCAACCCTTTATACTTTTCAACCAAATTTGATAACCTTGAAATGTGATGACCCAAAACAACCTTGCCATTCCAATCCTTTCAAAACCAATTAAATGGTAAGGTTTGAACTTCTCAAGCTTTATTGACTAGGGCATGAAAATAAACTCATGAACCCATGGGGTAACTTGTTAAATCCCATTGCCTTTACCTACATGGATAACAAGCAAGACAAACCAACATTGCATTTTATTAGTTAAATGAAGAAATCAAAACAATATTCATGATCACAAAAGGGACATAAGTCAAGGAGATTGGTAATCCCTCAAAAGGACAAAACTAAATGTAGGGAGGGGAACCAAGAATTCTAGTGTAATCTTGTTGTGAATGAATCAACATGGTATGATGAAGGGATCTTAGGAGGAAAAATTGGGTTACAACACATCTTCCAACCAATGAAGGTGTGCCACTTATTTTTTTGAATTTCTGATTTAATAAGTGATCCAGTGTTTTATTCACTAATGACCATGATATGCACAGCGCGTCAGATCCCTTGGATTCGATTACTAACGCGTTTTGACTCACATCCATTGGTCCACATCTTTTTGGTTTTTTATTTTATTTTATGATTTTTATATTTAATTGTTTTAAACTTCAAAAAATCATAGAAAATTCCTTTTTTGTCCAAAAAATATGGGAAAAAAATCCTGAAAAATATTTTTGATTATTCTCTTTCTAATTTTTATGTTTTTACAATTTTATTTTCTGTTTTGATATTTTTTATAAATTATCACTTTATTTGATTTATTTTAAATGTTTAAAAATACTTTTATACATTTTTAAATTCTGAAAAAATTATGGAAGGATCCATTAATATTGTAACAAATATTGGTGACATTATTTATTTTTTATTTATGACTTTGTTATTATTTATCATTTTTGGTTTATTCTACTCATTTCTTTTAATTTTAAAAATAGTTTCTGAGTTTAAAAAATTACCAAAAATTTTATAAAAATATTTGAATCCTTTTCTGATTTTTCTATGGTCTTACTTTGTATTTCTTTATTAATTTGAATATAGTTTATATTTTTCTCTTTTATTTCTATTTTAAAATATTCTAAAACATTTTTAATGTATATATTAAATACAATATTATTTTGTGATTATTTTCTGGCTGATCTTGGGTTGAATTTTTTATTATGAACTTTGTTAACATCATTGGATCCGTGGTGTTGAGTCTAACTCCATAAAATGGATGAATGATTTTAATAATAGTTTAATTAAAATTAAATTCAAATGTGGTTTGTATTCTTTCCCATCCCTCTTCATTTCATCCCTTTCTTATTGCACTAAGTGTTATTGGAGCATGATCTCTATATCATGTCTCAAAATAAATGGTGCATAAATTGCTATTGATCAGCCTCAAAATAGGTGCGACTTCTATGTAAGTCCACTTACGATTGCTTAACATATTGCTAAATTTTGTCCTGATTTGAATAAATGATCATTCGTGGCCCAAACCTGTGTTTGCAAACCCAAGTATGTTAATTTGATCCCTTTGATCTAATAACTTTGAGATTTATTGTATGGAGGCTTTGGTTCTACCAATCCTATAATGGATCTACAACATTTTTGGTCAACGCGGATCACTTAAACAACGTTGACCATTAAATGGTACTTGTGAGGATTCCAAATGGATGATATACTTAACAAAAAGCAAATGCAACTTGTTGTGTAGAGGCTTTGGTTCTACCAATCCTCTAATGAGTTCCAAATGCAAGTTTCAAGATGGTCATCCAACTAACCACTAATTATTAATTTATTTCATTTTATGCTTTTATTTTTTATGCTTTATGTACCATTTACTTTAAGCATTACATTTCATGTATTTGTATTTTGCTCACTTGAGCATTTCTATCCTTGTTATTTTTGTTTTGCTCACTTGAGCCTTTCTTTTCTTTTTCAAGACACCTAATAATCAACACGAACCCTAAAAAAGGCTTTAATGATACTTGGACTATTTGGTTACTATCCTTGGCATTGTGGAGTATTGGACTTCTTGGACTTAGGATTAGAAACTTTGGCCTATGTTGGAGACCTTGTGGCCTTAATTGATATTTTGTCTGGAGTTCTTGATGTTTACCTCAAGACATTGGGTTGTTTGTTTGTTTTGTGTGCAGATTATTGTGATTACATTCTTTGTTTTTAATCTAGAATTCACCCGTATACAGCCGTTACTCTGTCCAATTTTTGTGAAGACTTAATACACTTGAAGTTTGGTTCTCTCAAGAGGTCTAGTATCTTTGCTTGTTTGGTTTTAATCCAAGGAACGGGAATTCTATTTTGACTCATAATGTCAAATATTGGCTTCTTGTTGGTTAGATGGTTATTATCCCTAACTTTTACCTTATGCTTTAGGATAGTCTCTTCTCCTTCTCCCATCTTCTTAAATTTCAAAAATCTTCTTCCTCCTTTTGAAAACTCTTCTTGTTTTTAAACTTGAATCACTTTCATAATAAACTTGGACTTAGGTCCATGCACTTTCAAAACCTTTTCATAAATAAAATTCAATAAAATTAATAGTACCTTGAAATTTTTTTTGTGAGAAGACTAAAAGTCAATCAATCTCATTTCAAACCATTTTTCCATTTTGGCTCTTATCTTTAAAAGTTTTCTCAAAAGAGTGGTCTCTTGTAAATCCTTGTAGTGATGCAAACAACTATACTTCTACAATATGTAGTGAAGAGAGATATTTTCCACTTGGGTGCTGAGTGAGGCATTGTTGATTTTAAAATCCAAGTCATATCCTCCACTTTGAGATGATGCAAATTCTCTTTTCTCATGATTGTGGATAGTAAATATGTTTTCCACGCGGACAATGACGATGATGTCTTATCTCATTAAATTAATCAACACACTTGTGTTTTAAAAAAATTTAAAGGTGAACTACGTGTACCCTAATCCCCTATTGCACGAAAGGTGGTATGTAGGCACTAAAGGTTCGCAACTGCGGCAGGTGCAAAAATCATAAAAAATATTTCTTTTCTCACCCCCACCATCTATTTTACATACAATATTTTATAGCCAAAATATACAGATATTTCAAAGAGATTCATGCGGAGTACCGTAGATGTTTAGGGTGCTAATACCTTCCCTTTGCATAACCAACCCCCTTACCTTGAATCTTTCCCCCTCTTTTTGGGTTACTCGCTCTTTTCCCATTCCTTTTGAAATAATAAACCGCGATGGCGATTTTGATTTTGATTTGTATAAGTCTAGTCAATCCAATGGCTTAGTCTTAAACATTTCTACCACTACACCATGGGTCTCCATTTCTTTGGTAAACTTCTGATGATCTTCTTTACATGATCATGCAACCATAATTTGAAATCTTGAGAACATTGTTTCAATGGTTTCATCTTCTTCTATTTTGAAGGCTTCATACTTCTGAATGAGCGCAAGGGCTTTGGTTTCTTTGACTAGCGTGGTCCTTTCATGCGTCATTCTCAAGGAATCAAAAATGTGCTTTGTTGTCTCTCTATTTGTGATCTTCTCATACTCTGAGTATGAGATTGCACTCAAGAGAATAGTTCTGGCCTTGTAATGATTTATGAAGTCTCGCTTTTGATGATCTGACATTCTTTTTCTATCAATCTTCTGACCGCTTTCATCAACAGGATGTATGTACCCATCAATCACCATATCCCAGAGATCAGCGTCATGAGCCAAAAGAAACTTTCAATTATGTTTTTCCAGTAATCAAAGTTCTCTCCATCAAAGATTGGAGGTTTGTCGTTGATTCTGTCTTTCTCATCATGGTAGTCATTGCTGATGTTCTGACTTGGCCCCACCATAGTGTTTTTCTTAGCTTGGATCTTTTACTAACACGGTTAAGTGCTTGAACTCAGAACCAGGTGCTATGATACCAATTGAAGAATGGAAAAACACAAGAATGGGGGGGGGGGGGGTTGAATTGGGATTTTTAAAACTGAAAGTAAAGAACAAGTTGGTTATCCTGGTTCGTTTGAACTAAAAATACTCTAGTCCAACCGCCAATGTGATTTCGCCTCTCTTAACAAGGTCTTAATCCACTAATCAATCTTGATTACAAATCTACTTTGACAATCGTCAAAGTCTTCTTGAGTATAAACCATAACCCGGTTTTTCTCAAGTAATTTTTCTAAACAATGTATGAAATAAAAGTGTACAATAGTGTTTCTAATAAAACAGTATCACAATACAAGTGGTGTTTTACACAGTTTGAATGTTGAATGTTTGAGGATGAAAAATGATAGCAGCATTACTGTGCGTGAGAAATTATGAACGATCTATCATCAAAGCCTTGTTTAAATAGGAGAAGCATGAAGGAGCATTTGAAACTTAATCAATGACAATTAAGGTGCTTTCCAAAAATACAGATCTTGTTTCCTTCCAGTCGTTACTCTTGAAATGGAAATATTTAATTTGTAACGCTTCAGAACATGCTTTCTTCAGAAGATGGAAGTGATTGTTACTGCTTACTTCAGAACTTTGTAGATCAGAACCACGGCGTCCTGTTTGCAGCATTAGAACTTCTTTCAGAGATGTTAATAATCAGAGTTGAAACAGCTCTGTAACTCATCTTCCATCAGAACTTCTTTAAGAAATGTTTACAATCAGAGTTGAAACAGCGTTATAGCGCATCTTCTGATCTTCTTCCATCAGAACTTCTCTGCAAAACAGAATATAAATTTAGGGAGCATAATTGTTCTTTGAGTTTTTTATCATCAAAACTCTTACAAGGGTTGTAGAATCAAACTATATTCTAACAGAGTTCTTTGTTCCCAAAGCTCCTCTAGATCTCCAGTCTTCTCTCATGAAATTATTCAATCGTTCAAAAAAAAGTCCTTTTTTCCTTATCTAAATTAGGTTTAAGTAGTCTGGTCCTTTCTAGGTGGTCCAAAAAGTCCAAAGTAGCCTCCAGGGTTCAAAAACACTAGAATTTCCCAAAATTAAGAATTATCAGCGCCTAAGCTAACACGGGCCGTGTCAGTGGACACGGGCACCATGTCAGTGTCTGTGATCCTTCCTCCAAAAGTTAATGCTTCACCTGACTTAAGACGGGCCGTATCGTGTGACACGGGCGCCCGTGTCGCCTTCTATCTTGATCCAACCTCACTTTTTCCAAGTCTTTCCCCTGACACGGCCCGTGTTAGGCGACACGGCGACCCATGTCAGGGCTTCTGAAGCACTTCTTTCGGAACGCTGAACTCTGCACTTTTCAACCCCAATTTGTCCTGTTTCATTTTTTTGAAACTGAAAAACTAAAATACAAAATCAAAGCATAAAATGCGGTAAAATGAAATAAAACACCAGTCAATTAAAAGAAACGATAACTAAAATAAATGCACGATTCCCGTGTAAAAACCACTTATCTGGGGGCATTTGTTAACCTGAGATTTTTAGCTTAGCATTTCGATATGAATGTGTGATATAAGATATATAAAATGATAAGCATAAATAACCGAGTCATATGTTTGAGATCAAGTCACAAACTCGATATGTTGACCTTTTCGACGGACGTGGTGAGTTTGACTTAGATGTGTGGTGGTTTGAAGCGGTTTAGGTGCCGAGAACACGTGGAAACAAACCAAAAGACGAAGGCCCGCGTAGCAGTATACATGTATGATTTTATTGTTGTTTTAAATAATTAGTAATTAAAGATTTTTCCTTAATTTAATATAAATGTTTTTTGTGGCCCACAATAACCTTAAGAAGCAGAGTCATGAAGGCAGATACCTGTATGATGCAGATGTGACAGTTGAGTCAACGTTGTCATGATGGCATTGCCGTTTATATGATTTTTTGAATAACATTATAAGTTTGACTAAAAATGCCATATTTCTTCCATAATAGAAATATGATCCAAAAATGATATTTTTGGGGGGCATCTGTTAACCTGAGATTTGTAGCTTTGCATTTTGACACAAATGTGTGATATAAGATATATAAAATGATAAGCATAGATAACCAAGTCATGTGTTTGAGATCAAGTCACAAACTCGATATGTTGACCTTTTCGACGGATGTGGTGAGTTTGACTTTGATGTGTGGTGGTTTGAAGTGGTTTAAGTGCCGAGGACATGTGGGAACAAACCAAAAGACGAATGTCCGTGTAGCAGTATACGTGTTAGATTTTAAAGACGAAATCACACAATATATGTGTTAGATTTTGAAGAGTTAGCTGTTAACTGGTAGTTGACAGTGTTTCTAGTATAAGCAAATTTTGACTCTGTAGTCAGGGGGTCACAATTCATGTTGTTCTCTTTAGAACTCATACATCTAATTCACTGTGATAACAAGTTTGAGAGAAATATATGAACCTGCATTTCATTTTTAATTCAAGTTTTTCAATTGCTTTATTATTATTTTTTACTTCTTTACTTGTTTTGTTAATTTAAGCACTTTTATTTTATTTATTCAAGTGTTTTATTTTAGAAATCCTATAAGCACAAGTACATTTTCTCGAATGTTTTACACAAAGTGGTCTTTAGGATTTTCGAGTTTGATCTTACAAGTGAACTAAAGTTCATGATTATTTACTAAAAACGCAAGTAAACAAATCGTCATGCCTAATGGAGATATTTTTGTGCAAAGTTTAAACTTTTGTAGAAAGTGTATGTGCTTTTATTTTTGTTTTATGTTCTTCACTCATTCAAATGATTTCAATCGTTGGATGTTTATGTGTTTGAGGAGTGATAAACTTGTTAGTATGTCTAGTCAATCTTTAAAGAGTTCATCCCGTCATGGTGTTCCTCCTCTCCATAACGATGCTCTAAATGCAGAAGAACAATGAATCGGAACGACGGTTAGTGGTGTAACTGAAAGAAGAGAAGTCGTTGTCAGTAAGAATGATTGAAGAAGCGACAATTGTTTGAAACCATATTTCCATAGAACTAGTTGAGGTTGGTAAGGAAAGATTGTAGTTTCTTTTGCAAATAAACTAGAAGGAATCATTTAACCAATCAAAATATCCCGCTAATTACTTGTATACTTAGTATTAGCATTGAGACCTTGACATGAGAATTTTCGGGTAAACCGATTCGGTCTTATACCCTAATTAGTAAATGGAGCTAAACTAGGAGTGTGTTTTTCAAACACAATAACTAATTGAAATATTGCTTAAAAGAGGAGTTATGTTCAGGTTAAATGAATAAGTCTCCCGCAATAATAAGTATCAAAAGGGACGCGTACGCTAAATTCTCTATGTTTTGGTGAATAGATAACATTAATCCATAGATTTAAAATCCAAATAGGACCTCATACATTAGAAAGGTTATTTTGACTGTTCGAAAGAGATTCATAAACATCACTAAAAAAATCATATAAGTTAGCTATTACAAATTTGCCTAGACTAATATTTTGGCCTTCATGCATAAGTCTAGCCAAAAGAAAGATTGTTTTGCCAATTGAAATAGATTTCGAACATAGGTAAAAATGATTAAGCTAAAATAATAGAAAAACAACATGCTCTTCATTTGAAATCTTTGTAAATTTCCCTTGATTGTTTTGGATGTACTTTATGTATCTAGATGAAGCAAGATCAAGTTCAAGGATTGAATCATGGGTCACATATGAAGTTATGACTCTTTCTATAAGTTTTAAATCAGTAATTGCATTTGATACATGTGGAATGATAGATTATAGATTTATATATTTAAGTCTATTTAGTAATTTTATTTGTATGGTTATTTTAGTTGGACCCTTATCAATATTTGGGCTTTGGGATTTTATGTTTATGTCTATTATTAGTATTATATAATATAGTCTCATAGTTTTGTTAGGTATCAAATGAATGAAATGAGTCTTTATTTTTAGATAGATTTTATTGTCTCTTCATTTTTATTAGTTTCTCTAGTTTTGTTAGGATTCTAATTTAGCATTCCAACAATTTGTGTTTTCATTTTCGATCTCACTTCCGTTAAAATTCATGATAATATTAGTGTTTGATGGAGAAGAAGATGCATATTTGTGGATCTTTTGTTTTGCTAAATGCTTTAAAGAGCATGAAACACTAGAGTCATTGAAGATTTTGAAATTTGTTGGAGCATTGACAGGTTATGCTCTCAAATAGTGGATTTGTAGGTCTCAATTTCATCCACTGTTATGTTGGGATACGTTCACCACTGTATTTCTCTGACATTTTAAACCTTAATGGTTGAACATGTGTTTCCAGTGATTTCTGGTAAACAACCGCTAGTCTTCCAAACTATCGAATAATCTTTCTGACTGTTATTCAATTCCTCTGGTAACTCACAGGATCGACTAGATTGATCCTAGGACTCCTTGGATATTAAGGTTACTCTCACGATCGAACAGATATTCATGGTTGATATTGTATATGTGTTTGGCTTATTTCGATTTCTCTCTCTAAAAGTCTAAAGATGTAATCAAAATGTGTGTGTGAAAACTAAGTTACATGAATAAATGCTAATTGTATAGACATGTAAAATTGCATAAAAGTGAAGTAAATGGTTTCGACTTACAAAACAGTTAATATAAAGGATTTCTGGAACGTAAAAGGTTTGAAATATGAAGAAAGCGTTTAATGCAAGAAATCTTTAAATGACTTTAAGTAAAAATATGCGTTCGAAGGATAAGACTTGAAGGTAAAGGTATGGAAAACATGACAGTTTTCTGAGATATGAAGTGCTTGAAATATGAAGAAAACATTAAAATGTAAAACTTTGAAGAAGAGATTTCGAAGTGAAAAGACTGTAAATGAGAAAACTTGTAAATGTTATTTGACAAAAGGATAAAGGAAAGTGCTGGAAATGGTAAAAGGTTCTCATTAAATCAGAAATACATGGTGTTATCATACATACATTTCTCTTGCATTCGTTTCCCTTGCCATGTGGTAGTTTGAATGTTACTGAGTATTTTGTATAATAGATATGACACCCGAAATCCTAATACTAAGACTTCTATTTATACTAATTCGACCATAACGGTCTTGCTATAGGATTATGCCACGTTTAGAACATGCAGGACAATGCCTCTTTCGTCTTTCCACGTGTCCCCAAATGCTCCAGCACATAACTTTCAAACTTCGAAAGTCCCGCTTCCATTTGAATTTCAAATGCTTTGGTACTTCTCCGTTTCGAACGCTCTTCCCAGACACAACCTTGTTGTTATTTCGAGACTTCTTTAGATATGTTCCCATAATTGCCACTCGAAGCTCCAAGCTTTGACATACTTATTCGAAACACTGCTTCTGCTACTTCGAAACATGACGCTTTACCTCATTTCGATCAAAATGTTTAATTCATTTGGCTTCTAATAACATTATCAAAATCTTCAGCCAACAAATTGCCCCTTTAAAATATGTATTTCGATTCCTCTGAGGAATACCTATTTTAAACACCTACACAAGATTTTGATGGGACTTTCGAATCATCGTAACATTTAATGCATTTGACTCCAGTCACGTCAATCATAGCACCTTTTGGATTCCTTAACCGCCTGGAGCCACTTCACAGCATGGTGCAGTTACAAATAATGATTATCTTTAAATCACGCCTATTACCCATGTTAACTTTACGCCACCTCTTCATCACACCAACCCATGATCTCCACGTATCACACCTTTATTCGGTGGATGCTTAAACTTCCCCATTATAAAACATCACCAACTTAATCTTTTTCTTTTCTTTTCACACTCTAAATCTTTTACCCTCCTTCTCTCGTAAAAAAAATCCAAGCTTTCAACATCTTTCAAAAAATGTCTTCTTCTACTTCATCCCAACTCAAGAAAGTCTCCAAGAAGAAGGGAAAAACTGCAGGAGCTACCATGGAAAGTAAAATCATCACTCACCAAGGTCAATCCGTTCTTGCCCCTCAGATGATTTCCAAAGAAAAAGAAATGTTGTATGCGTCACAGGTACTCATTCCTACCAACGTTGCTGGTAAGAGGTTAGCTTTAAATGGCCCTCTTACGGTTTTTGAAATATTAAAAGACACCAGGACGATTTTCCCAGTTTGTTATAGCTTCAAACCCTTATTTAACAAAATGGACGCCCCTAAGGCAGTAGAATCTCCTAGTTCAAATACCATAGAAACCCCAACTGTTCCTCCTAAGGACCGCTTTGTTTTGGATTATGTAAAAAGTAATTTTAAGCCATTTCGATCTTGCCCCACCTCTGATATTGCTTATCAAAATTGGTTCACGAAAGTAGAAGCTAAGAAATCCCAGCAATGGGAAGAATTAGGCATCTATAACCTGATTAAGCTATCGAAGCCTGGTTTCACCTACAGCCACCCTCTGCTATTCGCGTCCCTTTATTTCTGGGACAGTACCTATAACACTTTCCATCTCCCAGGTGGAATGATCACCCCAACCTTCTTCGACATAGCGGCCATCACTGGGCTATCGCCAGTGGGAGAAACTTATATACCCGACAACGAAGAACACTCAAGCATAATTGACTTCGAAGTCAAGCTAGCCAGTTTTTCCAAATTTATCAGTCATTACCATGCTGAGGGGGACAATGTGTCTGACGTAGAGCACATTGCTTTCTTAACCCTGTGGCTGTCAAGATACGTTTTCTGCAGGAGATCCCTACAGGTAGCTAGTAGGTTCATTCCTCTAGCTAGGGACTTGCATGAAAATCGAAAAGTGTGCCTAAGTGAACTGCTCTTAGTTGACCTCTATGAAAGCCTGAGGTCAGCTGTTTCGAGCCTCAAATCCCACACCTCCAAAAATATTCTATTGGCTGGCCCTTTTTGGTTACTCCAACTATGGCTAAATGCCATGTTCGAACCCTCCTTATCAACTGCCAACACCATTGATGAGCAAGATTCTGAGATAAATGATAGGATAGTCGAAGGCACTAGGCTTCGAAGATTAACTCCCAATGACGACAAAGATGACTTCAAAGTTCAATTCTCGAAGTACATCATGATATTCTCCAAAAGGCACAAGTTCGAAGAGAGCATGGCGCCTTTTGCTTCGAGGGCCCATGGACCTTCTTGGTTCACCATGGCTCTCACAGAAGCTATCAAGAGCAAGGAGATTCAGGATGTATGGAGAGATTTTTTGCTGCCTAGACTCATTTCTTCAAGAATAACCCCAGCCAATAACCAAATTTTTCTCTTTGCCTACCAACCAAACTTCGTTTCGAGGCAGTTTGGCTTATGCCAACTGATTCCTGAACCTTTATTTCACACTGAGAGCGCCATCACTTCTGGACGAACTTTCAAGGCACGGGAAGCCAAAATACAGCAAGAACAATATCAAGGCTTTGCCCAATTTGAGCTGATAACCTTCGAACCTACCCATCTCACGGCTAAAGGATTTCTGGAATGGTGGACCAAGTTTTATCAAACTTATATGTTCGATACACTTACAATTCAACAGAAACTAATTGATGCCTTCGATGTGTAGGTACCAACAAAGAAAGGTATGTTTACTCATGCCAAAGAGATTAAAGCTTTCCAAAATTATTTTGAAACTACTTATGACCCCACGCGCTTGGACTCCACTGTGCATCAAGCAGCTGAGACCTTGAAGGAAAAATTTAAACAAAAAGTTTCTAAGTTAAAACTTCCTTCAGGGCTGTCACCTGAGGATAGGTATAGGTTGGCATTCGAAATGCATCCACCTAAATTTCCCAGATTACCTACCTCAGAACTGGCTCTGGTTTGGTTTCTCCCATATCCATGGTGGTTTACTTGCAAAGAGATGTTCAAATATCTTCAAAGGAAACCAAAGCCATCTGAGACTGTGACATGGGCTCGATACTGGCTTCATGATTTCCCAGGACACCTTCGATACGACCTTTCTGCCATGTCAATTAAATCTGATCAAGGCACAGGTGCGAATGCTTGGGAAAATCCCAAATGTCTTTTATTTTCCATATCTTTAACCTTTGCTTTAATTGTTTCGATTTTCAGCCATCAGGATAAAGACAGCTGCCTCGAAGTCGAAAGAAGGGAGTGCCTCTCAAGCCTCCATCGAAACTACTGACAAAGTGACTCCACCCGAAACAACCACTATTGCTGCAACCATAACAACAACAATAATACCAACAACAACCAGTGTTCCAATTCCAACGGTAATCACTTAGCCTTGATGTTTCGAATTCACTCATGCTTTATGGTTTGCATCTAATTCTTCGTTTAAAATTCTTTCAGACCAACAAGCTTCCTCCTACTACTCCCAAAAAGCGGAAATCAAGCACCACTGGGGAAGACCCCAAGGCTAGAGGAAACTTAAATACTGCTTCGAAGAAGAAGCCAAAGAAAGATATTTCGAAAAGCACCGTTCCAACTAGTGTCTCTGGACTTGATTCCAGGGATGCTGCTCCCTCACCCAAATCCAAAAATCCACCTTCGACCTCCAACCCAACGTTGGAACGTATAGCTAGTAACCTCTCCTCTGAGAGTCCACAGGTAAATTGAACCTTTAAATTTTTTACAATACTAACTTCTCATTACCTTGGTGAATGTTTTTTTCTTAACATTCTGTTGTTCCTTGCAGAACATCTTGAATCCAGCTTCCACTATTTCGAACTCACCATCTAGAGTTGCTGCTCCGCTCAACTCCTCTCCTCAAGGAGAATCCAGCAACCTGGTTCAAAATAAAGGTTCCTCCAATATGGCGGTTCTGGCTGGAACTTCTGAACAGCAGGATGATCAAGGTACCTCCATTCCTCTGAAAGAGATAAACGAAACAACACTTCAAACGTCTGCAGAGGATTCGCAAAGGGCTTCTCTTCAAAAGTCCCCTCTTGAAACTCTTCAAGAGGACCCAAAGGACACTCAAACTGAAGAAGAGAAAGCTGATTCTGGGCAAAGAGCCGAAGAATCTGCAGACGAAGAATCTGAGGAGGAGAATGCCAATGACGGTTCGACTGTTGGGACGGAGTCCAACGCAAATAGCAGTGAAAGGGATGGTATCGAAGTGGTGGACTTGGATGAGGATGAAGAAGACCAAGAGCACGAAACGAATGAAGGGGATGGTAATGCAACCAACGAACCCATAGAGGTTGAAATGGACGTGGCTCCCCTACGTGTGGAACTCCCTCAATCCTCTCTGTCTCGAATGACTGACGAGGAACTGGCACTTCTGAGACGAAATGACCCTATTGGGTACATGAAGGCAAAGTTGGCTCAGAGGGACGTCCCACTTGCTAGGGCTGGCACAAGTTCGACCAGCTATCCTCTTCCCACAGATGAAAGAATTGTTCTTTTTAATAAAATTAGGAAAACCATTCTCAATGTGGATATATTCGAAGTGCTTAAACAAGATAGTACTGCTTGCTATACTATGAAGGAGCTACTCACAAAGGTCAATCTTTCCACCTGCTCCTTGCCAGTTAGTACTCTCTTGTTCGATCTTCAGAATTTGCTGGACAACGTAACTGGTTACCTTCTCCAAGACGAATCTGCTGCCAAGAAGGTTCAAGAGAAACGCATTGCCATGGATGCCGCTTATGAACAAGCTTCGAAACTCTCTCAAGAAGCTGAGGATCAAGCTATGCATCTGAAGCAGGCGAAAACTGATTATGAGGCTCGAGCTGAGTCCATACTTCTTTGGGAAAGGCAGATTCTGGAACTTCAACAGAAGGTTAAGGAGGCTAAAGAACAACAAATAGCCTTCGAAACCAATACTGCTGGTAACCAATTCGAAGAGCTTCTCAACCAGGGGCTTGCAGAAATGGAGACTGCAGAACAACTTAAAGGAGAAGTGGCAACCTTGGAAGGAGCCAGGCGGTTCGCTCAGCAGAAACTTGAATCATTTCGAAGCACTTTTAATCGATTGAAAAATAATTCTTATTTCTAGATTTTGAAGTTTATTTGACTATAATTTTGGTTTCTTACATGTAATATTCGAACAACGCCATTTTGGCATTTTATCTTGCCATCTTGGATTTTTATAACATCTTGTTTACGTTGTTACTATTCGAATCTCCTGCAGGCTTGGCTTATATTTCTTTAAATATTTCCCATTAACCTTTAGGACACATTTATCACCCATGAGTTCTTCGATTTCGTATGCATTGTTTGAGAATACTTTTAATATTCGAAAAGGTCCTTCCCAATGAGGTGACCATTTACCTAACGCTTTATTCTTCTTGTCCATAGGCAATATGACTCTTCAAACCAAGTCATTAATAATGAATACTTTTTTCTTCACCCTTTTATTGTATGTTCTGGCCACTCTTTCTTTTTGCCTCATCAAAATTTCCAATGCATGTAATCTAATTTCGTCCAACTCAACTAATTCATTCATCATCATTTCCCAATATAATGCAGTTGGGATTTCGTTTTGTCTCTGAATTCGAACTGATTGTAGATGAATTTCTACTGGCAACACTGCATCATGACCAAATGTGAGTTGGAAAGGCGTAGTGTTAGTAGCTTCCTTAGGAGATGTTCTACAAGCCCATAATATTTGGTCCAGAGTTTTGTGCCAGTTTCTTGGCTTTTTGCCAATATGCTTCTTGATTAATCCTATTATTACTTTATTTGCTGCTTCGACTTGTCCGTTTGCTTGAGCATAATATGGCGTTGATGTTAGCAATCTAAACCCCATTTCTTGGGCAAATCCTTGCATCTTTCTACTAGTAAACACAGAGCCTTGGTCTGTAGTTATGCTCTCTGGCAATCCGAACCTATAGATAATGTGCTTTTGTATAAATTCAATAATAGCCTCTTGATCAGCAACTATCAGTGGTATAGCTTCGATCCATTTGGTAAAATAATCTATTCCCACCAAGATGTATTTCTGTCCTTTGGACGAAGCAAGATTTATTTCTCCTATCAAATCCAATGCCCATCCTCTAAATGGCCATGGTTTGATGATCGAATGCAACTCACTTGCAGGGGCATGTTGAATTCCTGCATGTTTCTGACATTCCTCACATCCTTTAGCAAAGTCTATGCAATCTTTGAGCATGCTAGGCCAATACAAGCCGTATCGAAATAACAACCATTTCATTTTATGGCCTGCTTGATGTGCCCCACATGCCCCATTATGGACTTCAGACAATGCTAAGTATGCCTCACTTTCTCCTAGGCATTTCAATAATACACCCTCTTGGGTCTTTTTAAACAATTCGTTCCCCATGAGGAGATATGACAATGCTCTATATTTTGTTTTTCTATCCACCTTTAGAGTTGGGTCTGCTAAATAACTCTTCAATGGACTTCGCCAATCTGCATCTGACAAAGTATTTATGGATAATATTTCGAATCCCTGTTTCTCAGCATATCCCAATCTCATACTTTCCAGATCCGATGGTGTGAATCTAGTAGCCATAACTCTTCCCCTTAATTCGACCAAATCCTTGAAGTTCTTGGTAGACACTTTATAACCTGAAGCCAACTGCGCTAAGTCATTTGCTTCTTGGTTCTCTATTCTTGGTATGTGTTGAATATCCATGTATTCAAATTTCCTCAATAGCCTATTGACCATGACGAAGTATACCATTAAATTTTCCTTTATGCACTTGTATTCCTTTGTGATTTGTTTGACCACTAATTCAGAGTCTCCTTTAATTTCGACTCTGGTTGCCCCCAATTCCAACAAAGCTTCAAGTCCAACAATGAGCGCTTCATACTCAGCTTCGTTGTTAGAACAACGAGGACCATCTAATTTATACTTGAATTTTGTTGGAATTCCTTCAGGAGAAATCAGAAGGACTCCAACACCACTTCCATTCCTGTGGGTTGAACCATCAAAGTACAATTTCCATGGTTGCATTTCGACGTAACTCATGACCGTCTGCTCAACCAAAGAATGGTCCACAATGAAGTCAGGAATCACTTGACCTTTCATAGCTTTTAAAGGCATGAAAGTCAACGAATATTCTGTTAAGGCTAAAGCCCACTTGCCAACTCTGCTATGCATTATTGGTTTTGAAAGCATATGTTTAATGACATCGAAATGAGATGAAACATAAACATCAACAGGTTTTATATAATACTTGAGTTTCATACAAGAGAAATACAAACAGAGACATAGCTTTTATAAGTTGCTATATCTGGTCTCTGCATCATTTAGCACTCTACTTAAATAGTATATGGCTCTTTCGACGCCATCGCTATCTTCTTGTGCTAGCATACTACCTATACTAACTTCGGAGGCAGATATGTACAATCTCATGGGCTTCCCCCATGATGGTGGAGACAAAATAGGAGGCTGAGAAAGGTATTCTTTTATTCTGTCAAACGCCTCCTGGTGAGCTTCGTTCCATTCGAAGGCTTGACCTTGCTTTAGACGAAGTAACGGAGAGAAAGCTTGGGTTCTTCCACTTAGGTTCGAGATGAATCTTCTGAGGAAGTTAATTTTCCCTAGCAGAGATTGCAACTCCCTTTTTGACGCAGGTGCTTTCGTCTCCATTATGGCTTTGGTTTTGTTCTGGTTGATTTCGATTCCTTTCTTGTGAACCACAAAACCAAGAAAATCTCCAGCCTGCACAAAAAATGCACATTTAAGAGGATTCATCTTTAAGCCATGTTTTCTCATTCACTCGAATGATTGGCTTAAATTATGCAAATGTGTTTCTGCAGATATAGATTTGATGACTATATCGTCAATATACACCTGCATGAAGGTTTCAATGAAATCATGAAAAATTGAATTCATTGCCCTTTGATAAGTTGCCCCAGCATTCTTTAAACCAAAAGGCATCACCACCCATTCGTAGGTGCCTAAGGCTCCTGGGCAACGAAATGCTGTCTTTGCAATATCTTCTTCAGCAATGAAAATCTGGTTATACCCAGAGTATCCATCTAACATACTCAAGTATTCGAACCCTGCAGCAGAATCTACTAGCATTTCTGCCACAGGCATGGAATATTCATCTTTAGGGGTTGCAGTGTTTAAATCCCTAAAATCTATGCAAATTCTTAAAGAACCATTTTTCTTAATAACAGGTACTATGTTTGCTAACCATTCGACGTACCTTGTTGTTCTGATGAATTTGCAACGCAGCAACCTTTCGATCTCAGCTTTAATTTTTGTGAGAACCGCTGGTGCGAATCTTCTGGGAGTTTGTTTGATGGGCCTCTTGCCATCTTTGATTGGCAGTCTGTGTTCGACCAACTCCCTCTTTAAACCAGGCATCTCGTCATAATCCCATGCGAAGCAATCTTTGTTTTCCTTAAGGACTTCGATCACTTCCTTCTTGAGGCATGGGCTAAGTTTAGCACTTATGTAGGTTACTCTTTTCGTTTTTTCATCCCCTAAGTTGACTTCTTCGAGTGGATCCTGTGCCAACATTTTGGCACCTGAGTTTATGGGGTTCCTTTCGAAGCCTAAGGGTTCTTTATCATAGATGGCATCCAACCTTTGATCCATCTCAAACTCTTTGAAGGGTGAGCATTTCGAACCATTCCCACTTACTTCGTCCGTCTTTATAGTTGATTTATTTATTTCAGCCTCTAAGGCCGCTTTTGATTCATTCTCAGCCATATAGGCCGAAATCCTTTCGAAAAAGGTAGACTCAGTCATGGCTAAGGTTGTCGAAGTCCCAGCCTGCTGGCCGTTTTTGTATAGTGCTTTCGACTCCCTCTTCTTCACTGATTATTGTTCTATCCCAGTAAAGGCCGTCATGACGAAGGGTCATGTAGTAGTGGGCGTTTCTAGTTTCATTAATCTCATCATTTGGAACACACGGAGCAATCTTTGCCAGATTTTTATCATAATCCCTCTTGTCAACTAAATTGACAGTTGACATAAAGTAACTCTGGTCTGCTTCGATGTTTTCCACGATTCCATCATCTCTCCACAGAACTAGTCGCTGATGCATTGACGAAGGAACTGCCCCCACGCCATGGATCCACTCTCTTCCCAGCAGTAAGTTATAGTTGGCCTTGGCTTCGATCACCATAAACATGGTGGGCCTACAGCTTGAGCCTATTGTCAATTCCAACTGGACCACTCCCAGTGTTTTTCCCACTTTTCCCTCATAATTGGACAGAACCATATTATGGGGCTTGATGTCTCCTTCGCGGATCTCTAATCTTTTTAGCATGAAATGGGGTATCAAATTGACTGCAGCACCCCCATCCACTAGAACTTTGTTCACACCATGGACACCAACTTTTGCCCGAATGAAAAGTGGCTTGAGATGGTTCTTCATTGCAGGTTCTGGACGTTCGAAGAACGCATTTTGTTCCTCAACAGCCCCATTGTCCATCACATAGTAGCACACGGGCCTATGTTTCATCAAATCTGTGGTGTCTTCCTCCTCATATTCATTGATTTCGGTTTCCTGCCCAAATTCGCAGGGAAGCACAGACACCACATTACAGTTCAAGTTAAATGAAGACTCCCCCTCCGATTCGAAGTTATCTGTTATCATATCTTCGTCCTCTTCCGGGCCTGGAGTGTATTCCTTTGGTTCATCGCGTTGTTCTTCAGAGAAGAGCCTCCTATTGACTGGAGGTTTGTCTTCAGTTTGATTTTTTGGTTTGTTGGTGCTAGATTCACCTTGGTGTTTTGTTGAAGTAACCCCTTTGTTTGCCACAGCTTCTCTCTCAGCCTTTCGAATCCTTTGTTGTCTGCGCCACTGGGATCTTGACATGGGGTTCCTTCCTTTGTAATTTTCTAATCTCACCTCCTCCCTTTTTGCTGTGTTGAATTGCCTCCTGTATGTCACAGCATGGCGTGCATTTCGTTCAGCGTTTCTCCATCTATCTTTGCCTTTGTCATTTCTGACCTGTAACCATCTATCGGTTGGCACTTCAACAGGGAGTTTGAAAGTCACTCTTCGAGCAGCCTTGGGGTGAGGGCTATCAGGCCTTCGCTGTTTGTGTCTGCTGTCGAAACGTGGGCCCATCTGGGTAGTTTCTTGATGGTTCCAGCAAGGGGCGAAGGGAATCGTTTCGAAGGCCCTGGCCATGCTTTGGTCATACACAGCAGAACACCTTGGGCAAATCAAGCACTTGGTTGCCCCTTTGTAGCAGCGAAACACAAATTCCAGCAAACTTTCTCCAGCCTTGGGATAACACCTAAAAAGCTGGTTATCCTGGCGCCAATTGTTGTCAGTTCGAGTCCTCTGTACCCTTTCAAAATTCGCAGCGATTCTTTGATTGCAGAGGATACTGCACCTAGGGCACAATATCATGCATGAATCTCCTTTGTGGCATGTCATGAGATAATCCTTGAGACTAGCATCTCCAGTGTGATTATCCCCCATTCTATACTTTTCTTTTTCTAAGTATTTTTCCACTTCCTCCATCTCAGAGCAAGGTCTTTCCATATCCACCATATTTATTTCAACATCTCCCCCTTTAGCTTCATCATCACCCCATCCTGTGGGCTTTATATCCTCAATCTGAACCTTCGAACTCTCTGGGGCAGAATATTTGACCAAATAGTCAAATTTTCCACTGGGTTCCCCTAGAGTGTCCCATATTTCCTTCTGAAGGGAAATTGGCTGCGTGATTTGGACTTTCTCCAATTCCAGCCTCAAGCCTTCAATGACTTGTGTTAATTCTTGGTTTTGATTTCCCTGGCCTTCAGTAGCCTGGGTTTCTCTTGCAACAGCTACAGGTGCGGCAATCGGAGTCTCTGGCGTATTCTGGATGTCTTCAGTGACCTCCTCGCTGACTTCGACCATCACCCAGTTTTCAACTCCAGTACCCTTCTCTCCTGTTAGGGCGTCGCTTTGATCAATTTCCACCATGTTGACCTCTCCAATGCATGCAGGCTCAGAGTAGTTGGTGTCTGCGACGTCCAAGGGATCTTCGTCCACTTTCATCTTCACCTTATCAGCAAACTTTAGTCTGCCATCTTTGATCGCGTTTTGAATCAGGTCCCTGAAAAGAAAACATTGTGAGGTTTTGTGGCCTAGGAAACTATGATATTTGCAAAATCCTCTCTTCTTTCTCTGATCCAAAGGAGGTATTTTGACATTTGATGGCACAATTAGTTGGCCATCTTTGACAAGTAAGTCAAAAATCTCGTCACATTTAGTGACATCGAAGGTATAAACCTTCTTTGGAAATTTGTCACTTTTTTCATTTTCAACAATGTCTTTCCCTTTTGTGGGAACTAACAATTTGCAGGAATAAGGCGGGGCCTGTTTTAATTCGGCGAGGTCGATTTCGACCTCTTCGAATTCGAATTCAGGATATTCTTCTGCTTCCTCAGTCCCAACATAGGAAATCCTTTCTTTCTTGCTATTCTTAAAGACTCTGGCTTTTTCGGCCTTTAGTCTTTCGACCTGTCGAACCCTATCGGCTAACTGAGCCATATCCCTCAAATACTGAGTGTCTAGTTTCTTTCGAATAGAATAATCCAAGCCACCAGCGGCCATTTCGACTAACTCATGTTCAGGCACTACTGTGTAACATCTGGATTTCAAAAGCCTAAATCTATTCAAATAATCATCTATGGGTTCGGTGAACTTTCTCTTAACACTGGCCAATTCCTTCAAACTTATTTTCGACTGTCCCATGTAAAATTGTTCATGGAATAATCTCTCTAAGAGAGCCCAAGTGTCAATGGACCCAGGAGGCAAAGTGGTAAACCATGTGAAAGCGTTTTTTGTCAAGGAACTTGGGAAGTATTTGATCCTGAGATCTTCATTATTAGCTATATCTCCCGCTTCGGTTAGATATCTCGCTATGTGTTCGACTGTTGACTCATTGGTATCCCCAGCGAACTTTGTAAATTTAGGGACTTTATATCCCCTTGGTAAATCAGTATGCATTATGCAATCCAATATAGGAGAAGCGTAATTTGGCCTTCTCATTCCTGTGTTGAGGCCATTCTGGGCCATGACTCTCTCTATCATGGTGGTTAGGTTGTTTTCTGCCAAGATGTTATCGTTTCGAATTCTATGAACGACAGCATCGGCATCTTGATTTCGACCAACCAAAACAACTCCCCTAGGTTGTTCTTCTCGAAACTCTGGGGCTTCTAGCCTTTCGACCCTTGCCCCTGGTTCCATAATTTCCCTTTGTGGGCCCGGGATTATTGGGGCTTCTAACCTTGGTGCCCTGGCCCCTAAGTTAACTTCTTCTCTGGGTGGTCTATAAATTGGGTCGTTAGCAATTTGTTCTATAACAGGCATGTTTGCTCGAAATCCCGTCTGATTCTGCCTACGCCTTTCTGGGGGAGCAAAGAAATCTGCTATTCGACTCATATTGTCAGCGTTTTCTCTATTTGTCACAGTCACATTTTGCACTATTGGGGCAAATATCTCCTGCATGGTTTGTGCTAACACCCCTATCATATTATGGTTACTGTCATCCATCAATTGCCTAAAAGCCAACTGGTTGTCTGTGGTTAAGATAGGCATTGTGCTATAACCCACGGACCCTTGGTTATTTGTCATAAACTGATTCGCCCCAGACCCAGACCCTAGTTGTGGAGATGAATTCGATGTGGAATTGTGTAAACCTGCCATAAAATATGTTGGCATTCCATAAGAGGAATTTCTGGTTCTATTCCCATCGAAACCGGGTGGTCTAGTTAATGGAGTGGCGAAATGGGATTGTGTCCCTGATGGTGGAACGAATCCCCCAGGGTAGCCAATGGTTCCAGTATTTCCTAAGATCGAACTATTAGTTGATATGCCACTTACTCCATTGGTGGCTATGTTACTGGTTGAAGATGCAACAGACTGTGCATTCGAAGGGATTACATTAGATGTTCCGATCGAAGTGGATGCATTAGTGCCTGTTGTATGTGGGCCATTTTGGTCCCCTTGTTGATTGTCTGAATTAGACATTTTGTCCAAACGTTTTCTTCTGGATAAAGGTTGGTTGCTGTTGGTTATCTTACCACTTCTCAGGTTCATAAAACAGCAAACTTCTTAGGTTCCAACGTTTTTGTAATGGTTATGTCTCAACAATCCTTATTTCTAATATCCAATTATTGGTCCCACCGGGTGTGCCAATTTGTTTCCAGTAATTTCTGGTAAACAACCGCTAGTCTTCCAAACTATCGAATAATCTTTCTGACTGTTATTCAATTCCTCTGGTAACTCACAGGATCGACTAGATTGATCCTAGGACTCCTTGGATATTAAGGTTACTCTCACGATCGAACAGATATTCATGGTTGATATTGTATATGTGTTTGGCTTATTTCGATTTCTCTCTCTAAAAGTCTAAAGATGTAATCAAAATGTGTGTGTGAAAACTAAGTTACATGAATAAATGCTAATTGTAAAGACATGTAAAATTGCATAAAAGTGAAGTAAATGGTTTCGACTTACAAAACAGTTAATATAAAGGATTTCTGGAACGTAAAAGGTTTGAAATATGAAGAAAGCGTTTAATGCAAGAAATCTTTAAATGACTTTAAGTAAAAATATGCGTTTGAAGGATAAGACTTGAAGGTAAAGGTATGGAAAACATGACAGTTTTCTGAGATATGAAGTGCTTGAAATATGAAGAAAACATTAAAATGTAAAACTTTGAAGAAGAGATTTCGAAGTGAAAAGACTGTAAATGAGAAAACTTGTAAATGTTATTTGACAAAAGGATAAAGGAAAGTGCTGGAAATGGTAAAAGGTTCTCATTAAATCAGAAATACATGGTGCTATCATACATACATTTCTCTTGCATTCGTTTCCCTTGCCATGTGGTAGTTTGAATGTTACTGAGTATTTTGTATAATAGATATGACACCCGAAATCCTAATACTAAGACTTCTATTTATACTAATTCGACCATAACGGTCTTGCTATAGGATTATGCCACGTTTAGAACATGCAGGACAATGCCTCTTTCGTCTTTCCACGTGTCCCCAAATGCTCCAGCACATAACTTTCAAACTTCGAAAGTCCCGCTTCCATTTGAATTTCAAATGCTTTGGTACTTCTCCGTTTCGAACGCTCTTCCCAGACACAGCCTTGTTGTTATTTCGAGACTTCTTTAGATATGTTCCCATAATTTCCACTCGAAGCTCCAAGCTTTGACATACTTATTCGAAACACTGCTTCTGCTACTTCGAAACATGACGCTTTACCTCATTTCGATCAAAATGTTTAATTCATTTGGCTTCTAATAACATTATCAAAATCTTCAGCCAACAACATGTTACCAATATTAGATGAGGAAACTTATGAATCAATGGAGTCTGTAGCAGTAACTTCTTTTGAGGATTCCACCGACGACAATTCTACATATCCAACTCATGCAACTGTGGAGGAGTAGGATTTAGGAGAATCATGGGATCTGTGAAAAAAACAACCAAAGCAACTCAATATGTATGAGTCAATGGGCTTCATGGATCTAAACCTTAAACATGTCGCAGAGGACGTAGAAAACACATCAGATCTGGCCAGAAAACAAATAGAGCAACCACATATGTCTGATGATAAAACAATTTCACCACTGGAACCACAATTGACAATGATTTCTGACCAAAATCTAGTATTGTTGCCACCCTTGAAACTGTTAGTGCGTGAGGCACTTTTAGTGAGGAGAGAAAGAGAGAATAATAAAGGAAATAAGGATTTGTATTATTCAAGTGTACAAATAATGATACACACTATGACTATTTATATACAACCCTAATTGGGCTTGGGCTAACACAACTTGGATTATATTAAATATTAAATCTAATCAAATTTAATCTAATCTAATTTAATATTTCAACACACCCCCATAATCTAAGTTGTCGAACATCCTCGAAAATAGTCAATCTGAACTATTCCTAATCTCTTTCTCAAATTCAGGAATATGTCGATCTGCAATCCTTTGGTGAAAATGTCGGTCAACTGTGCTTCACTTGAGCAATGCCTAACTTCAAGTTCACCTTGATTTAATTTTTCCCTCAAGAAGTGAAACCTTGCTTCAGTATGTTTACTTCTTCCATGCAGAACTGGATTCTTCACCAGATTTATGGCTGACTTGTTGTCGATTTGCAATACTAGAGGTCTCTTCACTTTGACAGTCATTTCTTCAAGTACAAATCTGATCCAAATTGCTTGACATGCAGCATAGGATCCCGCTATATATTCAGCTTCACACGATGACAATGCCACCACAGGTTGCTTCTTCAAACACCATGATATTGGGGCACCAAATACTTGAAAGAAATATCCAATTGTGCTTCTTCGATCTTCCTTATCTCCACACCAATCAGCATCTGAAAAACAATTAACTATTTCTTCTTTGCCTTCAGAATCTCGTCGAAATAGTATTCCACAATTTATTGAACCCTTCAAATATCGAAGGATTCTTCTTACAACCTTCATATGTGACACTCTTGGTTCACCCATATATCTGCTTACTAATCTGACTGCGAAACCTATATCAGGTCGACTATTACACACATACCTCAAAGATCTCACAATTTGCTTGAACAAAGTTGTATCGACTTTGTCTTCCTCTCCATTCTTCTCCAACTTCACATTTGGTTCGACAGGTGAGGATGCAGGATTCGAATCATCCATTATGAATCTCTTGAGTATTTCTTTGACATACTTTCTTTGATGTAGCACCATACCTTGCTTCGACATTTGAAATTCTATGCCTAGAAAATAAGATAATTTTCCTAGATCCGACATTTCAAATTCCTTCGTCATCAGCTCTTTGAACTTCGGCAAGTTCTCCAAACTATTTCCAGTTACTAGCAAGTCATCAACATACAAGCATGTGATTGTTATATCTTGTGTTATAACCTGAACATAGACACCATACTCTGATTTTCATTTGACAAATCCTAATTTGACTAAGTATGAGTCGATCTTCTTGTTCCATGCCCTAGGTGTCTGCTTGAGGCCATAAAGCGCTTTGTGCAATCTATATACTTTACTCGCTTCCTTCTGAATCACAAACCCAGGAGGTTGTGTGACATAACTTCTTTATCAAAAGGACCATTCAAAAATGTTGATTTCACATCTAGATGAAATGTTGACCAACCTTGGTTGCGCGCCAATGCTACTACTAGTCGAATAGTCTCTAATCTTGCTACTGGAGAAAATACTTTAGAGTAGTCAAGTCCTGCTCTTTGAAGAAAACCTCGAGCTACTAATATTGCTTTATGTCTTGCTATTGACCCATCTGCATTGTGTTTTAACTTGAACACCCACTTTACTTCGATAGCTTTTGTATGTGTTGGCAATTCGACTAACTCCCATGTGTTGTTTCTTTCGATTTC
Source organism: Vicia faba (assembly GCA_948472305.1). NCBI lineage: Eukaryota > Viridiplantae > Streptophyta > Magnoliopsida > Fabales > Fabaceae > Vicia > Vicia faba. Next base: position 1,522,807,077 of record OX451738.1, read on the forward strand.
CTGTAACTCTTCTACCATAGCTAACTTCCACTTGTTAATCTTCAAAGCTTCGCTATAGTTGATTGGTTCAGCACCTGCAAGTAAAGCAAAATGAACTAATTCTCCATCTGGTGTGATTTTATCATCACCCATCACTTCATAATCATGAAGTCTTGTTGGAAGAACTCTATTTCTTTGAGGTCTTTGGCTTGTTTCAGCCACAACCTCTTCGACTTCGACTGTGACGGGAGTGTCAGCAACCGCTTCTTCTTCGACTTCGATTGGATTCTCAACAATTCCTTCGACCTCTACTTTATTAGTTTCTTCGTCGAAATCAAAGTTCATTAATGATTTGTTAATTGAATTGCTAGAATTCTAATCCCAGGAAGAATTTTCATTAGTCACAATATCTCGACTCAACACAATCTTTTCATTAACTGGATTGAATAGTCTGTATGCACCAGTTTTATGATATCCTATCAAAATCATAGGTTCACTCTTCTCATCAAGCTTCCTTCTCCTTGCATCAGGAACATGCTTGTAACACATAGAGCCAAACACCTTCAAGTGACTTACTGATGGTCGTTTGCCACTCCACATTTCTTCAGGAACCTTGTTCTTCAATATCTTAGTAGGACACCTATTCAAAATATAAATTGCAGTCGAAACAACTTCTCCCCATAAAGATTTTGGCAAATTCTTTTGCTTCAGCATGCATCTTGCCATATCTAATATGGTTCTATTTCTTCTTTCAGCAATTCCATTATGTTGAGGTGTGTAAGGAGCAGTTACCTCATGATCAACACCATGTTCTGCACAGAAATATTCAAACATCTTGGATGTTTATTCTCCACCTCCATCTGTTCGTAGAACTTTGATCTTCTTCTCACTCTGGTTTTTGACAAGTATCTTGAATCTCTTAAATATTTTGAATACTTCGTCTTTTCATTTGATCACATAGATCCACATCTTTCGACTAAACTCATTGACAAAGGAAACAAAATATATGTTTCCACCAATTATATGTTCTTCAAATGGACCACATACATCTGAATGCACCACTTCGAGAATGCAGGATGATCTCATTGACATAGTCGAAACGAAAGAATTTCTAGATTGCTTTCCCACTAAACAACCTTCACAAAGTTTTTCAGGCATCTCAAGACTTGGAATACCAGTAACCATAACTTCAGTAATCAGTTGATTAAGTGATCAAAAATTCAAATGTCCAAACCTCAAATACCATAACCAACTATCCTTGTGATCGACAACAGTTTTCAAACATTGAACTTCTGTCGAACTGATCATAGTCTTAAATGTCCTGTTCTTCGACAATGGAGATTTTAAAACCAAATTGTTCTTAGTGTCGAACAATTTCAAAACTCCATCTTTCATGGCAACTGAGAAACCTTTTTCAACTAGTTGTCCAACACTTAACAAATTGCATTTCATTCCAGGTACATAGAGCACATCTTTGATCATAGCTTTCCCTCCATTACTCATTTGAAAGACTATGTTGCCAGTATCTTCTGCTTGCAACGAACTATTATCAGCAAGTTTTACCTTGCTCTTCTTCGACTCGTCAAAATCTGCCAACCACTCCTTTCGACCAGTCATATGGTTCGAGCAACCTGAGTCGAGAAACCAGATATTAGATTCAATATGGTTATCTGCAACTGCATCCATAACCATCATACCACCTTTAGAATCATCTAAATCTTGGCGTGCAAGATTCGCTCCTTCGTCCTTGCCTTTTGATCCCTTGTCTTTTCTGTACCAACAATTCTTGGCCAAGTCTCCCCACTTTTCGCAGTTATAACACTGCATACCTTTCTTATCTTCTTTGTCCTTTCGATAGTTTCCTCCTCCCCTTTTCGAGGATTCAGAAGATCTATCTTCGACCTTATTCTTATGGGAATTCGACCAAGACTTCTTGCCATGAGTCTTGTCGAACTTGCCTTTGAATTTGTTGGAACCACCATATTTTTTCCATGATTGAGCTTGCAGTGCTTGTATCGAGTCCTGAACTCCTTTCCTTTCGACAATCCTCATCTTATTCGCCTTCAACGAACCAACCAAATCTTCCACTTTAGTGGTTTCAAGATTGTTGGATTCTTGAATAGCTACGATAACGTGATTAAAGTGAGAGGTCAACATTCTCATTACCTTCTCAACTATCATCTTATCAATAATGGTTTCACCATAACCCTTCATGAGATGGACGAGTTTCTGAACCTTCGACACATATTCTGCAACTTTTTCATCTTCTCCCATCGACAACAACTCATATTGTCGATGCAAGGTTTGTAATTTGACAACCTTGACTTTCTCACCTCCTTCGAAATACTTTACCAGAATATCCCATGCCTCCTTTGCTGTTTCAGCATGAGAGATTCTGTCGAAGTTAGCAGCATCGACAGTCGTTTGAATGCAATAGGCAGCCTTGCAATATTTTTTCTTGACTTCGTTGTGGGCTTTTTTCTGTTTGTCGGTTGCATTTGTAGCCAATGCCGGAACGTCGTCGGTAACCACTTCTAGGGTTTCATGAAAGCCAAATAAGGATTGCATCTGTTTTTTCCATCGGATCCAATTTTTACCGTCAAGCATTGGAAGAGAATTTGGAATGCCCTTATCATTAGTCATCTTCGCAGCGGTTGATTTACTTGCCCTAGAAAAACGATCTCTGACGTGAAATTCTTGAAAACTTGATCAAGAACAATAACCGGAAGCTCTGGATACCAATTTGTTAGTGCGTGAGACACTTTTAGTGAGGAGAGAAAGAGAGAATAATAAAGGAAATAAGGATTTGTATTATTCAAGTGTACAAATAATGATACACATTATGATTATTTATATAAAACCTTAATTGGGTTTGAGCTAATACAACTTGAATTATATTAAATATTAAATCTAATCAAATCAAATTTAATCAAATTTAATATTTCAACAGAAACCATCAGATATAACCTTTGATAAAATCATTTTTTTCAGAATATTTTGAGCATATAGAATTTTTAGAAGTTGAAGCAATGAAATAGTATACCAATAGAATAACTAGAAAGTTTAAGGAGAACAATGAGGAAAAGTAATTTTGAAAATATAATGTTTTCTCAAATGGATTTCAAAATATTTTATAGTAATTGTTCACAATGACAAGTCGTAGAAATCGAGGGAGTTTGAGGGATTGTGTGCAGCCAAGTGTCTCGAAAATGTTATGCCATGCGTGTAACAGTTATTAAAAGACATATATACAATTATAATGATTTGATAAAATATCACAAATTTTAAAATCGGGTAACAACTAGTTATGGGTTGCTACTTGAAATACACAAATTCTATAACTTGTTTTGATATAAAATGTCAATTTGTAATTACAATTAATTGGGGATATATTTTATATGTAAGTGTGGGAAACGAGAATGTCTCTCCTATTAAAATCTATAATAAAAAAACTCACAAATAAAAAATGGAACAAACATTATTAATTGTGTGTGACTAAAACTATGAATTGCCTTTAAAAAATGAAGGTGGGTAGGAATTGCCTTTTAAAACATTAAAAGTATAAAAAACTATTATGTTAATATATGCGTCTGCAAAAAGTTATAAAAAAATCAAAATAAATTGGAGCAGACACTTTAAAGAGTGTCAATTTAATACCTTAACATATATTATAAAAAAGTGTGGGTAAAATGTACTATAATACTAGTATGATTTGTTTTGACACCTCCTAATTATATGTAAAATTTTACCTTCGAAATCAAAGCATAAATGGCCGAGAAAAAAAGTTTTTCAAACCAGTGACTCCTCATTTAAATACAAAGTATCATAGTGTATATGTTCTGGAAGATAACTTTTCTACCAAAATTTCAAATTAGAAGTTAGTGTCCTAAACAGATAGATGATGTTGCAAATTAAAAACAAAACCTTTTAAAAAAAATTGTGTACAAGAAAAGGGACAAAGATCCATGTGACATGCATGTAACATGGTGGTTATTAAGTTACTTTTTTCCAATTTGTACAAATAAGAAGATTGTTTCCCATTGTTAAAGAGTTAGTTTATTTGCTTTTCAAAAATCCATTTAATGGATTGCACATCCACGCATATATATACAAAAGATACAAAATTTGAATAGTGATGATTTGAATAATGTAATTCACTTTTATTATAAATAACACCCTTTATTCCAATTTTTATTTTTACAGTAATTACATTTACATTCATGTCACTGTAGATTTTAAATTTCCAAACTCATCAATTAAAACTTTTTTTTTACAAGACTCTTTAGATTAACTATTGACTAATAAATTAATTGATAGTTTATAGTTTATGATTGATGAATAATGTTCTAGATTGGTTCAACGATTAAAGTGGATCCAGTCTGACCTCCTCTTTCGGCACGATTTGGGCTTCCTCGTTCTCCGTTGAGCACCATCGATTGTTTGTCCTCCTAGACCAACACTGACCTACGACAATCGACCAGCTCCTCTCAGTCTGTCCGACCTCAAGTCAGCCAGACAACCAGAAATCGACCAGACCGCTGCCTGTAACCTACCTCCTACTCGGAACTAACGACTAGTTGCGGGCTCACCTTTCCAGCTTGACCAAGTCCTAGAAGTTATCTATTTTTGAGGACCCGCATATCTAGGCTCAAAAATAGGGACCAATGGCCAAGCGTCAGGGGAACTATATAAACTCTCACTCATGTGAGGGCAAGGGATTGAATATCCATTATTCATCACTAAAAGTCTAATACTTTGCTTGTATCTCTTTTTGCTCCCACGCTTACTTGATCGTCGGAGTGTCTTACAGGTACAATCTCCCTTTTTCCTCCTCGACTTTTCAGCCCGTCTGAAGATCATCATCCGGCCACATTGCAGATTCTGATCAACCTGTAAGATCAATGACGCCGCCTGTGGGAAACTATCTTCCCAATTTTCTATTCCCAGAATCTGAAGACTGGAGATCCTCTCCATTAATCAATCATGGTCGATCACAGTGATCACCACCTATCTGGAAAGATTGTGCTCTCCCCGACACACAATGTAACGTCAGTTAATTTAATTAATTATTTCATTAAACTATTTTTGAATTATTTGTTGAAATGTGTGAAACGTTGTTATATGTTGCTAAGTTGTTATTTGGTTGATTATTTTAGTTGATTAATATTAGCAATAATATTAGAATAAATAAGATTAAGTTGTTGGGCTTATTTATATGGTGGTATGTAGTAAGGTGGGGCTATGTAAGTTAAGCCCATTAGGAATAATAATATTATTATTAGATTTAGTTAATAATAAGAAGAAATTAGGTTAATTAGAAAGATTAAGAAAGTCTTGGAGCAGAAACAAAGGAAGTGGCAGAGAAGAGGAACAAGGAAAAGAGGCAAAGCTAGGTTCGATCGGAAAATTATAGAGCGATCTTCAATCTGAGGTAAGGGTGGAGTTCTGACTCTATAATAGAAAATTGTGATGAATAGTACGTAGGAATTGGGTTGGTGTAATGTTGTTATGCGTATGATTGTTGTTTCTGTTTCTGAAATTGTATGTTATCATGTTGTTATCATGTTGTGGATGTTCCTGAATTGTTTGCAGAATTAACTATTTATTGTTGGAAATTATAATATTGCTGATATAATTTTTATGTTACTATGATGTTCCATGGTCTGAAATTAGTGATCGAGGAGAATGTTGAATTCTGGTTTAACGCTAGTTACAGAACAGACGAAGTCTGTGTGAAGGTCAAAACACATTGTGCCGAGGGGCACAGGTGGGTGTCGAGCGATATAATATTAATTGTTCCGAGGGGCACGCATGTAAATTGTAACCGTGGCGAGGGACATGGCATTCTATGTGGCGAGTGCCACCGTTTTTAGGCCACTTTAGTGTTTCTTTAGTTCCTGATCCACATATTATTTTAGCATAATTCAACCCTAAAATAATTATGGTCATATTACAATTGAAGTACATGCAGATTTAGGAAAAATAAAAGAAAACTGTTTAGTTAATATTTTAGTAACAATAACTAGTAGTCAGTAGAATATTTTAATAGAAGTAAATTAATAGGACTTGGTCGATAATATTATTAATATATATAAGTTGTTGTGATGTGGTTGTTATTAATTGTTGAAGTTGCAGGTAGTGATGGATTTTGTTGTGTTGTTTGTATTGATTGGCTAAAGCCAAGTTATAGGCTATTACCAGTAAAACAATAGCAGAGATAATTCATAGTAGTAAGATGTAATTGCAGGAACCTTATCGGAAAATTATTAATAGTATAAAAGCATAGTACATGTAGTAGGAACAAGTTGACAGTAGGAGTTGATTGTGAAATAGTGACAAAAAGTTGTTAGCAATAAAACAACAATAGAAAATTAATTAGTAGCACTAGCAGTAGTAGAAATTGTTGATAGCAGTACTAGATTATATAATAATTACAGCAGGTTAATATTAGAGGAACCTTCGCAGAACGTCTAATAGTCGAATATAGACATATAGCTGAATAATTATGTAGTGTTATTGCAATGGGTTTCAATTGTACTTGTGAATTTTACTATGTTATTGTAATGTCAATATTGTTGACGATGCGAAGTTGCAGGATATGCCGATGTTGTTGAAATGCCTCTAATTCTTGGCAGATATTATGTTGTAGGATTAAGGCCAAAGTTTAATTGTGTTAAGTCGATGTTGAATTGTTGTTGATGTTATATGCTTATGGCCAATGTTGATTTATATTGAGTTGATGTTGAATTGTTGTTGATGTTATAGGCTTATGGCCAACATTTGTAAGTACGAAGTGCGCCTAAGAGGGGGGGGGGGGTGAATTAGGTACTTTAAAAAATTCTGGTTTTAGTGATGATGGATATTATTTTTCTGGATTATGGTGAGTTTATGAAAGAGTAAAGTGCAGAAAAATAAAGAGACACAAGCGATATATCCTGGTTCCCCTCACAATCCGAGAGTACTCCAGTCCCCTTTCAACAAGAAAGAGATTTCCTTATTATGGAAAACTTAAACAAGAACTACCCAAAACCAAGAACAATCCTCTTGGACCAAGAACAATCCTCTTGGATTTTCACTATGTCAACAATGAGAACAATCCTCTCAAAGTGACTTCACTTGTATCCAACAATCCTAGAAAGACAAGATTTATAAAACCAATTGAACTTATTTTCAACAATTCTGAAAAAATAAGCAAGTATATAGCAATATTTGATTTAAGTGAGTTTGTAGTGTAATAATCACTATGAGTGATTTTATCAATGAATTTATCTTCTCTTCCAATGATAATAATATACAATGACTCAAGATATATAATGCTCAAAGTTTTCTGTTTGACAATATGTGAAAGTGTGCAGAAAAACTTTGTGTATGAAAGTGAAGAAAAGCTTGAGTTTGATATTTGAAAATTCAGAAAATATATTTGGAATAGGTGTTGAAAATGATTTTGAAAATGAGTATTTATATATTCATAACAACTTTTTGAAACAACATAATGTTCTGTAAATGAATCATGAATAATTTCCAAGATTGAGTGAAAGGTTTCCATGAAATGGTGTTATGAACAGGCATGTGCAAAGCTGTTGTTTTTCAAAATCGTGCAGCATGCAATTGATTTCACCCTTTGTATAAATTGATTGCACGGGGTTTCAACAGCTATAAATTCAAAAGTTTTGAGTGTGCAATCAATTGCACAAGAGTGTAAATCAATTGCATGTGAAGTCAGTAGCAAAAATTGATTGAGTGCAGTCGATGGCACTGAGAAACAGTAGCAAAAGATTTGAAAAAATTGAAGCATGCAATCGATTGCACTAATATGCAAATCGATTGCACTGAAGTGAAAAATGATTTTTAGCTTAGAAAACTTGAGTAAAGGTTTGGACAATATAAAATATTTCTTTTCACCATTGAGCATCTTTGTCTTAAGTGCAAAGTAAGTATTATCATTATACCTTGAAATTTGCTAAGTGCTTGAACTGAAGACTTTATCCATAGATGCTTTTAGCTTAATCAATAATATTTGCCTTATTTGTCCCTCATGTCTTGTCTTCATCAAAACAAAAGTGCATTTGAGAAGCTTGATTTTACATTCTCCCCCTTTTTGATGATGACAAACGATCTTGCTTGATGCGTTGTAATTTCCGGAAAGAGCTTCTCCCTCTAAGATGCATAACTCCCCCTTTGTATGAGAAGGATGGAATCTTTTGAATATGTTCATCTTGGTTGAAGAGTACCTTAAAAAAAATTAAGACAAGGAAATATACAAGCATAAAGTACCACATCCTTCTCCCCCTTTGACATTATCAAAAAGAAGGGAAAGATGCAAAAAAAAAACAGTAATAAAGTAATATTGAGAGGAAAACTTAATTAATCATGCATCACAAATAGTCTAACAATTACAAAGAAATTTAACAACAAACAAAACGTAGAATAACAGAACAAGGACATAACAGAAAATAGTAGACATAATAAAGTTGGACATAACTTTATGGTTGATTCATGTCACGGTTGTTATAAAACCAAGATCCTTGATTTGGAAATTATTCTTGTAGAGGAGGTTCTGTGTAATGTTGTGGAGGTGCAGCTGGATTATTTGGGTCATATGGTAGAATGTGAAGATGAGAGTAAAGGTAAGAAAATTGTTGATTCACATCTGTGCGGAAGTCATTAATCTGGCTTGTTGTAGAATAGTTGATAGCATTCCATTGGTTGTTGATGTTGGTGTTCATGGAAGCAAATTGTTGAGACATGAAATCCATAAGATCTTGATTGCTTGGACCAGAGAGAGAAGTAGGTGGAGGAGGTACAGCTTCACCACCTTCGACTTCTTGATCGTTCCCTTCATCACCAACCACATCTTCACCAATGTAAGTGATAGTTTTTATTTTGGATTATAATGAACACCCATTCTTGAGTCAACATTCTTGATTGAAATCTTATGCAGATTTGGATCCATATTGACTTTCTCAAACCCAGCAAAATCAACTCCAAATTCTTCCATAATTAATGTAACAAAATAAGCATATGGTAGAAATTTTGATTTTGCATCGAATCTCAGCATATGAACCATTATGAGCCTTGCCCAATTAACACTTATTCCTTTATTTCTTGCATAAATCAGCTGCATTTCCAGGCCAGTCACAGTGCAGTGGTTTCAATCCCGTGGAAACATAATATAGACCATAAAGTAATGAAATAGTCGATCGTCTATATAAAAGTTACCTGCACTCCATGAGTCACTAGATGGAATCGCTCCGCCTACACCACGAATCCTTTTAGCACGGAATTAAGCTTCACTTAATCTCCCAATGTTGTAATAAAATTCCTTTTCCTGTAGGCATCCCATGCCTCGTTTTCAGGGTCGTACAAAGATCTTCCAGTGTAGGGAATATGAAGAATCTCACCAACAATCTCAGGGGTTAGAGAGATTCGAGTACCCAACACATATGTCACCATCTTGCCTTTGTGGGGAGTTAAATTGCTGAAAAATACTCTTACCAGATCCGGATAATATGGACCAAATGATGAAATTAATTATTCTAATCCATAAGCAGTTAAATCATTTTGAAAATAAAAACAGTCTTGGGGAAAGGATGATAGCATACCATATTTAGGATTGGACACTATTTTTCTTTGAAAGTCCTTTGTGAATCTTGCTTCTTATTCTTCGGTGAGAGATAAAAGTAATGGGTTCTCATAGGATGAATCAACCTTTTTCTTCCCTTTCTCTGAAGCTGACACCTTTCGTTTTTGCCTTGAAGCCATGGGTAAGGTATTTTTAGGGTTTTGAAGGTTTTAGGTTTTTGAGAGAAGGGTGTTTGATGAGCTGAAGTTTGGATATGATTTGTGAGTAGATAGAAATGAGTGGGTTGTATTATATGTAATGAAGTTTAATTGGCTTGGGAGTATGAGAGAGAGAGGAATTCTGACCAACAAATATTTCTGTCATAAAAGCATGTTACAATGGGTGCAATCGATTTGCATACAGATGCAATCGATTTGCACATAAAACAGAAGCAAAATAAAACTAAAATGCACAAAGTAAAATCGATTTGCACTTATGGTGCAATCAATTTGCACTAAAACAGAAAGGTCAAAATTAAAAACACTCAGTGAGCAATCGATTTACACTATTGTGCAATCGATTTGCATCAACCAAAAATGACCAAAAACATATTTTTCTTAAACACCACTTAACATATATATTCACATATAGGAAGGTTAAAACAAATATATAAAATCATAACAAGGATAGAAAGCACCTTATATGTCGTGTTCATCTAGAATGCCTAGCTCTCATCGAATCTTGTAAAACGGTTCTCTTGCCAAAGGTTTAGTGAAGATATCGGCAAGTTGATTATGAGTATCTACAAATGTTACCTCGACATCTCCTTGAAGTACATGATCACGAAGGAAATGATTTCGTATATCTATGTGTTTGGTTCTTGAATGCATGACCGGATTCTTCGTAATGTTTATTGCACTTGTATTGTCGCACCGTAGAGGAATGCATCCTAGATCGAGTCCGTAGTCACGAAGTTGTTGTTTGAGCCACAAAATTTGAGCGCAACTACTACCCGCTGCAATATATTCTTCTTCGGATGTGCTAAGAGCAACACATGCTTGTTTCTTGCAGGCCCATGATACTAATGCATTTCCAAGGATGTGACAAGTATCACTTGTGCTTTTTCTATCAGTTTTACAACCTGCATAATCCGCGTCAGAATAACCAACTAAGTTGCAAACACTACCATTGGGATACCATAATCCGACATTTGTTGTCCCTTTGAGATACTTCATGATCCTTTTCACTACCGTGAGATGAGATTCCTTTGGATTTTCTTGAAAGCGAGCACATAGACAAACACTAAACATTATGTCAGGACGGCTTGCCGTCAAATATAATAAGGAGCCAATCATACCTTGATACTTTGTAATGTCGATTGAAACACCTAATTCATCTTGATCAACATATGTACTGGAACCCATTGGTGTATACATTGCCTTACATTTATCCATGTCAAATCTTTTCAAGAGTTCCTTGCAATACTTGGATTGGTTGATGAAGATGCCATCTTTTAATTGTTTGATTTGAAGTCCAGGAAAATAATTCATTTTACCCATCATGGACATCTCAAATTCTCCTTGCATCAATGCTGAGAATTCTTCACACATTTCTTGGTTTGAAGATCAGAAAATGATATCGTCAACATAGACTTGAGCTAGCAAAGTGTCATCTTTGATTTTCTTGATAAACATAGTCATGTCAACTTTACCCTTTTCAAAACCTTTTTCACATAAGAAGTTCCTTAAACGATCATACCATGCCCTTGGTGCTTGTTTCAACCCATAGAGAGCTTTTCTCAATTTAAATACATGAGATGGATTCTTGAAATCTTCGAACCCCAGGGGTTGCTTAACATAGACTTCTTCAGTGATATATCCATTCAAGAATGCGCTTTTGACATCCATTTGGAAAAGCTGAAAATTTAATGAGCAAGCATAGGCAAGTAAGAGACGAATAGCTTCTAACCTTGCAACCGGAGCGAAAGTTTATTCAAAATTTATTCCTTCTTCTTGATTGTAACCTTGTGCTACCAACCTTGCTTTGTTATGAACAATTATTCCATTTTCGTCAAGTTTGTTTTTAAACACCCATGTTGTTCTAATAATGTGTTTGTTGCTGGGCCTAGGGACAAGTTCCCAAACTTGATTCCTTTCAAATTTATTTAATTCTTCTTGCATAGTGATAATCCATTGGTCGTCGCCTAAGGCTTCATCAACTTTGGAAGGTTCAATTTGAGAGACAAACGCCATGTTTAGGCAAGCATCTTTGAGATTTATCTTGTTGTCACACCTTGACTTATATCACCAATTACTTTATCGATAGGATGATCTCTATGAGTTCTCCATTCTTTTGGTAGATCATTGAGATTTGATTCTTGTTGGGGTGATTCTTCGTGTTGAATTGGTTTATCTTTAGAAGTATTTTCTTGAGGACCTTCTAGTATTTCATCATCATCATCATTACAAACAATATTATCCTCCTTGGAGGGGTTAGATTCATCAAAAGATACATGCATTGATTCTTCAATTGTTAAATTTCTTTTGTTGTAGATTCTATATGCCTTAGTAGAAAGAGAGTAGCCAAGAAAAATACCTTCATCGGATTTTTCATCAAACTTACCAAGGTTATCTTTGTCGTTGTTTAAGACAAAGCATTTGCATCCAAAAATGTGAAAGAAAGAAATGTTTGGTTTCCTCCCTTTGAAGAGTTCATATGGAGTTTTCTTCAAGATCGGTCTTATGTTAACTCTATTGCTAACAAAACATGTCGTGCTCACCGCATCTGCCCAAAAATATTTTGGAAGATTTGAATCGCTAAGCATCGTTCTAGAAAGTTTCACAAGAGACCTATTCTTTCTCTCTACCACTCCATTTTTTTGAGGAGTCCTTGTTGCCGAGAAGTTATGATATATTCCATGTTCTACACAAAATTCTTCAAATAGAGCATTTTGAAATTCTCCGCCATGATCACTTCTTATGGAGGCAATTGTTAGAGACTTCTCATTTTGAATTTGTTTAGCATACTTCTTGAATGCCTTGAATGCATCACTTTTCTGCACTAAAAAGAATGTCCAAGTATATCTAGAGAAATCTTCAACAATAACCAAAGCATATACATTACCTCCGAAACTTCTTGTTCTTGATGGACCAAATAAGTCCATATGTAACAATTGTAGTGGTCTTGCAGTAGACACCACATTCTTAGATTTGAAAGTTGATTTTGTTTGTTTCCCTTTTTGACAAGCATCACAAAGTCTATCTTTGACGAAATTTCTCTTAGGAAACCCAATGACAATATCATGCTTGATTAGTTTATTCAAGTGTTCCATGTGAATATGAGCAATTCTTTTGTGCCACAACCATGAATCATCGTTGTTCGCCATGAGACATTTTACCTTCAAAGATGGATCATCAAGAGAAATCATGAATATATTATTGATTCTTTTACCTTTAAGTATAACCTCATGTGTGACTTCATCTTCTATCAAGCATTCATCCTTGGTGAACTTGATCTTGAAGCCTTTGTCATAAAGTTGGCTAATACTAAGAAGATTGTGCTTTAGTCCTTCAACATAAAGAACATCTTCAATGGATGTGAAAGGTGGAGCACCAAATTTTCCTTTTCCAAGAATTCTTCCCTTATTATTGTCTCCATAAGTGACAAAACCCTTGGCCTTTAGAACTAGATTTGAAAATTGGTTTATATCTCCCGTCATATGCTTTGAATAACCACTATCAAGATACCAAAGATTTCATGTGGTCTTCAAGCATACCTGCAAAACAAATTAGGCTTTGTTAGGTACCCAAGTTGCTTTGGGTCCTTCGTAATTAGTGCCTTTCTTTACCCACATATAATGCCCACTTGCCACACTAAAGTTTCTAACATAGCAAGCATTAGGTGTATGGCCTTTAATACCACAATAAAAACAAGTAGGTTCAAAGTTACTTCTATATCTAGAAGGATAAGATTTCTTCTTAGGAAATGTTTTCTTTTTAGGATAGTGATGAACTATTTTAGGTTTGTTCACTTTTCTTTGGATGATTGATCACTGGCCTTAACAAAGATAGTTTTATTAGAACTTGGTTTTGAAAACTTTGAATATCCAAGTCCACTTTTATCATTGGAGTATCTTTGTTGGCTAAGAACACCTTCCAATCCAATTTGGCATTTTTCATATCTTTCAATGACTCTTTTTAATTGTACAATTTGGAAAGAGTGTGATTCACAATTTTTGCATGCATAATTCTGTTTTTGTTCATCACTTAATTTTTGTTTTTCTTCTTTGAAATCTTTTTCCATAGTTTCATATTTTTCTTCTAAAGATGAAATTTGTTTCTTTTGAGATGAAATAGTTTTGTACAGAATTTTGCATTCATTTAATAGTTCATCTATAGCACCTTGTGCATCATTATCAAAAAGAGAAAAATTCATTACTAACCTCATCATCTTCACTATCAGAATGGTGTGAGGCCATCAATGCTATATTTTCACTTTTGTCACTGTCGGAATCGGGCGAAGAACTTATCTCATTATCCTCCCATGCAACATAGGCCTTTTTTTCTTCTTAAAATCCTTTTTGCCTTTGTAGCCACCTTTCTTGGAGAGTTTCGCACAATCCGGCTTTATATGACCTTGCTTACCGCATTCATAACATGTGACTTCTTGTGTTGATGTGGAAGCTTCCTTTTTCTCGAATTGTTTCTTTCTTTTTGCATGATAAAAGGATTTGTCATGCCAAAGAACTTACCAAGCCTTTTAACAAGAAGCATGAAATTTTCATCTTCTTCCGGATTGTCTTCCTTTTCAACTTCCTTGGAATCTACCTTCAAAGCAATATTCTTGGATTTCTTCTCTTGATTTTCATGTTTTTCAAGTCTTCCGAGTTCCGTTTCATACTCTTGAAGTTTCCCAAACAATGTTGCAGACGTCATGGAGGAGAGACTTTTCTTTTCCTGAAATTATCGTTACCTTTGGTTGCCATTTGTGATCGATGGATCTGGAACTGACTGTTTAACGCTGGATCACGAAATGTCGCGGAAGCAAGAGTCGCCACCGTCTTTTATTTTCTCCAAATGGAAAGGACAAAAGCACAGAAAAATTCCTTATAGAGATTGCTCTCGGTTCGGGAGGTAGATTATAGAAAGGGAAGGTGTTAGCACCCTTTCTATCCATGGTTATCCATGGGCTCTTAGATACTTGCTCATTGTGTTTTCAAAAATGGTTTGTTTGCTTTTCAACTGTGGGTTTTTAAAAAAGGTTTCTTTGAAAATTCCAGTTCGACTCTTGTATCGGTCCTCAAGAGTGTTTGAAAAATTGCTTTCGAAAGCTTTTTGAAAAGGTGTCGGTGTGAAAAGTATTTTTGAATTTGTTTTGAAATTTAGAGCAAGTATCTAGAGTCGTCTACCTACCCTAAGGAATTTGTCTGTGTAAATGTCCTTTAAAGTAATGACATCCCACCATTGAGAGGTAGGTAGCACCACCGTTGGAGGTGTTAGGGTCAGTTCGAGGTTCGGGACATGGTGATCACCAGAGCAATGGGAAGACACCTTAGAAGCTACCCTCATGCCAGGTTCCCGGATCATGAGGACTTACTAAGACATCCTCTACTCGACGATCACCTTTCGAGGCAAGGCAACAGTGAGGCGTACCCTAGGGGTGGTGTGTGATTCGTGTGTCGTTTTCAGATATTTTTGTCTTTTGTCATGTCATGGGTGATCTACGCTTTTGTTTTTATTTTGTCATTCATTCTTGCATGCTATTATTAACAATTAAAAAGAGCGAGAAATATAAAGTTCCTAAACTATTACAAAGGCGCGGGTCCACATCGCCAAATTTAATCCAAGACCCGATTTGACAGAAAATAAAGAAGTAAAGTAAAAGTGCGAGAAATGTAAATTTACACGGCTTTGGGAGAGTTACATAAATATTTAAAAGAAATAAAAATGCGTGAATTGAATTAAAATTGAAAGCGAGGGCGTTGGACCCTTTTTAGGAAATTAAACTATTATTGAATTAATGAAATTAAAATGAAAAAAGAAATTATTTTTGGTCTTTTTGGAGTTTTTTATATTTAGGGTTTTTTTATGTGAATTAAATGAAAGTTAAACCTAATTCTAGCTATTTTTAATTTATTAAAAAAATATGACAATTACCTAAAATTAAACCTAATTAATTAATGCAATTTGATTTATGAAAATAAATAATTAATTATTAGTGATGAGAAAATAAAAGAAAAAGTAAAAAAATTGATTAAAACCTAATTCTACAAGCTTTTAATTTATTAAGAAAAGATATTAAAATTAACCCTAATTGAAGACTAAATTAAATGGTGTTATTTATTTACAAAAAATATTAAATCAAATATATTTATTTTTTGTCTTTTC
The DNA here is from genome assembly GCA_948472305.1 of Vicia faba. Classification (NCBI taxonomy): domain Eukaryota; kingdom Viridiplantae; phylum Streptophyta; class Magnoliopsida; order Fabales; family Fabaceae; genus Vicia; species Vicia faba. The sequence goes on from OX451738.1 coordinate 1,522,823,004, forward strand.
TGTTTTTTTACTATTTTTATATTTTATGAAAATAAATTAAATTAAAGGAATTAATTAAAAAAAAGAATAATTGAAACAAATAAAATAAAGAAAAGAAAAGAAATACAATACCTTGGGGGGTTTCTGTCCCCAATTGGAGGTAAAGTCCTAGCAATTCTGGCCCATTAAGCCTTGGCCTTATTGACTTTTTGGCTAGCGTGTAGGTGCGTTGACTCATGCCTAGGATGTTCTTCAAATCTCCACCTTTTGATTGGGATCATGAGATGCGTGGCATGCCTGGATTGTGAGTTGCATGGTGGACGCTGAAGCTTGAACTGCATAGGATCTTTATTAGAAAAATAATATGGAAAGGGAGGGGGACCTGGGATCGAACCCAGGTCCTGGAGATTACCAATACTATGCTTTGCCAACTGCTCCAACTACGCGTTTTGGTTATATTATTGGAAACAAATAACATAAGGCAAATCAGGAATTAGTGGTCAATTTCAGCGCGAAATTCAAATGATCCAATCACCTGCCTACACATCATCATCTTCTCCCTTGTTGTATTTTCCTTGAAACAAAATAAACAAGATTGCGGGGGTTTTAAACCCCCACTATATACAGTGTGAAAAAAATAGCGAATAGGAATCCCTGCATTAGAAATTAGGCGCGATATGTGGAATTGATTGGCATGAAGCTTCTGAATCTGATGGTATGGGTCTTGAGTCTTAATTTTTCTTTGAATGTAAAGCCCCAATTTTTCAGGTCTGAAACCCTAAGGTGCTTCAATGGTAAAATCACGCACAATGCTTAAAAACTCAATTAAATCATGTGGTTAGCTTCGTAATGAGTCAAATAACACAAATCAAATATTAAAAACTACAGAAAACGCATGAATCATGACGCAAGAATGTGGAAAAAATTTTGTACAGGACACGATCGTTCTCACGTTTCTTAGTGTTAGAGCTTATGATTTTGATTTAGACCCCTTCCTTGAAGCTTCAGGAAAACAATAGAATGATTATTTGGCCTTCAATCGCACTGGAAGATGGTTTTCAGTATTTGAGTTTTTTTGAAAAAATGCAAGGTTGCCTATGGCTTTTCTGCGCAGCTTGGAGGTCATGAACATTAGGGTTATCATGTATATAAGTACTGGAATGATTAGGGTTAGAAATTGGATCAAAAAACCCTTTGCATTGATGAAGAGATATTTGATTTTCATGGCAAATATTTTCCAATCTTTTTCACATGTTTTTGATGCCAATCATATCCAATTGCCTTGATTCTTTCCAAATCTGATCATGCACGAAATATTGAGTGTATTTCATGCATAAAAAGATTTAAAAACTTAGATTTAGTATTCCCCACATATTTTAATTAATTAAATGAATTTCTAGCAATTAAAAATTCAAATAAATAAATAAAAATGATGAAAAACTTCCCTTTGGGCCAAATGGTCGTGCACATGCTTTGGATGATGGATTTTGGAAGAAAAAGAGGCCCATTAGCATTTTTAAGGCATTTGAAGCAAAGTTGACTTTTCAAAATACCCAAAAATTTCCCAACTTCCACAAGGCATATCTTGCTCAATTTTTAAGCTTTGCTCATGTTCTTGGACATTTTGGAAAGGTCTTTGAGTCCTCTAACCAATTCCTTTGGTCCTATGTCATTTTGATTTACCAATCTCAAGTTATGGCCTTTGACTTAAAGTCCCTTTTTGTTGACTTTTGAAAATGACCTATAATGTTGAAATTGATAACTTTTTGTGAGAGCATTTCTTGGACTTGAAGTGTGAAGAGGAGTTGTAGGAAATGTCTTTATCTTCAAAATGAGATTTGGATGGAATTTTTCTGATAATCCATGTGGAAGTTATGCCTTGGTCAAGTTACAGTTGACTTTTTCAACTGTCCAAATATGGAAACTTTTGCATCTTGAGACTTTTTGAGCCAAGCTTTGAGAATCATGATCAAGCATTGATCAAATTATGTTTGTGGCTTCAAAATGAGATGTTGACCAAAAATTTGAACTTTTGACTGTCAAATGACCATTTTGCCCCTGCAGTTGACTGTAGTGCAATTAGGGTTTTTGACTGTGCAATTTTGCGCTGTAAGTCTTGAAACTTGGTATGAGGATGCTTTACCATGTTTATAAGCATGTGGGGCTTGATTGGACCCTTGGAAACTTCATTTTCTTTGTCAGAACCAAAACCCTAATTTTGACTGTTAGGAGGCCTTTGAACTGTGCAACCCTTGGGGAGATTTGAAGCATGCTTTTGGCAAATTTTGAAGAATATGGGAGGGCAAATTTTGGGGTACAACAGTTGCCCCTGTTCAATCTTCTTAGACCTGAGGATGCAGATTAGCTGACGTGCCTTTCGTAGTCCGAAGGTGGAAGATGATTAAACACTAGAGTGCCCAGAAATTTGCGCTCACATAGTAGTGTGATGTGGGAATGGGCTTATAGATGCCATTTGGAGATTGATGAATAGGATGATGGGCTTATAGATGCCATGCTAAGAGATGATGGAAGGTGGATGGGCTTATGGATGCCATCTGGATGTTGATCGCGTAAGAGATTCCTTAGCGAGAACTTGCGTACCTGCAAAAGAAAAGGATTACCTGACCTGTTACAGGAGCTGGTCTTCAGATTCTTTGTATAGGTGTGTCCTGGCTGGTTATAGGAGCTGAATCTGGAGCTTCAAACGGTGATGAATGAACCAGGGATGGTTACTACCTCAACAGGAACGGTGAGAGAACCTTGGACGATTACTACCTCAACAGGAACGCTGAGAGAATCTTGGACAGCTTCAACCTCAACAGTAACGCTGAGAGAATCTGGGGACGATTACTACCTCCGCAGTAACGGGGAGAGAACCATAGGCGACTTCAACCTCAACAGTAATCATTGATAAAATCTTGGACGACTTCAACCTCAACAGTAATCATTGAGAGAATCTTGGGTGACTTCAACCTCATCAGTAATCATTGAGAGAATCTTGGGCAACTTCAACCTCAACAGTAATCATTGAGAGAATCTTGGGCGACTTCAACCTCAACAGTAATCATTGAGAGAATCTGGGGACGATTACTACCTCCGCAGTAACGGGGAGAGAACCATAGGCGACTTCAACCTCAACAGTATCATTGAGAGAATATTGGGCGACTTCAACCTCAACAGTAATCATTGAGAGAATCTTGGGCGACTTCAATCTCAACAGTAATCATTGAGAGAATCTTGGGCGACTTCAACCTCAACAGTAATCATTGAGAGAATCTTGGGCGACTTCAACCTCAACAGTAATCATTGAGAGAATCTTGGGCGACTTCAACCTCAACAGTAATCATTGAGAGAATCAGAGGACGATTACTACCTCCGCAGTAACGGGGAGAGAACCATAGGCGACTTCAACCTCAACAGTATCATTGAGAGAATCTTGGGCGACTTCAACCTCAACAGTAATCATTGAGAGAATCTTGGGTGACTTCAATCTCAACAGTAATCATTGAGAGAATCTTGGGCGACTTCAACCTCAACAGTAATCATTGAGAGAATCTTGGGCGACTTCAACCTCAACAGTAACGCTGAGAGAATCTTGGGGCGATTACTACCTCCGCAGTAACGGGGAGAGAACCGCAGGCGACTACAACCTCAACAGTATCATTGAGAGAATCTTGGATATCTTCTACTGAGTCTTTATCAGAAAAATCTGTTAGGGGTCGATTTAGCTGGACTAGAGAAGGCCTTTGACTGGATAAGAAACAGAAAAATCTTAGGGTCGATTTAACTGAACCGGTCTAGGTCTTGAAATCTTCAACTGGATAAGAAACAGGGAGATCTTAGGGTCGATCTGACTGAACCAGAGAAGGCCTTGGACTGGATAAGAAACAGTAAAATCTTAGGGTCGATTTAACTGAACTGGTCTAGGTCTTGAAATCTTCAACTGGATAAGAAACAGGGAGATCTTAGGGTCGATCTGACTGAACCAGAGAAGGCCTTGTACTGGATAAGAAACAGGGAGATCTTAGGGTCGATCTGACTGAACCGGTCTAGGTCTTTGAAATGTAGCTGAGAACTCTAACTGGATCTTTCCTGAAAGGTAAAGGTCAGTCATATGCAATGCATGATATGGATCAAGCAATGATGTTCTCAACATAAATGATATTTGTAAGATGTGATGCGTATATGCATGCTATAATGTATGGAAATGTGATGTTTATGAATGTATGTTTTCGTCTTGGAAAATAAATCCTTGACGGGTGCCGGGAAGTTATATCCTGGGCTGATGTTGAAGAATAGATTTTTTCTTCCGCTGGGGATGGTAGTTGCAAGAATACCGGTGGGAGAAGATAACTCCGTTGGGGAATAAACTTGGCGAATAGATTACTCTGCGGGGAGAAAAATACTCTAGTGATCTTGCTGGGAAGCAATGTTCTGTGGGGAGAGAGATACTTTGCTGAGTTGTTGATAATAACTTGCTGGGGATACCCTTGTTGTGTTGGAAGTGTTAATAGACTTCGCTGAGGATAAGAAGACTTCGTCGAGGACGCTCTTTCCGTGGCTTTTGGATGAGGATAACCCAATTATATCCTGGTAGGGAAATAACTCTTTTGAATAAAGTCGGAGGACGCGTTCGTGCTCTGCGAGGATAAGCTTCCAGAATCTACTGGGGATAGGCTTACTGCTTGGGGAGATGGATTCCAACTTTCCTTGGGAACTAGATTGGACTCTCCTGGGGAAGTTTTGAACTGTATCGGGGAAGTGACTTCATTGAATGTTTGATATACCGCCGGGGAATAATCTTTAGGTCAAGACTACCGGGGATACTTGTTAAGAATGTCCGTATACTGTGCTGGGGAATGTTGAGATCTACGGAGGGTGCCCAACTTCCTTAAGACTGACTGTAACTTTGCTCGGGGAGAGTGTATTGACTGGCTGGCTCACTCTCTGGGGAACTAAGATATACTGGTTGTGTTCTTTAGCTGAACATCCCTTGATACCTTGGAGACAGAGCAATTAGATTGCTTAGACAACTCATTATTGCCCTTGTTTCTAATGTGAGGGAAAAGATACCTTGTGGAGGTAGTTGACAAATCTTCTGGTAGACAGGTGATTTAGATGTCGGGACATAGTCGTACGCTTAAATCCCTAATTTTTGCCTGGACCGCCCTTTCGGGTTTTCAGTACACCGGGATACCCATTTTTGCCCAAGCCGCCTTTTCAGGTTTTCGACTTGCCGGATGTACAGATTTTCATTTCATCCCTTATTTTTGCCCGAACCCTTTTGGTTCGCCGGGAAGCCCTTACTTTTGCCTAGGTATGTCAACCTAGCGGGTCCTTGATTTTGCGTAGTATTTTTTCGACTATGTCCGTGCTTTCAGAATGTAGGGAGTTGCCCCTGTTGGAAGTGTTTCGTCATGCCACCAGAAGGTATTTGATCAGGCAAGATTCGTTGTTGGAATTCCCCAAGTGACTCAGGCGGAGATTTGCCCTAGGCTATTTGGCCTTTGAAAGATTCTACGAATCTTGACTTAACTGCCCCAGATGATGGACAATAGTCATACCTGCCCCTTGATTGAAAATGCTTTTGTTCACTAGGTATTTATCGTGCGAATTTCCCTGTTGTTCAAACAAATTGTCATATGCAAACAATGTTATATCAAAAATGCAAAGCTTATGTCTGTCTTGAAGATTTTGAAAATGCATTCTTTTTCATAAAACAAGTGAATGTTTGTAAAACATGATGTCAACTCCGTATTTACCGTAGGCCTTAAGGAGTCAGGATACTTTTCGTAACAGTATGCTTTCGAACTAACCCATGCTTCAGCTAGGACTTTTAAGGGTTATAACGTGGCTTGGTTCACGGTTTAAGAAATAAAGGATAAAGGCTCAAATTTTATTTGTACCCACCCGCTCTTCGTGATGTTCTCTAAACCTAAACTTAGTTGATCATACGTTAGACCTTGTTTGAGTCTTTGCTCTGATTTTCCGGTGATAATTCGGATGTTGATAACTTATTTTGAATAGGCAGTCATTCCTTTTTGTTGAGGGTTTGTAAGACCTCTTTCTTGTCTGATTTTTGTTATCCCTTTCTTTTTTGCCTGAACTGTTTCCTTTTTTGGAATTACAGTCAGCGGGATGCCCCAGTTTTGTAAGTCTCCTTCATGGGTTTTGACTTAATGGTTTTTTTTTATTTTTTGAGATAATGACTGCCTTTCTTTATTGATTATTCGGAACCATCACTGTCTTTCTTTGTTTTGTAAGGACCTCTTTGGTGCCATTCGTTATGCACTTGGATCAACTGAGAGACTACCCTGCCCCAGGTTACGATTAAGGGTTTTAAATTTCGAAAAGAAAAACTCCTACTTCTTTGGCTCAGAGGGGTTGACGAGGGATTATCTTCCTTATAACTCCAGTGTTTAGGAATTGAAACAATGCCTGTACCTCATCAGCGGGGTCTGTTCAAAAGCATACTGTAAGGATCGTGGTATCGTTTTCGTCATCCTCCCTCAAGAGGCTTAGAATTATTAATTAAGAGTTGATCATCAGAAAAAATATGAAAATAATTTGCATTTAGTGAATACGAATATATTATTTCAGAACAGACATATGCGATGCATTAATGAAATAATAATGTTTAACATGAGTAAATGTTTGAACAAAAGAAAATTGCAACTTGAACATTCGAATGAACAAAAATTTCTCAATCCTAGCCATGTTTTGGCAAGGGAGCAGTGATCACGTTGGGAGTCTCGGCGGGCTCGAACTCGATCTCTTTAGCATCGATCATGTTCTGAATCTTGTACTTCAGTGCCCAACAATCCTCAGTATCGTGCCCCGGGATACCAGAATGGTAAGTGCACCTTGCTTCTGGGTTGTAATTTGGAGAGGAAGTCTTTGGATTTGCAGGAGGGTTGATCATCGCAATCAGGTTCATCCTTAACATGTGCTGCAAAGCTCGTGACCATGGCATG